>JAQJVL010000002.1:7390357-8590357 GCA_035578905.1 Stictocephala bisonia | reverse complement strand
GGCGGTGCACGATCTTGCCACCAAATGAAGTTCTGTAGTTCATCTTTTTCCAAAAGACACAATTACTACAGATTAGGTCCTTACAAACTGCAAAACATAAAAAGCCCTCTGTTCATGAGTCGCCATTTTCACCACTACCACTTTCCAACTGGTAGTGGAGGAAACACTTGCACATGACGCCAGCAAAAAACTAGGCTGTTCTTTCATTTTATGGATTTATTATAAATGAAAGTTTTTAGTGAAAAATAATAAAAGACATTGTCGTATATTCTTTTATTAACACCCGATAGAATAAAAATAAAATAGGGGAACACAAAATCCATAACTCGAACCAAACTGAGCTTAGTCAATAGACCACTTACTTGTTAAAATAAGTACTCGCATAAAGCAATCAATACTCGGCCAATTACAACAAAAGATCACTTAAATCTTTCACTGACCCTCTTAACAAATCAGACGCAAAACTAGTCATCGTAAAATAATAGTGGAAACAACAGAAAGAATTATTACACCACATTTTAACTATTTTATTTTATGCCAAATGGTACTTGCTTTTAGCAATTATACAATATATACACATTATATATTCTGTGTATTTATTATATATGTACATAAGCAAAGAAGAAACATATAAAATGCTTATACATAGTATAAATACACATCATTCTTAAAGCTGCAAATATTTATTAAATTATTGAACACTGCTATATTTCACAGAATTATGGCGATTATAGAAAATGTAGCAATGTGATTGATATTCCTGGGCTATGTTCATTGAAAAATGTATGCTTCAACATGAATTTAATTAGTACATTAAATTCGTGTTTTATCACCTCTGGCCACAGATCTAAGATGTATGTTATTTTACCAAGAGAACAACAGACATATTGCGAGGTGTTTCGCCACAACAAGTGAATAAAATATTTATATTTTCTTGATTAATTACCAGAAAATATGAGGTACAATGCTTCTATGTATACTTGTATACATAAAAGTATTTAACTGATTCTTAATGAATTTAAAACTGATATAACATTATATTCTTTTGCATTTAAGAACAATACAACGTGACACTATCTTAAAAGTAAATCACAAAATAAAAATATATATATTTAAACTTCCCTAAATTTAAATATTACTCTAAAATTCATTATACATTTTAAATTGTAATATATTAATTTACTCGCAATGATTCAGAAATATTTTATTATTTTCCTTTTACCAATCTCTATATAATGCTTTGCAACTGTCTTGGTTGACACTTTTCTTTACAATTTTCTCAGGGTGAAGAGAGGTAAAAATCTGTTAACATCTTAATATTCCAGTGAATGAAGGTTATTAGATCTGAATTATTTCAGATAAGATCAATTGATATGAAATAAGAAGAAGAGATCAAGGAACAAAAGTTTTAAAGTTTGATATGTGCACTCATCATTGAGATAGTTGGCAACCCTTCCTGAAGGTTTGGAAAATTAAAAGTAGCCACAGAAAACAATAAATATTGAAACAAAATATTTCTTAAGTATTTTATTTCGTAGGCTTAAGCGTCCAGCGTCATTACTAATAACTAAAGCTTCCAGTAACAACCGCGTCAAGGTGTTATCTACAATATTTACATCACCAAACGTTTCGCCCATGCTGTGATATGGCATCCTCAGTAGTATCTCTGAGACATCCCACTGAGGATCAGTACGTCCTGAGTACATCTCTGAGGATGCCACTGAGGATGTACTCAGAGATGTGGCATCCTCAGTGGTATCACTGAGACATCACAGCATGGGCAAAACGTTTGGTGATGTAAATACACCTTAATGCAGTAGTTACCGGAAGCTTTAGTTATTCGTAATTCCATAAGTATGTTGGTAAGACAACACTTACGAAGTAATTTGGAATTTGAAATATTATTTTCCTTGTATATTGTTTCTGAGTGTTTTAAAAAAAATAACTTTAAAACATTATGTTCACAAAACAAGCTAACAGGATAAAAATATATAAAAGAATACAGAGTTGCTATCTTTATATTTTTGTGGATAAAATATCAACCAAAAACCAAGCTGTATCTGATTAAAAGTAGCATCTCATTAGCCAAAAATTCTAATTCGCCAGCCAGTGAGCAAAGAAAGATGTTTCCTCATCTGAGGAAGGTGACAGTGGCACTGAACATTGTTGTCTTCTATCTAATGTATCTTTATTTGTTTACTACTGCAAGGTGTTAATGGACTTGTCTTCTTTGGTAACTTCGCTGATGTTCTCTCATTAGACAATTCAGACAAAACAGCGTTTACAGACAAAAAAGTGTTTACAGAAAATTACTGTTTATTTTTTAATTCAACACTTGGAAATATATATTTTGCAAATTTAAAATGATTTCAATTTATGGAATTCTGAAAATTAATTTTTAAATTTTCCATGCAAGAGTTTGGTTTACAGTAAAAAAAAAAAAATACATTTCAGGAACAGTTCACTTTTGGTCTAGAGGGCAAGAAGAGCTTAACTACGAGTTGTCATAAAAATCGATGATCTGAAAGTATTCGTTGGTAATACAGTACACACTGAGATATCCAGACTAAAGGATTTCAGTTGTAACAATATGGTTGTAACATTTGGACAAAATTGGAAGAGTATAGATGGAAGATAGTGTTTTGGTTAATTTACACTGTATGTCTATCAAAAGGACTTGTAAAGAAAGTTTTTTATTTTAACTAACGACAAACATAGATAACTTTAGTTTGATATAAAGTCTATCAAAAATTCCTGAGAAATGTTCCTCGAATCAGCCATAGCGATTCAACTAATATTAACTAATCAACAACATTTTTAAACTGAACATACACAGTAAAATATGATTAAAATAAAGAATTAACACATTCAGTGATAAGGCAGTATTTTCGTTTTCACCATGTGTGGCTGCATATATAAATTAAAAACTTACCCCAATGGCTGAATTTTTTTCAAAAACTCATTTTTGTTACTGTGTAGTGTCGATTTATTACTGTCAGAAGTATTTTGTATATGTGGAAGGCTCAAAAACTTAATTTTTATGTATGGCCGTCTAGTCGGCCGTCAGCCCCTGATGAACGACTTTGCCGAAAAATTAATGTGAAAGATTTTTTACACTGCTTTATTTTGTAGAAAACTAGTTAGTAATATAAGGAATTAAGTAAAACAAATGAAAAAGATTAAAAAATACTATTATCAGGTCCATTTTTTTACAATTAGTCTAATCTGAGATAATTTTTCAAAACATGTTACAGAACACAATACAAGTTGGTCAGGGTGTTTGTAGAACATAAATATAGTATTTTTTATTTTTCCGTCTTTGCAGTACATTCTACATCTTTTTTAATTAATTTTATTCCTAAATTATCGAAAAAACAAATTAAAAACAGTAATAGCAACTCCAAAAATAATCGTAACCAAACACTGAAAACCACGTCCTACTCGTAGGATACTACAGAAGTGGGACCTACTAGCAAGCGAACCCAGCAAAGGCTGGGCGAAGACTGATTCAATAGTAAGAGTGAGGCAGTATGGCCGACTAGACGGCCATCAGCCACAACCGGTGACTACCGCTTGGCTGTGAGGCAGTATGGCCGACTAGACGGCCATCAGCCACAACCGGTGACTACCGCTTGGCTGTGAGGCAGTATGGCCGACTAGACGGCCATCAGCCACAACCGGTGACTACCGCTTGGCTGACTAGACGGCCACAGCCATTAGCGGTCGGACAGTGTGGCCGACTTTACGGCCACGTAGCAATGAATGTGTTTAAGAACAATGTACAGAATAGGAAACCAGATAAAATAAAATACAAATTACTTAATGTTGCAGGATATTCAACCTAACAAGACCTAGAGAGGGATTTGGTAGGTAACGTTGGCAGATTTATGCCATCCGACACCAACCTCACCTAGTTGTAGCGATGTATAATTTACAAGCTCCGACTTGCATTCTATCTTACACTGTTAAAAGAATATCATGACATCTTGTTGTAGCGTGTATAGCACCTTTAAGTGGCACCTGATAATCGGGAGGAGGACAAATTTTGAAATAAAAGAACAAGTTATCTGTCTCAATTGCTAAGTTAGTTTGAATATAGCATCATAGCATAGCGCTAAGGAAGAATGAGTGTTTTACGTAGTCAATATTAGTGACAATGTAAATAACAGCCAGAAACGCAGTTGGATTGATTGCACCATTGAAGTTGCTTTCTTATATAAAAAAAATAATAGCCATTGCAAAACCAGTCTACTTTAAGAAGTGATACCTGCTAATTATCAAAAATATCTACAAAACAGACAAAACAATTCATCAACACATTCATTTGTTGTATACTAATGTATGTGAAACTTGGACTTAAAGTAGACTTGAAAAACACTGTTTGAAAGTAATGGAGATATGGTTATGGAAGAAAATGACAAAATCAGCAATGAATAGGTAGAAACACAAATGAAAGTATAGCAGGAAATTGAAAAAAAGTTTACTGACGAACACAAAAAAATGAAAAAAGTCTGTTTCAATTCCTCCATAAGTGATAAACATTAGGAACAAATATCAGGGAAAAGAACACTAGGACACTTATTTATTTATTACTTAGAAGGCATCATCAAGATATGGGAGAATATGAATTTCGACTGAGTGAAAGAATGTAGATGAGCATGAATTTTACCTATAGTACATAAAATATCTCTTGAAGTCGCCACATTGTATTAAATAAAGTCCAAAGCAATAAACAGAGAAAAATCTCTATCTCAAAAAGACCTACATTTAGAATATGATGATGATGACTTTATATGATGACCCACTAATGTACTTTGGTAAAAAAAAAAAAAAAATGCAAAAGAAACACTATTTAAAGTTTATTAATGTTAAAGTAAAAAATATAGTTCAGTACTAACCAGCCTAAAAAAATATAATTCTTGTGCATTTAGAGACTTTAACACATTCAGTGCTACATGGCCGTAAAGTCGGCCAAGCTGTTGTCATCGGTGGTGGCTGATGGTCGTCTAGTCTCACAAATACTGCCTCACTCACATTATTAAATCAGTCTTCGCCCAGCCTTTGCCGGGTTCGCTTGCTAGTAGGACCCGCACCCCTGTGGTATCCTACAAGTAGGAGACGTGGTTTTGAGTTTCCGGTTATTTTTGGAGTTTCTATTTCTGTTTTTAATTTGTTTTTTGAGAAATTAGGAATAAAATTAAGCAAATAAAATGTTGAATGTACCATAAAGAATAAAAAATACTATATTTATGTTCTACAAACGCCCTGACCAACCTGAATTGTGTTCTGAAGTATGTTTTGAAACCTTTAACTCATATTAGACCAATTATGAAAAAAAGTTAAAAATGGACCTGAAAATAGTAGTATTTAATTTTTTCATATGTTTTACTTCATTCCTTATATTTTATATTTCATTCCTAGTTTATTACAAAATAAAGTGGTGTAACAAAATATTGGACATTAATTTTTGGGCAGTCATTCGCCAGGGGCTGAAGGCCGACTAGATGGCCATACATAAAAATTAATTATTTTGAGCTTTCCACATATACAGACTTCTGTCAATCATACATTGACACTACATAATCACAAAAAGTAAGTTTTTGAACAAAAATGTTTCAGCCATTGGGGTAAGTTTTAACTTATATATGCAGCCACACATGGTGAAAACGGCAATATGGCCTTAGCACTGAATGTGTTAATTAGGTTTTGTTAGGACAGAAAAGCAGTTCTATCTTTTTTTTCTTTTTTTTCCAAAAAATATGCATACAACATAAGCATTACAAGTAAGAAATATTTAGCTATAATGATGGCAACACTCCAACCACCAGCTCAGATGATATAATTCTTTAGGTTTCCATTAACCCCTCTTCTGTAACAGATTAAAGATAAGGATAGTGGCCTTGATATACGCGAGTGTTAAGTTTCAAAGGACTAACCAAAGGAATTAAAAAAAAAACACACACACAAGCCTATTTTCCTGTCCTAAACAAAACCTAAATAATCCAGGCAACTGTGAAAAACTAGCATTTAAAGATTATTTTATAATCAGCCAGGATATCGGAAAGTTCAGTTATTAGGAGGCCTAAATATCAGAGTTTACTATATATTGTTTTACCTTCACACACTGGACTATTAGTATTTATAAAATGGATATTTTTTAGGAAAACAGTTCACTTAG
This sequence comes from Stictocephala bisonia, assembly GCA_035578905.1. NCBI lineage: Eukaryota > Metazoa > Arthropoda > Insecta > Hemiptera > Membracidae > Stictocephala > Stictocephala bisonia. The sequence goes on along the minus strand of JAQJVL010000002.1, from coordinate 8,584,179 downwards.
TTGTATGTAATTATTTACAATGCTAAGAACATCGATTACACTTAGCAATGTAATGATTTCACTTGTTAATACTTAAGAGCCGAGGTACAATCTGTGGTAATCGTTGGCTCCAAAAGCTGCGTTACATTTTGGACACTTCCTTTGTCTAGTTTCATAACGAGTACGTAAACAATCATAGCAGAAGACGTGAAAACATTTGCTCAGAACTGCATCCTTCCGTTTCACTTTACACGATGGACACGTAAGAGTCTCTTTGTATTCCCTAATCTCCTCCATCATTACTTCATCAAGAGTCCCAGCTAACTCAATTTTCTTCATTCTTTCAGTTCTCCTTCGAAGCTGGACAATTTCTTCTTGTAAACGTTTTGTCTTGTAAGCTTCAGCTTCCAATGAGCTTGTTTTTTCTGTAACCACCTGCTGAGCCTCTTTCATCTGCGCATGATACTTTTCTGAAAGTTAAAAAACAATAAACAATTTTGAAAATTAACATTTTTTACATATATGTTACTTGCAATTGCAGAATTTGGACACTGTCCGAAATTTTTACCCACTACGCGAAGTGCCAACTTTATTTTACTAACTCCGCGGAATGAGTACTTTTTCGGGCAATATCCGAACCAAAATACTCAATCCGTGAGGTGATTATTTTCACTTACTCAATACCCGAAGTGAAGGTTTATTTCGGGTCCTGAGTAAAACTAAATACACTCTCTGAAGAGTGAGCGGAGTACATATATATTTACTAATTTCGCAGATTGTGTATATGGAAATTGTCGAAATGATGTGTACGAATACATGCACTTTTTCTGTACATAGTTTGTAAGAATTATTTTGTATTGTCAGTCTCAAACAGTGGGTCACTCGGCCACTCACACGCTTTTTACAGGGGAGGAGCGAGAGACATGTCTGAACAGGCTCCGTATGCCGTGGGAAACATCATTTTGGCAATTGATATATTAGAGAGATAGGACATCAGCAAACTTACCTTAAAAGACAAGGTCACTAACATCAGAGTAGTAGTCACAAACACAAAGTAGACATAATCTCACAAATTTTCAACACCACAGGCATTTTCTTCAGGTGAGTAGAGGGAGAATTAACATCCAGTTGTCCGATTCCAGCACCTACAAAAAACTTGACTTCGACCCAACCGAAAAACACAACCAAGAACTGAAAAATCTCCTCCTTCATCATGCTAAACACCAAAACCTAACCACCGCCAGCCAAATCCTGCTTATCAATGAACAGCCTACTCCACCCCAGTTTTATATTCTACCCAAAATCCATAAAGGCACCATCCCTCCCCCTGGTAGGCCTATTGTGGCCAGCTATAATTCTGTTACCGAATGCATCTCTGCCTTTGTCGATGACAAACTCCAACCTCTAGTACGACAACTTCCTTCCCACGTCCAGGATACAAATCATTTCCTTAGTCTCCTCTCCAATCTTCCCCAACCTCTACCCCTTAACACCAAACTAGTTACCATTGATGCCACTTCACTGTACACCAATATAATAATAATAATGGCTTTATTGAACAAAAGTGTTTTATACAATTGGCGAACTTAGGACTAATAAGTCCTCTCTTACAGTTAACCTTTTTATGTTAAATTAGTAAATATAACAAAGCCTAAAACATGAAATACAGAACTAAACTAAAGAAAAATAATAATAATAACAATACAAGGAAGCAAATAATATAAACTAAATGAACTACTAACATATTATCAACTTTACCATTCTCTCACTCATACACTCGTTCGACCCTAATCCCAGACCCCATCCCCAGCTACCATCACAGACTCATCCGTTCAAAAAGAAAGGCTTTCAATGATGCTGTGAACTGAGCCCGACTGTCATATCTCTTTAAATATGGAGAAAGTTTATTCCATTCTCTGCAGGCAGTTACTGAAAATGAATTTGTGTAGAAAGATGTTCTATGAAGAGGAATACGTAATATTGACGAGGCTGAGCGTGTCTCCTTTGCACCAATTTTTGAGTTATGAGAGAGGTATTTCGGATTCCCATCATTAAGTACTAAAAACAAAATACTCAATATTTTTAATAATCTAAGGTCGGCCAATTTAAGAATGGAATTTTGAATATAGTATTGAGAGATATGATAATCATATTTTAAATTAAAAATAAATCTAATACAATAATTTTGACAAACCTGAAGTTTATTAGCCAAAGCCACAGTCATGTCATTGTACACAGAGTTGCAATAGATGAAATGTGGAAAGATAAGTGCTTTTACAAGATGAAGCTTTATTTTTACTGGAAGAAAGTATTGAAGTTGTTTGAGGGAATGGATAGAACCAAAAGCCTTTTTACAAACACTAAGCACTTCTTCTTCCCAAGTCATATTCTGGTTAAAAACAACACCTAAATTTTTAACTGAGGTACAGAAAGGCAGAGGGTTGCCATTGACTAGAATTTGTTTGATGTTGTTTATACTGAATTTGGTGTGAAGGCGAGAAGAACAAATAATAATGGGCGTGTTTTATCCTCATTAAGTTTAAGGCCATGATTTTTGGTCCATTTGACTAAATTTTCAATATCTAGGTTAATACAAGTTATTGTTTCGTTTAAGGTACTAATACAGGAGTGAGCATAGATTTGCAAATCGTCAGCATACATGTGATGTTTCGTGAAGGATAAGACTGAGCTAATATCGTTAATATATAGGGAAAATAGCAGTGGACCTAAAATTGAGCCTTGAGGACACCAGACGAAACAGATTTGAAAATTGAAGTTCTGTCGCCCACACGCACACACTGCTGACGATCAGCTAAGTAAGATCTAATCCAACATATGCTGCTATCTGAAAAGCCTAAATTCTGGAGTTTAACCAGAAGAAGGGAGTGATCCACGCAGTCAAATGCCTTAGAAAAATCAAACAAAGTTAAGACTGTACATTTTCTAAGATCCATGGCTCTTCGAATGTCATCTGTGACACAGAGAAGAGCCGTTTCTGTACTATGGCTGGAACGAAACCCTGATTGATATGTATTAAGAATATTATTATTATTCAGAAATGTGTTTATTTGTAAATAGACGATCTTTTCCAGGCATTTAGAAATGGTGGGCAAAATGCTAATGTTTGGCTTCTGATGGTACAGGTACTTGTTTAATGGGAGAACAAGGGCATATTTCCATAAGCTAGGAAAAGTAGTTGTGGCCAATGACTTATTGAAAATAGCAGTAATGACAGGAAGAACAGCAAAGAGTATTTTTTTTTTATCATCTTAATCGAAATACCATCCACTCCTGTAGTATTACTGGTAACTTTACGAAAAGCCCTTAGAGTATCAATTTCAAGGACATGTTTAAAAGAGAATCTTTCAAAAGGCAAAGGTGGATTGGGTTGGTTAGATAGTTCCTCTATATATGATTTAACAATGTCTTGGTCGTTTGGAATGGAAGATGAAATAAAAAATTCATTTAGATCATTTAAAGGAATATTGACTGGAAGGGTGGTTTTTTGTTTCCCACAACCAAGACTTTTTATATTTCTCCACATGGAGGCTGATGAAATTCCTCGATCTGGAAATAAGTTATGTATATATCGCAGCTTAGCATTGCGAAGCTCCTGCTTAACTTTATTACGTAAAAGTCGATACTGTAACATAAGTTCTGGATCTCTTGATCTTTTGGCTCTACGGTATATAGCATCCCGTTTACTCATCTGAGATCGGATTTCATTGGTAAGCCAGGGTATGGAACGTTTTTTAGATATTATCTTTGTGGTTAAAGGGGCGTGTTTATTGTAGAGATCCAAAATCCAATAGTTGAATTGGGACAACATTTCATCAACCGTTGGTAGTCAGGTAATAGTTTGCCAAGGGATACGTGCAAGATCTGTAAAAAACAGATTTTCGTCAATGTTTTTGAAATCTCTATATGTAATAAAGTTTGCCTTTTGTCTCAATTGTTTGATAGGTATGACACAGAAAACTAGATCATGGCATGATATTCCTGGGATTGGAAGTTGCCCATGGCGAATGACTTCAGATGGATCACTAACGACCAATAGGTCGAGCAGTGTGAGAATCAGCAGTATGGTGTGTGGCGTCCATAGGAAGAATAGTCATGCTACAAGATTCAAACATTGTAGTCAAATGTCTATATTCATAATTGGGTTTAGTCATAAGAAGGTTAATGTTAAAATCACCCATAACCAAGACATGAGCGTAGTTTGGCATAAGGTGCAGGAGAGCATTTTCAAATTCAGTTAATAGTCCCGTCCTGGGCGGCCGATAACAAATTCCCAGGAGGAGCTTTTCTTTACTAATAGATGTTATTTCAACAAAAAGATATTCAGGTTTGGCAGAGTAATCAGGTGGTGAGGTAAGTAATACGTTAGCTTTTAACCCATCCCTAACATAAAGTGCAACTCCACCTCCCGTTTTGTTCACTCTGTCATTTCGAATTAAAATGGTATTTCAACTTCGTATGAGTCCAAACTAGGCTTAAGCCAAGTTTCTGAAACACCAATTAAGTCTAAATTTGAATGATCAAAAATTGCTCTAACCTCATCAATATGACACAGCAAGGATTGTGCATTAAAATGACAGGACTTAAGAGATTTGTGGTAGGGAGCAAGATAAGAGGCGAGAAGGTCAGCGGTGTTTGGAAGATTAGACGAGCAATCGTGCTCGGCGTCACAGTCGGCAACAAGTACTACAGCCACTACGAAACCATGGGTCCGTGAGCCAGCCGCGGACAAGGGCCAGAGGATGACAGGTCGACATACTCACACATACCCAAATTTACAACAATAGACATTGATTTAAAATTATAACAAAAAACGGAACGTGATGGCTCCTACGAACTATCATAAAAAACAAAACTATTTCTGAGGAATTTAGCAATCGTTTGTGCATTAAGTGCCATATGTGAATAATAAATTATTATTTATGACTTGGTCTGAAATTAAAATAACAATAACGATACTATCACAAACATTAATTAATTAAATAATTATGAATTAACTATTATGAGTGCATCTAAATTATTATAATAATATTCCTGCAATATAATATAAATGTATACAAAAAACCGAATAAACAAACAATAAACAATATACCCCATGCTCATGGCTTAGCTGCTATTGAGTATTTCCTCAATACACGCCCTCCAAACACCAAACCTAGCACTTCCTTCCTAGTTCAGCTGACTCAATTCATCCTTGTAAAAAACCACTTCCAAAGTTCTGGTATTAACTACCTCCAGATCAAGGGTACCGCTATGGGTACCCGCATGGCCCCTTCCTATGCCAACCTGTTCATGGGGAAATTGGAGAAGACTTTCCTTCAAAAACAACCCGTCCAACCCCTCTGCTGATTCTGTTTCATCGATGATATTTTCATGATCTGGACTGACTCCGAAACCAATCTTGAAACCTTTCTTCAAAGCCTACAAAACTTTTCATCCCTGAATTTCACCTGGCAATCCTCTTCTGAACGCATAGTCTTCCTTGATGTTGAAATTGGATTGGAGGACGGTGTCCTTCAAACTGATATTCACATCAAACCTACCAATAAACAACAATACCTTCACTATACCAGCTGTCACCCCAACAACACTAAACGCTCCCTACCCTATAGTCTAGCCACCCGTGCCAAACGTCTCATTTCCTCTCCCAAAAACCTAAATCAATACAACAACCAACTTGTCAGTGCTTTCCAAAAGAGAGGTTACCCTACCAACCTTGTTAAAAACCAAATCCGTTTAGCCCAGTCCCAAAACCAACCCCAAACCAGAAGCAGTTCCCAAAGCTTACCCCTTATCACTAATTACCACCATGGCCTACAAAAACTCAACCAAATCCTGAAAGATGGCTTCAACATCTTAAAAGCTTCCCCCCACACCAAAGATCTCCTTGAAAAACCTCCTACTGTGACTTTCAGACAAAACAAAAACCTCCGCCAAATCCTAGTCCATCCTAAGTTACCTGATCCCAACATCCTGAACTGTCCTAAAGACCAGCAACCACCCGGTTCTAATCTTTGTAACAAGAAATCTTGCAAAACCTGCCCTATTCATCTCCCAGCCACATCTTTTACCAGCTCCACTACCTCCTTAACCTACAAGATACCTGGAAACCACTCCTGTGATTCCACCAATCTAATTTATCAACTCCAGCACTGTCTTGCCCAATATATTGGCCTTACCAGTGAAACCCTTCGAAAACGCATGAATGGCCATAGACATGATTTTTAAAAAGCTCTCCCTCAACTCACCTGAAGAAAATGCCTGTGGTGTTGAAAATTTGTGACATTATGTCTACTTTGTGTTTGTGACTACTACTCTGATGTTAGTGAACTTGTCTTTTAAGGTAAGTTTGCTGATGTCCTATCTCTCTAATATACTAATTCCTGGCCTAGTGCCCTTTAACCTAACCATTTTGGCAATTGAGTAAGTCCATAATATCCAATCCGGGGAATGAGTAAATATGAATGCTCACTTCCCGGAGTGTATTTAATATTGCCCAGAACCCGAAATAAACTTTCACTTCAGGTATTGATTAAGGAAAATAATCACTCTGTGGATTGAGTATTTTGGTTCGGCCATTGCCCGAATAAAGTACTCATTCCACGGAGTGAGTAAAATAAAGTTAGCAATTCATGGAGTGGGTAAAATTTCAGACAATGCCCAAACTAAGCAATTGTGAGTAACATATATACACATATAAATGTAATTATTTATTTAGGCAGAGTAGTTTACTGAGTTAAAAGCCATGTTTGTCCATACTAACTATGTTAGGAATGATAGGTGTGGTATGCTGGAGTGGACGAAAATAGTGGCGCAGTGCTGTAACCTAGCTAATTGGGGACAAGGTGTTGTGGATTAGACTGCAGAGGACAAGACCCAAAATTCATTACTCTACCAAGATGTGTTTGTATTTATCACAAACTAATGAGGATTGTTCACAAAATTAAAAATGTAATCACTAATTGTTACTGAACGGTTTTTATTTCCATTTTAAGGAGAATTATATAAACGCCAAAAGTATATTTAAAATATCTTCCCATGCAAGGTACCGCCGGTATTACAATATTATCACTAGGGGTGTGTGAGTAGTTCTAAATTCGAGTTTTAAAAAACTCGACTCGAGATTTAAAAAAACTCAAAAAAATCAAGTCGAGTTTTGCCATATCTTTGAGATAAAACACTGTTATCAAGACAAAAGTCCCATTTGTATAATAGTTTATCAAGATAAGCATTTTATGTAGGCAACTGTATTTAAAATATGATCATAATATCATATTCGTAACCGGAGATGTTCTCGCAATGTATTCAGATTCATGATTTACGCACACCAGCCACAAACTCTCGATCGTAAGGCCATGGCAATTATGGCGAAAAGTATTCCCGTTACATATAAAGAAGGCATATCCAATAAGCTGTTCCAAATAGCCGTCACTAGTTATTAATAAAAAACGTGACAATTGATCAGTTATTGAACCTTTTCAAAACTTCGTTACACAACTTTTCCCAACATTTGAAATTAACAGTTGCATTTATGTCAGGTCCATCCTTTAAAAGTTCATGACTAAAACTATTCTAAGACTGACAATTTTGGACAGATTTAATTAAATCGTGTTCAATCTGCAACAGAGTCTACGCATGGAATGTAAACTATTGAAATTGAAAATCTATAATAATTTGAGATAGAATGCCAGGAACAGTTTCGTTCCGGCACCATTACTAATAAAATAATGAAATAGCGATTAATGTAGCTACTACCAATACATCATCAACTCGATGAGTCCCAATATAAAATGTACTGCTAGCCGTGGATTCGATTTGTTATCCATTTTGTTTTGAATTTTTGTTGAAGTTTATGCTAGAGATGGGAATTACAGTTACTTTTTCGATAATATCTTACGTAATTCTATTATGTTCTGGTGACATGTTATAATAATCTGTCATTTTTGTAACCTGTTACTCTCGACGCGTTGACGTTCCAGACAGTTATTCTGTTTCTGTTATGGCCTGAAGTTACTTAACGGATCGAAGCCTCATAACAGCTGGTCTAGATAACGTTCCAAGTTACAAAAGGTTATGAAGTTGAAGTAGTTGAAGTAATGAGTATGTTACGTTACGATAATTAGTTACGGTCGTTGCGGATTTGCTTGACATTACAGAGTTACCGCTCAAAGTTTGTTCTGTTATCAATAATTTAACCATAACATGAGTTTTAAGTTTCCTTCGTAGTTAGTGATGGAATTACCTGTTCTTTAAAGTGAACAGTCATAACCGTTCCTGTTCACTTCTAAGACCTTTGATTTCAAACAGTGATTCTGCTCTCTTTGCTCCAACTGTGATTTGAACGTAAAATCACTTAGATCTACTACACCAATCAGGATGCTTCAAGGTTGTGTATTTGAGGTGATCCAAACATTATTAATTATCAAGCGACGTAAATAAATAGTGTTAAGAGTGTGTTGCTTACTTCATTTCAGTGTTTTCATTTTTGAAAATTAAGAGTTAAATATTCGACTCGAAAAAAACGAACTCAAAATTATGTCTAAAAACTCGACTCGAATCCTAAAATTGCTACTCACACACCCCTAGTTATCACCATAAAGCTTGACTAGTTGTGCTTTAATTTTGTAGAATATCGAAATAACCAGTATAAAGATAAAATTTAAATGTACTTGCTTTAAGACCCAGTTTAATATTCTAAAGCGGCCACAAAATCAAATTTTGAAAGGTATTAGCTGATAGTGTAGGTTGATCATTTGACTATGGCCTAGAAGGGCTAATTAACGACATGTTCCGAGGTACTACATTCACTCATATGAATTCATCTCATTCATTCAAAATCCATATTGACTCATATTCTAAGATAAGCGTCTCAATATTATATAAAAAGAAGGTTGTGATTAAAATCTCTAACCTTTTTACCACCAAGAAAGAAAACTACATAGAACAGATTAACTAAAAGAGAACTAACCAAGATGAAGTTTAAGATCTGCAGCTGACTGTGCAGACTCTATGGCCTTCCTTTTATGCATCTCCATAGCCTGCTGCCTAAGCGCTAGTTCTTTCTCCGCAGTGGCTAAAGAGTTCTGCAATATCCTCTCCTTCTCCTCCAACTTGCGAACCACCACGTTGGTCGCCTCCACTTGCATTGTTAATGTTGTAACCTATATGATGGCACAATCATTACATTATTTTTATACTAAAGTCTATTTTTATTTAATATTTCTAAGTTGAGAAAATTTGGTTTTAAAGCAATTAGCTAACAATGCCTGACTTTAAACATGTAGGCTGTAAAATATTATACAGTAGAACCTCACTAACTCGACACTTTGTGGACCGAGAGGTTGTCGAGTTTGGGGGTTGTCGAGTTATCCAGAACATTTTATTTTCAAAGGATTCTGATTAAATAAACACACCATAGATGATAAAAACATGTTTAAATTTATTACTTACATATATACAGTGTAGTGATTTTTCGTAAGTCCATATCAAATCCTTTGAAAAAATGTAGTTATTGAAGACTGCTTCTCTCTTTCAATTCGGCGCCTGGCTGCTTCATCACGGAGTCTCCGAATGAATAAAATGTCCATTGCAGACGTCCCTTGCTGTTGCTGCAAGTACCGCAAAGCACCTTCCAAACACTTTAGTCCCTCGCTGTGGCTCATCATGTCCTCTTGACTTGTCTGAGTGTCGTCTTCTGAGTCATCTTCTTCCTTCTCTCCTCCTTGGGCTCTCACAGCGGCAATTATTTCATCTTCTCCAAGTGGTTCACTGGCCCCATCTAAATCCATCCACTCCCGTACATCTTCTTCCACAGAATCTTCACAGCCAGGAATCTGTTTCATCACCGAGACCAAATCAGAGGATTCACTTTCTTCTTGTGGATCAAACTCATTTCCTGAGTGATCTAGGAGTTTTCTCCACGAGCGAACGAGAGTGATCGGTTCTAATTCATTCCAACATTGGCTAATCCAGGCGATAACATCCAACAAATCGATCTGCTTCAGTTTAGCTAGCAACTCGTGACCTTCATCCATGGCTAATATTAACGATGACAAGAGCTTACGTCGATAACGTTTCTTCAGAGCTGCCAAAACACCTTGATCCATCGGCTGTACAAGTGAAGTGACGTTCGGGGGAAGGAAGATTGCCTTGATCCCTTTGTCTGTCAAGAAGTTTGTGTCTGGATGAGTCGTTGCGTTGTCCATGATAAGTATGGCTTTCCTTGGAAGATTTTTAGACTTTAAAAACCTCTCAACTTCAGGGACGAATTGGTTGAAAAACCACTCCTTAAATATAGTTTCGCTCATCCATGCATTGGATTGGTTCCGGTACCATACAGGCAAATCAAAGCCATTCTCGGTACACTTAACATGTTTGAAACACCTTGGTTTCTTTGCTTTACCTATCATGGCTAATTTAACTTTATGTTCTCCAGTTGCATTACTACAAGCAAGAATAGTTATTCGCTCTTTACTTTTTTTGTAACCTGGAGCACTCAATTCACTTTTTAAAGCCAAACTTTTAGCAGGAAGCATTCGATAATTGAGGCCGGATTCATCACAATTATAAATCTGGTCACCAGTAAGACCTTCCTTTTCAATAAGCTCTTGAAATTTTATTTTAAACTCACCAACAGAATTTGGATCAGCTGATAATTTTTCCCCGCAGATGCTGAGTTGCTTGACGCCATACCGCTGTTTCCACCTATCTAACCATCCATTGCTTGCTGTGAACCCCGAATCACCCTCTCTTTGAATTCTTCATAGAACTTCAGAGCTTTTTCTTGCAAAATTGGACCGGATATTGGCACACCTTTGTCCCTTTGAACACAAAACCACTGATACAAAGCCTCGCTTACTTTTTCATATTCGGCACATTTCATTGACTTTCTCTCCTTAATAGACTCTGTACACATTCTTTTTAAACACCATGATTCAATCTCAGTTTTTTTCTTTTGCCAACCAAGCACTGTAGATCGCCCAACATTTAAGTTCAATGCTATTTTATTGACGTTTTCACCTTTTTCCAGTCTTTTTAACGCATCAAATTTAAGTTCCATTGAAACCGACACTTGCTTCCTCTGTTTCCCCGACATCTTCTTTGACACACACGCCAAAAGTGTAAAACAATAACTGAATAAAACAACAATAACAATAACTGAATTAAAGAGTGAAAAAACCGTTCTACTCGAGCACACGTAACACAACTCAAACTGTCAACAGTCAGCGCTAAACTAATCAGGTAGAAGAGACACGAGAATAAAAGGTTCGCCAGCGCGACCGTAGCGGATCGGTAAACAATAGCGACCATCCCCCAACCCCCGCCCCTAACCGGTCAGTCAGAGGAAAGGTCGTTACCCCGACTTGGAATTCCCAAATCTACGAATTCCCGTCTGCGGCGCGCACTGACCCACTTCCTGCCTCGCCTCCCTCGTTGTGTGCACTAGGCTATTATGATTTGAAGTCGAGTTTACCGTCTTCCAATGACTGTCGAGTTACACAGACTGTCGAGTTACCGGGTGTCGAGTTAGTGAGGTTCTACTGTAATACTATTTTTCAGATCTATATGACAATTAAAAAGCAAATAGGCATATCTATATTGCTACTTTATGGCAAAGTGAAAAAAAATTAAGTTTTTAAATTTCTAATTTGATTGGATTTTTTAAAGTTGTTTTACAGTTCCTATGATCGAAACTAATCAATTTCAGAGAACAAAGTACAAAACATACTTAGTTAATTATAATCTTTGTTATGATACCAAATAGCACAAATAGGTTTGATAATTTTTCTGTTTCTCATAAGATTAAAAGATGGCACATTCGTAGGGCAATCTTTAAAAGCTCTCATCCATTTCCGTACCATCCCCTCATTCATTCTGTTTTCATCATAAACTTCACAGATCTCACGATGAATGTCAGCTGCTTGCACGCCTTTAGCATTAAGAAAACTTACCACGCATTTACTTTACAGTCGGCGGTATTTTCAATGAGAGGAGGCATTTTAAACACTCATTAGCAACGTTAAATACAGTCAAACGGATCCGTAATGGTGGCTATGGCTTGCAAACAGATAGTGGTACACAGCGTGCATGCACATAACATGGATCGCAGCAGTACAACAGCGGGATTCCAAAACGGTACTTACTTTAAAAACATGCCTCGTATATCCAATATAGTTATTTTAGAATTATAGTTTTTGCTCTACGGTGATTATGAATTAGTCAATCATAATATTCTCTTTTATAAAGTATAGATTTAACAATATTTGACAGAAACAAATTTACCTGTTCTTTAAGAACATCCTTTTCTTCCCTCGCCAGCTTATGCAACTGATTGGACTTTATCCTCTCCGTCATTAATTTGAAATTGGCATCATCCTTCTCACGCAACTGCTGGATCAATCGAGAGTTCTGCTCCTGCATGTCCTCAAACGCCTGACCCGTCACTTCCATCTCATTCAACAGAGCTTCTTCTTCCTGCCAGCACACTCCCTATCAAATTAAAAGTGGTAACTTCCCATAACTGCAAAGTATTATTACATGAAAAAGGTACTAACAATTACAACTTGGATTTTTATAATGAAAATAAAACATCTATTAAATGTAAAAAAATTAATAAATGAATAGCTTGGCAGAGGTGATGCGACTTAAGGTCTCAAACTGCAATTTAAGCCTGTCAAGGGGTGTCTAAAAATATGTCAAATCAAAATTAGGAGTGTTTTTGGAGCCATGAAAATAAAAACCGGTACCCTATTTCAAGTGTTTTTTACGAGTACAAAGAAGCACACCAATCATTTGAATTGTTAGTTGTGTATTAAATGTTCTTCATTAGTTGGACATTGTACTGAACATTAAAATCATTCAAGATGAAAAACTCAATTACCTATTGGATATTTTCATATTTTGAAGAATAAAAAACAAACTTGGCGCTTTTGATAATGAAACGTTGGTTTTCGAAGGCCTCAAGAATTTAATAGATGTTTTTTAACTTTAAAATAATTAATATTAATTTAATAAAAATTAAAATGGTACTATGGCAGAGCAACAAGTCTAACTCACATTATAAAATAAATCAGAGCTGCTTATCTTTAGCTTTGAAAAAAGCTGCTTGCAATCTTGAGCCGACTTATACTGAGCCGACAAAGTATAATAATAAATAAATCTTTAACTAATAACGATATATTCATGGCAATTGATTTTTTATAAATATATAACTGAATAGCAGAAAAAGATAGTAAATAATTTGTGTTTTCCTGCTATGACTCTAGTCAAACTTGGTGATAAAAATTCAATGTAGTACAAATGTACACATTAAAATTACATCATAACTTAGAAAGAGTGTTTTTTATAATTTTAATTTTAAACACATTTACATTTATCCTGATAAAGATAAAAAGCTCTGAAAACGTATTTATAGATACATATTTACATAAAAAATAGTCTGATAATGATACAGATCAGGTGAAAATAAAAAAATAAAAACGTAAAAATTTGTATAGTGGAGAGAGATATCCAATTAAGAAAGTTCCCCTTGTCTGCTTAGAACAGTCCATTTTTGTTTCATATGCACATTTGACTGCTGGCTTATCGTAACTTCCGAACCAAGGGTGCGGCATAGGGAAACTATTATGGTCAAATCGGGAATCAAACATAGACTGGTTGTATGGCAAGCTATCGTCTTATCTCTTTCTTTGGCCTCTCCTATAAATAATAAACTATAGATTGATATATAGCGATTCATAAATTATTCAAGTTATTTTGTAATTTTAGTACATGCTTGTTTTGTGAACAGAAGTGTAATCCGGTATGAAAGATTGGCAGTTAAAAAAAAACTAAATATTACCTTAATTGTTACATTTTAGGTGACACACTTTTTTAGCCTATTTTATTTACTTAGTTTTTTTTTTTTTTTTGTAAATAACACAACTGCATATGAAAACCTTTAATCCCATCCTTAAAGATAGAAGAAATATTTATTTCCACCGAGGAATACATAAATGAGGTACTGAGCAATTCATTAATCAAAATTAGTTGGTGATGTCACACTACAAAAAACATCACATAAGTTACCTCAGATTCAATAGCATAGAACACAACCTTTAAATAATGTTATTAATTTAACAACAACATTTATTGCTTAGTAAAACTTCCAAGTTATTTGCTATGCAGTAGGTTATGCCGTTTAAAAATTGGAAGGGTCTCTTTTCAATATTTTTAGAGAGTGCCAATTCCAGTGAATTCATTCATATATTGTAGTGGTAATCAATGATTTGGGTGTGGTTACAATTTTCTGATGTTTTTTGTTTGAGTTGTTCCTAATTGACCTGTCTTGAAATTGATTATAGACGTATGGAATTTATCGCTTTAATAATGATTTATTTTTCAAGAAATCAAAAGTCAATGAAATGAATATCATGTAAATTTGCTGTGCTGAATGATAATTTTGAGTTGGATTAATTCTATAACCAAGCTTTCTTTTACCAATGATTAGACTAAATTGATAGAATTAAACAATTTCAATAAAAGATTTTATTTTCTAAATTAATATCAAATGAATCATTTCCAAGCTATATAAAATATTCTAAAATTTTAGCCAATCAGATTTTGGGATGTAAACATTTTGAAAAGAACATTCTATAGTATAATTTTTTATTTTATTGATTGAGTCTAACTCTTGATTAAGTCTAGTATTTTAGGAATTATTATTAAAATTTTTCTAAGAAATTTTGAAAATACATCACTCTGCATGGAAGCTCTATATCCAATGTAGGAATTTCTCTTCTAATATACGAATTCCTGGCCAAGTGACATTTTAACCTAACCTAAAATAAAATATAGAACACCTACTTGTTTGTGAGTAGCAACTTGCTTCTGAAGTTGGTATGCTTGTTCTTCTAAATGTTTTATTTTCCTCAAAGCATCTTCATCAGCCAATTTTTTTCTTTCTTCTCTCTTACTCTCCTAAGAGCAAACAATAAAATCATAATACTAAACAAATTCTTTTCATTTATTTTCCAACAGGAAAATGATATGATGAGACAAAAGGCATATCATATTATAATGGCATATCATATTATTTTTGAAACAGCAGTTACCAAATTGGTAAATCAGGTACAAATTAACTCAAGCAACTGTAATCCAGCCATTCTAACTTTACCTCTGAGGTTTGCAGGCTAAACTGGAAAATCAACATAGCCAACGTCGCATCCAGACCGCCACAGCCCTTCTCAACATTTTACCTCCGGTGACTCACAATTGGGAATAACGTAGGAAGGTACAAATTTGTTTTGTTTAATGGGAATTAAACCCTTTTTAGTCTTTAACTGGAGAGTACTTTTATTACTGTTTACAAACATCAAAAAGCGAAGTCAATCGGACAATTTTAACTTATAAAAACTATCAAGCCCTAGTTGTGATATATCTAGACCGGAAACAAATTAGCCGTGTAACAGGAAGGAGCAAGCGCTCAAGACATACAATGTTGCCATGTTGTGCTCCTCTCAGAGGTAAAGTTAGAACGGCTGGAGTATAACTACTTTGAAAATTGACCTTTAAGGATTCTGTAAAGGCCCACCTTACATCACTGGTCAGCCTGGGAGAAAAACATGTTCACATTTACATTGTGCTTGGGTAAAATAGAGTCAATAAAAATTCAAGCATATAAATTTTCATTATTATAAGACTTTTTCAATGCCTTTAGCTAAAAAAAAGTCTAATGTGAAACCAAACAGAATTTGTAAAACTGCCTGCCTTTTATTCACTTGTATTGCCGCATTTATAAAAACACTTTAAATAGAAACCAAGTTCAATGTTATAGATGATCTTATGTGACAGAGAAATATTAATTTTACGGGTTAAAAATTAATACGTAAAAACTCTTTTTATTCCATACACAAAAAAGCAAAATATAAATTTTTCGGCTGTAATGCTAAAAAAAAAATAATTTATACAAGATTTCTCGCTGATTTTCTAACTTTTCTTGATTTATTCCTGTAAAAACAATAAACAAAATGTGTATTTTAAAATTAATTTTCTTGGCAAAATAGCAGTTGAAACAAAGCTATGTTCGCTACAGCCACAGTTCATTCTTATAGGAAATGTTTAATCTATAACTCCCTAAAACTATTCCTATTTATGGGAAATTTGAAAATATTTTAATTTTTTTATTTCAACATAGTTCTATCTACTTAGAGCCTTAATTTCAAAATTGGAAAACACTTAGAAATACATACACATTTATGTTAGTGCATGATTGATCCCAGTTGCTTCATTTTGTGGTATTTATTTATAAATACACATTGTTTGCAAAATGTACATAATTACATTAAAAATTGTTTTTTGATTAGCATAATACGTGTTGGTACTTATTACATTATAAACACCTAAAAATCATCTTAAGTATAAATAAAAAGTTAGTTTTTTTTGTTAATCAATAATATGTATCCTGTTATTACAAGATACAGAATAATATGCATCTTGTTATTACAAGATTTGAACAGAATCAAATGTGCCAACATGCACTTTTAATGATTAGTAGTTCTTTGCCAGTTCAATTCCAGTAAAAACATAGTTTGTAATTAAATTCCTTTTTAGACTGGTAACAAGAGATTCAAACCATACATAGTTATGGTACACTGTACAAAATTCTTGAATTTTGTTTTAATTTTAGATATTCCACAATCTCTCTGGCTATAAATTGATTGTAGTGATTTAAAGTACCTCTCTAGCAAAATTATGTTTGAATAACAAAGACTGAAGATCATCAACTGAATATTCAACATTTCTGTTTAGCATAGATTAAACTAAATTAAAAGCTTTGAAATAAAGCCGACCTTCAATTAATTACAATAATAGGTTTGATATATTTATGATGTAATATTTTTAATAATTCTACAGACTTCAACGCTTTTTTTTTACCTATATTCAATAATCCCCCACGAGGCCGCAGACCGAGATCCATAGAGGAGCTATTGGCAGAATTCCCAGATGAGGTCATAGACCGAGCTTCCCCTCACGAGCGTAGTGGGGTTGGCACACAAAGCGTGCAGGAGTATCCCTTATTCTTTAATACAAACTGATTCCCTTTTATAAATTCACATTTACATTTTCCCAGGAATGTTATTCCGATTTGAATATTCTAATATTGTAAACATACCTGTAACTTCTTGAGTTGTTGTTTGGCGTCTTCAAGCTCTGCTCTTATCTTCTTCTCAGAAGCCATCAGCTGCACCTTGTCCCTCTGCTCCTTGCTAGCCCCCTTGTACATGTCCAATAACAGCTTCATCTCTTTCTGATCACCCAGTGCTTTTCTGTTAAGTTATACAACAAATTTAAAAAACAAATAGTATCAAATACTATTTCTTGTATTAAGCACTTGTTACAGTGAGTAGATATATCTTATTTTACATTTGTATGACCTATTTTACATATATTTGGACAGTGAGAAAATCTAAAATGAAATTAATATTAATAATATAAACAAACTGAAGATGAAAAGTGTGAGTGTACTGAGTGTAAGTTAAACACGAATAGATTTCTCATCCAATGTAAAATTTTGAGCCTAATTAAATCCGCAGTTTTGGGTTTCTAACAGCTACCGTAGTAGTGGAGTGCTCATGTAGTCTCATTTAAATGTAATGAAGTTTAAATCAGCTATAGGGGCAGACATCAATAATTAATCAAATTACTGGCACAAATATTCCTTTTATATCTATTATAAATAATGCATAGTCAAGAATATCACTTTTAAAATGTCAAGAAAATATTAATTCTATTTTTTTGACTTAGCTCTGTGATAGAAGATAAATGTTTGAACTTTAAGACACAAGTACACTATACAGTAATTTTATTTCTGAATATTTTTTATCTCTTTTATCATTCACTCACTGACTCAATGAGATCTCCAAAAATATGTACCTGAATGACTTGAAATTTTGAATCAATGCAGATTTTATATCATAGAGGTGCATTGAGGAAATATTTTTTAATTCTAATTGCAGGGTAATTAAAAACAGCCCTTACAAGATTAATTTTCTCCCATGCTATCAGAAGACACTGACAATGGTCTAACATAAATTAAAATACATCTAATTAACAAAAACAATATTAACTATTTTTTCTTTAACTTTAAATGGTTTAGTATACAGTTTATATACAATTTTATGAGACTTAATAGCAATTGGCATTACCAAGCATAGCGGGTGTGGCACATGTGAAGCTTGCAGGATTGTCCCTTGATATAAAAATACAATTAACTATAAAACCTCACAATTATACAGTTGTGCCCTGCGCAGCTCCTATGGTTTGAATTTCATGTTTACCGAGTCATCCCATTTAAATGAAGAATGAAATTTATGGTCCTAATTTTGTTCTTGACATATACTGAATTATAAAATATAATAAACCATAAATTGCAAACCACTACTTAGCACTAACAAATATTTATAATACACACTAATTAGCCTATTTATTTAATTTGTTAGCACTGGATCTGCAGTGCAAGACCAGCACCTGTTCTCAGTTTGAACACAAATTCAATGAAAATTTCCAGTAAACTTGTGTTCAAATGTGCAAAGTATTTGCATTGGATTGCAAATATAGAGTAAAATATTAATAGGCTTATGGTTTTGATATGAATTATTAAAAAAAATAATATAAGAAGCATTTAACAAATATTAAGTATTAAAAAACAACCAGAAATGTAAATTGAAATCTATACTTTCTCAAACTGTTAGTCCTCAAATGGTTTAGGTACGAGGGTGGACTTGCAGGAAAAGGGTAGGGAGATGGAAGATGACAACTGCAAGCAGGTTGTGAGGGTTGTTCAGAGCCAAGGCAGTACCTACTGGAAAATACAAATGTAATTTAAATATAGAAATCAAACAAATGTTTAACTAAACATTTTCCTTAAAAAAAAATTAAATAATTTACTCTAGAGTATTTTATTTCAAAATATATTTAGAATTGTGTCTAACCTTGTTCTAAAAATGTCACAGTTGATTATTTTCATCTATGTACAGCAGAACCTCGATTATTGAAACTAATTGGGGCTGGACCCGTCATCGATAACAGAAATTTACGATAATCTAAGATTATGTTAGTTTGTCGGTCGGGAAATAAATGTAAATAATATTATATTATTATTGTAAAAACGTACTATTTATTTTAAAACTACATTAAATACTACAGGATCACGTAACTGTACAAAGATTTTAAAACCTTTATTTCACAATATAGTACATGTATATAGTTTTATTTTATATTATCGTTTTAAAACAAACAAACATAAGAAATACAGTACAACCTCGATTATCCGGCCTCGCTTTGTCCGGCAGTCTGTGTCATCCGGTTTGGCAAGTAGATAACAATAAAAATTATTTACAAGATAAAATTACAATTGATTGGAAGCTCCTTTCAGTTTTTAAACGCAAATGTCGTACACAAGTGTTTCAGTTTTGGCATTTTGCAAATTGCAGGCGCTGTATTGACTAGTCACCCTCTCTCGACAAGTGGTCGCTTGTTACTGTGTAATAATGCGCCTGAAGATCCGAGCTGGCAATGTTGTATGCTTTTGTTCAGTGTGGCTGGCTGGAAGAGTCCATTTTGCGATTGGGGGAAGTGGAACATAAATATCTCTCGTATTGTAAAGCCGCGTCAGATTTGGCGATAGTGATAAATATCGTTTCATTACAATTAATTGCTGCAGAGCGCGTTGCATCACATGCTATTGTAGGTACCTCACTTACGCGTGCTGTCTGTTGTCAGTTACTAAACGTGTTTCTCCTATAAAACCAAGTTATTTATGACTTATGTTTTATCCGGATTTTATCGTATCCGGCGTGACCTTCGCTACATTAGGCCGGATAACCAAGGTTGTACTGTAATGTGTATAATATTAATGTTTACACAGTTTTCTTTTTATAATTCATTTAAATTAAATTTTGTTTTTCCTTACACTGTTTCTGATAACCCCAGTTTCCGATAATCTGGATTCCGATAAGCGAAGCTTTACTGTACCATCAAATTTATTTATGCAACATCAAACTTTTACTATCTACATATGGACATAGCAAAGCACAGTTGACTTATCCAAGTCGGCCCGCCAACCTTCTGACAAAAGGTTGTATTTAGATGGAATGAGTTAGAGATGCTCACAGGTTCGGTTTTAAGTCTCAAGGCATTCACTCTTGACAGGTAAACGAGGCTGTCACAGCTCTGCCAGCTGGGAAGACATTTGACTGGCTGACATCTTTTTAAAAGTTCTCAAGCATAATGGTACTAAATTCAAACATTAGCTTCTCTTTACAGTTTTCATTCTATATTTTCTTGAGCCGAAATGAGACAATTTAAATAATTACGAAAATGATCTATTATTTCAGTAGTAAAAATATAATAAGTCTTTGTAATTTACTGCAAATGCAGTAACTAAAATAACACAGTAACAGTAATAACCCAATATAATTTAAACAGTTAATAATTTTAAAAATGTACACATTATATTCGTCATAATTGTGTTTAGTTTTTAATTGTGATATCAATAACAACAAGGCAAATTTATGAAGTAAGTCAAAAAGTTCCTATTAACATAGACCCTAAAACCCTTTGTTAAAATGCCACCCATTGTAAACCTTCTGCCACCTATAAAGGAACGGTGCTATTAGCTCGATCCCACCTGCCCATACAAATACGAATATAACACATAACTCTATTGAATATTCTCAACATATCCAGTTATTTATATGTCCTATATACTATATTTCCATCAATGATGATATTGACCCTCTTGCCCACCCATACACGGACAGTGGTAATGACCCTCCCACTCACTCCACCCCTTAACGTACCGGTCGTATAGTGAATATCCCACCCACCCATTCACTTACAATGGTCATAACCCTCACACAAATCCATACACATATATGGTTAAGACCCTTCCACCAGCCTCGTCTAGTACACTTGGTATTGGATCAAATATCCAAACTTATAAAATTTTAAGGCGAATTAGATAATAGCTGATACCCGGTGGTCCAAATACTGGCTCTAATAATATTTACATATTTTTTATTATTTAATTTTAGTTTAGTCATTAGCGAAAAATTGTTTTTTCTCTGAACCTTCATAGGCCTAATATATTTTTAAACACTGATTTCAACTTTAAATTTTAACTGTTATACCCAATTATCAAATTAATAAATCTCTAACACACAGACTTATAAGTTTTAAAATTCAAGGTGAAATTTTATGGATGATATTAATTTGTACTTACTTTAGTTGAGCTTTAAGGTCTCTAACCATTTCAGTTTCAGGAATTTTGGCCCGGTGCTGCTCCCTATGCTGTTCCTTTTTTATCTCTCTCTTGCCACCCGGCGTCCCAACTGTTGCACCCGGAGTTCCTTCTTTCTCCTTCTTTATTGTTGGAGATGTTAATTGTTTATCCTTATCCATTTCCAAATTTGATGTGTCATCAGCCTAACATGAAACACAATGATTTTACCTTTAATTAGAATATTGGTTAATGAAAAAATTTACACTTAAATAAAATAGGCAATGAAACATGTCATTCCAAAATTACATGAGGGAGACAAAGGTAGTTGGACATTTGCCATCATTACGTGAAAAATAACAATCACGACGTTTCGATTTGGTAAAACCCAAACCTTTTTCAAGTGCTAAAAACTAAATTACATCTACACAAACATGTTATAAAACTACGTTCTTAAACTAATAAACTTATCTACTTTAATAATTATCTACATTTTAACCTAGATCCTAGAATGGAGTACAACAAAATGAACTTCTACTAAATATAAAAAATATTAACAGGGTTAAATTAATATAGCCAATTAGGCGCTGTCAAGGTCACGATATCAACGAAAAATGTAAAACACAATAAAATTAATATTCAAATCAGACTGAAATAAGATTACATTAACTAATCATAAATATATGGTA
Organism: Stictocephala bisonia; assembly: GCA_035578905.1. NCBI lineage: Eukaryota > Metazoa > Arthropoda > Insecta > Hemiptera > Membracidae > Stictocephala > Stictocephala bisonia. The sequence goes on along the minus strand of JAQJVL010000002.1, from coordinate 8,562,234 downwards.
CCTGAAAAACACAATCAATTTAAAATAACATTCAACACGCACAAAAAATTATATATATATGACTCGGAAGGACTGAGACTACTATTAAAATTACATTTTAACCTGAAAAGACAACAATTATTAGGAATAAAACAATACCATAATCAAATATTACAAAAATGATGAAGTCTTACGACCCGCAGTGACGATGGCGTCTAGACGTCCCAGGTACGAAGTGAGGATGATACAATCCAAATGCAGTGTCTACGAAGTTCCCTCCAAGGTGATAAAACACGGGGACTAGACAAACATATACACTACACTTCACAACAACCATACACAGACTGACGAGGTCAGGGACGTCAAAATTACAGTTACAAATTTTTTTTTATAGGAGAGGCCGATCTCTTTTTTACTCTTCCCAATCACCATAGACAATAGATCTGTGTGAGGAACTTATTCAGATAGTATATATGGGGGAAAACCAGTAAAGTACAAGGTAAATATTAAAAATTCCAGTCAAGTGCTCTGCGCTATCTTTAGGGCACTCGGCCACTGGTTCACCCTTACTCAGTAAGGACTGAACTTAAGCTAGTACATTATCAAAATAGATAAAAATAAATTAATTAATACTTTTGATAACTATTATCTTGTGGATACTGAGAAATGTGTTAATACGACATTCTGCCTACAATCATACTTCCAGAATATTTTGAACAATTGATACTAAATGCTTGTTTTTACATTACACTATTAAGTTTATTAATATTGGTTTTTTAAGGTATCTAATTTATTTATACATTCGAGTTGAATTTAATATAAATTACATGCAATCACGTTTAAACTTAAAAACCAAGAAATTCATAATGCCTATGTAAATTGGCATTATGGGTAGCGATCGATTTAGTTGACATTTGTGTGCTATTTCTATTAAGTTCTACAATTAAGTGAATTGGTATAACAGAACATACAATCAACAATTGGTTCTTGTGATTGGATTATTTTACATGATTTAACCTCATACATGATGTTGACTCATAACATAATTAGGAGCTTTTTGGAGCATTGAGAGACTATTTATTAAATGTGTATCATCTTTCTTTAATTAGTAAAACAATTATTGAACATTAAAAACAATACTGCAATATATAGCTTTATAATAGAAAACAAATTTACGTAATAAAATAAATGTTGGTGTGAATATCAAGAATTGAAAAGATTACGTAGTCACTGACAATGTATAATGGACAAATATATTCTTAGCTCATGTAGGTATTAATAACTTTTTATTAGAAAAAAAAAAAAAATGGAGAAGTGTAGTTTTCAGAACACATTGCTGCTAGATGACACATTATTAATTTTTGGTAGAAGTGTGAGAGCATATTTTTTTTAACCTTTTTGTGCTTCAACTTATAAGCTCTGTTGAACTTGATACCATCTTGGGTAGCCATCAACGGGGGTTTTGGGACAAAAGAGCGCAGATAGTTATGTAATAGAACCAGAAGTAGCAAAACATTTCAGTGTTAAAGTGCTAATAACTAATAACTAAATTCTAATAACTAAAAGGCCGGTAACCCCACAATTGACATACTGTATCTCTTATTTTATTGAATGTCTATTTATCTACAGTTTACCAGGCATACTGCTTATGTTTCGTTTAGGCGTGTACGAGTAGTGATTTTTGAGTTCGAGCCGAGTAGAGTAGTTGGCATGTTTTTCGAGTATTGAGTATTTTCGAGCGAGTATTTACAGAAAGATTTCCTGTTTACCCAAGACAACTGTAAAAGGTAGACACCATCCTAAGCCTATATTAAGTTTTGCCATATTCGTAAATATATATATACATCTACACTGAACACAATAATTTTGATTTGTTGTTTGTAACTGTAACTTTTGATAAATAAAACTTTTTACTTCCTGCCTTCCGATGTTTTTATGTGACATTGTTTTGATTAACATTTATCCTTTTTTCATAACTAATATGATATTAGAAACTAAGAAAGTATTATTAATTGAAACAACGTACATTATAAAGATTTGATCTGTTCACTCATATCACAGATCAGATTTTCTATGCAAGCCAATTATACTGTTTCACAGCCAGCCGATATGTTTATCTGGTGGTTCGGTTCAAAGTGTACCGCGAAAACATAGCGAAGCTTGTTGGCAAAAGCTGCATCCAACCAAACTGATGCTAAAATTCAGGCGTCATCACCAAATGCAGTCATTTGCTTTCAGAATTGCTTCCTCTCAACAAAAAATTGATTGTGTACACGCCAAGAAGAGTGGATCTGTATTCTGTGAGTATTTAGTTCAGTAATAACAAGGTTCCAACTAACCAGAAATAAGCTGTAAATTATATAATCAAATTTGATTATCTGGATGACAAAGACTGTAGTTCAATCGATTGATAATAACTAAGCAAATTTAGTAAAAATAAATTTGAAATTCGATTTTTTTAAATTATGATCAGTAATGAAATGTGTGCAACTTGAAACTACTTCCATACATGAGGCTACACTGAACAACAGATAAATAATTATTTCATAACAAGAAATTCATGAAAACCTGGCGTAATTAAATGAAAACCATAGACGTAGTCGGTTAATATAATAGGTCTAGCCGATATTGGCGACAAGATGCAGTCTGAAATATCAGCTAAGTGCCAACTAGTGATACAGTGAAGATTGTGGGCAGCTAAATTATAAACTTATGAATAAAAAACGAGACATGTGATAAGGCTTCAGGTTCAATAAAAATTATTTTCAGAATCTCTAAATTCGTTGTATTTTGTTTAGAAAAGGTCTTCTAACATGTTTCTCCCTCACTTGGGTTGATTCGTGATTTTTTTACAGTTTACATCGGCATGAACACGGAACCGTTCAGTGAGTTTACGAATCCAAATTGTCGAACTTAAACACCTTTTACACTCCAATTGTGTTATTGTCTAACCTGGTCAGAAAACCGTTCAACACTTTGACAGGAAAAAATATCGTATGCGCAAATGTTACACACAGTTTTGGTGATCTAAGGTGTTTACGGAATAATAATTAATAGACGTTCACCATGGATATATAAATCTATTTTTATTTGACGGAAAATAAATCAATAATGTTCGTTCAACCAATGTTTACTTCATAATTACACATACTAAACTGATAACGTATGATTAAGAGTAAAATAAAACACAAGAAAGCGCACACTTTTTATTCATAACTTATAAAACTGTTTACTCTTAAAACTAAATCAAGATCTAAATCTGAAAAATTTCATGAAATACAACTACTCAATCGAACTCGAGTAGTTTCGGAAATTTCAAGCCGAGTTCGAGTAGTAAAATACTCGACCAAATACTAGAAGTTTCGAGTACTCGCACACCCCCAGTTTCAATTCACTTTTTACAGACACGATTTTAAACAAATTAATCTTAAAAATAATGATTCCAATAAAAACTAAATTACAGCACAATTTTTTTGGCTCAGCTAATTAAAACCTCAGTTCATAAATCAGATCATGGAATTAAATTTCAACTGTCACTAAGGACAGTTAAACGGACAATTCATCAGATTTGCGCAGTGTTTGTCATCATTGGTTTTGGAGCCAAATTCTGTTTTTAGTAAACTAATTAAACCTTTGGCATGTTTTTAATTAAACTCAAACTCAAACTTCCTTTATTTTTAACAATTACAAAATTGCATAATAGAGTCATACTATTTCTAACCTAAACTAAAACATATCCGAAGATAGAAAATTAATAAAATACAGGTGGCAACATTCTATAACTATTTACAATATTTACTCTGATACAAAGTTCATATACTCCCTCACGCTGTAATGGCAACGAGATAACAACATTCTCTTGGTCATTCTGCCAAACTTCGTTGAATCATTTTCCGCTTTGACAGCATCAGGCAGTGAGTTGTAGAGCCTAATTGAATTGCTCCTTAAATGGCTTTCAAAAAAACTTGTTTTATGCCTAGGAATGGGAAGGTTTTGTCGGTTACGGAGGTCATACCATTTAGAAGAAACACCAAAAAGTTCGGGATTTTTTTCTGACAAATGTAACGCAATGAAGAATATAAATAGATGGAAAAGTTAATATATTGTAATTTTTGAACATTGGTTTACAAGACTGTCTGAAAGGTAGTTTAAAAACGGCTCTGACTGCTTTCTTTTGGAGTTTAAATAAGAATTGGGTTTTAGTTGTTTCGTGACCCCAAATAACAACTGCATATGACAATAGAGGATAAATAAGTCCGTAGTAAGCCGTGAGGAGTATTTTCATCAACAAAAGTACCAAACAATACATCATGATATATTAGTGAATAAATACCAAATCACCATTGGTGTTGTACAACGGACGTGCGGTGTACTGTGGCATGGTACAATAATTGTAATGATTGCTGGTTTTAAACCAGCTTGGGGAGGTACTTTTACTCTGCAACTGAGTAGAGACACTGGTCTGTGGCATTATGGTGTATTTACTGGCGAGTGAAGTTTTTATTTAAGAAGAAGAACAATATGGTATCTTGACACATTACAGTCCTACATGAGCAATACTAACAAATTGTCGATTTTAAGTCAGTGATACAGGGTATCCCATAAGTAACCAGCCAAACTTCTGGAGGTCATTCCTTGGGTTAAAACAAACAAAAAATTTCAGGTGTACAAATCGTCTATCTCACTCCATTATCCGGCTATCTGTCTGTATATGTTTTTTTACTAAAAACTTAATATCTCTAAAGTTATTTAAGGTAAAACTATCAAAATTGGTATGAATGTTGATCATCATAGTGTCCATGTACTACTTAAATTTCATTTTTTCACAATAATCCTCTTCAAAATGGCGGCCATTTTAAATTTTTAAAGCCAAATATCTTAATAGCCTTAAATTTTACTAAAAACCTGCAAGTTACAAAAAAGTTTAAGAATTAATTTCTACAAATAATTGTATAAAAAGTTTTAAGATTGACCAACTATTAACTGAGAAATTACAATTTTTATCAAATAAAAATAGGCTTGATATTAATAATTGGAAACTTAACTAAATACAGTAGGAGTAGGTTAGAAGTGACTTTTATTACAACATAAAAACAACAGCAAAGAACAACAAAAGAAAAAAATACTAGTGATCTTACAACATGTGCTCAAAGTGCCCACCATCCACGTCTATGCATCGTTTTAGTCGATTTCTCATAGAACTTCTCATTCGTTCAAATACACTTGGTTTCTGTCTAATCGTATTACAGCCATCCAATATTCTTTCCTTAACATTTCAATACTTCCAACAGGTGTTTGGTATACCAAAGATTTAAGGTAACCCCATACAAAAAAGTTAAGGGGGTTTAAATCAGGAGACCTGGCAGGCCACGCTACAGGACCACCACATTAATTTTAGAACTATTAGAAAATCCATTTGTTTCTAAAAACCCGTCTTAAGTGTAGTCTAACATCGATACTAAAATATGCAGGAGCACCATCCTGCATAAACCACATTGAACTTCTTTCATGTAAAGGCATGTTTTCTAATAGTTCAAGTAACAAATTTTGTAAAAAATGTAAATATGATGCTCCATTTAGTATATTTGGCAAAAATACAAATCCTAACAATTTATCTCCAATAATCCCTATCCACACATTAAGAGAAAAACGTACTTGGTGTCTGAATTGTGATGTAGCATGAGGGTTGAAATCAGCCCAAAAGTGGTTGCTTGATAATTGAAAATACCTTCTCTTAAAAATCCTGCCTCATCGGTAAACAAAATACTTGACAGAAATAGTGGAATAAAAGCAATTTTTCCTAAAAATCATTGACACAGATTAATTCTTAGCTGGAAGTCTCTTTCAGAAAGACTTTGGACTCATTGAATATGGTATGGATACAATTGTTGACCTTTCAAAATACACCACACAGAGGTTTTTGACATTCCTTTTACCTGTGACAACCTTCTGACACTCGTACTAGGGTTTTCTTCAATGTCATTTAATATTCTTTCTTGAGCTCTAAAGGTTGTCGATGAAACTGGACAACCCAACTTTTCAACTTTAGCAGGGACCTACGAACATTTCTCAGTGAGGAGTTCTTCGATGAGAGAAACCTTTCTTCATAGAATCATACTGCCTCACGTGAATTTCCATTAGCCAATCCATAAATAAAATGAACATCTGCTAATTCTTCATTTGAATAAATAGGCATTTTAGTTCATGAAGAAACTAAATAAGATAATATATTAATACCAGTGCAATCACAAAAACTATCTGTAGAACACCTTAACATAACTGTTTTTGTTTAGTAATGAACTCCGATCAATAACAAAATAAAAATCAATGACAAAACAATAAAAATGGGTGTTTTCTAACAACGAACTGTCATTATTACAGTCAGCTGATAATCATTAATTGTATGTATTTTCAATTTCCAAATCAGCTGTAAAAATCTATTTAGCACTAATCTAATTTTTAGTAAATAAATGTCACTTTACTATAAAATAAAGTTTCCAATTTTATTAATATAAAGTGTATTTTTATTTAATAAAAATTGTAATTTCTCAGTTAATAGTTGTTCAATCTTAAAACTTTTTATAAAATTATTTGTAGAAATAAATTTTTAAACTTTTTTGTAACTTGCAGGTTTTTAGTAAAATTTAAGGTTATTAAGATATTTGGCTTAAAAAATTTAAATGGCCACCATTTTGAATAGGATTATTGTAAAAAAATGAAATTTAAATAGTACATGAACACAATGACGATCAACATTCATACCAATTTTCATGATTTTATCTTAAATAACTTTAGATATTAAGTTTTTAGTAAAAAACATATACAGACAGATAGCCGGATAATGGAGCGAGATAGACGATTTGTACACATAAATTTTTTTGTTTTAACCCAAGGAATGATCTCCAGCAGTTTGGCTGGTTACTTACGGGACACCCTGTATACTCATAAAATCAAAGTGACATAATTTTTAAGTTTAATATAAATAAAAGAAAATTCTTTTCACAGAATTGTGTCTCTTAATGTTATGTTAACATTTTTTATATGCTTATCGTGTTATAATATTACTAACTTATTTAATTAATAGTGATTACTCTTATTTTCCAAAAACAACTTTTTGTTGAATTAATGAAGATTTTTACATAATGAAAAGAGAAAAGGGAATCCATTACTAAGTTGTTGATGTGACTACTAGTCTATGTAAGATTTTTATTTTAAATATTAATCTTCTTAAGTACTGGTAATTTTGCAATAATAAATTATTAGATTTGATTTAACCAGCACCACCAACCTCAGGCTCTTCATCCTGGGGTTCCCTTTTGATAGTGGTGCCTGGCTCCTCCTTCACTTTGTCCAGAGGGATGCTTGCCGATTGATTTGATTCCTCTTCTTTACATTCTAGACTGGAGCATTCTTTGATCTCCTGGCCCCCTTGTTGACTTAGGCGGCTGTTCAAGTCTTCAATCTCCTTTTTCAGCTAAAAAGATGTTTTGTCAAATTGTAATTGCTAGTAAATTTTTAATTCTGTTTTAAAAACCCTTACAAAGTTTATTTTAAACTTTATATATGAATGTTACAGATGGGTTAAAAAGGATACTAAATATTTAAGAGCCCATAGTTATAAAAATTAAACAAATTAAGATCCGAGATAAAAGTACTATCAAGAAATGGATTACTCTGTTTAACTAACTTTCCATACAACTTTTATTTTATGTAACACTAGTGTCACCCCTGCATGCTTCGTGTACCAACCCTGACTCTTGCTGTGATCAATACAACTCAGCATATGACTTTTGGCTATATATAATAGTAGATTAACTGTAGAACGTAAAATCACAATATTAAATTTATTTACAGTATTTCACTCACACTGCTTGTGTTGCTACCTGTTTATTGGTATAAATACCCAATAGTATTACTTAGCCTACTTCAAGCGTACTCATTTCATTTGTTTTTGTTTAGCAGTTAAAGATTAAACTCTTAATGTACCAATAGCGTAATGTCAAATATACAAAATAAACATGTTTATTTATTTACAAAACAGCTGTTATTAATTTACTAAAATCAACCCAATGTTATTCTTATGGCTAAAATGGAATTTTGAGGGGCTGTTTGTATCCCTTAGGAATACAATTTCGAAAAGTCCATTCTTAATGACTCCCTTCGATACTAAAGCTAACTTCCTTTAAATTTTCGTGTAAATTCATTAGGTGGTTTTTGAGATTTCCTGATGAGTGAGTGAGTCAGTCAGTGGTATTTGGCTTCTATACGAGGCGTTTTTTTTAAAAAGTAAGTACCGTTTTGGAAACCCACCGCTGTAGCGCTGCGATCTGCGTTCAGAACATGCACTCTGGGTACTACTATCTGTTGGCAAGCCACAGACAGGGTTACGGATTCATTCGACTGTATTTAAGGTTTCTCATTACTGTTTAAAATTCCTCCTTCAATTAAAAATGCTGCCGAATTTGAATTTCATACCGCTAAGGGCGAAAAAGCAGCTGACATTCATCGTGAGTATATCACCATGACAATTTGGTTTTAAAGATTGTAACCATCAATATTCTAATGCTCTAGGAATGTGAGAGAACTGGTTAATCAATTGTTTTTGTGATTCTCCGTCAGCATTTTGGGAACTTAGGCTGAGCATAACTCTCTATATTTCAAACGTTATGTCTCACTTTCATAAATGGCACTTCTTGACTTTTGAAGACACACTACATAACGATACAGTAGTAAAGCGTCTGTTTTCTCTGACTTTTCTCATCAACGTTTTGCACCAAGTAATGAGTGACGGTTTCCCACTTCATTCCTCATCATGCACATTTGTACGGCCACTTTAAAAACTCTCACCCATTTTCATACCATCCCATCACTTATTTTGTTTTCCCAATAAAATTCACAGATCTCTCCATAAATGTCAGCTGCTTTCATGCCTTTAGCATGATAAGAATTATGAAAACTTATCACAATAGATACTTTACAGTCGGTGGCATTTTTAATCGAAGGATGAATTTCAAAAATCAAATCAAATCAGTTTTTATTGCAGTGGACATTTAACATGTATTGCAAAAGTCAATTTTATTTTAAAATATATTTTATGTCTAGTTAAAAAATTTGGTTTCACCCACACTACAAAACAATCTCTCAAACATACAACATTTCTGCACATTTATACATCCAATTTTCCCACCTCCAGTTCCGGTGTCAGCCTACCCACTCTGTGGTCTCCAAGTTATTCACCAAAAACTCACCCACACTATAAAAAGCATGGTAGGCTAGGAAGCCTTTTAATTGAGTTTTAAACGCCTTCAGCGTTCTGGCGATTTTTATACAATTTGGTAGTTTATTGTAAAGATGGACACCTGCCTCTGAGGGCAAATGCTCGTAAGTAACTGTTCTGTGCTTCCCAGTCCTATAGTTGTCCCTGCCTCTGGTGCCATATTCGTGAATGTCACGTCCCCGAATCAAAGCACACTTAGAAATAAAAAAAGTTGTTGTTTCTAAAATATAGAGGCAAGGTAAAGGCAAGATTCTTAATTTTTTGAAGATTGGCTTGCATGATTCTCTGAAATCAACTTTTTCGATTATCCGAATCGCTCTTTTTTGTAATCTGAACACTCTCAAGAGCTGATTACTTGCACCGGCTCCCCACAGCACTATGCCATAGACTAGGTGGGGATAAATTAAACCATAATACGCTGTCTTCAGTACCTGAATAGGGCAGTATTTGGCTAAAGTCCTCAGAACATAGATACCAGATGTTAGTTTGGCACATACTGCATCAATATGGGCATTCCATGTCAAACCTCGATCTATGTGTAATCCAAGGAATTTTGACGTGAATTTCCAGCATAGTGTCTTCCAACAGTACGCTGGGGACCCATTCTAGGTTCTGAGGACGTAAGGTAAAATTTATAAAATTTGATTTAGAAGAATTTGTTTTCAAGTTTATGTTTTTGAAATATTGAATGCATTTATTCAATTCTACAAAAGTTTGTTGTTCCACGAGTTCAGGAGCTTCATCTCTAAAACACAGGGTTGTATCGTCTGCATATTGCACGATTTTTCCCTGGTGCAGAGATGCTCCAATGTCGTTGACATAAACTAAAAAAAGGGCTGGACTGAGAATTGATCCCTGAGGGACACCGTAGCACAGGTTGATAACTTCGGATGATTGATTTGCGATTTGTACTAATTGAGCTCTTTGTCTGAGGTATGATCCAAGCCACTCCAAGGGCACACCTCTGATGCCATGAGATTCCAATTTGCTGAGTAGTATCTTATGGTCAACACAGTCAAAAGCTCTTGACTGTCGAGCAAAAACACTGAGGGTGGATTTCCGACATTCTTATCCCTCCACAACCATATCGACCAGACTCACCACTGCGTCTATTGTCGATTTACCCTTTCTGAATCCAAATTGGTACTCAGAGAGCTGGTTGTGTTTATTTAAAAAATTTAGCATTCTAGTTAAAAAAAGTTTTTAAATATTTTGCTCAAAATTGGCAAAATCGAGACCGGCCGAAAGTTATTGATTGAACAGGGGTCACCCTTTTTAAATATAGGCGTTACCTTAGCTGTTTTAAGGAGTGAGGGAAAGACTCCAGTTTGAAAAGATAAGTTTATTAAGAGTGTCAATGGCCTCAAGATATGCTTGTAGCATTTCTTTAGGAGTGACATTGACATAAAATTTAGATCGTTTGAATTTTTGGCTGGGAGCTCTCTAATAATTCTGCTGATTTCTTCCTCATTGGCAAGTTCCAGCACCATCGAAGATGTTGGGCTTTGCCTTTTAGAGGGCTTTGATTCATTCAATGAAGAATAGTGCATATTTTGGCCAGCCACCGAAGCAAAAAAATTATTAAACTCGTTTGCGTGGATTGAAGCATCACTGACCAACTCATTTCCAATGTTTATCTTTATTTGTTTATGCTGATTATTATTGTTGTTAATGATAGACCAAGCTGTTTTAGAAACATTTGTTGAATACAGAAGTGTTTTTGTTACCTCATACGCTTTGGCTGCTAGAATTACTTTTCTGTAAATATTTTTATATTGTTTGAAAAAAATTTTTAAAATTTTCATCGAGTGTTGTTTTATAGATCTCTGATAGAAACTTTATTCTATTCCTTGACACTAGGATCCCTTTTGTGATCCATTTGTTCACTTTATATTTGCTATTGAGTTTATTTGTTTTCATGGGGCAGCAGCTGTTCAGGTGGAAAGTCAGATAGTCATGAAACATTTTGAACTTTTCCTCCACTGGTAAATTTGAGTTTAAGAACAGCCACTCTTCCTTTGAAAGAGAGGCATTGAGAAGGATTATATTTTCCGGCCTTGTGTCTCTTATTATTTTTGTAATTTTTGGCTCCCTTTTAGATTGTGTTCCACTTATAAGGGCCTCTTGGCTGTAGTGGTCAGATATGGCTGTATTGACCACTGACACCACAACATCAGGAATGTTTGTTATAACATTGTCGATAGTAGTTTGAGTTGAGGCAGTCACTCACGTAGGGCATGTGATCTTTAACTTGAGATCAAATGACCTGAGTGGAGTGGTTGTCAGTTTTTTGAGAGTCAATGTTCCAATCGCCCATTATAATGAAATTTTGCTGTTTGTTAATTAAGTCAGTCAGTAGATATTCAAATTTAGAGAAGAAAACATCTTCATTGCCACCTGGAGACCTGTAGATACCAATTATGTTCAATTTAGATTTGTTTGTTTGGAGTTTAATACCGGCCCCTTCGAAAAACTTCTCCACGGCTAGATTAATCTCCAATGACTCGCATATCAAATTTGATTTCGCGAGAATCGCAACTCCTCCTCCTTTAGAGAACTGTCAAGTAAACGAATGGGCTAATTTAAAGTTGGGCAGCTGACAAAGTCCAATATTAGACATGTTAAAACCATTTTCGGTAATAACAAGAATATCTGTTTTTAATTCTTCGCAAACAAGTTGGAGCTTATCCAGCTTGTTCGTTGCAAATTGTGCATTCTGATGCAAGATTCTAATTTTAGAACGAAGTTGAAATTTTGAGAATGGTTGGTTTTGAAGTCGGGTTCTTAATTTAGTCCGTCTCTGTGAGGTGGGTGCCCTAAAAATATAATATTTTTACTGCAAGAGTTTTTTGATTTGTCAAACAGTCATAAGCGACTTAAAATACAGTCGAATAAATCTGGAATGGCGGCTGTGGTTTGCCAACAGATAGTAGTACCTAGCACTCATGCGCTGATCGCCGACCGCAGCACTACAGCGGCGAGATTCCAAAAAAGTATTTACTTTTAAAACATGCCTCGTCTATATATATTAATATAACTTGTCCTTACTAAAACTATTTAGAAACCATACATAATTTTCCAGGTCTACAATCTCCTAAACCTACAACATACATGGAAACAACAACTGTTACTTACAAACTAAAATACAAACACTAACTCAATATATTTGTCTTACCAGTGAAACCTGTAAGCGCATTAACGGACAGTAGGCATGATTGCAAATTTCAAAACCCTAAAAACCATGTCCTGCTCACACACTTCTAACTAATAACCCCGTACCCACTCTTAAACCACCAGCAAACTTTTTTAAATATAAGCTGTGAAAAATTTACAATACCCAGGAACAGTTTGAACTGAGCATCTCTTATCACCTGATAATGCCAGTGACATTGAACATTTATGCTGTGTATTATTTCGGTTTACTTGATTCCTGACAATACCATCTAACATATGCCAATTTTTTAAAACAACTTTCTTAAAAATAATGATTTAAATAAAAAACTAAATTATGGTTTAGTTTGTTTGGCTCAGCTAATTAAAACCTCAGTACATAAATCAGATCATCGAATTATATTTCAACTGTCACTAAGAACAAAAAACATATAATTCATCAGATTTGCGCAGTGTTGTCATCATTGGTTTTGGAGCCAAATAGTGTTTTTAATAAACTTATTTAATCAGGAGGAATAGCAAATAGTAAACAAGCGTACTAATAGCTATGGCAAGCCAACAAAACACTAATATTTCAGAAGAATCAAAACAAGGTAGTTTAATATTATATTGTTAAAACCAGTTGTATCAGGACCTAAAATAAAAAAATCTTCATTACCTTAGATATGACTCAAGATCCTGAGATGTTTTTTTTTCTATAGAGATTTTAGTGCATTATGTACCTTCATCAGAAAGTCTTTCACTATTACATGTTTTTACGCTTTGATTCACACATTTTTATTCAAATCGAATTAAATTGATACATCGTAAATATCTAGTACTGAAGGCCGTTTGCTAATGTGATGTCCTTTGATACCTTTCACCACAAATTCTAACTTTCCCAAAACACTGAGACATTAAGAATGCCTACTTTTCCATGTTTCTGTAACCTTACTTGTAGCAACCAAAGTTTTATTTAAAAGAAAAAAAAATTAACTTTATATGTTTCAGTTTCAACTTCAGATTCAACCAATAATGTAAAGTGGAAAAGTACAAACATAAGTTAAAACCTGATATTTAGTTATAAAATTGTCAATTTGTATGAAAACGTCACTTCAGCTGCCGCCGGAAACAGGGCCACCAACTCCCAAACGGAACCCAAAATTCCCTACTTTTCTGCATGCACGTGGTCGATGATCTGCTGATGGCGTGGACTATCTTCTGAAGGCACCTCGCTTTTACGACTGAATTAGGAACTCTCGAACTCCTTCATTTTGTTTGTACCACCTGCAATACACTGGGGTGCAGTGACTGCCGTCTCCTGATAGTAGTGTATCTTCGTCCAGGCTGCCTCGTTTTTCATCTCTTTGTGGGATTAGACATCGTTCACCCTTTTTTTACTCTCACTTATTTGGAAGTTTATTATGTTACTTATTGAAAAACTTCTTAAATAAATAAGCTTGAAATATTGTATGTAAATTAGAATAGAATTTTATTGATGCCTTGTCTTTGCTAACCTTTGATCAATTATATAGGTTAGTAACGTCAGTTTTATTTTGTGTGGTTAAATTTTAAAAATATATAACTTAAGTGATTTGGTTTTTTGTAAAACTGCCTGGAATTTGACTAATTTTAATATTTATTGACCATGGATAGCTTCATATTTGATTGTACTAATTTTAACGATGATACTATTACTATAGTTTCTGAATTATGTATTCAGCTAGATAAACTTGTATCAAATTGTGATTATGATGCCAACGAATTAATCAATGGAGCTGCTAGCGTTGTCTTGAAGTTTGATCACGTCTGTGGACAGCTGAACGACATGTGTGGTAAATATGAACGCTTGAAAGACGAACTGGACTGTTAGAGTGCACAGAGGGATGTAGAAAGAAATTCTCACCGTTCTGAATTAAATATCTACCTTAATAATAATGACCACTTAGTTAATGAAAATAATACTTTAGAAGTTAAGATTAAGGACATTGGTCAAAAGTTGGTTGGGGCCAAGGATACAATTTCTCTCTTAAGAAATCTGCAGACAGAACATGGTAAACTTGTAACTGACTATGAAAGAGTTCAATGTGCTAATCGTAAGCTAATTGTAGAAAATAGTAGGCTAAAAAGGTTGGTAAAAAAAAAAAGAAAACTTATGTAATGTTTTAAAAGATGAGCTGCTTCTAAACTCTAATAAAATGTTTCAACTTGAGTCTTCAGTGAAGGGTTTGAACAATAAATGGTTATCAGATGAAATTATAACTGACCATATCAAGTTGTTAAATTCTGAAGTCACTAAATTTCAAAATAAAGTTTTGTTTGTTGATCCCACTGTAACGCAACTTCTCAAACTGCATAGTAGAACTTATGTAGATCAGGTTTTAAGTGATATGTCATTTTATAACAAATTATGGGTGTTTTTTGTTTTGAACAATTGTGACCAAGGTCTTGAGCAGAACGGTGGGTCTCACTGGAGTCTACTGCTCCTGAACAATACAGCACGAACAGCAGTGCACTACGACTCGGTGCGCGGCCTGAACGAGCGGCATGCTGCAGCGTTGCTGGTCAACCTTGGATTAGACAGTGTTCCAGTAAGTGAGGGGCACACTTTTCAGCAGACAGAGTCTCATGAATGCGGTATTCACGTCCTTGTTAACGCTCGGCTGTTGCTCGGTCAGGTGTGCACCCAGTTCGCTTTAACTCATAACACTATACTTAACACTTCTTCTATACTTGACACTTCTCAAACACATGATAGTACTGACGACACTCTGCATCACACTGACACTTCTCAAACACGTGATAGTGCTGACGACACTCTTGTATTAAGTTCTCAAAGTTGTTTGACATCTAGGTCAAATTTGGCAAATGATAACCTATGGAAAGTTGCTAGAGGCAAAAAACGTGCCAGGCGAAACTTAAATCCAAATAAACAAATTCAAGTGCCTTGTAAAAATAGATTTTTAGTTTTGAGTAAACACACTTTTGCTGCTGCGTCAGTTGAGAAAGTTGTTAGAAGTGCTTCAGGTGTATGGAGTGAAAAGTCTGGTCAGGTAAAATGCAATAAAAAACATAAACCAGACTTTTTGAAAACAAAAAATAAAGAAATCACCTCTAAAAATAAGATTAAAATAAATTATATAAGTAGTAGTTGCAAAGTAAATGATGCTATGGTTTTTAGTGGTGTGTGTGTGCCACTGATGCTGTGTTACCAGCTGTAGAATGTGCAGGCCAGACTTCCCTGGAGGAAAATCACTCTCCCAAACCCGTTGAGCATAGTAATGTTGATTATTTGCTTATAGGTGATTCGATTCTTCGTTATGCGGGGAAGTCTTGTGAGAACAATGGTTGTACTGTTAGGGTACACCCTGGGGCAAAAATTAAAGATATAAAACATAAATTAATGGGTTTCTTGCAGCACCAACCTAAAATAATTCATTTTCATGTAGGAACTAATAACTTGCCATCGAAATATAACGGAGGTGCTGGGTACAATGGGGGGTGCAGCAAGCGCGAGGCATTGCATTATAAGGCGGACCTGTTATACACAACACGAACTCGTTTTCCCAACAGTGTTGTCTTAGTCGACAGCATTTTGCCAAGGTCTGACATTAGTGGTACTGCATTGGCACAATTTAATGACCAGTTGGAGCTGATGTCTGGAAACTTTGGTGTTGTTTTCTTCAACTGGAATCAGTTGATGCGAAGGTATCATCTGGCTCGGGATGGCAGGCACCTTAACAGAAAGGGCGTGTCTGTGTTTGGAGCAGCACTTTTGAATATTTATGATCAGCTTACGTCCCGTGAAATAGCTCCGGATGGGGTAGTGTCTAACTGTGGTGGCGCTGTGGTGAGTGGTGTACTTCCAGTTGACATTGTCAGAGATGGCTCATTGAAACCTGTGGCTGATGGTGTAGACGCCGTACCGGAGGGTGAGCTTATGGTGGACAGTACGCTGGGTCGCTGGAGCCTGTGGTTGACGGCGTTGAAGCCGTATTGAATGTAGAACTTCTGGTTGACAGTGACGGACCTGGCTTACCGGGGCGTGTGGATACTGGAAATGTGGTGCAGTCAAAAACGGTCATTTAAGATTGATAAATATACCAGGGTAGCACATCTAAATATGAACTCTCTTTCCACGGGCTTTGAAGAGATACGGGCTGTGGTAGAGGATTTAAACCTGGATGTTTTTGGTGTTTCGGAAACTTGGCTGAACGATAGTAAATCTTCTGATGAGTTTGCTATTAAGGGGTATTCATTGTTTAGGAGCGATAGAAGGGGGAATGGAGTCGCCTTTAGAGGTGGTGGAGTGGCACTATATGGGAAGAACTACTTACACTTCTCGCTGAAACCACTTAAGTTTGAACACTGTCCTTTTCCGGAGCAGATTTGTGGAATATTGAAATGTAAAAATGAATCGTTTTGTATTTGCATTATCTACAGACCAGGGGATATGCCTTACACTTGTCTAGAGCCCGCTCTCTACTCTGTATTTTATGATATGGCCCAGTATGCAGATAATATCGTTGTAATGGGTGATTTGAATATAAACTTGTTGGATTTATCATCACCAGAGACTCGCTTTGCTCATAAACTGTTTAAGAGCCTTGAGGTGACTCAGTTGGTTAAAGTTGCTACAAGAGATACTAAGACCTGTGCAACGTTGATTGATCACATTATTGTGAATAGCAATGTTGATTATGCACAGTGTGACGTTGTGGATATGTCAACCATCTATGACTCAAGAGGTATTCGAGTATCTGACCATAAGATGATATATGTTGATATAAAAACAAAAAAATCAAAAGAGCCTCCTAGATTTGTTACTTACCGTGACTTCTCCCGATTTGACATTGACAAGATGATACATTGTACGTCCAGTATTAGGTGGGAAGATGTTATGCACATGAACAATGTACATGACATATTAGATTTTATTACCTCTGCTATCAATCGTGTTTTTAATGAAAACCCGCCTCTAGTACATAAGAGAGTGACCAGAAAGAAATCTCCATGGAGGAATAGGAAAATTATTCAATTAACCACTGAAAAAGATTATTATAAGAAGAAAATGCTATCCACAACAAATGAAACTTATAAAAAAACATATTGTAAGGTTAGAAACATGCTCAACCATGAAATAAGACGATCAAAACAAAATTATTTTAGAACTGAAATGGAGAAATGTAAAAACTCTTAAAGACTTTTGGACTAAAATAAGGACTAGTGGTGTTATTGATCCATTCGATCCAGCCATACCAAATTTTGTCAAAGATGTGGGGGAAATCAATAAGTATTTCGTCAGTATGGGCTTAGGTATCACGGCAAAAGCTGATTGTGTACAGTTCTATGAAAGAAACAAATCAGAGAGTGTCACTAGTGATTTCTATTTCAGAAAGATTACAAGAAAAGAAGTGCAGGAGGCTTTGAATAGCATCACATCAGAGGCTGTCGGAGCTGATGGTATATCAATAAAAATGATTAAAATGATGAGTCCGTATTGTATTGATGCCATAACGCACTTAGTAAACCAGTCATTAGCCACTTCCACTTGTCCGGATGCATGGAAAGAGGCAATTGTACTGCCTCTGCCCAAAGTCAAGACACCTTTATCTGTATCAGACCTGCGTCCGATTTCGGTACTGCCTGCCTTGTCTAAGGTATTGGAGAAGTTAGTTGTTTCACAGATGGTAGCCTTTTTGGAGTTGAATAATATCCTTCCAGCCTTGCAGTCTGGTTTCAGAAAGGATCATAGTACAACAACTGCGCTTTTATTAGTTTGTGATGAGTTACTTCAAGCAAGGGCAGAAAAGAAAGCATCTCTTCTTGCATTGCTGGATTTTTCACATGCATTCGATTCTATCGACCACAGTATGTTATTAGCTGTCATGCATTTTTATGGTTTTCGACCGGAAGTGGTTGCTTGGTTTCATTCCTATTTGGTAAATAGGAGACAAAAGGTTAAAATTGGGATGGATTTCTCATCGTCTTTGAGTAAGGTTGCTGGTGTCCCACAGGGTAGTTGCCTCGGGCCTATTCTGTTCACTCTATTTGCCGCCACTATGGGTTCAGGCTTACAAAATGGTCGCTTGTATTCATACGCCGATGATGCTCAACTTTGTGTTTCATATGGTGCCGGAAGAGCTGACGCAGCTGTATCTATTTTAAATTCTGAACTAAGCATTGTCCATGATTGGTCTGAGAGGCATGGGATTAAATTGAATAAGGAAAAGTGTTGTGTATTGTCGATTCCTTCCAATGTAGGTTCGGAGTCTGTCGGTGAGGTGTTACTTGGCGGCATCAGACTAAATGAGTGTGAATCCTCAAAGCTCTTGGGCCTCATGTTCGATGGTGACCTCACTTTGTCTGGTCATGTAAGTGCTGTTTGTCGGCGGGCCCTTAGTCGACTAAGAATGTTATACAAACATAGGTACTTGTTTCCTAAAGAGACCAAGCTTCGCCTTGTCCAGGCTCTTGTGCTCACTGTGATTGATTACTGCCTCCCTGTGTATGGCAATATTGTGTCTAGAGGGGATTTAGACAAATTACAGAAAGTGCAAAATATGTGTGTCAGGTATGTATGTGGACTAAGAAGGTTTGATCATGTTTCGGAGGCGCGACGATCACTGGGTTTGCTGACTGTAACTGATACCTGTACTCTGCGCTCCTTATGCCTAGTTTATAGAATCCTTACCACTGGCAGGCCGGGATATTTGAAGGAAAAACTAAAAAACAGGTCTCAGATCCGATCTCGCAGCACTAGACAGGATCAAGTTTTGGAGATGCCTCGCGTTCACCGTGAATTTGAAAGAAAAAGATTTACGTACTTTGCTCCCAAATTATTAAATGAATTTTCCTCCAGTTTAACAGGCCAGGGTATATCTGAAACTACATATAAAAACAATGTATACAAATATTTAATGTATAATACAAGCTGATATATTCATATATAACTGTACTGTATACATAACTCTATGTTTTAATTATGAATAATGAAAATTAGCTTTTAATTTTTTTAATAATTGTAATATGACTTGAGTTGTTTTGTAAACCAGCATTGTTTGTTGAAAACCGCTCCAAAATAAAGACCTTATTTATTTATTTATTTATTTTAAAACACTTAAGTCAATTTTTACACTGCTTACGGAGTCATGCAATTGGTCCCTAGCTCTCCCACACTCCTCGTAGTTCAAGCATTTGCTCTAAAAGTACTCTGAAAAAAAGTCGAAGCAATCATTAAATAAAAAATAAACATGAACATACATAGATATAGTTTACCTTGGGAATTTCAGAATTGGCATCTTTGTATTTACGCTTGTACCGGTGTACTTCTCCCTTTAACTGTTGGTTGTGGTTCTGCAAAGAAGTTATCAAGTGCCTCATTTCTCTGTTTATAGGTCCAGTCTGTTCATTGGCTGCCAGGTTCTGTTCAAACTCTATACGGAGCATTTCATATTCTTTGCGTAGTTGAGCAAGTAGGTCTTCCAACTGAATTACTTCTGTCCGTAGTTTCTTCTGTGCCATTAGTTCTTCACTCTTTAAAAATAACAAGTTGGATCAATTAAGATAATTTACTTTAATTTATATCTAACAAAAATACAGGATAATATCTATTAATTGAATAGAAATGCTACTATAATAAGATTCTTAAAAATAATAATCACAATAAATCTATTTAACACATTAACATATTTGGGACAATCCATATAAAGTGATCCAATGATGGTTGCTTAACCATTTTAAAATATTTTAATTTTTTTTCCATACTCATAAGAAGTTCAAAAATGATTTTTAAAGAATTTTGTCTTTCACCGTCTATGCGAGGCAGCCATTTTTATTCACGAGAGTGTGGCGATTTTTGGCTTTGTAGACATTAGCGATAAGTTGATTATCTCTGGATTTGATTGTGCTACAGCTTTCAAACCAATACCATTCTTTTCAGAAAGGTCACCTCTACAATATTTGTTATCACCTTTAAAGCCCTAAATGCAAAGTTTTATTCCCAAATAGCCTTCAAAGTTTGGTATTAACAATTGGGAAATCTCACTTTTTGGGATCTTAAAAAAACAAAAGCAGTGGTGATTTATCATAGTTCAAACTTTTTGTTCAGTTAGATGGCATAGCTTATTAACAAAAAGAAAGTTTCAGCCTAATAACACATTTCCTTAATTTTTTATGAATTTTTGAAATGTTCAAATTTTTGTAAGTTTGAAACCTTATATATCTGGTGGAACGTGATGTAAAAATCTGATTTTCGCACAGATGGTACTAAAGTAGTGAAGGAATTTCAACTTTGATATTTATCTCAGAGCAAAGTTATGAATTTTCAAAAGTAAAGAAAAAAACACATTTTTGCCAATGTGAATTACTCTAATGAAGGTGTCATTTGAAAGTATGTAAAGCTAATATGGAATGTTGAGTTAAGTTATTTATTAATATATATATATAGAAGGTCTCAAAATTAGCAAAAATCAAGATACATATTTTAAAAAAATTCCTTTAAATATCTGAAACCGTTCCACATATCTTACGTTTACCTCACCTTATTCTAACCCATAAGATTGTTTAAAAGCACACTTATTTTTTCGGATAGCTTTAGTAGAATAGAATACGATCATCCAGTAGCTGTGGTAAGTTCAAGCACTGAAAGTTTTTCTCAGCACTTCTTTAGTGGTTGATTGCTATATATTTTGCTGGTTGATTTTTAAAATTATTTTCGTGGTACAGCTGGTTGATAAAACTTCACAAACACATAATTATTTTCCTAACATACTTTTTCAATATCTGCAAGCCACCACTGTTCATTACAAACACACGTACACGCAATGATGTAATTTACTCTTACTCTATTTCTTCATAAATCACTGTTTCTTGTGTAAAATAGCACCTAATTATGCTTTGTGAAATGCTATGAAATTTAAGAAATCTCCTTGTACCTTTTATTAATAGACTGTTATCAAGCCTGATTTGAGTGTTTCAATGTATATTGAAAAATTTGTTCTTTCTTGAAAAAGAAAGAAATTTTTAAAACAGTTCGAGCACAGAAGTTTTCCAGGAATTGTCTCGTTTTGTTTCAGACTCATTTGGATTTAACAAGGATAAATAATTGGATCAACTTTTATTTCTCTCTTAGGCCCTTAGATAGGCTTTTTATGACCTTTTTATGGATTATGTGATTTAATGATGTATATTTATTTACATGGTACTTACTTACTGTTGAAATTGAAGGAAAATTTACTATACATTTAAACAACTTTTGAACATTTTCTTTAAACTCATTAAAATGTTTAAGAGTTTTTGAAATTGGACTATAAAAGGATTTGTAACAATCTTACTAACTACTTTTCCAATGGAGCATTGTTCATCCATTTTAATAAAAATAAAATAAAATGTATGTACAAGTTTAGCTGGAATGTAATATACACTGTAAAGCTGTAAATTGGCCAATTAAATATTTGCCAGCATTAATTTAATAACATTGAAAAAAAACGTAAAACTTAAAAATAGCCTAGCTACAAAACTACATATTATGAAGTATCTTAGACTGACTGAGCAAAAGATGCCAGGTATTGAAGAGGGCATCTTCACTTGTGAGGCACAAGTGATCTCTTGTGATGAGGACCACATACCTTTTTGTTCTGCATTATTATTGCTGTTTTTTACTATAATAATAGGCTTTATACTACTATAGGTTTATACCTTAATAAACCATTGCTCCTTAATTTCATTTTAGACTTCAACTATGTCTAAAAGAACTAGAAACAAACCCTAAACAATTTTTTTTAATGTTTTGGAGTCATATTTAAGTTTATGCATTGAGAAAACACCTGTAATTTTACAATCAAAGCCCAATATCACCTTTGTTTAAGTGATTCACATTATACTAACATTGGCGAAAATGGTTTTTTTTCTTTACTTTTGAAAATTCATAACTTTGCTCTCAGTTAAATATCAAAGTTGAAATTCCTACACTACTTTAGTATCAAGTATATGTACATGCTGTGCAAAAATCAGATTTTTACATCATGTTCCACTAGTGATATAGGGCTTCAAACTTACAAATATTTCAAATTCATAAATTATTAATTCATGAAAAATTAAGGAAATGTGTTATAAGGCTGAAACTTTTAACTATGATAAATCACCCCTTCTTTGTTTTTTAAGCTTCCAAAAAGTGAGATTTCCCAATTGTTAACACCAAACTTTGGAGGCTATTTTGGGAATATAACTTTGCATTTAGGGCTGTAAAGGTGATAACAAATATTGTAGAGGTGACCTTTCTGAAAAGAATAGTGTTGGTTTGAAAGCTGTAGCATAATCCAATCCAGAGATAATAAACTTATCGCTAATATCTACAAAGCCAAAAATCGCCACTCTCGTGAATAAAAATGGCTGCCACGCATAGACGGTGGAAGATAAAATTCTTAAAAAACAATCTTATGAGTATGGTAATAACATATAAAAAATATTTTAAAATGGTCAAGCAACCAATTTAATTTTTATTGGTATCACTTCATATGGATTGACCCATTTGGAAATAACAATAGTTAAGTGATAAAGAAGGAAATCTGGAGAAAATAGTTAATGAAGACAAATTTATACAGGAGCTTATCAAAACCCAGAGAGGAATGTTTTCTTCGTTGTATTTCACTCGCTTCTCAGACTAAATAAAATTGTTTACTAAGCAAAATTTGATTTTTTGTTCCATGAATAAAGCACAACATTTCTGTATGCATTGAACCCATGATTAATTAAGACATGTACATCTGTAGTAAATCGCAGGTTGAAATTTGTTTTGGGGTTGATTAATTTTTGGAATATCATATAATGAAGTTTAAGACTGAATAAAGGCTTGTGTATTTTATTTGAGGACATAAACATTTCTGATAATAGAATCTACAGTTCCCGGTGACAACCGCGTCAAGGTACTATCTACAATATTTACAAGATGACCAGACGTTTCGCCCATACTGTGATGTGGCATCCTCAGTGGTTTCTCTGAGACCCGCCCGCCACCCATACACCTACAGTGGTATTGACCCACCCGCCCGCCCATACACCTACAATAGTATTGACCCACCCGCCCGCCCATACACCTACAGTGGTATTGTATATCAGTCTCAGAGAAACCACTGAGGATGCCACATCACAGTATGGGCGAAACGTCTGGCATCTTGTAAATATTGTAGATAGTACCTTGACGCGGTTGTCACCGGAAAATGTAGATTCTAGTTATGACACCGGCCGCTTAAGCCTAAGTTCTAAGATTTCTGATAATACTTAACACTTTGAGCTAGATTACTTTTAGTGAATAAAACACTAATTGAATCAATTACAAAGGTAGATCTATTGTCTTAGTTGACTGTTTAGTTATTTAAAATCTTTAGCAAGATAAAAAGAACAAATTTCACGTTTACTAACTTCCATCATTTCAATTTGCCGTAAATGAGCGTTCTTGGAAGTCTGCAGTTGGAGCCTTGCTTCGTCAAGCTGAGTCTTGAGCTGCATTGATTCATTGTATAGGACTGAAAACTGAGACTGAAGACACTTGTATTCCGTTGTCTCTACAATCACACTTTCAGGTAGCTGACGGATCTGAAGAAATATCACAGTATAACAACTTTCAGGTATTTCAAAGTTAAAACTACTAGTCTTGCATCAACCAAGACACAAACTAAATCAAGCAAAATCTATGGTTGTCTATTGTTTATCAAAGAAGGTACAAATAAAATCCTAAAACGCCAAACTACAATTCAATTATATGTAATTGGTATCAACATGAATTTTCCACCATGTTTATTATAATACTTTCTAGCCTTTTATTGGGTTTTAAATTTTTGACTGCCTTTAAAACAATTATACTTAATTTTTTTAATATATATATAAAGCTAGATTGAAGGCAATTAGACCAGAATTGCAACAGGAGAGATATTAAGTGAGCTTAGCAATATTCTTAACAAAATAAGCTCACTTACTTCAATAATAAGTAGGGATGGACGAGAGGAGATTTTTAGGTTCGGGAGGGAAACGAGAGGGAAATTTATTTCCTCCCAAATTTCGGGAGGGAAACGGGAGGGAAATTAATTTCCTCCCAAATTTCGAGAAATTTTCGGAGGGAATTTTTCCCAGCTTATTATACATTAATTTTCAAACTTAGTAGATAAAAAACAAACCGATACATTTTATAGTAATAATAATTTATTGGTACGTGATCTAGTAGGAAATTCAACCATTAATGTTAAGGCACATTTATGTACTCCTTATTTTATTAAATCTTTTTTATTTTTTGCCTGCTATCCACAAAACAGAAAAAAATCAAACAGGTTTAGACTAAATAATAACAGATTACACACTTAATAAACAAAGCAATCTTACCTGATATAACTTAATTAAAATTGTAACAAGCGAAATAAAAGAATGGTAGTTACATATTACATGCCAATTTTAATTAAAATCATCATAAAAACTAGACATGGGTGAATTCTTCAATTAATTAACTGAACTACATTATAACTAGGAACTGAAGTTGCACACAGAGCGATCTTGGCAGTCCCTTCATTATCCCCCCCCCTAAATCCTCACGCATAAACTTAGTAATTATTACTGCACGTGTATTGACAATTGTAGAGATGTGCATTTGTTTTAATTCTATTAATAACTGCCGCTGTAGTCATAAGAAAGCAACTTCTATTTCTTCTCTGTGATTGTCAACTACAGTAATCACACAGACGGTTTATCTGGTAGTTCCGATCACGGTAGCGAAGCTTTTGGGCAAAAGCTGGATCAAGTGATTCTACGATTCAGTCATCGCCAAACACAGTCGATTGCTTTCAAAATTGTCTCTTTTCAACAAAAATTTGATTTTGTATACGCCATAAAAAGTGGATCTGTAGTTATTTTATTCAGTAATAACGTGGTTATAATAAACCGGAAATAAGCTGTGAAATATAATCAAATTTGTAAATCTAGATGCCAAAATACCGGTAGTTTAATGGATCGATAGTAATAATTTAATAATTGTGCACCTAAATATAAATTTAAAAGTCGTTTACGATCAATTATTTTTAATAAATTATGATTGGTAATGAATGTGTGCAACTCGAAACTACTTCGATAAATAAAAAGATAATCATTTCATCACGAGGAATTTCTGACGTAATGGAGTGACAACGGTATACGTAATCGGCAAATGTATGCCTAGCAGACGAGATGCAATCTGAAATATCAGCTAAATGCCAACTGGCAACTGGTGATACAAAGAAGATTTGTGCAGCTAAATTATAAATTTATGAAATGAACACAAGAAGTATGATAAAGTTTCGGCTCAATAAAAATTATGTTCGGTATTGCTAAATCCGACCGTTTTATAATAAGAAGAGATTTGGATTGAATTGTTTTGCATTTAACATCGACGTAGTAGTAACAATTATGATCAGGGAACCGTTCACTGAGTTTACAAATCAAAATTATCGTATTGTAATACATTTTACACTCCATCTGTGTTACTTTCTAACCTAGTCAGGAAACCGATCGACAGTTTGACAGAAGAAAATATCGTATCCCTGTAAATGTTACGTGCACATTTGGCGATCTAAAGTGTTCACAAACAAATTATTAATTGACATTCGCTACGGATATATCTACTTATTTTTATTCAATTGAAAATAAATAAATATTGTTACGTCGCACGATACTTGAACGCCATCACGATATTTTATATGATATGATACGATATTTTCTTCTGTCAAATCATTGGATGATTCCCTACTCAGATTAAACACCAAAAGGGATCACAATCACCTCACGAGAAATAAATATACGATAATTTCAATTCGGAAACGAGCAGAACGGTTCATTGTACGTACAACATGAGAGAAATGGACTTTTGCCATGGGAAGGAAGATTTGTTGTTTTGTTGGACAGTAAAGTGACCTGTTCTCGGGAGCAGTGTGATTGAATGATTTTACGTTACTGACACGAACAAACAATGGAATATAGGTCCACTCAGTTTTTGTTCATTATCATTTGGGTTTCGGTCAACAGTTCTGTCCTATACTAGATTTGTTTAGTTGGATCATAGATCTCGGTAACTTGTTCGACTTTAATAGTTTTTTTTAGCATCGTGATCCGGATATCTCGTTCACTTAGATGAGCCTTGTCAAATGAACGGGTCGTGAGAACGTCACATATTTACGTTCGACCCCAACTGTCGACTCCGACTGTCAGTCGTCAGTCACTACGTAACTTCACTGCCACAGTATACGCAATAAATTACATTCCACGGTAATCGAGACACAAATCTATCATAATTTTATTATCCTTTCACTTTAATTTAATTTATATCGATTGAAAAAATCCGAACTTGACCATGAATGTCGATTATAACCGTGTTGTTGAGATCGAACTATTTAGTTGGTTACCTCTTAGAATAATAATTGAAAAACTCTCGAATGGAATTCCCGATCGTAACAAAATTTCCTTCTCGCAGGACGAGAATTATAATTTCCCGGGGAATTCCCGAAATTTCGAGACCCGTCCATCCCTAATAATAAGACATATACAAGACAAAACACTGTATTTTAAGTTATTTGTTGGCAAAGGATTATTCATAATTGGTAGAAAATTAGTGGATTTTAAGCGTTCTTTAAGCGTTTTAAGCGTTTTTTAGCCCAATTCTTTAAGCGTTTTAAGCAACAAACAACGTTTTGACAGCTATAATAAATCCTGTCATTTTCAGTTGTTACTGAAACATTTATTCCTTAAAACACTTGAAGCATCGGAAATCTCCAATAATTTTCTAACAATCGAGACTAAACATATTAGACAGTAAAGGTTTGATATCATTTTAAACTTATATCAATCTGAGTCTACTACCACCCATGTAAATTATTAAAGATACTGTTTTCATTTCCGGGGCCTAATCAGTTTGTGCAATTAATCACACTCGTCCCCCTGTTCACTCAGAACCATTTAACGGAAAGAAAGTAAACTTAGGAAGTCCTATTTTACCCACCCCGCACCCCGTCCTCAATATGAATTATAGAATTTAAAATGAAAAGACACATTCAAAAATAAATATCTTTGATGGAAATAATTCATAGTTACTCGTCTTATTGATTTATCATTTTGTTGTGTAAGAATAATTCTGGTGCATTAATACTTCTGAAGCATAAAGATACTTTCCATACATTGCTATTTTTCGATTAGTTGATTAAATTGAATTGAGTTGATGCTTTAAACCAAATTGAATACATTTTTTGATAAATAAACTAATTGAACATTTCTAGTGAAAACTTACTTGCACATATCTTGAGATGAAGACCTACGTAGTCAAAAGACACTCTTGTATATAAGACAGAGTTCTAATCTGTTGTTAAAAAACACTCAGGTAAGCGCTGATCGTAAATGCTTTTACTAGTTCTCCAACCATTCTACAACAAATAATTACTAAGAAAAGTAATTATAATGATAAACTTACATCCATTTTTAGTTTTTCAACTTCTTTAAGGGCCTCTCTGTGTTGTGTGTGTAATTTGTCCAGTTCTTGCAGTCTATTATTAGCCAGTTCCCTCACTTCTTCAATCTCCTTCTGTAACTCTTCCATCTGTAAACACGTTTTATTAGATTATTTTCTAGATAAAAACCATATTATTTAATTGTCGCATCAACATTTACAATAATATCACTAAAGATATACAAAAACAGGTGCCTAGTTAGAATAACCTACGATTTATAAATACAGTAAAATCTATAAACATATACAAGAAAAAAGATCGTTAATATTCTTCATAGAATATATTATCTTAGATGGAGGGAGCTGCCTTAGTTTAACAGAGAGTTTATTAAACACTTTAATTCCCATAAACAAAGGACTCCTAAGATATGATGACTCCTAGCCATATCAAATAAGGTTAAGGTAAGATTAGGGTAATTATATACGTAGAATCAAACTAATACAAAATATATAAATCTTTCATTTATCCGATTGTAACCAATTGAGAATAATACAGAAACAAGTTTAAATGCTAAACAAATACTACTTAATTTATATTACTTCTCTAATACAAATAGTTATTTAATACTGGCAATCTTTGCTAATGAAATAGAGAACGTCTTTCTATACAGTACATTTTGTTTGTAAGGCCTGAAAAATCAATTGAAAAATAAACATCTAACTGATCAAAAATGTATAGCTTATGGAATAGTTACAATTAAATTTATTACCATTCCTAACGTCCAGATTAGATTAAAATACCTCAAGAAACTGTTTTCTAAAATGCAATTAAACTGTAAAATCAATTATTACAAGCAGCACATGGTGTGCGAAGTGATAGACTATAAATTAATAATACACACTAACGTCTCACATAACATAACAACTGTATGTTTTTCTTGCTTATCCCGATCACAGAGGTATTAAACAATAGATAAGCAATCTGTGTTAAGATAATACAAAACAATTGAACGTCACAAAACAAAAATATAAGTGTAAAATGAATACATATTATTATTAATATTTGTGAATTCCTCTGGTGTTGGCTTTTGGAAGGTAAATCTGGCTTTCCAAAATCGATCATCACAGTATTTTGTATACATGTAAATATGCTTAGAAACTATTTCAAAATTATAGTAGATCATCATCAACAATAATTTTTGTGAATCAATTTTAAGATCACTGAGCTTTCAAGTAATCATTACTAATCATTTTGATTATCACATTCAGTGCTACGGCCGTATTTTCGTTTTCACCATGTGTGGCTGCATATACAAATTAAAAACTTACCCTAACGGCTGAAATTTATATTT
The DNA here is from genome assembly GCA_035578905.1 of Stictocephala bisonia. Classification (NCBI taxonomy): domain Eukaryota; kingdom Metazoa; phylum Arthropoda; class Insecta; order Hemiptera; family Membracidae; genus Stictocephala; species Stictocephala bisonia. The sequence goes on along the minus strand of JAQJVL010000002.1, from coordinate 8,533,022 downwards.
CAAATACTCATTTTTGTTATTGTGCAGTGTCAATTTATGACTGCCAGAAGTAGTCTGTATATGTGGAAGGCTCAAACAAATTTATTTTTATGCATGGTCGTCTAGTCGGCCATCAGCCCCCAGTGAACGAATTTGCCAAAAAATTAATATTCAAGATTTTTTACACTGTTTTAATTTGTAATACTCTAGTAAGTCATATAAGAAATTAAGTAAAACAAATGAAGAAGATTAAAAACTACTATTATCAGGTCCATTTCTAAACATTTTTCATAATTAGTCTAATCTGAGATAAATTTTTCAAAACATGCTATAAAACACAATTTGGTGGGTCAGGGCTTCTGTAGTAAATTGAGTATTTGAATTTTTCCTTCTTTGCAGTACATTCTACATCTTTGTTGCTAAATTTCATTCCTAATTTCCTGAAAAAACAAATTAAAAACAGTAACTCCAAAAATAACCGTGCTAAAAAAGACCTATTAGCAAGTGAACCCGGAAAATGCTGGGTGAAGACTGATTTAATAATGTGAATGAGGCAGTATGGCCGACTAGACAGCTATCAGCCACCACTACTGACAACTGCTTGACCGAATAAACGGCCATGCAGCCACTAGCAATTGGACAGCGTGGCTGTAGCACTGAATGTGTTAAAACAATAAACTGATAATTTTAACACACTTTTCTAATACACCCTGATCTTCATTGCTACTTACAATATTACCTTTTTCTGCGAAACAGTGGTAGTAACAACGGGTTTAACAACACCCTTCTCATCCCCATGAATTTGTTGATAAGTTTTGACCTTCTCGATAGCTTCAGCCAGATGGTTCTCAAGCTTGTCATTGCGAGACTGTACTTTGGCCAGTTCATACTGCAAGTCATCAACTCTGTTGAGAAGTTCTGCAGCCTCTGTTTCCTTGCAAGTGACACGCTCCTGAAGTTCTGCCATCTATAACAAAAATATTGATTACTAACAAGTAAAACTATGAGTTGAGTTAACATAACATTTTGAAAAAAAATTTTTTTTAAATCTATTAGCTTCAAAAATCATGAGCTGTATTCAAATATTTATTAAAATAATGTCCATCTAGCAAACAAAATTGATAAATACTTCACCTAAATATCAGTTTCATGATCTGTACTGTGTCATAAAGCAGATTGTGCAAGCAACTTTGTCTGGTACATGTTTAAAACCCATTATAAATGGTAGGAAATAACACGAACAGCAGAGTAGGTTTAGCAAAAACCTTGGGTCAGAGATGCGCAGTAGACAAACTGTTATGTTAATGTGAGGGGGTATCAGCTGACTAGCAGTAGGATAACCGACTGGTTTAATAACCAACTATTCAACCCGCTAATTTTCCTGTTAAAAGTTGATTATTATTATACTCAATAAAATAACCGATAACTCCCAACTAATATTAATCTTTATGCTGATTGACTAAATCCATAAATGAGATTAATACTAGTTATTTCATTACCAGTTCTAAAATAAAACGGAACTTCGACCTATAAATTAACAGAAAATCGTTAACAAGCAGAATCTGTTCACAACAAATACTGTTTTGTGCTAATAACTTAGTAAAATGTACAATGACCAAAGTTTTGATTCTATTTATTTAAAAACAATTTGATCCTATTTATTGATTTGAATATTTTATTTTCAAGCAATATATTGGATTAGAGTACTTACCTTCAGTGAAATTGAATGATACTTCTTATGTAATGAAGTATTTAAACCTTGAAGGTTGCGATTTTCAGCTTGAATCTCAATATTGGCTTGTCTTATAACTTCGTCAACATTTGGCGCCTCATCTAAACAGAAAACCAAACAACCACTAACTTTCTTACCATCATTAATTAATTAAAAAGAGGTTGTAAATTTAATGTCACAACACAGATGTGTTATATGAGGCTGGTCTTTTTACTAAGCCAATGAAATTTATAAGGCAAAATATAAAATCTAAAAAAATATCACTATCAGAAATTAGAATGTTAACAAAAAGAGAATTACATTAGCAAACTGTATATACACACTAGCAAGAATGATGACCGTCACAAAACAAGGGACAAATAACACCCACATAGATGAAACATGTATATGAGCATGAACCAACATGACACAGCTTTTATATCTCGGGAATAACTGAGGAGAGTAACAACTGTCTGTCTGTGTGTGTGTGTTACTCAATCACGCAAATACTACTGGACCCATTCAGCTGCAATTTTGCAAGGACATTCTTAGAGTCTCTGGCTAACACATAGGCTTATCTTTATTTTAAAATTCCATCAGGAAACTGCCCCAGGGGCTCTAGGAAGTATGAATGCAAGCCCTATGTCAATACTAATTTGACAATTGTTTATTATAGTTTCATCAATCAGCTAATGGAACAAATTAGATAGTTCTTAAGTAAAGAGTTGCTGAATTGAACATAACTTCATGGGTAAAAAGAATTATTTATTTATATGATTATTGTATTTAATTATTGTAGCTGTTGTATAATTTGTTTTTTATGTACCATATAACTATTTTGTGTCTAGCTTTTTTGCGTTTTATAAAGACAAACTGTTATTTAAGACTGCACTGATTATATTTAAAAAAGTATATTTCCATAGAAAAACATTATTAAATTCTGATGACAGCAGGTTATGTTGTTCAATATGAAGGAACCTCAAAACAGGCTTGCCTTTGAGGCCATATTGTTTCCCTTTATGTGGGTTAATTTATAGTATAGAATGGAATTATTGTATATGAGATGTATTGATTATACCTACATATGAGGAAATAAATTATTCTTGATTCTTGAAATATCGTACCAAACCTAACCACACAGCACTTTAGCACTCACAAATTTGAAGTGGAAGGAACCTGCACATTTTCACAGAGGGAAACAAAGCCGTACCTATTGCTTCTAAGTCTGTTTTATAAAACTTTCTTTTTCATTAACATGATCATACTAAAAATTATTAAAACAAGCTTAAGTTAACTTTTTTCATCCATGTTATGTATTACTGAATGTAATAAGCACAATATAATTCTACGTAAACTGTACGAAGGACAGGTACTGTGCTAGTTTCTTATAAATATTTATTCGAACCCTTGGAAAACTAACACATTTCCAAGCTTATACTTTGATTACTGATTACTAAGTTAGTTAAATAAATAAAAACTCTATTGTAGGCTTGTTACTTTTATGGTTAACTTTTAAAGTTTTTAAATACTGTTTAATTTTATAACAGATTTCAGTTTTTGTTATTAGTTATAAATGTTCTTTATCTTGTTAAAATAGTATTAGAGATTGTGTTGTTAGTTTTTACTTAACAGTTCATTAATTACAATACCCTAACAATTCCCATTTTATTCTGTTATGAGGAAAAGTTTTAGATAGCTCTTACTTTGTGTTATTTATAATTTAAATAATAATGTTCTGATTCGCTCTTTAGGTTGCTTCAACAATGGTTCCTTGTTTTAATGTAATTCTATATACTTTTCCTTCATTCAGTAATAAATAGTGACATTTCTATTTTAAACCATGGTATTGTTATTGCGAATCAGGAATCGATTTACTGGTATTTGAATCAATATCTAGAATCGGAAAATGTTGGTGTCAATATATCACTAAATTAACTATGAGATATAATGTGCATAACATATTTTTATGTTTACTTTTAGCTGATACAGTAAAATATAAATATTCTTCATTTCCAAGTATATAAAGTATTGAAATGGTGTCAGAACCATTTATGGAAGCAACAGAAATTAGTTAACTTGGATTTATAAAAAGTGGCACTGATAATCTAACCAACCAACCACTTATCATTAACCCTTTTCATTTAAATAATAGGAATATTTAAAATCAATATTTGCTGTTTGATCATGAATTTATTGTACAGTTATATTAATTTTGTAAATCAAACTTGTGACTGTAGATATAAGATTCAAAATTAAAATTAAAAAAAATAAACAACGCCTAATTAAAGATGAAATTTTATACTGCTCACCACCATCCAACTCTCCTTTTAGTGCCAATGTAATTTTTTCGTTCCTTTGCATGAGGCGATCAAAAGCTTGGATAACCTTAGCAACTGCTCTTTTCGATACTTGCACTCGATTGGCAAGCTTTTCATCTAATTCTTCTTTATCCCATGTGGAAAGCTGCATTAGAAATGATGTTGTAGCTTCACTTTCGTCTAAAAACAAAATTTAGTAAGTATATTTACTGTAACAAAAGAGAATATTTGATTTTTTTGTTGGTACGGATAGATTAGTCCAAGTAATAATTTAAATTAATTGATGATGTGTCTATTGATTACAAGGTTTCATTCTGTAAGACATTTGCTAGACATTATATGTCAGTTAATACCAAGACACGTGATAGAGTAAAGCAGTTTGGTGCATTTGAACAATGCTATTTCACTCCATTAAGTGAATGGTGAAAATAATCCAGTAAATTTAGGGTCCTGGTCTAGCACATGCAAGCAGACAACTTTTTCAAATTTATTCACAACACAAAAAATTCACAAGTTCTAATGGTTAAAATATATTCACATTGCAAAGATTATCAATGAGCGGGAGACAGTCAATTTCAGCCACTTTATTATAAAATATTTGAACAAAACTTAAAAATAAAAAAGCTACTAAAAATATGTGCTATAAATTATGATTTGAATAGTTATGCACTAGTCCTGAAAAAAGTTTAATGTTGTTAAACGTAGCTTGTTTTGTTTCCCGTGATATGCCATCAGTAGTTTTAAAGTTATAATTCGTTCAAAACAGCTCGTCCAAGATCTAAAGCCTTCTTGGTACTCACCTAGTTCTTGATCTATTTGTTCTTTATTCCAACTATACAATATTGCTAGGAACCCAGTTGCAGACTAATCAAAACCCGCCAGAATGGGTTGAATAAATGAATAAAAAAAAAGGATTAAATTAAATTGGGACAGTCACCGGAATGCTCAAAACCAGCTGTGTGTGTGCATGCTTTAGTACCGTATGTGTAGGTGTGAATGTTTGTATGTGTACTTAATATGTACAGTAAATATCGTCATGTATCAGTTCTAAAGGAAATGCTAAGAACCTCAGTCCTCTGCCAGCCCATTCAAAGCAGCCATTGATTCACTCTTTTCTTGTACTTATTGACAAAGACACTTTTAAAACTGGAACATTTCTGTAGAAACGCTACAGAAATGTGTACTGTAGCATAGGCCTACACAAGTTCTGTTATAAATAAGATCACAGGACAGCAGTGCCATGATTCCACTTTCATCGACTAAGTGTTTAATTACGGTTTTAGAGTTATGCCCCCCTTAAGTTGGTGTTTGTAATTTATACATTAGACGTTTTGTGAGAAGTTTATAAGTAAGATAACACTTTCTAAATCAGACAATAGTTATAGGATGTTCATCTACTTTGGAAATTCCATCACAACTCTTTCTATAACAACGCTTATTAATAACGGCTCGATATAAATTGTTAATACTAGATCTACTTTCTAGGGCCATTTAACAATGCACATTTCGAATATGATCTTATGCAAGTTTAAACATAAATTTAGTGTCAACTACTAATATGTTAAACTACTAAATACAAGTTTGAATATCATTTTTCTTGTGAAGTATTTCTTAATTTTTAAGATTAAGCTTCACATAAATTAAGGTAATTTTTAGTTTCAACATTTAAAATTACTATAACAATTATTAGAATGTTTGATGATAGTTACAAAAAGTCTGGAGTTTGGAAAGAATATATTTCAAACTCCAACATTTACTAAACAATAAACAGATTTACTCTTATTCTCCGATTCATCAGCAGTTTCGGCATCAAATCTTTGCAAAAGTACTCGTATATCTTCATTCAACTGGTTCCAATAACGGTTGACAACATTGAGAACAGCATCATCTTGAGTTTGTCTTTTCTCTAGTTGCTCTATCCTTTGCCGCAATTCAGCTTCCAATCTATTGCGTTGTTCTAACCTCTAAACAACAAAAGTATATGAGACCAATTAGAGAGGGAAAAATCAATACAATATTTTTTCTATGTTACTCAAAAAAACTTATTAAATTACACTTTGTAACTGTAGCAGCAACAATGGATGATTTTTATTCATGTTTCACTTAGCCTACCACTCATCTGAGATATACATATTACTTTGTTTTTGAAATTTGTTAATGATGGAGTATCATATGAGGAAGACAAAGGTTGTTGGACATTTGCCATCAATACGTGAAAATTACCAATCACGACGTTTCGATTTGGTAAAACCCAAATCTTTTTCAAGTGCTAAAAACTAAATTATATCTACACAAACATGTTATAAAACTACGTTCTTAAACTTATACTTATCTATATTTATAATTATCTACATTTTAACCTAGATCATAGAATGGGGTACAACAGAATGAATTACTTCTATATATAAAAAATGTTAACAGGGTGAAATTAATATAACCAATTAGGTGCTGCCAAAGTCACGATATCAACGAAAAAATGTTAACCCTTAAAGCGCTAAGCTAAATTACTAGCTGTTGCTCATTTACAAAAAAAATATACATTTTTATTTTTAATGTTAATTTTAGTTTTGTTTATATGGGTTAATAACAACAAATAAAAACCACATATTACATTTTTATCTTTATTTTTTACAAAGTTATAATAGTTTTATAAACAACATACCTATTTCCAGAATAATGATTTTGTGTGAAACTTCTCGAAACACTCATCTGGGTGAAGGCTTGGGTTTGACACACAGGTTTTACAAAAATATATTGTTTCTCGCCTTTGTCCTTTTTTGGCACAGACAACACATCTTACTGCTTTTGGTTTTCTGTCCATAAAGTGCTGCTTTTCATCCAAGCGTTGTTCGGGAGGTCCCGTCGGCTGCCGTCCTCACCTTCTCGCGGCCGGTTCCGCAGCTTTTTCAGCTACGAGATCTTTGAAGGGATTGTCGGAATTCAGCGTGGTTCAGTGGTTTCTTTCCATGTTTTAGTTGAACATCCTTATACATCAAATAACTGTTTATAATGGATACCTCGAGCAGCCAAAAAAAACATTTTTCTGTACCACTTCTTGGATTTTCATAAACACACACATATACTGATAAACTATAAAAATATATTGAAAAAAAAATATATATACAATAAGTAAAACACGAACAAGTCAAACAGTGAAGACACAATAGCGCGGGCGGCAGTGAGCGAGGCAGATGGTAGACTAAACAATAGCGCGCCTCCAGGCGCTAGCCGCTGTAGGCGACCCCTCCCAACCAGGTATGTGGCGGCATTCATCAAAGCCAACGAGTCAATAACACACAAAACCCTTGTTTTTACGCATCAATGTATTGAATAACGTTGGCGCAACATAACGCAGTTGTTGAAATGGCAAAAAGTAGGTCACAAATAATTTTAGGGGATAAATATGCAAATTGCGTTTTAAAGCGCTAGCCGCGGTATAGAACCTATACACGCTGCGTCTAAAGGCGCAAGCCGCTGGGTAAGGGTTAAAACACAATTAAATTAATATTCCAATCAGACTGAAATGAGATTACATTAACTAAGCATAAGTAAAATAAATATATGGTACCTGAAAAACATTATTAATTTAAAATAACATTAAGCGTGCATAGTTAATATCTTTATATTTACTAGAAGTTCATTTTGTTGTACCCCATTCAATGATCCAGGTTAAAATGTAGATAATTATTAATATAGATAAGTTTATTAGTTTAAGAATGTAGTTTTATAACATGTCTGTATAGATGTAATTTAGTTTTTAGCACTTGAAAAAGATTTGGGTTTTACCAAATTGAAACTTCGTGATTGGTAATTTTCACGTAATGATGGCAAATGTCCAACAACCTTTGTCTTCCTCAACATATTACTTGTTAATTTTTTTTTTTTTTACTTCTAAAGAGTCAGGGCTAATTCAATGTTTATAATTTTTATTCATATGGAATTTCAATGTATTAAATAGAATAGTCATATTATTTGACTGAATATCAAATAAATCTAGTATATTAATTTAATTAATATATAAAGAATCATCATACTTAAATGAGGGAAGATTATAGTCTAATATACAACAAAAGATGGGCTTCTTTTATAAAAAAGCCATTTAAGAGAGCAATATTTTGAAAGCTGTTTTAAGAAATAAAACATCTTTTGATTATTAATTTGATAAACCACAGTACACATTTGATGAATATTTCAGTAGGCTATATAAAAACAATGAACATAAAAACTTTATAAATAGGCTGTTGGCTTATATTTTTCATGATTTAGACTAAAAACTTAATGATAAACTTAAATCTTCGATAACTGGTAACAAAGAACATGTACATCAACTGGCCTAAAAAAAGTACTGAAAAATGCTGATATAAATAAATAAAATAATAAGTACACAATATATATATTTTTACAAAACATATCCTATTGGTGCGTGTACAGGGCTCTTAGTGCCAACTTGTTTACCTGTACTTAGAGCCCTCCCGTTCTAATATTTTCTAATCTAATCCTCTAATTATTTTATATAACTATATATTAGAATAAAAAATAGTAATATGTTAATAGATTACTACTTCAGCATTACTTTACCTGAGCAAGTTTTTTATTCTGAAACTGCAATACTTTGATATCCATTTCTTCAAGAGTGGATATTGGACCAATTCGAACAGGTTCGAACTGGACTTTCTTTAATGGAGGCTCACCACTTCCACTGCTGTCTCCATCAGCTCCTCTTTTGGTGGCCATTGTGTTTTTAATTTATTTTATAACCTAAAAGTTTTTAAAATTAATATAGATTCCAGAAAGCCAACTTCAATAATACGCTATCTGAGATATACTCTGGTATATTAATGGTTACATACAAAATTACAATAACAAAATATTAAACCTCATATCTCCTTAACCCTATGACGTGACAAAAGAACGAGTAAAACTTTACACAAGTGAACATGAATTTAATGGAACCGAATAACAGAATAATTATGAACATTTACTACTAAAATATCTTTTCAGACATAATTAGCATTATTATATTAATTCTTCTTTAGGCTTATTAAGTGCTAAAAATCATGCAGAGTGATCTTGTATTGCATAATTCTGAACTGAATCAATCCAACTAGTAAATTTAACAATGCGAATCAAGCTAAAATATTCCTACAAAAATCCCAGCGAAACTGTTCTAAGCTTTTCTATTCAGCATACATAAAGTTTTTGTTTTTAAATTCCTGTTCTGTTAATTCAACTTTTTAACCAACATAATTAACTTGTGAATTACTGTTGAGCTCTTTGACAATGAGAAACTAGGCTTATAAGTGAATAAAATCATGTCAGATATGTAAGACATTGACGAAACACACAAACGTAAACATTAACTAAATAAACATGTGGATGACGGTCCTTCCAATCAACCATACATGTATAACATTAACAAAATAGACGTACACCATTGATGGCATTTCCACGGATCTGCAGTGTTAAGAATATACACACATTGTTGATGAAAAATGTACGGAAAACAGCCCAATTACTGACATTGTTAATAGATTACTATTTCTGCATTACTTTTCCTGAGCAAGTTGTTTATTCTGGAACTGTAATACTTTCCATTTCTTCAAGAGTGGGTAATATGATAACATTAAATTGAAGTGTGTCATAATGATAATCCCGATATATGGATACAGTTTTTTAATTTAGACATTTGATGTCAAATCAACACATATATTTTAACTTAGCAAGTCATTTCAATTGAGCTTGTCAGGGATTTGCCTTTTTAGATAATAGAAAAAATACCAAAACAGAGTTTTAATTTTTTTGCCTAAAATAGTTTTTGAAATCCAGTTCTATTCAGTTTAAAACACCTACTGTCTAAATATTACTCAAATCCCATGCTTTCAAAAGTTCTCTCGTAGAGACCTCTTCTGCTTTATGGACTTGATTAGCAATACACTAATATCTGTTGAGCGTATATATCTGTCTATATACATAAACATAATAACAATTAAGATTCTGATTTCTGGTGTTGGGATAGTTGTCATATTGTAGCATTTAAAACTCTGTTTCTGACTATAAATATCATACAACAGGTTGCGATGAGAAATTATCAAACTGACAAATAACAATTTAACCCCTTTAGTGCTACAGCGTCTACATAGTAAACGTTGTATTTATGTCTAAAAGTGCGAGCGTCTATATAGTAGATGCTATGTATTTTATTTATATACGACAGGCTATTTTATTTTACTGGCCACTATCAATGTCATTTTATTCCAAAGGTATCAGAGAACCGATATATGGCCATTCGGTTGCCGACAAACGACTTTTTATATTTATTTACCTTGAAAGAAAATCGAGGTTATGTTCGTCTGTTTGTTTTGTTAAGTGTGCGAGTGCGTTTTGTTGTTTACGTGTATAATGTTTCATTCAACAGAATTCCATTTTACATATAAATAGTTTGTTTTATTAGTAATAAAAAACGTTTATTTTGAACTTAAGCGTTCTGTAATAATTATAGAAAATTAATTGTTTTTAGCATGGCAAATAAAAACTTTGCCGGGAACGATTCCTTGCCACGCAATGTTATTGACGAATAGCTAAACAATGAAAGCAGTGCAAATAATACTGATGCTTCATTTGTTATTATAATAAAGATTTTATGTAAATAAAACATTGCAGTGCCATATATATATATGATTGCATAGTTATTGTAAGTTTGTTTGAAACAGACGTTTCAAATGTGAAGTTTTCAACTAATTTTTGCGTGGACAATATTTTTTATATTTCCTCTAAACTCCTTATTTTTTCATAAAAATGAACTGAAAATATATGAAATTTGTTCTTCATTAGATGCTCTTTACAATGGAATAGATAAAAAATATTTAGACACTCTTATTTTATTCAAAAGTACAAAAATAAAAAAAATAAACTTTTTTAATTTTTATATTTTTTTATAAAGAAAAAAACTTTATTTTATCATTTTGCCATACAGTTGTTCTCTGTTTATTTCTGTGCAATACAAAACAAAAGTTATAAAGATATGACCACAAATAACGAATCTATGAGCGTTTTACCAAAACTCAACATTTTCACTCAAAACAGCTTAGCACTTTTGGGTATATCCATTGGTTAGGCGGCATAGCACTAAAAGGGTTAGTATTGATTATTTGACCAAGTCAATCAGGTGAGGTGAAAAAGTCAAATAAGCTTTAAGGCAAAAAATAAAAATATCTTTGAATGTATTTATCAATTTTGTTCCCTGCCGTTTAGTGGAGTAAGATGGTTCCAAATCTTTTCATCCAGAGCATTTTATTTATCTGTACATGTTTTTCAGTAAACAGATTATGATAATATCAAACCCCAAACAGCTGAAAAAAGTTCAAATATTTATATTTAAAACTCTAAAGCAAACAAACCATAAGAAAAGAGTTTCAGTCCAACCAGCATAAGGTTTGGTATGGCTTTTTTAATTCCAAAGAAGTAACTCTTGAAATAAAAGAGATAAAATAAAGTTTACATTAGATAGTTTACCTTAAATAAGAACTTGATTTTATTGCTTTTATATTACTTTAGGAATAAGTTGAAAAGTAAAACAAACGGTACCTCTAAATTTAAAACAATTGTAATGGTTGCAATATCAACCATTTCAGTGCCGAGACTAGCACCTCTGGAGCTGTAATTTTCAACCCTTTCTACGGATTGGGTGTCACGATGACAAGAGAATGCGGACTCTGTTCTTTTTCAAACTTTGACAGTCATTTTATCAACAATAGGTGCATGGGTGAGCAAAACAGTTCCTAAAAGTGACAATCAGTCTTTCTCCAATAAGTAATCTGTTATAGACGAAATTTATCAAATAAGATAGCTTAACAAGCAATCAAGATAGGTCTTTATGAACCACACCCAGATACTACCCAGTCTACGAGTGTTGGACACAAGAACAATGTGAGGCCTATTTCACATTGTACACTTCTCACCAACATGGTTTGTTTTAATTTAATGCTTGTGGTGCAAAACCTTGACACTGAATGAAGGAACATGAGAAAACCTGTTCATTCATTTGAGAAAACCACAATTGGGAAAACCTGAAATCATTACAGACTGTACTAACAGGACTAGCACTTAAGTTATGTCAATTAATGTTGAGCTAAAGAGATGAGTCAAATTTAACAATACAATAAAGCATTTAACGATACATGTTCAATTAAAAAAGATGTTAGCACTAAGAGTTAAGACAACTAAGTGCTTGTTCTAACTAGAATCTACAGTTTCCGGTGACAACCGCGTCAAGGTACTATCTACAATATTTACAAGATGACCAGACGTTTCGCCCATACTGTGATGTGGCATCCTCAGTGGTTTCTCTGAGACTCTGTAGAGGTAATATTGTAGATAGTACCTTGACGCGGTTGTCACCAGAAACTGTAGATTCTAGTTATGACACCGGCCCCTTAAGCCTAAGTTCTAAGATTAAGTGCTTGTTCTGATTACTAATTTAACATAATTTGAATTCATAAAATAAATCAAGTTAATACCAATTTAAAAACAATAGTAATGTTGCTACACACAATTTTCAATGAGTAGTCAAGATATTGCTTATATTTATAACAAGAATCAAATAGGTAATTTTGATAAAAAAATGGTAAAAGTATTATTGATATTTTAAAACCTATTTATAATAACATTGCTATACCATATTATACTTGTAATATTTTGTAAATATTTATCATTATGATTAAGGTTAACATTGTTCATGCAATTAATACAAATTTTCCGAGCAATATTTTTTTAAAATTTTGATTATACTTAAATAATGTTTAAAACACATGTACCGTATAGCAAATTGTGCTTTTATGTTTTACAGTACAAGTAAACGTCACACAACACAAATTTATTACAATATTTAAGTACAAAATGCACAAATATTATTGTGATCGATTTCGGTGAACCACGCTCACCTTCCTCAGACCAGAGGGATTCACAAAATTAATTAATTACACTTAATTAAAAATCACAATTAATATTTGTGCATTTTGTACTTATATTGTGATAAATTTATGTTGTGTGACATTTACTTGTACTGTATATATACCAACACATATTATGCTAATTAAAAAACTATTTATGTTAAGATAAAACTACAGTATGTTAAATTTTGTCAGTTTGAAATATAGTCCTACAAATCTTCAAAATAACAAGTATTAGTCCTTAGTTTTTGCGTAACATGATTTACATTTAAAAAAAGGGTTGAAAATAATAACTTAGCCTATAACTATATAATACACTTTAATATTTATAGGCCTACTGTAGACCTACTACCACTAAAACTATTCAAAACTAGTTTTATCTTGAACAAGCTAATATGACAAACCTACTACAACACTGTATTAGACTACAAATTTTATAAGAATAAAAACACTTCACAAGTTTGTTATCAATAGGACATCTTGGTAACTTACTTTTAGCAGGCCTAATAGGCTAAATACACACAACAAACAATTAGATTGATAGTTTTAACTAAACAAAAACAAAATACAGCAAAAAGGTGCACAATTAAGTAGCTAGCTAAATACGTTTTCGAAACAACAAATAACGAACAGTGAACCTTCACTTTCATTCAATACCAATTCTCTATCTTCTAAAAAATGACTACAGGGTTGTCACAGAAACAGATAACATACACAATGTGATACAGCTTTTCTTTACGTTTCTAGTAGTAAATAAATTTTGTCGCTATTCTGAAGTTTACGTTCTCTAATAAGTACTGAAAACGATCACTGCACATCAACGGATCATCAATTGATTGCCGGTTTGGCAACAGTATTAACAACGGAACATCCGCTGATCACCGATTTGAGAGTTAACACAAACGTAAGAGAGCCTGAAATTCTAGTGAAAAGGGGTTGGGCTTAGGCTCTCATCTGTCTCAAATGAAAAAACAAGCATCACATACCAATAATTAAGTTTGGGACAGTTACCAATCATCTTTCTCATTTGAAAATGAGTTGATTAGTCTACCCTGGTTATATGTACTAAGGAATAAGCCTATAGCATAACTTGCTAGGTTTTGGCCTAACCTAGGCTCTTGATCAAGACATTCATCATACAAATCGTATTCAAACTACCTGTGGTAATTATGCACTTTCTTGCCACCTAAACATAATTGAAAAAACTTGAAACATGAAAAATAAGACATAGACCTTACCCAGCAATATTAAATTTTTCTAAATTTAATAAAAGTAGGCTACAATAGGTTATGCGAAGTCGGTAAGCTTCCAAATTTACTAGCTAAATAGACTCCTATTTGTTCAAATCGGCAGTTGATTAATTTCATAGGCTAACCAGAAGTCCTTGCCGCTTTTTACTTAAATTTTAGTTGATATTCACAGCTTGTGTCCATGTTGGGTCCCTAATTAATTAAGTACACTACATTAATTCATTACAATCAATATTTTCACTTGCAGACTACTGAAAACAATTAGGATAAGTTAAAAGTCAGTTTTATCTTACACATTACACTTGATCAAACTAATCAAAATCAAATGTATATGTTCTTTTTCTTTCTTTCTATTTCTAACCATCAGAACCCATAGAAGAGAGAACAACTTTTTTTTACTCTGTGTCAATGAATAGAGTCACAAACCGCTGAAATGCCGGCGAGGAACAACCAGCATGAAGAAAGTTATCCATCCAGTCAAGACTTTGTTACTGTTTTTGTTTGTTTTAACTACCAATTAATTGCAAAACTCCAATTACATTTGTGAAGTTGGTTGATGATTGAATTGTGACAAAGAAAGATTAATACTGTTACGCAAAATGTAACAATATATAACTCAATCAGGTGAGGTGAGGGTGAGGTAGATCCCTTTTACTGCTAAAAGGGAATCTAACCTTTTAGCAGTAAAAGCATATTAACTAGGACAAAATAAATTTCAATCATTAACTACAGTAACAATTTTAACAGAAAGAAATTAATACATAAAGCAGTATGCAGCATACTGTCAAAAACAGGATAGTACAAACAATGTTTTTACTGATAATATGATAATACTATCTGGTGTGTGACAACGTATTTTAAGACTTCTCTTTTATTTAGAAATCCGGGACTGGCGTCCTCAGCACAAAACTGTTCACTCACATATATTTCTTTACAGTGAGTGAACAGACAAAACTAAAAGAATTGTACACAACCTAACAGTCGTTTTGCAAGTTATCTCACCTCAAGGGTATGTTTAGTGTGCTGCTTGATGTAGTGTGCATATAGCAGTGAGGGAACACTTATGACCTCATTGATACTATAAATAAAAACCGGGAAGAGATTTTAGATGAGGGCCCTATCCTGCCTGAACAACCAACAAAAGAAGAAGATGAGTGGGAGTCAAACGATTTTCGGTCAGAGAGGTATCTTTCGAAACATCGTGACATAAATCCAAACTCTTCTAACTAAGCAAAACAACTGCTAATGACTAATAATCTTGTTGAATCATTGCTGAAATCAAGTATGGAGCATCCATTTAGTTTCTGAGTGTGAGGTCATCCATCACATAACACTAAAGAAAAAGAAGTTTAGTCATCCCATTTTGGAGTGTGGTGTTAGTAACAACACATTTCCATAATAGGCCAAAGTTGAAAATTAAAAAAAATCCTTTTCCAATTATATATACTCGTTGATATTAGTATGCACCAATACATTCTTATAATTATTATTAATATAAATGTTAAAATATTATATCAAGATCCTGAAGACTCGACACACGATGTTGATAATATTCCTGCTCTTATTATCAAACGATATCTTATATAATTGCTCCTAAATTTACATCGTTGTTTAACTGTATTTAATAATGGGAGATTTCCCTTAGGTCTTAAAGACATCACTATTGATAGTAATAGTATATTAATATTAACTCCCATCCAGACAAGGATGCCGAAATATAATTTTATAACAATATTGTTCTGTGTCTAGTACCCAAGATGTCTAAGAAGTTGCACATGGATTTTTGAATAAGAGCCTGTCACCTTATCTCTTCTCATTAGCATGGTTCCATTTATGTAAGCTGCGTTAACTCTTTTGATATTTGTGCTAGTTTCTTGTAGTAAGTAGTCTGGTATGAGAGCATCTTTATGTCTTATTCATTGGATAAAATCTAACCTTTTAGGTAGGACAACAGTATAGTTTGGTTGAGTGTATTCATAGAACTTTTTGGTTGCAAATTCTGGAGTACGACAAGGCTTGAGTTTGCGGATTATTTGTTATTTATTAATGACATAGCATTTATCTGGAACTATGAAGTCCAGCTCTAAGCCGGAAATATAAACATTTCTCTACTAATTTATTTATTTATCAACGGCAATTATAATTTTAAAACAAGAGTTGAGCAACTAGATTAACAATGTTAACATAATTTACGCTAATGCCAATTTAAAAACAAGAGTTAAGCAAAGTATATTAATATAATTTACAAACAAGTCACAATTACAGTTGTGAATGACTAGCCTAAAGTGAAGTATGCACTAGAAGAAACAATAATAGTAATCTACAATTATCATTTCTGAGTTGCAATTAAAAATATGTAAAAAGTAACAGGTACTTAATCGAATACTTGGTAACTGCATCAATGACTGGTAACAATGAAAGTAACTATAACAATAATGACTGAAATAATGAAAAGAATAAAAATGACAGAAATATAATTCGAATGCTCAGAAAGAGTGACCATATCTCATGATTTCATCGCTTTTTGCTTTCAATATCATCTTATGTGCACTTGTGCTATTTATTTAAGAGTTGTTACTTAAATTGTTAACAGTTTTACAAATAAATTAGAATTTGTCTCTATTCTTGTTGCTGATTTGTTACATTATCTATTACTATTGTATTATTTGCAACACTTTGTCACTGGTTGTTATTATACTCAATGCTATATTTTCAGCAACTTGAACTTTTTTGTTGCTTGAAAGAAATGCTTTGCCATTGAAAGAAATAAATAATTAAGAATAACTATGACAAAAGAAGACAATATAACAAGGTAAGTAACAAGTTAACATAACTAACGAACGAACAACGAACAAATACTGATAACAATAATATATTGCCTATATAATGTAACAAATAAAGATAAATAGAGATAGTATTTTTATAGAGCTTCGATTATAGGTATAATAGATATAATTATAATAGGTATTTTTAAGGATAAACATGGTATTTCAACAATTAAGATAATAAGCTAATTTAAATACATATTTGCAGGCTTGAAAACATTAGAGGGGCAAGTGATTTCAAAGTATGCACGATTCCTGGTTACAATACCACAGTACGTGTATGAGTGGGTGGGCGGGTCAATACCACAGTACGTGTATGGGTGAGCGGATGGGTTAATACCACAGTACGTGTATGGGTGGGCGGGTGGGTCAATACCACCGTACGTGTATGAGTGGGCGGGTGGGTATATCTTGAGAGGCAAAATACCAGAAGGCTGTCATTGAAGAAGTCGACCTCAACTGGGAGAGGATAGTGTTTCCAAGAGTCGAGCAACAGGCCCAGACCTCAGGCAGTAGGTTTGATAATACTGTAAACGAGTCGAGTCGATCTAGTTCTTCCAGGTATCCTTAAATCTCCGACACAAGATACCAACTGGATATTTAATGCATGTCAGAAAATTTTGCATACAGTGCTGTTTAATGCGTGCTGTAATTTGAACAAATCCTGTTTCACACAATCACACATTTTTGCTACAATTAGTATTATTAAGACATTTTACTTTAAACAGTCTTATCCTATTTTACTCAAGCACTCAGAACTTAGTTCACGTATTTTAGCATGTACCTTTTTTACACGTTATTTTTCAACAACAATTCGTTTAGTTTATTTATACGTTTAGTGGCAATACGCCACTTTCCAGATACAAAAAAGCACTATGATTACAATAACAAGAGTAACAAAAACAATAATATTACAGTAGTAACAATCAATCCAACAATATATAAGGCAGTAATGAAAATTAAGTGAAAATAGTATGAATAACGAAAGTAAATTACATCAATATAAGTAATATCAAAAAAATAAAATTATAACGATGAAAACTATAATTTATATTAGATATTTATATAGATAGTAAACAATATGAGAAGACCATCTGAGATACATTTCTTAACCGCCGAAGGACACTCACTGGTGATATAAAAACAGCAGCACTTCTTTTGAAGGTCTCGAACTGTGGTTAAAAGAAATCCAGCTCCTCGCAAGCATCATTGCCAACCTTAATAAAACGGAAAATAGTGCTGCGTTAGTTTGTGTCATAATGAAGGATCAAAAAGAGCTGGTGATAGCAGGTATTCGTTGGCACATGGAAATGTAAGTTATCATCAAACGTTTATCATCATAACCACCGATTTAAATAGAATTTACAATGAACAACAAACCATTACTGATAACAATAATATATTACCTATATAATGTAACAAATGAAGAAAATATTATTAAGCATGAACGTGGCATTTCAACAATTAAGATAATAAGCACAACCCGTACCTCCACACAACCCACTTTCCCAATCAATATTTTGTAAAGAAAAGTAAGGTCAAGCAGAACTCTACGGGCAGACAGAAAGATAGTAGAAGAACATGTTCAATAACGTATGTTGTACATTGACTTCTAGGTACAGTGCCGACAAGTCTGAATAATCACCTCTTTTCACTTTCAAGACAGGTTTTATGGCCAACTTCGTAAGAGGACCAAACACTAACAGAGTATTAAGTTGTGATCGAATGATTACTACATCACATGCAAGTAGTATGTAGATAGAGTAGATAACAAAATCACTTTCAGAGATAATCTAATAATAAGCCCCAGTTTTCTTTGAGCGTTATTGGAAACATTCATGATATTCATTATTTATCTCCAAGCCACCGATCGTAGAGATATGGGCGAATATGAGGAGTGAATGAGTGTGATGAGTGTTGATGAACGAGTGTATTCATTGTTACTATCTGAGTTCGACTTAGCTCAGAAAGGACTACCATTTATTAACAGCCCAATAGCCAGGGCAACTATGGGACCTACAGCTTTACGTGGAATCCGAACCACGTAGTGTTGGTCTGATTTTCAGCTAACTTACAAGTCTGACACTCAGTGCTCTTCCCTACACAATATCCGAACCTTGACTACCATTCAACACGGACACTCCAGACTTCTCTAGTAGTGTCTACGTTGATGACAACCATTGAGCGGACGCCGTGCCGGTATTAAGAGAACCGAGCATGGAAACTATCGCCTACAATCTCCCAAACACTTTGTCCCCAAGTAGCTGGGTTACAATACTGCGCCACCAGTGCCGACTATAGACACCAGTAAGCCGTAAGGCACTTCGGCTTCATATGCAGATGGTCAGGGGTTCAAATTTCAAATCTCTGGTGGTCTGCTCAACATTTGCTTGGGGTGTTTGGACTGCTGTCCATTAACAACGTTTGTACTCCTCCAAGTAAAAAATCCTCTGTCATAGATAGACTAAGAGTGGAAGAAAGAAATGCTAGAACTATATTTTACAGATTAGTTATTTGAATAGTATTTTAAATGTATTATACTCTCCTCTTTGATGTCTATGATAGTTACTGTTTTAAATATATTTTTAGGATGTAATAAAATTAAAAACTGAGTACCCTAATTTAATATTATTACATCCTAAAAATACGTAAGTAGCCCTAATTTTTAACTTTATATATATATATATATATAAACAAGTAAATAATGTGTTTCTTGTGTTCTGTTTGCAATCTTGTTAATCCTATGATTACTTGATTGTCTGCTTCATTCATTAGATTTATTTTGACGTTTGTTGTCCTGACTGGTTGAGTGAATTTGTAAACAGAATCTCAACATGTCAGACTCTAGGTTCCCACGCTCTTTGCTTAGGCAATTTTCTTCGTTTGTGCTGGACGTTGTTTTCGGTCGTAGAATATATTGTTGGCAATAACACTTGAAATGTGTTTCATTATACGGACTTTTTCAGTTTTCTTCTTATCTAAATTGTTGTCATTGTGAATTATTTCTCTTCATTTTTATGAAGTGTTCCTGTGATTATTTCAACGTTATAGGGTGACTGTTCAAGAAAACTGAAATATTTGTGCCGAACGTCGGCCTCACATATATTGTTGTTAATAATTGATTACTCTTTTACAAAATATAAAATGAGTTTAAATGATATTACTAACTAAGTAAACCACCAATTTTATAAGACAATGGCAACAGGACATGCAGTGGTTGTTTGGGAATGGGAGAATAGACAGGGTCGCTGGAGACCCTACAGTCCGGAAGTTTCTCAATTATTAGAAAGAGCAAATTGTAAAAGGTTGACAAGGGTTATGTTAAGCGATGCTGACCCTCTGTTGGACAGATACTATATAAATCTTAGAACTAAACATCAATGTTCAGAGGAAATGGAAGCAGGTTAGTACTGGACACTTTATTATTAAGGCCTATCTATTATTTTTTTATCATGCCTAGTAGGATTATGAGGTCTATTTAAACTGAATTATAAATACAATTTTATTTGGTTGTTAAAATACAAATAAATAAAATGCAAATTATTTGTGACAATTTTGCTAAATTTACCATTCCTCTACCAAAACAATCCTTATTAATTGTGTACCAACGCTGAATTCAGCCTATAATACAAATATAATCAAATGAGTGTTCAAATCCCGGAAGGTCCAATACAAATTTGCTTAATGGGTTTGGGCCGTTGTCCCACTACAACGGCCCAAACCCATTTTGGCTGCCATCCTTAAAATGAGTATTTTTGCTGTAAATTGCCAAAAACTTTTATGCAAATATTTAAAACAATGATGCATTATATTTACTATGCCACCATTTCTGAGTATAGAAATAGTACATACATAGGCATTATATGTATATAAATATGTCGGGAGTATTGGCCCAACACAGTTTTTTTAGTAGCATATACGGCACATAAAAAACTGTCGGGCATATCGTTCTGACAAATTTTGAGGTACATTTTTTTTCATGGGTTTGCTACACTGACTGCATGATGAAAGTAATCCAGTATTCAATATGTATTACGTTATTTCAATTTACTAACATTCACTAAATAAGTCTGTCGAGCCTATACTCCCGACAACTTGCCCGTAGAACATGCCAACATTTAAAGTTTTATGAACAACTTTGTATACAACCAAAAACTTAGAAATTCGCTCTGTAAATAATATGATGCTTGCAGTAGAATAGAGTGTGATCGGTTTCTTTAAGAAAGCAGAACCAGTCGAGTAACGCTAAAATAACCAAAAGGTTACTGAACAACAATGTCGGGCATAGTGGCCTGACGGCATCTAGCTGAGACAAAGAGCCGTCAGGCGTACTGGACTGACACGGCAGCAAAAGTGTTAAGTTATAAATGCTACTACTGGTAGTGTAAATATACTAAAAATATATATAGCCTGTGTATTTATATATATATATATATATATATATATATATATATATATATATATATATATATAGTGTGTAAAAATATATTAATCAAAAGGCTGATGAAAGGCTGTCCCGAAAGCCTGAACCTCGATTTTCAATGTCATTTTGTTAAAGATAAGCTGGATTGATTGAGGAAACCCAAATAAAAATATTGTTAAATGAGTTAAAAAAGCTTGAAACCTACTATTTATATTAAAACATTGTTACTAACCCAGTTTTCTACAGCTCAGAATTAGACCCATCTCCTTAGTTAATATAAGAATATTTTAAGTCATTACGAGAGAAGATTTTTGTACTTTTATAGGAGTATTGAAAGTATAAAGGCCTAATTAATTACTGATCTTTCTTGTGAGTAAATAAAAATGAGGAAAAGTTATTATATGGGGTTAAAAAAAGCCTGCTGTAAATGGTAAGGGCCTTAGTTAATTGTTTAGCTGCACAAGCGAGCCTGGTATGGTATTCAATGAACAGAATATGACTCCACACCAATTCTTTGGACTGTGCTAAATAAAATATTGGCAACTTTAATTTTATTTATTCTGCCTAAGAAGACTATGAAAAGGCATTATTAAAATAATTATTGGAAGAAGCTGAAACAGTGAAAAAGAAACAACAGTTTCATAAGTATCAACCGAAAATGGAAACTAGAGTTTTGGTCTAAAGTTATTCCTTTTCTAACAACGCAAAAGAGGAAATTGTTTCAGAGAATGACGTTAGTAGTGACTGGCATTTAACAGTCTTCTCTAGTGACTAATTTGTCGCATTCAAGCCTCCGACCCTTTATCTGGTGTTGACTTTGGTAATACTTGTAACTCTGCCGAGTATCAGAAGACTGGTTTTCGACTGTCCGTCTGTCCCTAAACAATTGTGTGATTTAAACAGTTGTGACAGTTGACTCCTTCCCCATTTGGATACCAGGCAGTCCCTGTCCCTGTTATCAGTAGCCCATGCCCATATTTTGCAGTTTAACATTACTTCACTTGAAAACGTTTCACGTTTACTTATTTTAACATCTATTTCAAATTTTAACATGCCTTATAGTACAAGTGTGACTAGTGCTCCTTAAAACAGATTTGTTCTGTTTTGATTTTTTAAAAATATTAAATTAGAACAATACTTATTGGTACCGTGTATAAAAATAAAGCAAAACATGCCTTCTTTAAAAAAAATCAAGTTAAAAATTGTATGTTCATAAATAAAAGCTGTAATTTTAGTTTGATATTAACATTGGTCTTATGGATAATCAAATACAACATGGAGGCAGTTGCAGCACATTCTTAAGTGAAATTGTTGGTTTTATCACATGTTTGTATGTTAAGAATGTATGTTTGTATGTAACCAGAAATGGTTGTTAAGATGTGTTTTAAGTATTGTATAAAGAGATTAAATGTTAAGAGCCACATGGACCTTCTCCATAGTTTAAATACACTGTCGACATATTCTGATGGTAGACTAATGTAGGCTACTATCTAAAGTGGACCACATACTGTAAGGGTATATTGTCTGACATATTTATAATGGTCAAAAGCAACAAAGACACTCCTATCCAAAATGGAAAAGGGACAAATAGTACAAGTTGTTAAAAAACTGTGTTCAATTTATAGAAAAGTGCGGCTTGCTAATTTTGATAATGAGTGAAGGTTGAAATTTAAAACATTTTAATAAAAATATAAATTGTGTTCGTCTTGTTTATTTATAATATGATAAAGAAGATTTTAAAATATTTTTGACATATGTCTGTGTTTAAGTGTTTCAGTAATATGGTATATTACTTAACTTTTACGTATTTATCAAAGTCTGCGTGTATAATATGAAAATAAATAAGTTATTTCATATTTTGTTTCTTTAGTCAATGGACATAATGTTACAATCAGCAATAAACTTTATTTCAAATAACATTTTTTGGTTGAGTTTACTAGGTACGAATAATTAATTCTCCTCCCACTTCTCCCTAGTAGAAGTAAGTAAATTTCACATAGCTCAGCATAATATGCATTTATAATGAAGTTTGTATTCATATTTTTAAATTAATTATACTTTTATATTCTATTCTTATCCACAGTGTTTTATGAAATAAACACATGTTTTATTTAAAATTAGGTCTTGATGGTGTGCGATATGACTATAATACTGAACCACTATGAAGTATTTTTACAATAACACATGATCCCATCATCATCCCACTTGAAATGTTTATGATATGCTGAGAAGATTACAATAAAAAAATATGTAATTAAAAAAAATTAAAAAAATTGTTTCCAACGATTTTTTTCAAAAACTATTTTATAAAATTTTACAAAAAATTATTTTGCTGTCAAAATTTTTTAAAGTGTGGTATCAAATTAAAGCCCATTTAATCCTCTTAAATTAGGTTTATACAACCTGAAATGGAGCACGTGTTAGTTTTCAGCGCACTTTAAAAAAAGTGAATTTTTACGATTTTCAAACATATATAACTGAAAAACCATAGGAGAAAAAATCTTTTTAAAAATATTTTTAGATTCAGGGCCACAAATAGTACAAATAAACCAATTTTCATAAAAATCTGTGATGGTCAAGTTGAAAATGATTTTATTTTGGTTGATTTGACATGGAATGGCCCTACCAGTATAAACAGTGGAAGAGTTTATATTCCAAAATGAGGTTTTTATGAACTGCAAAAAACTGGTTAGTTACTGAGAAATAGGATAATCCAACAGATAATCCCAACTTTTTAATTAAGCGTTAGTGGTATTCATGCACTTTCCAGAGTCCTCACCAATCTTGACTTTTTTGTCATCAGTGGATAGAACCAGATCTATATTTTCTGAGAAAACACTTTATTCTGTAGTAATAAGGTTTTATACAAAAAATAAAACGAAAATACTAAATTTATGTAAATGTTATTTTTTATTTATCTACATTATTTTTCATGATTTTTTCACCATCTTTTATAATTTGATGTAGTTTTTGTGCTGAACACGAATTTGAAAACTTTTGGTCTACGACAATTATTTCTCGAGATATCACGGATAAACTACATTAGCAACAAATTTTCTATGGTGGCCATATGAATAATGTTAATAGGAGCTGTGACTAGCCACCGAAAACAAATTCGCATACATTTCAGCAGGAGTGATGGCCAGTAGGGCGTTACTGAGGCCAGGCATCCGAATTTTATGCAAATTACAAATTTTTTGAGTAAATAGATGAATGATAATTTGGTGTTATATTCGGTTAGGTAAGTCAAAAGTGTAATTTTCGGGTGGAAAAATTAATTGTATTGAAAACCAATTATACATTCCTGTTCAGCATTAAAAAACAAGTAAAATGAAAAAAATTGTTGAAACTTTTTGATTTTTAAAAAAGTTGGTTTTTTAATAAGCCTGTCACATAAATAAGCTTACTAGATTTTTGTTTTTCGGTAAAAAACGAGTTTTCAGTGGCTGAAATCAACCTTCTCAAGAATTATAAACTTATATTTCACCACTTTTTCAACAAGAAATCATATTTTTAGAGGCTCTAACTTAGAAAGTGCATAATTACCCTATTATTTTCTAGGCTTAACAGTTTTCATTCATTTTACATGTTTTTTATGCTGAATACGAATGTATTTGTATTTTTATGATAAAATTATCTTTTTCTGCTAAAAAACACTTTACATTACTGAACCTGTTTTAATCAACTCTTAATAAGAAGTCATAATTTGTATTAAAATGAGGTGACTGGCCCCCAAGACTGCCACACGTCCCTCTAGTTAAAATATATGTAATTTGGTTTTTTGTGGTTAGTGATTGATTTTATTACCACTGTGCATATGACAGCTATGCATCGGAAAATATTTATTTATTTTTTATAATGTAGGTACATGTCTAAAGTTTTTATTTACATTGTTTTGAAGATCAAATCTGTTAGGTGACGTCCCTCATTCTCCATACATTGCGTAAACCGATTTCTGGCGTTTGTCATGACTCTTGTTAGCATAGCAGGTGTTATGTTGGCAATTTCTTCTTGGATGTTGGTCTTCAAATCTTGTAGGGTTCTTGGACGGTTCACATAAACACGGGATTTAAAAAAACCCCATAGAAAAAAATCACAAGGGGACAGATTGGGAGAGCGTGCCGGCCATTCCAAATCGCCTCTAATTGAGATAAGGCGCTCTGGAAAGTGTTCCCTCAAAACAGCCATCGATGCTCTTGAAGTGTGTGCTGTTGCACTATCTTGTTGGAACCAAGTGTCCCCCAAATCCAACTATTCTAGCCGTGGGAAAAAAAAATTCTGTAGCATGTTTACATACCGGTCCGAATTCACTGTGACTGTAACCTCATTTTCATCAAAAAACCAAGGACCAATAATTCCAGCTGAGGAAATTGCACACCACACTGTGACTTTGGGTGAATGCAAAGGCCTTTGATGCAATTCTCGAGGGTTTGTGTCAGCCCAGTAGCACATGTTTTGTTTGTTAACCGACCCACACAAATGAAAATGGTCTTCATCGCTAAAAAAAACAATAGCACCCTCGGGAACGACATCAAGAAGAAGCTCACACGCGTTCATCCGAGAATTGAAGTCACGTTCTGAAAGTTCCTGCACTATCGCCATCTTATAGGGATGAAAATGAAGATCATCACGAAGAATTCTTCTCACAGAACGATCGGGTAGTCCAAGGGCAGATGCGTGTTTGCGCACAGAACACCGTGGTGATCGCAACATTGAGGCTCTCACTGCTTAAATGTTCTCAGGTGATCTAACGGGCCGAGGGACTCCAGTTCTTCGTTTTGTCGCACTTGCAGTTTGTCTGAATGTAGTGGCCCATGTAACAATTGATTTGCGGTCTGGGACGGGGCTAAATTAAAACGATTCCGAAATGCACGCTGTGTTGCAATAACAGAACATCCGCTTGAAAAGTAGGCTTCAACGGCTCCTCACTATTCAAACGCATGATGGCGACTGAACCGTGTCGGGACAAAACTTTACAGTACCCCCTCTTGAACGAGACCGCTAGCGCTCCGCTATGACATCAACTAACTGAATGGCGCGCATTTAAAAAAAGGAAGTTATGCTGCCGCACCCTGTATATACGACTCGTCACAAAAGTAGATTTTTCATGAAATCTCAAGAGATAAACTATGATAGACCAAAATAATTATTAAATTCAGTTTTAAAACCCACACATAAAACAAGTAAAAAAGTCATGCTAAATAAGGTAAAATAAAAAAGATGATTTATTGCTAAAGTAGATTTCCTGATTTTATATTGCAATGAAGTTTATTAAAAATAAAAACTTGTTTCTAGAAAATATACACCTTATGTTCCCACTAGTGATAAAAAATGTCAAGATTATTTGAGAATTGTCTTCAAAATGCATGGATACCAAAACTAAATTGGGAAATCATTCCAAACCGCAAAAGAATTTTTTTTTTTTAATTTGTTATTAAGTTATCTAGGCATATAAACTTTTGCGGGCCTCGCGGGAGTGATGGGGGTGTGGGGCACTGTTTTCATGGCGGATTACCTGAGCGAATGAGTGTGTGAGAATGAAATTTATTATATTAATTTGTAAGTATGTTAGATTATTGTAACTATTAAATTGTATTAGTTGCATATTTATAATTTTTCAGTTTTTTATTGTCTTTGATTAGTAGTTTACGCTTTGTAAATTAAGTTTTGTTTTAATTTTAGTTTTAGTTTGAAATTATTTGACATTTGTTGCTATTAGATTGCTTAATATTTTTATATATATACAGTACCGCTCAAATTAATTGGAACACCAGGTAAACGACTACGATTCTTAAATGAAAGACAATTTATTGATCAAAAAAATTACAAACAGCTCCCTAATAATTAATATGTCCTCCTTTGTGTTTTATAATCTCTTCACAGCGTTTTGGCATTGATTCTATTAGTTTTTTGCATATATTTTTTATTTCTTCATCGTGGAACCATGTTTTGATTACAGCAGTAATCATGGATGTTTTTGTAGTACAATCTTCTTTGGCAATCCTTTTTTTAGTAATAGCCCATAGATTTTCTATTGGGTTTAAATCGGGTGAATTGCCAGGCCATTCTAGAACCGTTATTTTGTTCTCAAAAAAAAATTTCTTGCATTTTTTAGATGTATGGCATGGAGCCGAGTCTTGTTGAAAAATTCCATTGCTTTCTGGAAACATTTGCAAAATGAGTGGAACGACTCTTCTTTCTAATAAAGCAATATATTTGTCTGAGTTCATCATACCTTCTATGGGAACTAATGGACCTGGACCATTATAGGACATACAGCCCCAAAACATTTTTTTGGGTGGATGTTTTGGTTGTTGAAGGATGTGAGCTGATGTCTCAGCTTCATTCGCACTTCTGTGGACAAAGTTTACTTTATGTCCCTGAACCAAAAAATGTGTTTCATCAGAGAAAAGGACATTTTTCCACTGTTCAACAGTGAACTGTTTGTAGGTTTTAGCCCACTGCAAGCGTTTCTTCTTCATTGCTACAGTAAGAAGCTGCTTTTTCTTAGGTCGGTAAGCTTTTCGCCCAACTTCAGACAGCCTTCTTTTAACAGTACTAACATGAATATTAACCCCTTTTTTGTTAATTTCTCGTGCCAAATCTACAGCCGACAACCTGGGGTTGATCTTACTAATCCTAATTAATTGGCGGTCAGTTTGTGGTGTGGTTTTCCTTTTACGACCACAATTTCCTATTCTGTTAACAGAAAAGGAGCCAGTATCATTAAATTGCTTAACAATTTGGTTAGCAGTAGCTAGACCCACCTTACATTCTTTAGATATCATCCTCTGAGACATATTTCCATACTGATGTAGTGTAATAATCTTGCTACGTTTTCTAGGTGTGGTATCCATCAGTTGAGTTATTGATAAACTACAATAGTTTGTTTAACAAACACAAAAACGCGCAACAATAACACAATTCACACAATACTTCACTGAAAATGTGTTCAACACAAAGAATCACATGTGCACTAACTGCTTTTGAGGTTAGGTTGTTAGTTTGTTCAATACAAGTGATGTAGCAGTGATGCCAACTGTCGCATGATAAAAAGAGTGAAATTCCCTGTGTGTTCCAATTAATTTGAGCGGTACTGTATATATATAAAGAACAACACTTAGCAATCTTTTTTCTGTGTTTTTAATGTTCAAGATCGATTTCTGTCTCGAAAGACCATCATCAGTTGAAAACAGAATAAAAATAGGGTTATAAATATATTTAACTTTAGAAATTATATTTTATGTTGTTTGTATAGTTTTACTCAAGGTTGAGTGGAAGAGAGGACTTCATAGTCCTAACTCCGCCTTTAAATAAAGACATTCATTCATTCATATTTTTTAGTTAGAGGGTAAATTTCCTACATTCATCATTATTCAGTAAGCCTATGTATTTATAGAGTTTGATATGGATGTGCTTATTTGCCTTAAGACCTACTTATTCATATGTAATATTCAAAGAAACAATAAAATTGAACTTATGCCATCTGTAATCATTGCATTTCAATACTTATTTCCATATTGTTATACTGATGTATTGCACTTGTAAAGTAATGTATAAACCATAAATAAACCAAACGAGACGGATGACCAGCAGGCTATTCTGAAGACTGAGTATTGATTCTAATGCAGATCTTGTAATCATCTAAAAATTTAATTTTATGATCAACATTACAAAGTTTGGCAACTGGATGTTCAACTTGGCCTGGCAATTGGAGGGTGGGATGGCTTTTGAGAGATCGGTCAGTTGGGAAGTAAGTAACCCTTTTTGTGCCAAACTATTTTTTGAGGTACTTGCAAAAAATGTCAACCCATTTTCATAAAGGATGCGCAAAGAATACCAGGCCATTTTGACATCTTTTAAAATATTCATAGCTCTTATTTGCTATTGGAAATTAGCAAATAGGTTCTTGTTTTGTTTTTAAGAATATGCTTGTTGTAAATAAAATATAATTTTAAGTTGTTACCAAATTAAACAAATTATATAACAAAAAGTTTCAAAAAATCAAAAAAAAAGCTTTTTTTCAAGTTTGAACATACCTTTTATATAGGCTAAACCACTAAATTAAAATATATAGCCTAATCTACATCTAATTGTAAGTACACACACAAAAATTAAAACACTTAGCTTCAAAAACATATATATTAAAATTTTTGTAAGATCTTATCTTCCAAATTGGTAAAAACATCACATTTTAAATTGGTTGGCATGTCTTTAGAAATTGTTACTTGCATACTGTCTTTTCTCCAATGATAAAAGTAGTATATAGAAACAATATAAAAAGAAGGTTACACTATAAAAAAAATTTTAATATATACATTTACAAAATAATTCAGTTTATGGACACTTGTGTTTGTTAAGTATAAAACACGAGTTCCCCTTTTACATTTGATACAAACAGTCTTTGTTCCACCAGTACTTTCAGCTAGTTAGCAATATTTACAGCTAAAATAATATCGAAACTAAATAAAAACATAATAAAAACAACTACTTTCAGATGTAATAAATCACAACAGTATAGTACAAATGGCCGCAAGAAGTAAACAAAGAAGACAAACACTGAACATAAACAGCTGTTATGACTTCATAATAATAACCAATATAGCAACCATTTTTTTCTAATTGGTATATTGTCTTCAATCACTATGTCAAGTTTGAAAGCATTCGGTCAACAAATAAAATAACAATTATAATAAACACATGAAGTGCGCTCGTAGCGCATGTTGGCAGTTTTAGTAAGACCAAGGTGTGTGCACTCGCAGTGCATGTCAGCGTTAAAGGGGTTAAGTCCTTTTTTATGTATTAAAATGTTTTGATCTATTTCATATTTTCTTTCAGTTAAAATGGTGCTTTGAAGGCAATATTGAATTCCCAAAAGCTGTTATTTGTTGCATGTTGTCATATATACACTCTCGTGTCCTGTTTCAAAGGCCAAAAGGTCTATGTTTATATCACATACTTGCATTCTTGTACATCCAAAAATATTCTGTTATTAGATGGACAAATCTGATGTACATTTGTATTCTGAAGCTTTTTTTATTGTTTTTTTTTAACAGTTACCTATTGTGTTAAATAGGAAGCTATGGAAAACATCTTTGAAAGTGCAAATGTATTGTTTCAGGCGGTCCTCATAGAGTACGTAGAATGTGTTATTCACCCGACTCGCCGGCTGGGAAAGGGGCCAAGTGGGAGTGGGCGGGCGATAACCCAGGTGAATGGCACACATACGATATGGAAGTTCAGTCACTTATTGAGGCTGCTTGGGCTAAGGTAGGTTTTGAATTTAGTTGAATAACAATGAAAAAAAGAGACTATGCAATTTTTAAGTAATTAATAACACAAAATATTATATGTAGGGACAGAAAAATATATAACCCTGAAAAATTAGAATAGGAGCAGACAGTCAAAATACTGTAAAAGATAGATTAGAAATAAAAATCGTCTAAAGATTAGATTCATCAGAGGAATTCTCTTCTTGGTAGTTTGAATCTGAAACTTCATCCAGGCGTTACTATATAGCAAGGAATAATAATAACCCTTTGGCTACTGGTTGACAATCCATCGTCAACCATGCTTGGTGTGAAAAGTACTACGTTGACGGCGTATCGCCAACTATAATATTTGCAAAAAGTACTGGTAGATGATCGCCCGTCAACCAGTTTGATTATGTTATTGTTATTAATATTTACCAATATTAAAGTTACTGAAACGTATTTTGGTTTACTACATATAGTAAGTCACAAACAAAACCAATATTTATTTTATTTAGTGTTCTGAAACTTTATAAACAAGGAAAAGATCAGCTGATATTTCCATCTGGAGAATGACGCAATTCAGCTGGCACTAGCGAATAGCTAGGTCAGTGTTCTGTTGTCAGTAGTGTTTGTGGTTGGTTTGTCTATGTCCTTTAATTGTTACAATTTTATTAGTCAAGCGTTTTTGTAGTTTTATATGTAATTATATTATATATTTGTGAAAATAAGTATGTGTAAACATGGTTTTATAAATATTGATTCTTTTTCTAAATCAATAAAAAAAAAAAAAAAAAAAAAATAGTGTGTTTGTAAATAACAGTATTTTGCATTAGTATTTGTAATACAATTAGTAAATAAAGTGAAACGCTGATTATCGGAAACCTGGATTACACATTATTTCTATGTTTAATTGTTTTCAAACATTAATATAAATGAAATAATACAATATAAATGTACTATATTGTGAAATAGTAATGATAACGTAATAAACAACAATATGATAATATTGTTTTATAAACAAGTGTTGTGGCAGACCGGATGTGAGTCATGGGCTACTTCCCTATCCCTACTTGTAATAATTGAGAAGCTTTAAAACCTTTGTACATCCTGCAGTATGTAATGTTGTTTTAAAATAAATAATACATTTTAAAGACAATAGTATAATTTGATATAAATTTATTTCCTGCCTAGACCGTCAAACCAACGTAATATTGGAAATGTCCGCTTTTGGAAACGGATCCAGCTCCAATTAGTTCCGATAATCATGGTTCTACTGTAGCTGAAAAATATCTTTTTATTTTGTTTATTGGCTAAAACATAATACAGACATGTCACCTTATGGGACTTTCCGTGCGTGTTTTTAGGCCAGGCATCTAGCAGATTTTTGGTTGAAATATGACGTTTGTGGAGTGGCAATGGCCTTGCCATCCAGTGGTTAACGTTGGAACTACTCTAAATACTTGTAAATATCGTTCTGCTGCAAGCTTGGGGTCTGACATTAAAGGTCATGTTTGTCGAGCACACTCCTCCAAACAATCTTATCTAAACTTCCTTCATCTGCTTGTGACGAATGTACTGCATTGCACATGTTAACTCTACATTGTAGTTCAACTTACAAAGTCATATTTTGTCCCTGCAATGTTCTATTATATGTATCTTAAATACATGTTGTCCATATTTGATATATTTCGTTATAATTATTATTAGGTTAAAAATTATTGTTATTATAACTGTTAATGAAATCCTACGAGTTTCAAATACTGTGCATGGACATAATTTATTAACATTTGTTAGCAGTGATTAATAGTTCAAAATCCAATATATTTTGTTTGTATTAAACAAGCTTAGGTATTCTTTATCTACCTATAAATGATTATCAAATATAATTCTGTACTATATTCTTTGTAATCTTTTAATTTTTTATGTAATAACTAAATGTTTAAATCATTACAATCAGACAAGTACATTGCATTGTGATGGTCAAATAACTAAACAACTTGTTAGGGAACTGTTTTTCATCAGGTAAAACCCTTGATGATAAACATCTACAATAGATATCTCACCTAATAATAATAATACTCATTTTTTTCAAATAAAAAACATATTTCTCCTCAAGCCTCAAATAAAACAGCTTTGATAAAATGCGAGTTAAATTTCTTACTCAGGTGTTCAGCAATACTGCTAAAGCTGCTTTACAAACTGCTGTGACAACTGGACAAATTCCTCAAGAAGTACATCAAATTGCTGAATTTTTGGTGTGATCTCAACGGCTTGTTTGATTGTCCAAACATAACTGTTTAACCCAAATCCGTTAAAAAGTGCCATTTTTAAATCCACAATTAGAGGAAGAAAAGTAATTTCCAAATTGGAATCAAGTTTGCTGTGGAGTAGAAAACTTGAAAAAGTCATCCCGGTTTCTTCTGTAAAACAACGGAAATTTCTTTCTAGAACTCCTTGTTTTGGAGGACTAGAGCTCACAATAAATTCTGTTTTAAAATTGTGAGAAGTTTTAAGCAATGAAGGCTTTTCATTTTTTCTAACAAACAGGTTAACACAGGATGCACTAGAGCATGAATTTTCAATCAGTCGGCAAATAGGAGGCTTTGATAGCAATCTACCTGTCATGAAATTTCGACAAGCTCTACGACAAAGAATGCAAATTGCGTTAATGAAACCTCCATTGACTGCTAACTGCGAACCAGATGATGGAAATATTGCAATTCAAATAAATAGAAAAATTATACAAGCTCCATTGGACACTATAACAGAAACAGAAGACTGTGAAGAGAATGAAAGTGTTCCAGTAGAAGAAACAGGTGCTCTTCCAGGAATTCACCAAGAGTTCAATGTGAGCCAGCCAGCCCACCAATACACCTCAAACAGCAGAGTCGTCAGGAGTGATTCTGAAGAGGATATCCTCTCAACATCACAAACAAATCTGTTCTGTGCAGTAAGTATTTTCCTTAAACTGCATATAGTATATTTTGTAGAGTACGTAATATTACATTGAATTATCTATGTTATTGGAATCTTTTCAGTTTTATCAGAAACTTTAAAGAGTTGTTCAACAAATTAAACATTGTAAGTTAAAGAAACATTTAAGGACAACTTTTCAACAATTTCAGATAGTAATTAATATCACGGTTTTAACCATTCATTTTTTTGTGAGATCAATTTAAATATGTAGTTTTCGTATGAAAAAATAATTAGAGTTAACTATCAAAGTTATTCAAAAGATTAACGATTAATTATAAAAACCTATAACAATAATTAACCTATTGATACCAACAGTTAATTGTTAAATAAGAATCTAGTAAATTATTATGTATTTGTTATTTTTTGTAATGTTTCACTTCTAACTAGTTTAAACTTTAACTATTTTAAAATGTGATTAACGATTAAAGTAACTTAGTTGTTTCAAATGAAATGTTAAAAGGTGCCATTTGGTCTGTGGACGTGAACTGGTGAGAAAGTGTCCAAAACTTAAGGTCAAGGACCGGTTGTTTACCTCAGTTTTCAGTGGCAAGCAAGGTCACTGTTTTCAAGACACACCACCACTCCTTTTGTCTCATCCTACTGCCCTATAAATAAAAGAGGCACACCGAACGGGTATACTGTTGTGTAACTCCGTTGGAGTAATCATTTTATTTGATTAGTTTGTTTAGGGATACAGTTGAGAAATAGTTATTTATCTTTTGTTTTAAACTAACGTAGCATGTTTGTTTATCTTTCTTAAAACACTAATACTGTTTTACCTGTTTATTCAACTGTAAATTAGAAAAATCGGTTGTATCTTGACGTTATTACTCTCAATACCGTTATGATTAATTGATCAATTAAAATTGCAAGTATTATTAAACTGTCCAAAAGGGATAGGGGGAAAACATGTTAAATAGTGATTGAATGCCTATTGACGGAGAAAGAATTAAACTAAAAGGAAAACAATGAACTAAACAACAGCATGATACATAGTCAGCCAAAGCTTTGCAAAAGTTGATTTTATATAGTCCTAAATTGTGTTTCAATTAAGTAAGCTCCATATTTCGCTCGTCACCAAATGCCAAGTCATTAGACATTTATTCCACATCTGCATTTTCATAATCAATGAAGTATGAATAATTACCTTTTAAATAATATTTCAAATGTTCTCACAAATCGTAATTTAACCCTTTCAGGAGTAAAGACGTCATATGACGTCCTAATTTTCGTGACTGAAAGAAGTATTAGTTTTGAAATAAAAAAGTTGTAGAGGAGTAAAAAAATTAAATGTCAAAAAATGTTTCAAACTTGTTTATTACATTACATAATTAATTATTATATTTCTTATCATTTAAAATTACATTGATTTAGTAATTTTTTTTAGTGTGGAATACCTCAAAGCAGGGGTATATGCATAGTGGGATTCGGCATTGAGAGCATTCATGGGAAGTGTCCTTGCGTCTTTTTTGCTGAGTTTTTGTGTTGTTGCATACGTAACACTTCCTCTGAAGTATTCTGCTATTGGCTTCTCTCTTAGGCAGAGGTCGAATAAAATGACGTCCGGATAAACGAAGTGGGTGTTTATCACCTGCTGGAGCAGCTGCTTGCAGAGGTCTTCCTACTTCTTCAGTTTTCCAAGTGTAATGGTTTTCTAATATTTGTCTGATAAGACTGAGTCGAAAGTCCACAAATGCCTTGTTTTTACCAGTATATAGATTATACATCCGATATGAATTGAGCAAAATGATGTCCAGGATATGAAAAAATAACTTTCTATACCATTTGTTGGTTTTTCGAGTAGTGTCATTGAAGGACATCATCATGTCGGCACGGTCCACAGCTCCCATGTTCTTGTTGTATTCAACAACAGATAGCGGTTTTGAAGTTGTACTTCCATTTTTATTGGTGTTGACCATTTCATGCCTATGTACACTAACTAGTTAGCATAGTCATATTTCTTCTGTCACACCATCTCACGGCTAGAAGTGTTCCATTGTTACGTACAGTAACATCTCCTTTCTTCATTTTGTTAGGTAGGCAAGGTAAACCTTTACGGTTTGCCCGTACGGTACCACATGCGCCAGTTGCTTGTTCATTTAGCCATGTAAATAGCTCTGGACTGGAATACCAGTTATCTACATATAATACATGGTTTTTCTCAAGATATGGCTGCATCAAAGTCTTAATAACTTTAGCAGAGGCACTTGAAAATGTAGTATCATCACTGTAATCAGTCCCCTTTCCAGTGTAAATGATGAAATCAAGTACTATTCCTGTCAAACAGTCACATAAAACAAAGAGTTTTATCCCAAAACGGTTTCTTTTATTGGGTATGTATTGTTTGAACCCCAGCCTACCCTTCCATAACATCAAACTCTCATCGATTACTAGATTTTGCCCAGGAGAAAATGACGAGGAAAATTTGCGTCTAGTAGTTTCAAGTACAGTACGAATCTTGTACAGTTTGTCACCACTACTTACAAGAGTATTATCATCTAAATGTAACATGCGTAGTAACAGCAAAAATCGGTCCTGACTAAAGATTTTAGAGAAAATGGGTGTTTCCAAAAGTGGATCGGTACTCCAATAGAGCTTCATTGTATTTTTTTTACAGTGTGGCATTAAAAATGAAGCAGCAAAGAAACAGTACAGTTCATCAGTATGAGTGTCAACCCAACGTTTTAGTTTGGAGAATTCTTTTACATTAGGTTCTTTGTTATAACACTCACGGTAATATTTATTTGTCTCAGAAGTAATGTGTGAAACCAAAACGTGGTCCAATAAATTGTAGAAAAAATCTATTTCATTTGCTTCAGTGTTTTCTATATCTAATAAAAGGCCAGAATTTGAAGCATCAAAATTATAATTTCTGGGTTGAAAATCATCAGTGTGCTTCCAATTACATGTAGGACAAATATTAGGCCTACTACACGTTCAGCAGGAGTTTGTATTTCAGGTAAATCTTGATCATTACAATCTTCATTTATGCTACTTTCTTGTACCGTTGTCGATGACAAATCTTCCACGTCAAATATTTCAAAATCGGATTCATCAAACACTTCATCATCTGAATTTAGCACTTCATCCGGATTATGAGTTATTTGATCACTTTCACTGTAATCGTATACTAAATGTCTTATTTCATCACTGCGAAGAAGCTTGTCTCTGTCCATTTTCACTTAACACAGTACTAAATAATATAACACTAATGTAATATAAAAATAATAAATAAGAACAACTCTACCGTAAAATAAAAATAATAAATAAGAACAACTCTACCGTAAAATAAAAATAATAAAAGCAATCAATAACGTATAGAAAGTATAAAAGCGATAGCCAAGTGCACTGCAGACTCAATAAATGTACTGTGTGTAGCTGTGTAGCAGACATACAACTGAGAGAATGTAAGTGAAAAGCGCGCCAATGGAGTGAAATACGCGCCAAACGTTGTATCAGCTGCACGCCAGCTGATGACGTCGGGCGGGAACCAAATCAGTTTAGAGAGAGAGGACAAATGAATGTTACCACTGACACGAAGAGTGCCAAAGAATGTGCACATCTAACATTTGAGTTTGCCTGTGGCAGATAGTAATAGTGTAATGTGTTAAGAATATGCACAATTAATTTAATAAATTAAATAATTTACCATTACACAAGACGTCACATGACGCCCTTACTCATTTAGGCCAATTTATAAAAAGACGTCATGCGACGTCTTTACTCAATTTAGCTAAATTAACGCACTTCTGAAAGGGTTAAGATGTGTACATATAATAATTTACAAGATTACTGTAATCGTTGCTATTTAGTTTTTTATAAATATTTGGGCAAAATACTCTGTTTATTGTACTCTTCAGTACATGATGTACCTTTTCCGGCACAATTATACCAAAAAGAAATAATAACCGTGTGCATGTAGAAATTGATTTGAAAGATAGATGAAATGCAGACATTGGTCGCTCTTCCTTTTTATGTTAATTATTCATAAGGAAGAGGGTATACAAAAACAGAACATAAACAGTTGAGCAAGACTGTCAGTCAAGTTGAATTAATTTCTTTGATTGCAGAGAATTTGGCAATTCGAGAATGTTCCAAATAATTGATTTGTATTGCTGTTTGAGATTTTTCTTTTGCAAATATTTTAAGAGGAAATTTTCAATTTCTTTTCAGATACGTTGCTGAGTACTTGGCAAAAATATGTATAGTTTTCATGTGATCAGTGTAAAGCCGACTTGACAGTGAACTCCGATCTAACTGATGATCGGGAATTACTAATTCTTAACATCTGACAGCTCCATCACCGGCCATGGTTCTCGCAACGAACATTATAATGACGGTGTTTGTTGATAGATTTCCTACGATTAAACACTTAACTGGAGTTAAAACATCACTTTTGTCTAGTGCAAAAGAAAAAAATACTGTTACACTGT
This sequence comes from Stictocephala bisonia, assembly GCA_035578905.1. Taxonomy (NCBI): domain Eukaryota; kingdom Metazoa; phylum Arthropoda; class Insecta; order Hemiptera; family Membracidae; genus Stictocephala; species Stictocephala bisonia. The sequence goes on along the minus strand of JAQJVL010000002.1, from coordinate 8,494,905 downwards.
GAGGAATAGCTTGGAGTAGACCACAACTGCTACCTTCATAGAGAATTTCTGATTAACTCTGCTCTAAAAATAAAAATAAACCAAACACTTTTATGGGAATCTTGTGACATGAGAGTACCACACACCATCCGGTCTGCAAAGGGGAACTTAAAAAAAAAAAAATGAAAAATATTTCTAATTTGTAAACATTTTTGTAAATCAATTTACAAACACCTATATTAAAATGTTGCTCATTTTTATGTTAATATAGTCCTTAAGTTAAATTTTCAAAGGTTCTCAGTTCGATCCCAATCAGAGTCAATACATTTTGAGAAGGATCAGCTGATAATCACCGGCTGTTCATTTGTCATTGGGCTATTAATTAATGACACTTTCTGAGGAATAGTCGGCCTTAGTTTGTAACAATGACTACATTCGCTCATCTACACTCATTCGAAATCCATATTCGCCCATATCTTGACGATCGGCGTCTTATGAATAAATAAATTATCCTGCTTTAAAATGAAATTGATATCATATTATTGAATTATATTTTAAGTTATTATCTGAATCATTCCAAAGTTGCTTTTATTTTACATATAAAATCATGTAATTGTAATTTTTTATTGTTAACTGTTAATTGGTGATTATTTATGATTATTTTATTTCATAATAATTATTTTATTTGTTAACTTGTAGTTGTGTAAGATTACATTTTAAGTTGTACTAATTTTTATTTATAATATTTCATGAATTATTGTCTACGAACAATTTCACTTTACATGTTAGTAAAATATTTAACATAAGTATAAATGACTTACATAGACATATTTGTAAAGTATAATTATTAGTGGTAAAATGGTATTATTTTATATCGTATATTTAATGCTAACTATGAAATGTACTATATTTATTACTTTAGTTTATTGTTAAATATGTATTATTTAAATTTATTATTTATTATTCTCAAATAAATTAATTTGCAATCAGGAAAAAACTCAAAAAATGATAATCAGTTTATCTCCTCATGGTCAAGATTTTCAATCATTAAAACTACTTGGCATACATATAGACTCGAAATTGAATTGGACTTCTCATGTCAACAGTCTATGTTGTAAAATCTCCCGAGTGAGCTATCTTCTACGGAAATTAAGTGATATACTTTCTGTTGAGTACTTAAGAATAGCTTATTTCGGACTATTTCAGTCTCATATATCATATGGCCTAATCCTTTGGGGTCATTCTTCAGCAGTAAGAGATATTTTGTTAATTCAAAAAAAAGTCATAAGAACGATTTGTAGGGCTGGCTTCGTTGATCACTGCAGACCATTATTTGTACACTCGAAAATTTTAACTGTTATAAATTTATACATATTTCATATATTAGTTCACACAAAAACACACATACACTTATTTATAACCAGAGAAGAAATCCACTGCCACAATACAAGGAATAAATCTAAGCTAAATATTCCCCAACACAGGCTGACAAAAATTGGATTGTCACATAGAGTTAATTGTATTAAATTCTTTAATAAGCTGAATGAGTCTGCCAGAGATGTGTCAATTGTTATTTTTAGGAATAAACTGTTTCAATGGCTATTAGTTAATCCTTTCTACACTATACAAGAATTCCTTAATTGTGACATTGACTTAGTTTTTTGATTCAATGTAGATGATTTTTATTTATCACTACTAATTAATTATAACATACTAATATTTTAAGTTGTAATGATTGGGATTTGTATTCAGTTATATGACTATGCCTATTTCACTTGTAATGTGGTCAATGGCAATAAAGTATTTGTATTTTTTTTTTATTATTGTGTTTTACAAGTGAACTTAAATAGAAGTGAACTGTAATATTTTAAAATAGGTGACAACCCATGGTAAGATGACATGGGCTGAAGTTTTTGAAAATAATAACAAAAAGAATTTTTATGACTATCCCTGTAATCGATGTAATGATTGTATACTGTATGACATTCTATTTTTGCATCTATAATACTGAATTGACATTTACTAATATTTTCTGCTTATGAAAAATGCATTCCTAATAATATTTCTTTTAATATAAAAATATGTGCTGTTATAGTTTTAAATATTATTTCTTTTTCAACAAATTTTTCCGATATTATTGAGGGCACAAATAACTCTATCTTGAGATAAGGAGGGAATGTTTGCCAGCCTTTACTAGTGTCAGTTCCCCTTCATTTCTTTTGTTGATGTTATCTGATATCACTACGCCTAATATTTGACCCGGTTTCTTGTATTGGGAAGTGTTAGATTGGGCGGTGTTGGAAATAATGTTTTCTTAGCCTAGACATCTATTATAATTTATGTATTAATTCCTTATCTCTTGATTGATATGATTGTTAATGTTAATTTTAAGTACTCAGTGTAAGATTTGACCTAAACTGACTTTTAAGAAAAACAAGTAGATATTCTCTTCTCATTCAATGCTTTCATTTCAAGGAGCCTATTAAGCTGACCAGGCAAGGAACACGAGTGTGAATCTTCTCCGTAGGCAATGACCGCAAGGAGTTGAATTAGGGATTTTATTTTTTAAATTAGTTTGAAATATTCCTGTTTGTCACATTGCTGTATTATATTTACAAACTATCAACAATATTGTTGTATTCTCTTAGTTTCAAAGTCATATTTTTTTAATTACTTTATTTTATATATTAATGGATTATATAAAACTATTTTGCAGTATTAACCGAGCTATTATGTTTGGTCTGTGGTGCACTGTACTTATTTCATGGCTTGAATTAGAATTAGCACGTATACAAAAACAAGGAGAAAAATTAAGCTTATTATGAATAAATTTAAGTTTTGATAACAGCATTTTTGTTACCAAGTTAGGCAAATTTATTTTTAGAGACTTCATTACTACCTTCATTTTTAAAACAATATAACAACATTGATCTTTACTTATAGATAACATAATATGGAAATTGTATTTTTGTTTATTTTGACCACAGAGATTACTAAACACTATTTCTAAATATGTTTCAAGATAAATATTTACAACGGTAATTTACAAAGCCTGTATTAATTTATAATTTCGTTTAGTTTCACATATTTTACAAATATATCTGTATTATCATGTACTGTACATTTAAGCAGTAAATTACTTTTTAGTTTTATGAGCCAACAGTGTAAATCACTGATAATCTATATTCGCCATTTACTTAATGACTATCAGTGCTGTATAACTTATATCGGAGTTATAGTAAATAAATAAATAAACCCGGTTTAATGTTCCATTTTTTTAATTGAATTGTAGACATATAATTAGCTTGTAAGTTTAGATTAATCAAAATGTTACATGTTGAATAAAATCAATTTTTAAAGTATTGAAAATTTCTCATCCTACACTCATACAACCATTCATATTCGCCTTAAAATACCAACAACGTTGTGTCGGCGTCTCATATGTAAGAATGTAAGAATTCTTTAATTAAATAGTCTCTACAAGTACACAAAAAGTTAAAAAAAATATTAACTAAATAATTTCAAGATTATTAATGTGTTACTCATTAAATTACAATAATTTAATTGTTTTTATTTAATCTGCCTAATCAATGTTGGTTAACACTTAAAATAAAACATAAATTGAAATGGGTCCTCCGTTTAGACATGTTGAGATTGTCAAATGAGGTGTGGCAGTCGCTGACGCCTCACTAATGCAATCTACCTCAGGGTGCCCAACTAACTGAAGGCGCCTAACTAAAAAAAACGTGCACGCTCTAATACATGAGAGTGCAGTACCTCTACTCTTACTTGATCTCTGCTAAAACTGATGAAATTTTTACAGTTATAGGTAATATGTAACTTCCAGTGAGGTGGTTCAGTGGCTAAGGCTTCAGACTGACGAGGGCAAGGTCTAAGGTTTGAATCCCCATTGAGCCAACGGTCAGTACTTCACTCGTTGAATAAAGTTCACGCACAGGCTTGTAGCCCAATGTGAACTGGGGAGTAAAGTTTTACTCATAACATAAAAATTAAAAAATAAATTTACAAAACTGTATTTTTTATTTTTTTATTTATATTTTCTAACCATATTTTATGAAACTGATACATGCTAATTGTACTACATTTTAAGCTGAAAAAGAAAAATATATTTCAACCAAATATGTGGAGTAGTCTGAGATATTATTTTATTTAAAAGAACTGCAAAATAGGCAATTTTGCTCTGATATTTTTTGGCACTACCCTGCCAATATTGGGACTATGTGTACAAACTCACAACCCCGAAAATGTGCAGTAGCAAAGGGTTTGCAAAACAAATTCAATGCCAAATGAAACACCTATAGCTAAAATGTGCAATGTCATGAAATCAGGTAGGCCTTTGTAGAATTATATGTACTTGTTAATCCAATGTTGATTTTTATAATTCTGTATATGAATTAGATAATGTTTTATTTTTAACATAAGTTTTAGATGTCTGCAGAGTGGGTGTGTGGACAACGTCGTCGTTTTAATACTATTTTGGAATTAGATAATTTTCTTTAATTTGGGCTTAGATAGAAATCAATGGTGATGTTTTCTTAGTTGAGCCAATTTACAAAGCATGTAGTAATATGTTCATTATTTCAAATCAAATTATTACAAATTATTGAAATTAATTAGGTATGTAACACATATAAACAGATAGTTTATTAAATATATTAAAGCAAAATAAAAGGTATATTTTATTGATGCAATATTAAACTCTAGTTAACGAGTTAGTATTCAAGAGTAATAGATTGCAATCAGTTTTATAGTAATCCTCTTTTTACTTCTCAGTGAAGGTAAATTAATTCCAAACATATAGCACCTTGAAATATTTGTATATGTACTTTTGTAAAGTTTTGATGTATACAATCAAGTTGTTTAATCAAGAAGTAAACTATATTATTTGTTTTCAGGGGGACCAAACTATTGATGTGAGCAAGACTTACCTAGGGTTTCCTTATATTATAAATTTTTGTAACTTAACACAAGTTCGAAATAACACAGGATTTGTTAGAAGTGTCAGACGAATTCAACAAGCACCCTATCCTTTAGTTAAGGTTACTCCAGAAGACATTACTACGATTGCAGGTTAGTATATCCTTTAGTATATGATAGAGCGTTTAGTTTAATTCATATTAAGTACTATGCTTGCTATTAATTTATGATAAACAAATAACTTCAATAATTGTAGATAGTAGAAATGTACATTTCATAAGCAACAACTAAAATTGAAGGAGTCCCCATGCAGACAATACAATTTGCTATCTAATGTCTTGTTACTTAGTAATAATGTCTTTAATACAGGTTCAATAAAACAAAACAAATTGATAGTATTATGGCTATAGCATAAAATTAATTTTAATAAATAGCAATTCATGGTTAAAAATGCCAAAATGAATTACTACTTCTTATAGAATTTTTAAAGAAATTAAGTAAACATGTATTCTAATTACAAAATAAACTTGTAACTAAATGAAGGTGAAAGCAAAACTAAAAGAAACATGCATGAAGTTTCTCAATGGCTTAATACCAACTTCACAACTGCACCCCTAACAGCCTATATGAATATTTTATCAAAAGGCCATTTTCACTGAGAGCAAAAAAAGTGACACTGTCTTTTTTATATATATATTTGTCTATTTTCTTAGTTTAAACCAACTTGAAACCAATTACTGACAAGAAATAACATAAAACAAAAGAAATCAAATTAGTTACTTAAAATGTATCATGTGTTAATTTAACAAGAAATGACAATAACGTTTTCATACTTTAAAGCAACTAAAATGAGCCAGTATTCTTTTAGGATTGGGAATACTTGATGAGTTTTCAATTTCAGAAAGTTCAGTACCTCATATTTCCTCCTCAAGCTCTGATGACTGCTTCCAATCGCCTAGGCATGCTTTCAATTACATTCTGTATGTTCTGTTTACCAATTTTGTTCCATTCTACCTGTACAGCCTGTCGAATGTGATCAAAAGTTAGCAGCTTGCCCGGTTGACTTGTAATTGCCTCCCAATCTGGTCCCAAATATGGTCAATAGGATTTAAGTCAGGGTTATGTGCTGGCCACTCCATTGTACTGATTTGCATTTAATGTGAACTCAGGAAAAATATTAAAATTCTTTTTACTTCGAGATTTTATTAATCGCTAAAACATTTTGTGCTCTCGTATGTAATATTGTTGTGTCATCTATGTAATGTTAATAGGGATGAAGCATTCAAGAGAGAATACTGCTCAACAGTCTAGACGAGGAGACGTGCACGAGAGATCAACAGTAGGTGCGAGTGGGAAGAAACATAGCTCCGTTCTAAACAATAATAACAACTCAGGCGTTAAGAAACAAATTAAGAAGACAAAAAATGACAAGAGTGAAGGTCCGACGAATATTGCTAGAACTATATTGAACAATCTTAATATATTTGGTAAGTAATTTGACATGCCTTATAGTCGGTGTTACCTATCTATTGATTATTCACTTAAATGATATATTTGTAGAGGGACAGCTGAGCTTTTAGAAATGTATGTATTTTAACAAATATTTTCCGATCAGTACTTGGGCTAAAAGAGCAGTTCAAATTTTACCAAGCTAACTGATTTTTGCTGATAGTGTCTTTGCTGATTTTGTTGACACCCTTAGTTCAGTAAATGTCTCAACAACGTTTTCATTTTACTTAGTTTTACATGTTCTTTTGGTTGTTTGTAAAATAATATGTGTAGGTTATAGTAGAACTTGTGCAAATTTTCTACAATCTACATTATCATTAAGACTTGAATGTTGACCTGCATTGTCTGAAACTGCTTTGACAATCCCCTCATACTATTTCAGTTATTTGATTTAACCTCATGACCATCCTTGCTGTTACCTTAAATACAAAATTGAGAAATATACAGTCTCTATAATTTTATAAATAGTGTTTTCGCTGTTTGTTTTAATGGGTTGTGTGATTCCTACCACTATATATTGTTGATTACTGCCACTATATATCCATTAGATTCTTTTCTATATTTACTATTTTCTCCTAGTTTTTGTTAGTAACTATTTCTATAACTTCTACGCTTCTTTGACTATTTCATGTCCACCTCCTTGTTCTTCATGTACCCATTCAATTAACATCTTTACGTTCTTCTTCCTGTTCTTCATCATCACAATTTTTTAAATACTTTTTCCAAAATTTTCTTCTTGAATCCTCTAAGATTGCCATTTTTTATTTTAAAGAAAGTAATGTTTTTTTGTTAATAATTAGTTTACTGAACAAAATTCTTGTTTTATCTCTGTTTACTGGTGTTCTATTTCTTCAAAATGTTTCTTCATTAGGATTCTTTTCATTCTTCAAGACATTTGTCATAATCCCTCTTTCTCATACATTTCTTTTTTCATCTTCCAATTTGTTTAAAAACATTTCTTTTCACTTCTGCACTAAAAACCACGATGCAGTTTAAAAGGGTAGGACAAAAGAGTAGATTAGCCTCTTCTTCTTTTCAGGCACCATTTCCCTGGTTTCCATAACAGGCCCCTCAACATATTCTACTTTTTCTCCATGTTTTCTATTTATTTTTCTCTTGGTAATTCTTAATATATCCATTTTCCATCATCCAATGCTTTTCAGTTGCCCCCCTTATTATTTCAGCTTTCATTATATCCTTTTCTTTGAATTCTCTCTTGGTATCCACCCCTCCTGTATTTAATACTTTCTAGATAGTAGTCTCAGTCGCTGTCAGCCTTCCTGCAGCTTCTGTCATCTTCTCTTTGAAACCAGGATCTTAATCATTGAAAAATGTTCATTTTTCTATCAATATTTTCTTCAAGCCATCCTTTCTTCTTAGCGACAACCCTAAAAACGCCCTTTCTATCTACCGTTGCTTTCAAGTGTCCCAAAATGTATTCCTCATTGAGACTTAGTAAATTACTTCAGTTTCTTTCAAGAGTACTATAGAATTCTTCATTTACCTCAACAGTTCGTGCATACACTGAATAGTGTCATATAAAAATGTTGCTTTCAATCTCAGATTGCTAATTCTTTCATTGACATGTTCAAAATTTAGCACAAATTCCTTAACTTGTCATAATATTAAAAATCCTATCTGTGTTCCCCATATTGTTTCCACTCTAAAACATAATATGATTTTATGACATAACTATTTTTTGTTTCTACTAATATATCTCTGGTACTGCCATTTAACTCAGTTGCTTATTGTCCTCAACCCTAGGTCCATTTTTGAAGGAACTACCTGCTTATTACATTTCAACTTCATGTAACTATACTAATGGAGATACTGATGGTCATGCAAAGGGTGGTTTGTCATCAGTAGTTGCATGTACCATAAGGATAGCCATCCGTAGTCTTGTATGACTGAAGGATAGTTTGTAGAGCTATCTCATGTATGTCTAAAGTATGTTTTGTACTGCCGTGAGCAGTCTCGCACATCAAGGGATTTGGTAGAATGGTGGCCAGTCACGTATGTCCAAAGAATAGGTAGGTGGTGTGCTATGATGAGTAGTGGGGATGAAAATAGAATAATAGTTTCTTTCATAAGAAAGATTGGTTGAAGAGATGTGTTGCAGTTGCCTGCATGTACAGTATACATATGTTTGAGTAAGGATATATAGTATATATATATATATATATATATATATATATATATATAGTAAGGATAAAATATGTAGTATTCAGTATTTTTAACTACTAAGACACCTCTGGTAATAATGTCTGTTTTAATCAACCTGTTTAAGTTCAGTGCTGTCTCGTGTCTTACTTTTTTTTTTAACTTAAGTTTTAACCCTTAAAACGCTGAGCAATTTTCTGTAATTTTTCATTTAACGCTTAATTTTCTTGAATATATATAATTTTAGTTTTTGTAAAGTTATATTTTTTTTTATCTAAACCAAGATAGTACAATGTAAAAAAAAAAAAAAAAATAATAACGATATACAATATACAATACATATATAACTCAATATACAATATACTCAATAACAAGATATACAATATAACTCAATAAGACAACAGATTATGTACACAAAATAAACACTATTTACAACAAAAATAAAACTAGACGTCACAATGAAAAATATAGAGTAAATTCGAAATAATAAACTTTGTTTACACACTGGAGGTTAGTACAATGCACGAGACAGACAACAAATAACTGCAGACTGACGAGCGCCAGCCGGTCGCCGCATCATGTGACTAGCAGATGCGTATATATTCGCAGCGAGCGCTAGCGGTTACCTCGACAGAGGCAATAATGAATGAAAACTTCATATTATTTACATTTGTTGCTTAGTAACCAGTCCAAAGGTGTCGAAAAGGAATAATAACCTGAAAATAGTCTTGACCTTGAATCTTAGAACTCGCTACGTTGTATTAGGCCTGTTCTAGGATTATTGTTATCAGCTCGCGAAATATTACGTATAACGCGTTACGGGCAATTGTAAACATGTGCATATATACGGATGCCGCGTTTTAAGGGTTAAAACATTTCCGAAATACTTTTAAAATGTAAAAGGATTTATATAACATATCACAAATTACAATTTTATGATAAAAATATTACTGAACAGTCTTCCTCTTAGATTTATATTAAAGAGAGAGTATAAATTAGTTGGTCAGATATTATAAGTTGAAAACAGTATTGTATTGTGAAAGAATGTATGAATGGTATGTAAAACAATAATGTATAATAAACCTGTAATTTTGTTCAGGGAGTCATCATAAAAGTGGTGTGACCACCCCAGAGACAGATTTAAGTGTGCTGGATGCTGACTCGAGTAGTACTAAGAGTGGCCGCAGACCTAGTGTGGACACAGTTTCTACGTACCTCAGCCATGACAGTGAGATGCGGACATCCAGAGTAAGTCCATACATATTGCAAGATGTCAATGTCATCTCGAAACTGTTCTTTGTAACTGAAAGATAGTAGTGATTAATTGTTTAGCACTACTTGAAAATGACTATTAGAAAATAATAAAAATATTATTAAATTACACGGTAGTGTACTGTAGTTGGTTAAAACTATACGCTGATTTCCTTGAGTTGACAGCTTCATTAGCTAGAGGTACTCAGTTCGATCCCAATCAGAATCATAACAAATTTCAAAAGATATCAGCTAATAACCATCAGTCGTTGACACTTTCTAAGGAATAGTCGGACATATTTGCCCATATTTGACGATCGGTGACTTACGAATAAATAAATAAACTCCATAATATTTTCTTCAGAATGTGATACAGATGTTACAGTTATAGACGATAGGCCTAGAGTTTCTGTTTCCAACCAAAACAAGGTTTGATGTGGAATCAAGTTGAAATAGGTTCTGACATTATATTGGGCAACATATCTATATTTAGTAATGTAGATAAGCCCAAGATTAAATTTGATTATCATGTTTTTAGTGTAAATAGGCAAGTAGTAGGGTTTTGCCGTTCCTGGCCCAGTATTATCTAGGGTGGATAATCCACCGTAAATTTTAGATTGATAATTTCATAATTTGGTTAGATTGATAATTTCACAGTTTGCTTGGATTGATAATTTTTCATGGTTGAAAATGTTGTGTTTGCCGTTCCTGGCGCAGTGCTAGGCGTGAATTTCGATGGGGAAAAAATATGAGTGTTGAATGTTCTAGTTTTACGCGTGGGGTTGAGTTTTGTCTACCGTAATTTCTGTAGGTGTAGATAAACAATGTTATTTACAAATGGGTTCAAGATCAGGCGATTGTCTTGATCCACGATTGTAACAGTGATTTGCTGTATTTTTCGCAGGGCACTATCTAACGGAGCATAATATCTCTGGAGCGGCGTTTCTGATATTTTGTAGCCCCGCGGTACGGCTGGGAAAAATGTGTATAGCAGTCTATGTTCTTTGTGCTTGTGCAAATGTTCGTCGTGATTGGAGTAACTGTTTTCAACCAAATTGCAATGTATCTCGACTGTATCCACAGCTCTGAGATTCGGTGGTTTCGTGGCTTTTATGATATGGTCGGCCATGTAGTAAAAACGTTCGTTACTGTAGTCTTCTTTTTCCTCAGACTGCATTTCGAACCCCAGCAGGTTTCGTATTGTGGAGTCGAAACTGAACTTGAGCGGTGAGACTATCGATACCCTGTCATCCATTTTCGCTATGCTGAACCTTGCAGAATCAACCACGTTCAGTGTTTTGAGGAACTCACTGCACTTGACCTGTATGGTGTCTAGCGTCAAGTGGCCTTTCTGAAAGAGAAGCGCTCTCGGACCAATGCTCTGTTGTTCGGCGTTAGGACCTACCCAAAAGTACATCGTTCCATCTGTCGGATGATTAGCGATATTGTTTTCCGAATAAAACCCGTACAGAGCCAGTTCGTAGTCATCTTCATCGCGCAAATATATTGGGTGCTCCAAGTGAAGTGTGATCACCGAACCCGCTCCAACCAGTTTGAACAGCATTATGATTTTTAAAACGCTTTGTCTCCCATACACACATAGGTGTCTCTTAAAAGTTACTCTCGATCGATGCGAAAAAAATTGTTTTTTTAAATAACCGTGTTTACCACATGTTATTCAGGTGTGGAGGAGGCCCTCACGCCATTCTCGAGAGCTTCAAGTTTCTCCTCGATCTTTTTGAGCCTTTCGTTTGTTTTTCCCTTCAACTTTCGGACGGCATCGAATAGTTCATTGAGCTCTAGTCGAAGTTTGATTTCGACTTTATCGAAAGCTTGCAACGATTCATGGGAAAACTCTCTTTTCATCTCATTGATTTTAGAATCGACGTATTGTGCACTATTACCACCAGCAACAAAAGTGATGTTCGTATCACCAAATTTGTTGATGTGAAAAGTACTGCCACGATAACTCTCCATAGTTATAGTCTCTTATCTTACCACCAAGACTTCCAAGTGTATTTGTTATCTCGTAGACACCGCACGATATCATTCCAATCTTCACTTTTGTCGTTACGTCGTAACACCTCAATACATAGGTGGCCGCATATCGGAGGATCATCAAAATCTTGGACGCTGTCGATGTTGTATTTGAGATTGTCTGCACCCAAATAACGTACCAACTCTAGTGGTGGTCTTGCATCACCGAACGAGTCGAAGTATAATTTATGTTCTCCCCGTTTTACGTAACACGTCCAGTGGGTGCCATTAGATGATATATCTCCAAGATTGATGACCCCACATTCGATTGGGTTAGGTATTGACGGTAGCATTTGACGCATAAACACACCTCGAAAATTTTCTATCTTTAGCGTTTTGATGTAACTTTCAATTTCAGCGAGCGAAAGGGGTGTGATCTTTTTTTATAACCAAGCAGTTCGTCTAACTTGGAGTTGATGCGCCGTTTAAGACCTGAACCTTTAGGACCGATAATACTGTCAAGTTCACTGTCAATTAGATGTTTCAACCACGGTACGAACTTATTCTTGAGTAGTGGTGCTATTGTGTGCCTCACAACTGGTGAAATGAAACGTTTACCACCAGGTACATCTGTTTCAACAAAATCTAGCATCTCTTTCAAAAGACCTCCTTTTTTGTTCATTGAAAGCTGTCCGTATGAAAGCTCCATCCGTAATCCTTTATTATCTTTTTTCGCTTTGACTATACGTTGGTGCTGTCTTGGTGTGAGCAAGATATCATCGCCACCACACATAGTCACTTGGTCTTTCGATAAACCAATACTCGCACTCTGCCGCCTTCGGTAAGCGGTGCGGAGCTTACGTTTCTGTCCATCCGACAGCCTGATTTTATGATGATGTAACGCAGCCATAATCATACACTTATAAATAAGACATGGATATTTACTGTCCAAAGTGCAAAATAAAAACGAGCTCAATAAATGTTGAGACTTTGAAAACGGTTAACGAAAAGTGGCGACACAAGGCACAATGCGTAGTTTGTGGAAAAGAAAAGAGTACATTTATTAAAGCTCCGGATTTTGCTAACCAAATGAAACCTTCCTTGATCGAAGCGAAAGAATTGCATCGATCGGTGATAAAGAAATTTCCGAAACGAAGAATCATAACGCTTGGAATCGATGATTTGTGGGCTGCCGATTTGGTCATCATGGATAGGTATAGAGGTGAAAACGACGGTTACAAGTACATTCTAAATGTCATAGACACGTTCTCAAAATATGCTTGGTCAGAACCATTAGTCAGAAAAAGTGGATCTGATGTAGCCGAGGCATTTAGAGTTATATTAGAAAGAGCTTGGCAATGTGGGCACGAGTCACCCAATCTACTTCATACAGACAAAGGGCGTGAATTCGTAAACAGTGACTTCAGGCGTTTGTTGAAGGAACATGACATCAAGATGTATCATACTGAGAATGAGGAAAAGAGTGCGATAGTAGAAAGATTCAACCGTACTCTAAATGAGAAAATGAAAGTACAATTTGAAGTGCGTAAGTCATTTCGTTGGATTGACATTCTCCAGTCTTTACTGAAAGACTACAACAGCAGTTTTCATAGAACGATTGGTATGATGCCAGTTGAGGTTAATGCGGAATGTGAACCTGAGCTTAGACGCAGATATGCAAGCAGGGATGAAACAACATCAGCAGTGCGAAAACCTACACTCCAGATTGGTGATAGAGTTAGGATTACGAAAAATAAGGGTCACTATGCAAACAAGTACGGACGCAACTGGACTCGAGAAGTATTTACCGTTTATCAAGTTAATAATACAAATCCAGTCACATATAATATCAAAGATTCTGAAGGAGAACATATTATCGGATCGTTTTATCAAAAAGAGCTCCAAAAGTCAGTATTTTAAAAATGAACAAAAAATAAAGTTTTTTTTTTATTTATTTATTTTTTTATTATTTTTTTTTTTTATTTACCTAGCAAAATGTGATTGTATTTCGAGTAATGTCATACGTGAAGTTTGTTTCTGCGACAACAACAACGTAAGCTGTGGTACCACTGTTCGCTGCTGGAGGTGCGACTGGATTTATAAAGTCTAACTCAACTTGTATATCGCTTCTAGATCTGTCGGTCGACTGTGGATGTAGATGAGTATCTACGACCATTATTGGAAAGTTGCTTTGGAAATTCTCAGGAGTTAACATAACATCAGAATCCCCAAAGTTCACCATTCGAAAACGTACATACTGATCGTAAAGAAGTCGCCACTTTGAATCTGACATATTCAAGTTTTGCAATTCTTGTGGGTAGCGATCACCGTTTATTTTGACGGTTACGTTCTTTATGGTACAACTGTCGAAAACTGATGGATTTGCCTTTTGATCGTTCGAGCGATTAGTTTGCAAACCAATTATGACGAAACGTGGATCGTTCACACTCCGATAAACGTTGGTGATGTCAAAGTTGAATGAAGATCCAAACACGCCTTTCTTCTCGATACACTGCCATTGGTAGTATCTGAACGATAGTCTGTCTTTGTCGCTCAATTCTTTCAATCCCGCAATAAGTTGTATACGACTGGTAGATGAGTATTCTACCAACGGTACGCGTAGAACAAACGATGTAATTTTTACCTTTCCATCTTCAGGTTCAACGTCGGTTGCTTCTGAACCTTTCCAATGATACAGAGCGTCGTTGTCTTCGGAACGCGTGAATGTGATTTCAAATCCACCTTTATACATCGGATACTGAAGGTGGTCGAAAAAGCCGAGACCAAGATGACCGAGCGTACCTAGTGCTTCAAATTTGCCCCCTCCACTGTACTGGGATACGAAACCGCAGTTTGAAAGTGTGGACGTATTTGTGTACATCAACATACCCTTGATGTAGCCTGTTACACCCGGATTGTCTACGCTATCAATGATCGTGTTGTGTTTCTTTAGCTCAATTCGTGAGAACAGGAAAGCTGGGAAGTTGTTAACAAGTTTTATAGTAGAATTCTTTGGGTATGCTGACCCGTCTGATTTTTTCACGACTTCACCTTGAATGTGAAACATTATGCGAGAATCGTAAAACGCATCACCATGGTCCAATCTGAACACAGTGTAGTTGTTCGGTGTGTTGAAATTGAGATCAGACACTGCGTTAACAGTCCTGTACTCACTCCTCATAACACCGCCCATAAACTTGGTATAGATCGCTTCCATTGTGAAATATATCACCACTTATAGTATTCACCACTTATAGTATTCACATAGGGTACATAGAACCGGACGTACCCAAACCCATACCGAGTTTACGTTTCAACCACATTCCACCGGTTGTAGCAAGAGCAACTGCACGTTCATTCAAATCAGCATCAGGTGCTATGACTCTACGCCACGCCTTCTTCTGCAACTCACGATCGGCCACCCATCTGTCTTCTGTATTTTCGTGTTTGCTGTACCAAATGTCATGTTCTTTGCACGCCTCGTCAAGTGGGTTGATTCCTTTATCTCCTCTAGCCAATCGTTCGTCTAGTTTTGTACCGGGTCCACAAAAATTGTACGTATCAAATTTCAAATTGCGTGGAGCATGAAGCTCGAACGGTAGATTGTTGATGATATCGTTCAAAAGCCCAGACCCTTCGATCACACTTTCCGGTAATGCTGAAAGACAACGTACTAGATATTTTGTTCCTCGTGGAGTCTGCACTAACTCTTCCATTCTGTCGTATATGAATTTGACGAGAGATAGTTTCTCGTTATGAAAATTGTTGTTGCCGGCCATTTCTTGAGCGTAAATGTAATTCAATCGTTTTACCAGTTCATTGAGATTGTTGATGTATTTGTATTCTACCGGCCTACTGCTGTAGACTGCCAACCCAGACCCAGTCATTTCATCATTATTGTCAGTCTTTATATTTTCTTCCCAAATTCGTTTGATCATGCGTTTCCATTTACGACCCTGACTCGCTTTCGGTCGATTTGAAAGAGGATCGTTTTTCTGAAATATGGAATTTGTTCTGAGCAATATATCTTTGTATGCATTCCAATCGTCAGGCGTATAGTTGTCATCACTAATGTAATCGTTCTTCGTCAAAAGACGCCAAAGACCAGCCGTGCCTTTGTAAGTTTTTTGATCTTTTATTAGTACGATATCGTCGTAATTAAACGTGATCGGCTCGGATCCAATTTTAGCTTGATTAGCATTGTCATCATACCAAATACCGAACTGAGCATCTCGTGCTTTAGGTAAATAACTTGATGCAGTCAATCCCAGTGTAATTTTCTTTGTATCCATCAGTTGTTTAAACGATTGATTCAATTCTTGTGAAGGAGTATCTATGTCAGAACGCTCAGTCAACGGGCTTCGTCCTTCTGGTGTACCAGATCTCGTTAATGGTATTCGCATGAGTTGTCGCATACGTAGTCTTTTACGATCTTCCATTTCTTTAGCCTCGTTGACTGCATCTTTCTCTTTTTGTTTTATGATTGCATTCGTTATGGGCTCATACTTTTTCTGCCTTTCGCGCATCTCCTGCATTTCTTGCACGTATACACTGGAAAATTCATTCTTCAAATTATCGCTCAGTTCCTCCAACTGTTTGGCTTTTACCACCGTTAGAGGCTCAGACTCCTTAGGAAGCGGAGTCAAAATGTTGGTTGGTTTTTCTGAAGGGTGGTGCTCTATTGATGGTCGAGAGCCAGATGACCGCTCCTCTTTCTCAGCGGCTCTGAATTTGCGTATAAGTTCTCGCTGTAGCTCTTCAAGACGTTTTGCTTCCAATACATTAGCCATAGTGCTATACTTATTTAAATATGGTCTGTTAGATTTTTATCTTGCAACTGGCTTGGGTATAAGTTTTTCATTTAACATACATTTGTACTTTCCCGAGTGTACTTTTTTGTTCATGTCAATAGATAGAAAGCCGTGTGGTTGACTCCAACATTTCTTGCACATAGATTCAAATTGGATGTACGACATATCTGATCCGACAAAGTCTTCATATATTCGCTTGCTGTAGTGCTTATTCTGATTGAACACACAAAGTAGATTGACATTGTTACGGATTACTTGCATATCCACACGCCCATAGCTCTGGCTGAGATACACACAGGATATGAGTTTATGTCGACCTCGAATAAAGTATTCTTTTATTGGGGTTTGTTTTTCAAGAAGACAGTCGTCGAAAACCACCAACGAATTTGGTTCACATTCATCAACTGAGATTAGGTCTTCGCAGCTTGTATAAAAAAACGCTATCTGTTTCCCTAACTTCACCCCAACTTGGGTGTACATGTCACGAAGGTTAGAGTACGCAGTCTGATCGATTGATCTACTGAACACGTACAAGTTCTTAAATGTCAACCCTTGACCGTCGTAAATAAAGTTCAGCAAAAGATTCGTTTTCCCACTACCGGACGGGCCAACAATTAAACAGCGTAGTGGTCTCGGTATCAGGTCGTTGTCGAAGTAGTCATTAACATACACTTTGATATCCATTCCAGATGGGTACTTATAAGTGTGGTATTTTATAATGTCCCCAGGGTAGTGATTTGATCCCATCTTCTAATATGTAGCGTTTGTCATCTTTACTACTCAGTGATGATTTGAATAGCTCAACACTGAATAGTTCATGTCTAGAACTACGTATCATGTTCATAGATGTGTATTTAGTTTTCCCTTTGAACAGACACTCTTTGTAATCTGTAAATGATATCTCATTTTCCACAACAGACTTTTTAACCCCTTTAGATCGTTTGGAGGTTTTCAGTTTATCTACTTTATTTTTTTCGTCATTCTTTTCTTCGTCTTCTAATTGATACGCGTACATTTTGGATCTAAGCCCGACGAATTCTCGCATGATAGAACCCTTTAGTTCGTCTTTCATTTTGCCCAATATTTTTTTGTTAACTCGGGGCATACCATACGGATTGTTTTCTGCATAATCACTAGTGTCAAAATATTTAATCATACTTTGCATGTCCTGATAAAAATCACTTGTTTCTATCTTGTACGTAAGAGAATCTGTGTCTGTATATTGCAATGATATTTTATCGCCGTAACGTTTTTTCATTACATTATAATGGAATTTGTACATCATCAACTTTGATACGTCGAGAACACACGCACCTACATATATGGGTTTGTTAAATTTCGTTTTTACTTTAGCCATATGAACCGCAGCTAAGTTTTCACAGAAAATCGTCCGGCTCGCGAAATTAGGTTTGGCAATCAATTTCTCAAGCTGATCACATTTTGAAACGAGACGAATGTCTACACGGTTCCGAATATTTTCCATAGTCTTTCCGAATACTGCATTATTCATCAGTTTATAGAAATCCTTCTCAAAGTCGTTTTGGGCTTTTATGCGATACTTCGTGTTTAAGTTGATGTATTCTTCGAGAAATTTTGACTGTACGAAACTTATTATTCTGTGGATCTTCGTGACCTGCATACCCAATGATAAATAGAGTTTTAAATTACGATAGTGTAAAACATATCTTTCTTTGTTGTATAGAGTGGTTAGTAATTTTGCTTCTTTAGACCCTGGTGGACACATTCGCTCAGGAGCTAGGGGGAGATCAGAATGTTGATCGTGTAGGTTTTCAGGGTACACCAAGTCAACTTCAAGTATATAACCGATTGTATCATCATCGTTAATTTTTGTAACATCGAAATACTCTATATCTGCACCAATGTCAGCTCCATCTTTCACCCAGCGAAAGTCTTTTATCGGCATCGGCTGACTCATCGCATGACCATAAAGATTGTTCATATCTAGATAGGTTAGATATGTGCATGGAAGGGTTGAGTCATAATCTTTCATATAGGGGTTGTTAGCTTTAGCGTGACGGTTCGAGCATTGAGATATTCCACCTCGAACCATTTTTTCCCACATCAGTAGCATATTAACGTCAGACAATAGGTCAAGTTTTACATTTGTAGTTTTCAGCATCGCACTCCAAGCTAGACCTGGTGCTGTGAAATACCATGCCGGATCTAATTTGTATATTCCCATGCACACATCTCTAAAATTTTCCATGACATCAGTCAGTAGCAGTACATCTGTAGTGTTGTATAACAGTGTGTATTCCTTTAGGTCTTTAACTCCTAGATCATGCCAGACCATACAAGCGTGTTTGTAATCTTGCTCTGTGATATTGGTCTTATTTAATTTATTATAAAATGCTGATTTTGGTGGTAGTGATGTCTCATTGTACTTGTCCAACGAATCCATATAATCGTATGGATAGACACCCTTCTTCAGTAGCAGATCGACAGATTCATTCTCATAGTGTTTGATAGTATGCATTAGTTTACTTTTAGGGAGGTTGCTTACGAGAGTGTTCAAACTGAGACTCATAAATTTGAAAGAATCAAGGAATCGTAGTTTAATACCATTTTCCACCTTCACAGTAAACGAAATGTACCGCTCTTCGTTGTTTGGTATTATATCGATAGTGTTACCACGCTCTCCGAATTGCTTAATGAATAGGTGTGTATCATAACCAGCCAAGTTGTGAATGAAGACGGGTATGAAATTAGGCACTCTATAATTCAAATTACATTTGTTATGGGCAACACCTCTGAATTTACCGGTTATATGATCATGATCCATCACGCGGTCATCTTCTAATACTCTTCTACATATGTGACATATGTTGGTGATTTCAACCTCTCTCAATTCAAGATCAGTCAGTGGTAACATTGGAACCGCATTCTCACTGTTGTAGCGTTTAAAGATTTCCTCCGATTCACATATTAATGTATCTACAAATTTTGAAGCTGCATCCTCGCCGAAATAACTAACTGGTGGTTTATAAATACCTCTGTCGTGTGTTCCATACAAACAGAAACTTATTGGTCGATGTTTTTGATATCGCAGGGTATAGGGTTCTGTGATTCCTTCGGTTGGATCCTTCTCTTTTTGTGCTTCTTTTATTGGAATCAAACAACATTCGAAATCAGCGTAGAATACAAACGGGACTCTCATCGAGCAGTTGTATTGTCTGAAATTGATGAAAGCACCTTCATCTGGCAACTCAACTCTCAAAGCTTTGTGGTTCCCACAGTCCAATTTATGTTTATCTAACAAATCCTTTCTTCCGAAATGCTGAAGACACCGTCTGCACAGCCAGATTCTATGTCCATTTTTTGTCACTTGTGAATTCACTAATTTTTCCAGATTCTTTATGTAACAGTAATGAGCTTGCTTTTCATTCTTCATATACAACAAATCTACGTGTTGTACTTTTTCTTCATTTGTAACTAGGAGAGGATAGATTATAAACTTTTCGTCATAAGCATATATGTTAATTGAAATACCGGAACGTTCCTCAAATGTCGAAACTTTGGAAGTTTGTACCGGGAAATCAATACCTTTAAGATATTCGTCAAATTCATGTTCATGTGCTTTATACTTGCTCACCCGTTGAGAATGTTTCTTTGCTGGGTAAAGTGCGGCTAAAATGCTCCACAAGAAACACTTTTGATCATTATTTTCCACATTGATAACAGCTTTCCGGTTTTCAATAGCTGGAGGTAGTGGTATGTAGCTAGCTCCCTTCAGGGGGATATATTTGTTCAATCTAATTTCCATGCCTTCGATATTTTTGAGCGTCCATTGCGATCCGTTCTCCTGAAATTCCTCCATCTGGGTCATGATTTTTTTCTTTGTGCTATCGTAATATTCTGATATATCTGAAGTGGGCAGTAGTACTGTATTTTTCGTTTTGAAATTCATGGTTCGCTCAATAACCTTGCCATCTGCTGGCCGTTTGTAAACAGCGAAAAACCAAACGTTAGCTTTTAGGTTATTTTTCAATATTTCATTTTCAATCAGCTCAATGACTAGGGGTTTATACGCATTAAAGAAACGGAACACATCTTTGAATGCTAGTTGATTAGCAATAGTGTAGGTTTTCAATCGTCCCTTGAAAGCGGTTTGTTTTTCACGGATAGCCTCGGCCAGTGATTGTAGTTCGAATGTTTCTTCTTCTTTCTCTCCATCCACATTGTTCTGTGGCGAGTTTTCCAACGTTGGATCATCTACATAGTGTTTATCATCTGGTTTGTTTTTATTTTTGAACTTGGGGTTCTCAATTACAGCACACACGGAATCTGAATCTGAATCTGAATCTGAATCTGAACTTAGATCGTCGTCTTCTCTTTTATCAGTTGGACTGTCTGGAAAGTAAACTGGAGATCCATAAACGGGGCTGTTTAGTATATTCAATGACGATTCCTCGTTATTGAACTTGGGGTTCTCAATTACAGCACACACGGAATCTGAATCTGAATCTGAATCTGAACTTAGATCGTCGTCTTCTCTTTTATCAGTTGGACTGTCTGGAAAGTAAACTGGAGATCCATAAACGGGGCTGTTTAGTATATTCAATGACGATTCCTCGTTATTGAACTTGGGGTTCTCAATTACAGTACACACGGAATCTGAACTTAGATCGTCGTCTTCTTCTTCTTCTCTTTTATCAGTTGGACTCAGTGGTGAATATGAGGGACTGTCTGGAAAGTGAAGTGGAGATCCATAAACGGGGCTGTTTGGTATATTCAATGACGATTCCTCGTTAATGTTGTTTTTTTTTTTTTTAGGTGAATATGTTAAATCGAAATCGAGATCATCTTCATCCCAACTCTGATTATGTGTAGACTCTGATGAATGAGGTGGAGATCCCATTATATTTCTAATTTTATTCGAATCCGAATGGACAACTCTTTTTGGTGGTTCAAACACGACTTCTTCCTTTTTAGGATCGTCTAAAAATGACAAATCGAAATCAGATATGGCATCTCTAAATTTAGCTTCGTTCCAATTTGGATTTCTACGTGCTTCTGAGATTACGTTACCCAATAATTCTATAACATTATCTATGTCAGCCTCCCTCAAATATGATTCAGGATCAGAACTATCATGATCTTCGGGCTTTGACTTGGGAGAAGCAATCGGAGAATCAGGTAGTGGGCTGATTGGAGAAGGAATGGGGGCTGACCAATCTACCTCAAAGTCAGAGGGAGGAGAAGATATTGGGGAAGTATCATCTAGCAATGGACTATTTGGTCGCTTGTTTGTCTTGCGAGCGTAAGCTATGGGATTGATTGGTGTCGTACGTTTTCTTTTCACAAAATCTTCATCGTATGTCTGGAGTGATTTTACAGGCCGGCGATTAACTTTCGACTTCGGATATTTTGCAACAAGTTCGGATATTTCAGGACCTGAGGCTGGAAGTCGTTGAGCAAAACGTTCCTCTATTCTTTCGATTGTTGGATTGGACACAACGAAATCCGAAGGTAGCATCATCCTCCTTTGTTTGTGGTCCTCAGATTTTACATGGGAAACCAAATTAGACTTTTCGATAGTCTTCTCACATACCTCACACAATACCGATTCTGTGGAGTATGGATGCATCATTGCCCTTCGTTTATGAACCCTCGATTTTACATGTGAGGCATATCTAGGTTTTACAATAGACTTTTCGCATACCCAACACATTACCGATTCTAGAGCTGGTTTGATTCCAAAACGTTTGACTCTGTTGCGTAGCATCGTATTAGTGTTACACTTTTTGGATTTGCGGTGTCTAAGCATATTACGAATAGAAACTTCGGTTCCACATATAGTACATGCCTGTTTTGTAGCATCATTCGAAATTGAGCTAGTCTGAATATCTGGAACTGCAGCCGTTTGCTCAGGAGAAGAAGTCGTGATGCATCTTTTCGATTTACGATGCCGTGACATGTTGGATGCAGTTACTTCAATTCCACACTTTGGGCATGGTTTCTTTTGCGAATAGTTTGATGCCTGGTTGAGTACTGGCATTGCAGTGTTAGGATTATTTGAAACTGCCATACTCAAACAGCGTTTCGATTTACGGTGTCGTGACATATTTTTAGCCAGAACGTCAACACCACATACTGGACAAGTTTCCTTCTGAGGACATACAGTGGTGGTTGAAGGAAGCGCTAGCACCGTTGATTGGTAGCCTGTGGAAGCTGCGATACATCTTTTCGTCTTACGATGTCGAGACATATTTGATGCATGTACAAACGCATTGCAAGTAGGACATTGTTTCTTTGAAGCCATATCGTTAGCACTCAGAAGTGCTGATGAGTTGACATTAGTCTTATAAGTAGCCATTTGTATGGAGTTAGCTGTCTCCTCTGACCACCCTGAACATTTGTCGTATTTTGGAGTGGAAGAGTGAAGAAACGACGAAGACGACGAGGGAAGTGCTGATGAGTTGACATTAGTCTTATAAGTAGCCATTTGTATGGAGTTAGCTGTCTCCTCTGACCACCCTGAACATTTGTCGTATTTTGGAGTGGAAGAGTGAAGAAACGACGAGGACGACGAGGGAAGTGCTGATGAGTTGACATTAGTCTTATAAGTAGCCATTTGTATGGAGTTAGCTGTCTCCTCTGACCACCCTGAACATTTGTCGTATTTTGGAGTGGAAGAGTGAAGAAACGACGAGGACGACGAGGGAAGTGCTGATGAGTTGACATTAGTCTTATAAGTAGCCATTTGTATGGAGTTAGCTGTCTCCTCTGACCACCCTGAACATTTGTCGTATTTTGGAGTGGAAGAGTGAAGAAACGACGAGGACGACGAGGGAAGTGCTGATGAGTTGACATTAGTCTTATAAGTAGCCATTTGTATGGAGTTAGCTGTCTCCTCTGACCACCCTGAACATTTGTCGTATTTTGGAGTGGAAGAGTGAAGAAACGACGAGGACGACAAGGGAAGATAAACGAAACCTGAACGATACTTGAACGTCACCTGAACGATACTTGAACGTTACTTGAACGATACGCGAACGTTAAGGGAAGACTTTTTGGAGTATTGTGGAAGACTTTTTGGAGTATTGTGGAAGACTTTTTGGAGTATTGTGGAAGATGTGAAATTATTATATTAAGGTGATGAGGGAAGACGACAGATGAGATGAGAGGACGAGGGAAGATGACAGCCAAGTGACGGAGCAGCCGCATCCACCACCGAAATCTCACGCAAACAACCGCGCGAATGTTATCGTGTCAAACAACCCAGCGGGGGAATGGGTGCCGCGATCGAATCACTTATAATGTTCCACAAACACCGCGCCGCCGGGACTGCCTACACAGCGCTCTGCGAAACGATGCCACTGCAGAAATCTCGACCGGCGTTCTGGCCGGATTAACCGCGCACCAAAACTCAACCCCACGCGTAAAACTAGAACATTCAACACTCATATTTTTTCCCCATCAAAATTCACGCCTAGCACTGCGCCAGGAACAGCAAACACAAAATTTTCAACCATGAAAAATTATCAATCCAAGCAAACTGTGAAATTATCAATCTAACCAAATTATGAAATTATCAATCTAAAATTTACGGTGGATTATCCACCCTAGATAATACTGGGCCAGGAACGGCAAAACCCTACTACTTAGGCAGTTTCTTACCACTTTTATTATTACTATAAGTCTTTATTGTGTTATTATTTTTATTTGTGAGTATGGTTAAAAAATATTTAACATTCTGAAGTTAGTTTGGAAACTTGGACAGTTGTGTAAAAAAAAAAATTAAAAGTGAAAAGTGAGTGTAGTGAATAGTTGACACTATTGAATCTTAGTTAGATGATTTTCATAAATAACAAATGGGAAATGTTTCAAACCTGATGGTAAGTTTTCCAAATTTACTATTTAACAATTATTCTGTGTGATCATTATAAGCATTTGCCCTAAAATTAGAAGAAAAAATTGCCTAACTTGGTAAATAAATTTATCATATTTTATAATTAAAAAAATTAAACTTTTTGTCATTTTCGGCTAAAAGCAAATTTTATTGGCAGAAATATGTTATATAACCCAAAAATATTGCTCGAACATTGTTTATAGTACATGTAAGAAACAAAATATGCATGTTTAACATTTAAAAAAATAATAAAATAAGCTAAAATTGTAAAAACTCCAAGAGTATATAGGCTTTTGTTCATGGTGAAAAGGTTAATAGTCATAAAACAAAAATTATTATTTTACAGTTGTACTTGTATACATCATTTAAAATTGTTTTAAATTTAATCTAGCATCACATATGAAATAAACTAGTATTAGAAATATTTCAAATAGAGAACAAATCCAATTCTGTAATGGCATTTCAAATGATATATATTGTATATTGTAAGATATTGATAAATAGTCAATGTGTTATTAAAAATATAAAATTTCCATTGATGTATTAAAATTTGGTAAGTAAATACTTTTATAATTTTACTGCCATAGTGGATTGTGAATTTTGTTTTAGGCTGATTTACTGGATTGCACAGGAAGCAGTGATGATGTTTTTGAAACACCGCCCAAAAAACAAGGTGCAATAGTTGGTAAGTAATTTGGTTTGTTTGAATTGTTGTAAATACTGTTAGAAGAAAAATGAACTTTATGTATCTCATCATATTACCTCAAGTATTCAAATATTGTGTAAATCTCTTATAAATTAAGTTTTGACAGACTCGTCTTTAGAACATGTTTTCAATTATCACTTGTATAAGAACTCATTAACATAGATTTGCAAGTCCAAGGCATTTAACAGATTTTCAAGTTTGATCATGAATTAATAAGAAATAAGTTCAATTTTTTTGATCCAGTTAACTGGTGGCTGAGTGGTCTAAGGTGGTCCTGGTCAAAGGTCTATTACTTTGAGCCTGGGTAGAGATAGAACTAGTTCGAATCCAGCCTGGACTGAAAGTATTTATTGGTAATATTCACCTTCTACTGTACTGGTTCTCCCCCTTACTCTGTGTGATTTTTTTTTCACCTCACGTAGATCAATAGTCTATGGAGAATAGGTGGAGTAAGGTTGAGAAAGAGATCTGCTCTTTTTATTTTAAAAAGGTTGTGTGTTTCAAATTTGCATATCTAGATTATGCAATTTTGAAACTAATTATTATGTAAATTCATTTACTAATGGCTAAATTAGTAAAAATATTAAATTTCCATTGAAGTATTGAAATGTACTTATGTACCATCAGTACCAAATGTCCAAATCAGTATACTTATGTTAATTATAAAACTGATATTGTAAATATATTTTAAAAAAGATTAGAAGTTTTTTTTATTGATGAAATATTCATATTTTTTTATTTTTTAAATGGCAGATCCATTTAATTAATTAGACAGCCATGACAGAAATTGCCATCATAAAAACAATCAATTAACAATTGACAGTTATTATAAATGACAGTTTCTAAAGATCACAGTTTTAAGGGAGATGAGCATACAAATCTTTGTGATTGATATGCATACGAAGGATGCTCTTGTATTTTGATTCCACATAGCTTGATTTAAAACTAAAGCAATATACTGCTAAACACAGACTAAAACTGTAATTGTTTTGTCCATGGAAGGAGTGGATGCAGCCAGTGAAGGCATATCACAGTATGTGAGAGTCGTAGAGAACCAGTGCGAGGGACGATGTCCTGTCTGCCTCTGCGAACTAGACTCAGACGTCCTCGTCGTAGCTCTTACCAGATGTCACCACCGCCTCCATCTCGACTGTCTCAACTCTATGCTAACCAGCCAACCTAATGCACATCGGGTACGTGTCTTCTGATTCTTATAAAGTTTGAATTATGAGGGATGTTTTTAAGGTTATTTTAAAACCGTACAACCATACAAAAATAGTGCTAATTTTAGATTCTATGTAAATTTTTTTACATAACTGATATACTTATTTAAGCATTTTTCTGTCTTAAAACTGAATTTTTAGTTTTCTCTTCAATGAAAAAGGCTGTCTGATCCTGAAGGAGGCTGTTGTCTTTTCTTGTTAAAGTGTTTCTTGACAGATTGATGTTGCAAGTGACGAAAAAGGAGATAATAGCTTTGGACATGATCAGGGCTATACTTGCCATGAAAGTCTGGACAGTAATGTGATCCTAGCATTGTTGTGGAAAAGTAAAATTTTCTTCAGTTTGCCCCTTTTTTGTTTCGTACCACTTGGCAGAGATTGGTTAGGATTGCACTATAGACTTTGGCGATGATTGTTGTTACTTTTGGCATACATTACACCAGCAAAACATCATGTCTTTTCTAAAAAACTGTTGGTATGATTTGTATTAGTGACAGTGTTTCTATGATGGCAAATGGCCAGTACAAATGGCATACATTGGTGTAATGTATGCCAATTAGTCTTGTTGTTACTTTTGGCATACATTACACCAGCAAAACATCATGCCTTTTCTAAAAAAACTGTTGGTATGATTTGTATTAGTGACAGTGTTTGTTTAGTCTTGACCATGAGAGGAGAGAAAGTGTCTCGCCATTCCAAGACCTTATGGGGGGGGCACACATTTTTCATCCCCCCATAAATTAAAAATGTTGAATGTAATGACATGTTGTTTGTTACTCAACATGTCATTCCTCTCTTTGTGATGACCAGTCAAAAATGTGAATGAACTCTCCGATCTTGTGTATTTGAATAGATTTGATAATTATAGAAAACATAATTTTTATGAAGTTTAGATTTTCAAAAATAATTCTATAAATTACAGAACAAGACACTTTAGTGAACTTCTAAGTATATACTGTTTTTGTGAATAGTCTATCCTCAGAAATTTGTTGTTGATTGTCTTCATTAAACCTTCTGTAATCACAGAATGTCAACCTGATAGCTTATATCTTTTAACTTTCCCGCCCATTTCTGAACTTTTACCTTTACACTTTTCAGTATCAACATTAGGATGGTGCGTTAAAAATCAAATTGACAGTTTGATGATGCTATAGTTAGGAAAAGTTGCAATTGGTAAATAGAAGAAAACTAACAAAAATTGTTAAAATCAGACTTTATCCTCTGATAAAGTCTCATACATACTTAAAAATTGAAAAATATTAAAAATTGTTTGTTTTCATAATTTAATTTTTGGTGATTACTATAGTGAAAATTATTCACACCTGTTTCTGTTAAATGAGCATAATACAAAAATTACGCATTTAAAATATGTTCTGATCTCACAAGCTCCGTTAAAATTGGTAAAAATCAGTTTTTGCCCATTTTTAAGAATTTAAAAAAATAATATTTTTCGGTAAAATATTAACTTTTTTACTTTAACTGTGCACTTCTTCGATTTGTTAAATATTTGTTGTTAATATTTAAAGAACCTAAAACTCACCACAAGGAGGTGGCTGCACTACGAGTTCCGCCCATATTCTACCCAACCAGCCATCCAATGTAGGCAGTGTGCTATTTACAATATTTACACATCTACATTTCTTGGTTTAGTCATTTTACATCTGGCTTGTAGATGGTACTTTGTGCTGTGATTTGGTGGTACAATCTGGTATTATAGACCTTGATTTAAAAATGGTTCTGACAAATCCATCTCTTGTTTGTGGCCCTCTTACGTTGGCCGATGCTTCCGTTACCAATTTTACGTAACGTACTTAAGCTTGTGTATGACAGGGGAAGTGTTTAACGTTCCAGACTGGGATAGTACTTGATTTAATGAAGGATTGTATTTTTTTGTTAGTCACTTTTCTAAAAAGGGGTGAAGATGTTAGTTTTGCCATGTTCCAGGCAATTAGTTCTGTTTAGTCTGTCGCTTCAAAGTTTAAGGAAGGAATAATGTAATTTCTACGAATGTGGGTGGAACTCGTAGTGCAGCCACCTCCTCGTGGGGAGTTCTAGGTTCTTTAAGTATTATCAAGTAATATCTAACAAAGCAAAGAGCTGCACAGTTTAGGTTAGGTTAGGTTAATAAGTAAAAAAGTTAATATTTTACAAAAAAATATTATTTTCTAAATTCTTAAAAATAGGGAAAACTGATTTTTTTACCGATTTTTAACAGAGCTTGCGCGATAAGAAGATATTGTTTAAATGTATAATTTTTGTATTTGGTCATTTAACAGTAAACAAGTGTGAATAATTTTCACTATAGTAATCACCAAAAATTAAAAAAATATTTAAATTAAATTATGAAAAAACTAAATTTTTGCAATATTTTTCAATTTTCAGGTCCCTTGTATGGTCAGAAGATGAGCACTATAGCAAAATCAAATTGTCAATTTGACTTTTTTTGCACCACCCTAATCAACATAGACCTGACAAAGCTGATTCTGAATGTCAACATTCAACATGTTTCTGGCAGTCAAAAAGCTATTGCTTATTAATTTAACATGCAATTAACCAAAACATGGAAAAAGAGTAAGTCGTGCTCTCAACTTTTGGAAAACGTGCAAGATTCAGCCAATTTTTTAAATTTATTTTTAGAATGACAACAAATACAACTTGTACGACTGCTCCTTAAGCTAAGTTAATATTCTGCTCCTCTATGACTGTCATTTGAAGCACAGCCATCAATATGAAAAATTGTCTTTTTGGTGGACTAATATTCTTTGGTAAGATTTGTTGATTCCCATATGCCTGGCCAATTTCTCTCAAACATTTTCTTTTCTATAAAAACATGTTGCTTTACAGTGGTTGTACATCCAGTGTCCAGTGTGTATGACTATCTACGGAGAGAAGAGAGGGAACCAACCACCAGGTACCATGGATACCACATTACTGAATACATCGTTACCTGGATTTCCTGGAAGTCGAACCATACAGATCACTTATCAGTAAGTATTTCATACATTTGTAAAGTATTACTTAAACTAGCAATTTGTAACTGTTCACTTTCCACACACTGATTACTATTTGACTTTTTGTCTGCATGTAATGTGTATAATTCTCAAATATCTATAACAAATTGAAACAAACTTTAATAAATAAGGATTTTGTTGTATAAACCAATGAACTAAACGTGTCTATATTAGTTTATTACTGACAATATAATTGGCTTTACATTCATGATCTTATTTTCATCCTTTTATAAACTTTCACATATTTAAAGCTTGCTTGTTTGACTACAGTTTGTACAAATATTATAGTTTCATGCACAATCACCAGCTGCATCAATTTTACATAGGGGTTGTAGCTAGTTCCATAAAAAAAAAAAAATGAATAAGTAACAGCATAACTTTCTACTAGGCTAGCGGAATCTTTTTTGCCATATACTAATATGGGAATGAAACAGCCGTAGCCAAGGGGTTAAGGTGGTGGCTTGCCTAAAAAAAATCCGGGTTTGAAGATATCAAATTTTACCCCTGAGCCGCTTCCGTCACTTTAAGTTGGTGGTCCAGCGAGCCTAAAAAACAAAAATGGGCTTGTCTAAGTAGGTGAGGGGAATTTGTTTTAATTGGGCATCTCTCCCTACTAAAAGCCATACGAAATTTATATGGGTATAATTCAATGCTTACCCTACATTAAGATCACGCTATAGATAGTAAATTATCCATATATTATGTATATATATTTAATTAAAAAGCTGTTTGTACTTACAGTATTGCATCTGGAATCCAAGGAAGTGAACATCCAAACCCTGGGCGACCTTATTACGCCGTGGGCTTTCCTCGAGTGTGTTACCTTCCAGACACGGAGAAGGGTAGGCGAGTCCTGAAGCTGCTGCGGGTAGCGTTTCAGCGACGCCTTACTTTTACCATTGGTCGGTCTGTCACTACAGGAAGAGAGGATGTTGTCACATGGAATGACATTCACCATAAAACAGAACCCCACTCCAGGTTTGATCCAGCCTTCCTTGACCGCTGTCTTGAGGAACTTGCCGCTCAAGGCATACATTGAGTTAACCAAATAATTTTGATTAGTAAAAGTGGTTATATATTTATAATACAAATAATTTAGGTTTTTAAATATCGTGCACATATCATGTGGAATTAGTAATAATAAATGCTAGTTTATGGTATTCTAATGGTTGTATTTTTATAAGTATTTCAGTAACAACAATGCAAATAACAAATTTAAGACAATATTTTTAAGTAAATTGGAAAAAGAGTATTAAAAAATAACCAAACAGAATAGGAATATTTAATGGAACCCTAATTTTACCATAGATAAGTATAAAATAGTTGGTGTCAAACTTGTGTGTTTACACAATGCACTTCCTCAGCTCCACAGAGATAAAAGAAATAGAAGACGCTTTTTATTGTGGCTATAGTAAATGCCTCAGTGCCAGTTACCATTAATGTATATATTTACAAATGTTATAGTAATAATCACTACATGTATCCTTCAGGATTTGGAGGGATATAAGGAACAAGACTAACAATGGTGCTGGCCTTGCTGTCCGCACAGAGAATTGAGAACTAACTACTCGACACCTCAAGTTTCTATAACTCGCCACCCATTCAGCGCACTATTGGATGCAACCTCTATTGCTTTCTTCTCTGTGGCAGCTTTCAATCCTATAATGGGTTTAAGTCTTCCATATAACCTTTTATTTTATTATTGGCTCATTCTTTCTATCTTTTATCTAATTTTTTTAAAAAAGGAGAGGCCGATCTCCTTCTTATTCTTACTCTGCCCCTTCCTCATAGACTATTGATCTGTGCAAGGAACTTATTCAGACAGAGGAAGGGGGCGAACCAGTACAGTACAAGGTGAATATTACTGATAAATCTTCCAGTCGAGGCCTGATTCGAACCAGCGCTATCTCTAACCCAACCTCAAAGTCCTGGTGCCTTAGACCGCTCGGCCACCGGCTCGCCCTAAACATCTTAAATTGGTTGGTAGTGTAATTGGTCAAATCCCAGCATCATAAGCTTAAGTTCAATCCCAATCAGAGTCATAACAAATTTTGAAAGGGATCAGCTGATAACCACAGGCTGTTCATTTGTCATTGGACTACTAATTAATGACACTTTGTAAGGAATAGTTGGCCTTAGTTTGTAACAATGACTACATTCACTCATTTACACTCATTGGAAATCCATATTCGTCCCTATCTTAACTATCAGTGTTTTACGAATAAATAAATAACACAAGTGTCTACTGTAATGTTTAGCTAGTGTATTAATACAAAAAAAGTCAATCCCCTGTTATTTTATATTTAGACATCATCGTTCCTTTCTGCCGAAAGACTGTTCTTCATGTTTTCTCTTCCACCATGTTGTTTATCTTCATTTCGAATTTTGTATGAATTTTTCATCTACCACATAAAGAATATCTTTCAATCTCAGGCCCCTCGTATTAATTTTTAAGGTTAGAGAGAGAGCATTAGCAAACTTTTGCTTGAAATTTCAAGTACAATAAAGCAGATTTTCTGTAATGTTTGTTGTAGACACTAGTCAGCTGATGCCCTGTTAATCTGTCCTAGTGCCGTAAAACCTAACCTCACACTTATTAGTTAACAACTCCTGTAATAATAACTCATGCCCAGGATTGTACAGAGATGTTATAAGCCTAGATTAATCCATTTTCAAAGCTGCTACATGATTTGCATATTTACATTAAATTTGCGTTAAAATGATGAAAATTAGGTACAGATAGGCCCGCTCAGACATACTGAAAGCACCGGTATGAGAGAGATGTATGAGTGGTGGAAGTGAGATAGAGAACCATTTTTCCTCCATTTTATCATTCAATTTAAAAATTGTCATTTTTTGGCGGATAAAAAATACTCTCTAATATAGTTGACGATCAACTCTTTTTGAAGGAAGATAAATGATATTATCACTAAAGGAATAGCATGTGTTACAGCTGGTCTAAAATCAATAGACTAAATTAAATTTATTAATAACCATAACCCACCATTCACAAAGTTCCTCTTTACAAGACTATTTTTTTTTTTTTTTTTTTTTTTTATTATTAGCCATGTATGTTCTATGATTCAGTTTTAGTAAGACTGTTACAGTTTAAGCTATTTTAATATTACTTATAGACAAATTATTGAATTATTTAGTATTTTAGTGGTAGTTGAAAAAAATACTGTTTTGCAGCTATTTAATTAATTTTATTGCATATGTAATACAAAGCAACTTTGATCAGTTCTTCCATTTAATAGTGAATTTGGTTTTGATAAAAAAATAACATTCTAAAATGTACTGTCAATTAATTAAAACTAATATTTAAGAGTACTTTAGTTTCAGATTAATTATTAATGAATATTCTTTTTTGAAGTATTGGCTTTATAAGGTCTATTTTAAATCCATTGTTAAGAATTATTAACGCTTTTAGGACGAAAATTAATTTTTTTAACTTTTGTCCATTACAGTGACGCTTTGTGAAAATAATGGTGACCTCAGATCCGTTGTTGTAAAATTATAAACATCAAAATCATTAATTGAACATTTAAAATAATTTTTTTAATGAATTATAATTTTAAGCGGAAGTCTGGTGTGACGTGGATCGAAACTAGAAGCGATTTGTGTATTGTGACAACCAACTGGTGGCTCAACTCAAGTTGATACCGAGAATTTTCTGGGCAAGGCTTTCAATATACTGGAAATAATGTATATTGATAATGTATACCACTGCAGCACAGATTTAAAGACGGAAAATTATGTATTATATACTGCAACCATTCCCACTCTATGGGTGACTTGAGTCAGTTGTATTTTAATGTAGATTTCTCATAGTTTTACTTTTGTCATTTATCAAATAATTAATATTTTGATTTAGAGTGTGTGTGTTTATTTTGTTTTGTAATATTATTGTCATTACAACTTTAAATTACGTATAAAAGAAAGTGGCCAGTGATAAAGTAACAAACACAGCATAACACAAGTGGATAAGCAGGAAGTGATGTGAAGACTGTCTCACTGACCACAGTGACGGATAAGTCAAAACTTGATTGTGTATAGTGAATCTTAAGGCCAAGACTTTTGTTCACAGTCTCTTGATGAGAGCGGATCACATTGTAAGTGATCCTGTGTTAGGGGCTTGAGAACAGTTTTTAAGTTGCCTGTAAACCTCTCTTCCTTTCATATATACCCAGTCTTCTAATTTGAAGGCCTAAACAATCAAAACAAAAAATAACCAAACAAAAATAACTTTGACACAAATAAAATAAAAAAAGAGAATAATGATACTGAACCGTATATGTATTTTTAGACAGGTGTTTAGTCCTGACGAGCAATTTACAAAAGATAAAAATTTAAAGAATATAATCTACTTGATAATGGTTGATGCTTTGAATTTAATTTAATTTTTTGTTTAATTAAATTAAATTTAAGACGCATAGGCCTACAGGCTTGTGCGTCAACTTTATTCAACAACTGAAGTACCGACCGTTGGCTCAGTGGGGATTCGGAGCCACCACGCTGGATTTAAACAACCTATTTCCAAGCATGGCAACATAATTATTTGTAAATCTGATTTTTGTTGAATATAAAATGTTGAAATAGCTTAAAATCCTCTTCTTTTTTTAGTTCACTAGTTATTGTCTTTCTAATTTAACACATGATGTATTGACAGCTCATCCTAAAAGTGTTAATATTCTTAGCAATGGATTTAAAATTATTGTAACTCATCAAAATAAATTATGAACAGTAAGAGTAACAATCTTTTGATAACTGTTGTGTTAGTTGTATTAAAAATATTTTATCTAACACAGTCACATTGAACTGTAGATTTGTAAGCTCAATGTGTGTGCCTAATTTACATGTTTGAACTACTCATCTCTATATACAGTTTTGTGGTCTTTGGGAGATGACAGTCAGATAATCCTGTTTACTTCAGATCGACGTAGCCAAGGTTTTGGCCTCCCATACAGAGTGCCATCATCAGGGTGACAGATTGTAGACACTACTAACTGCAGACGCCACAAACACTGTAGTATATACAGTTTGTCACCCTGATGATCTCCCAAAAACCACGAATCTGTATAAGTAGTTTTGGTAACCATGACAGCCTATCCTGGAATATGCTCATGTATAGTTATTATCTGGATATTATTAAAGAAAAACATATTTTGACCTATACAAGTAAAATAAAGACTACCTTACACAAGTAAACTATGTAAATATTTGAACTGCTGGAAGTCTTCAATAATTTTTACCATATATTTATAACTTTAATACGAAAAATATTTGATACAACTCATTCTTGCCTTTTAATGTGATTCTTTTTGTATGTGATTAAATTAGACTTAGTTTGATTTACTAGTTGAAAATAAGTCATGAAGTACTACAATTGCACTTCATGAAGGTTTACCTTGTCTTGAAACAAACTTCAATAATGTGCTTCCAATGTACCTTGTATGTGTTATTTTGAGCCCTGACAGGTATTCAATAATATTCATTGTTGAATATATGGATTGAATATACTTTTGTAGTAGGACTGCCAATGAAGTTGATCATACTCATATTTGCTGAAGTTGGGTTTGCCGGCGGCTTTTGTTTTATAGCTTTACATTATCTGAATAGATATTTATATAAGTTAAGAGTGTTTATTCCTGTTTTTATTGAAATATTTTATTTATTTAGGTGATAATAAAGAAGTTTGTAACAAAGATCAAGGATTTTTAGGATTTTATAAATATTAGTTGTAAGATTAGATTTGAAAATAATAAATAACAAATATATACAATTTAAAAATATGTTTGTTTCTATAACCCAGAGTTGTTCATATCATTTATAGTATATAGTTATTTTGTTTATGTAACTCTCCTTTGGCCAAGGTAACAAATATCATAATTAAAGCAATGATAGCAAAGGAAGTACAAATAATAGCAAAGTAAAAACACCAAGAGCCTATTTTATATTGATGTTGCTCTTTCCCAAACTGCCAAGTCACCGCTGGAAAGTCAATAGCCCAAGAGGCGTCATGTAATTTTACTGCCAGTGGGCCAAAACATACTATTCTATTTAAACTATTTGGTTTGTGTTTATTATTATGAGATAGTGAACACTGTATGATCATTTAAGGTCCAGTATAGTGGACAATAAGTTGATATTATTAGTTATTTTAATTTAAAATCATCAAGAGTGGCATGAAAAGTTTCACTTGTTGAACAATTATTAAAATGTTTAACTTTAAAAATAAACCAACTTATGGTTCACTACAAAAGTTCTTCGCCTATCAAATGGCACTTCAAGTATTACGATACAACCATTATTACGGACTGAATCATTGAAATAGAAACTCATTTTTTTGCGTTTTTTGTAGAACGCATTGGGTTAAGGGTTCACCAGAAATTGCTCCTGAACATTTACTATATTGCTCTGAGCATTTTTGAATTTATCATCCATATTTTTATCCTTTAATGATAGTCAACTCCAAGCCAGTAATTGTCAAATAGAACCATCAATTGTCTGAAAAAAAAGAATACTTTTTAATTTCATCCGGCAATTCCCTTCCCCAAAACCATCTTGAAATTCTAGTTAGGCCCCTTTGTACAGCTGATAAAATATGTGGTGCCAGTTTCATACTAGCCACACTGTTTAGCCTCATGTTTTTAAAGTTGTTTAGCTAATTTATTTAATAAATACCTATATATTTATATATAATACAATAAGATTATGAATGCAATAGTTGAGGCTAATCATTTAGTTCACTACAATGCACTCATAAAGCATTGGGTAGTTCAGTTGGGATATCATTAAAAAAATTAATGGTGATGTTCAAAAAATTACAGTCATACAGTTCAATACATCCATTAATTTGTTGCGATTTCAGCGTGGTTGTAGATACAAGAATAATATTTAGTTAAGAGGCGTCAAAAAATACTTAATTTCCTGCATTGTGACACAAGAAGGATTGAGTGGAAGGATAAGGTAATTTTAAAAGTAAAGAAAGGAGTATTTGCTTGAGAGTCTGAGAAACACCCTTTTAGCACTTATACCATAAATAGTAGCAAGACGCACATAGGATTGGCTCACAGGACCTAGCAGTAACAATATTCCTGCATTCAACACACCAAATATTTAAATCACATATAAAATTAACAGAACTGGGTATAAAGTTAAATCCAAGCAAATATCAAATGCATATAAAAAGTGAAGTAACAGCATTGTAATTTGGGTGATAAATCTACAAATTAATCCCTATGACATGGTTAGTTATAATGATGCTAAAAAAATTTGTTCTGAACAGTGAAAGATTTTCGGAAACACTGCAAAACGTGTTAAAACAGCGCGGCACTTTATGCAGTGACATGGTGTAAATGTCCCGGCACTTTACGCTCAGAACAGCTTCACGGCATTGAAAGGGTTAAAGACCGGCTAACTTATTTGTTTGTTGACAATTTTTAATTGTTATCATTTTATATCCAAAATATGAGGTAAACTCCTGAACTCAATTATTTCCAGAGGTTTTCAATATTCAAGTTCCATGTAAGGTCTACATCAATTGTAACTCCTAAATACTTTGCTTCTTCAGCATCCATATTTGGCTAAAGTTCCACTTCATGTTTCCTACTTTCCAAGACTAATTTCTTTGTTTTAGTCTCACTTAACACAAGGCTATTATTGTTTCAGCACTGTGTAGCTTCAATGCAAGGTATGAAAATAGTTTAAGTGATTCAGGTTTTTTATCAATAAGGAATAGTAGAATAGTATCATCTGCATACGTAACTGGTGCATAATCATCCAGGTATGCAGGAGAGTCGTTTGTAAACAGTATAACGTTTGTTAACATCATACAACACAAATTTATTACAATATACGTACAAAAAGTTAAAATATTATGGTAATTGATTTTGGTAAACCACGTCGACAATCCTCAGTCCAAAGCGATTCACAATGGAATGAAACGGGTCTAACTATATTGCTACTTTTATATTTCTAACACATCTTGGTTGAGGAACTCATTATGGTTGGTTGTTATAGTTAAAATAGCGATTATTGAGGTTAATGATTAATTTAATGCTACAGTAGAACCCCGCAAATCCGAACTAATTGGGGGGACAGCTTGTTCGGATTCCGAAAAGTTCGGATTATCCAAAAAATAGCGTATAGAGTTACTGTACTAACATTAGCACAGTTGTTCAACGTTAACTGACGTTCATCACACCCTTCAGAAAAAGAACTGACATGTGGTGAAATTAGGGCTGTTTTCTTGCCACCAAATGTTACTCCATTATTGCAGCCAATGGACCATGGTGTCCTGCAGTTTATAAAACTTTATTATAGAAAACATTTGGTACGGACATTTCTATCAGATGAAGAAAGTTCCATCACTGACATCCTGAAAAGAATCACGATAAAAGATGTAATTTATTGGGTGGCTGAAGCCTGGGACAACTGTCCTGAAACTTTGATTAAAAAGTCGTGGAAGAAGCTGTGGCCAGATTTACAATTTGAAGAAACACAGCAATTTCAAGCTCTACTACAAAATGACCTCCTAGATGTCGTTCAAAAACTTTCAGGATGTGAAGAAGATGGAGAAAATGATGTCATAGAATGGGTTGGTGTTGACGATAATGGCCACCAAGAATACAATGATGAGTAAATCGTAAATTTGGTTCAACCTCAAAGCCCTAATGAAGATGAAGAAAGCGAGGAAGAAATTTCCCAACTAGATCGAGTGTCACACGCAGATGCCACTAAAGCCCTCTACTATATGTGGAGCAGAGCCCTGCTGCGTTACCAGCTGACATAATGTTTATGCGTAGATGGCTTAACATTGCCGCTTCTAGTCGCTACACATCTATGCGTCAGAAGAAAGTTACAGAGTTCTTTAAGAACACATCGTAATCTTTTATATTTTTATACTGTATTTTATCTAACGTTGTATTCATGTATTCATTCTGTACTATACTGTACTTCACTGTATTTCAAGTTCAATTATAAACCATGTTAACGATGTTGAAGGTGTTTTTTTAAATTAAAATTATGTTTTTACGTTTTTGTCTGTTATTTCATTCCCGTTTTTGCGACTCCAAATTTACTAAATACAGTATTTTAACTTGTTAAAAAAAAGTTTTCCAATCCCCTTCAGTTCGGATTTGCCGAAAATTCGGATTTGTGGGGTTCGGATTTGCGGGGTTCTACTGTATTTAGTTGTTGCCTATGGTCTTTTATTTTGAGAAAACCATTATCATAAATTATTTCAGAATCAAAACCAATCTTCTTATTGATAAACTTATGATTCACAGATTTTTCTTTGAAAATAAATAACTTCCCATTCATAATTCTAACGTCATTAAAAACTTTGACTTTTTCATTAATTGAATTTAAACTGTTTTTATAATTAAGTATGTATTTTTCTAAAATATTAAATGTAATTTTGTACTTGTATTTTAATAAATTTGTGTTCTCAGATGTTCACTAGTTTTGTATTATAAAACATCAACATTGTCCAAATTCTAATGAAAATGTACAATTTACAATTTAGAAGAATTTCTAAAGAATTCTATTATTTCTTTAGATAAAAAATATCCTAGTTTATTATTGTACCGTTGTGTGTTTTGTTAGTGATGGAAATAAAGATTATTAATATTACTATTTATATTTAATTTACTAAAATATTTATTTCCATTTAATTTAATATTTAAATTTATTTTGCTATAGATCAGCATATGTTACTCAGCACTACATTAATAGTTATTAAGTACGCGTCAAATTTATAATTTTTTTTACACAATTCTTTGTACATTTTCAACGGGCTATTTTAAATAATTTTCTTTTTAGTTTTAATTTGTTATCAGACAAAACAAAGAATGTTTAGTCACTAACTTCATGAGGAAGGAAAATCAATTAGTTTCTTATAAGCATGTAAAAAATAGTTCCCTTTGCTTATCCTTGAGTAAAGAAAACACTAATCATACTATTATTTATAACATAATTAACAAACAACTTTGACTAGAGTTGATAATAAATTTATTTTTTAAGAAATTGCCAAATTGTCTTTATATGAATATAAGTTAATAATGAAATGTAAAGCAAACAATCAGCATACAAAGAGTAAAAAAATAGTAAGCACAATTATATTTAAAACATGCAGCAATTTGTTATATAAAAGCAGTTTAGAAACTTTTTCATTTACAATAATTTATAGCATGTCTTTATGTTTTTAAACTTTATTTATGTCAAGCATATCAGAAGACCAACTTTACTAAAAATATCTTTTATATTGAAAAATTAATTTTTATCATTCAGGAGCCATTGTTATTCTTAATAATATATGAAAGAAAAAAAATTATAAAACAGAACTTATCAGTGAACTTGAGCGTGGCTTGCAATAATCTATTGATATGAGGTTGAAGAGTGATAACCCATCACTGACATTGTAGTCTAATGGAAATAATTGGGTGAAGATGATGTTCCCGCGCCTCCTCAGTGTTGTTTCTCGCAAAATATCCACGCAGCCTAAGTATTTGATAGACAACCCCAAATTTAGCTTTTTAAAAGAGTTAGGTTTAGAGAGGGAGAATGTGGGAGTGTATAACGGTCAATGGAAAGCCAATGGTCCGGTGAGTGTTTACAAAACATATTTAGATATTTGGTGCTAAAAGGTCTCATACTATATGTTTTGGATTCCACGTAAAACTGTAGGTCCCTTAGTTGCTCTGGCACTTGGGCTCTAAATAAATGGCTCTTTTTAAGGAATAGTCTACATTAGTTAGTTACAATGACTACGTTCATCTAGACTAATCACACTCACTCGCCCATATCTCTACAAATGGTGTCAAAGTAATGAATAATTAAAATGTAATATTAATGTAATAGAAATGTAATATTTGACTTGGTCTCTTTGCTCTCTAATGGAAATCGGAGTTTCAGCCAAAATTGAGGTTAGTATATTTATAAGTAAAAACTTCTTGATACATTAGCAAGTTTGTCTCTCCTTTTCCCTCAGTTTTAAATTTTTAAGAAGTGAGAAGCTCTCTTTAAAAACTCATATTTATAATGTGATATTTAGAACTATAAAGAAAACTGATTTTGTTGAGTGGTAATTGAATTATTTCTACAAAAATGTTTTATATGTTTATGTTACACAACTAAATGTTTGCTATCCAGAATGTTCAATATACCTCAAATCAACTTTATAACAACTCTAGGGGACATCCCTATACTCTGTACCTCAACTCTCGCTGTGCTCGATACACCTCGGCATGTGACTTTTAACTCAAATAATAGTAGATTAACTGTATAACGTAAAATCATATTAAATTTATTTATAGTATTTCACTCACACTACTTGCGTCGCTACCTACTTATTAGTATAAATACCCAATAGTATTACTTAGCCTATTTAAAACGTATTCATTTCATTTTGTTTGATAGCTGAGGATCAAACACTTAATGCATCAATAGGATACAAACATGTTTATTTATTTACTAAACAGCTTTTATTAATTTACTAACATCAACTCAATGTTAATCTTATGGAAAAAGAAAATTTTGAAGGACTGTTTGTACCCCTTAGGAATTGAAATTCGAAAAACCATTTCTTAGTGAGTCCCTTCAATACTAAAGCTAACTTCCTTTAAAACTTCGTGTAAATCCGTTGGATGGTTTTTGAGATTTCGTGATGAGTGTGTAAGTCAGTGATATTTGGCTTTTATATTTATATACATATATAGATACAGTATAGATAAAATAAAATCAAAATAACTATGGTACTGAAAAATGTCACCTGTTATAAATTAAATTACTTGAAAAACAATACTAAATTTTACAAATAAAAAATTTTGAGCAGCTACTTTTTGAAATAAAGATATTTTCTATTAGTTTTATTTCTTAACTTTTATTTATTCTTTAAATATAGTAATACATGTAAAACATTTTAAATTAAAACCACATTTTTAATAAACACTTTTTTATTTTCTTTGGTAAAGCGCAACAAATTTATAGTTCATTAATACAGATATGCCCAATTATTCTTATTTTTTAAGAGGAAACCTTTTGTATTTATTTTCAATCCATTGTAAGAGTAAGGTTGATTGTTGTGAAGGATATTAAGAGCTTACTGAAGAATAACTGCAACCTTTTTACTAACAACTGCTCACCTCATTTAATAAAAGTATGCAACGTCATTTAGTCCTTGGTAAGACTTCAAAAATGAGATAATGTTGGATTTGTTATAAAAGTTTATTATAAATCATACGTCTTTCTCGTCTAGTTTTGATCCAACTTTTAATGTTATTCTTTAAAACATTTTTATTAATTCAAAACATTTTTTTACCCCATTTTAGTTTTGGATAGTAAGAACAATTTTATTTTAGGTTGTTATTTTAGAAGTGTTTTTAAGTTTAAAAAAAATTAATTAGTTATGAAAAACAAATTAACGCTTGTGTGAGTAAATAGGTACGTTTGAACGGTTTAGTATAAATGTGAAGTATAACATTTCTTTTGGCCAGAAACAATGCCTTAAAATATCGTTAACAGAGTTCTGAAATATTCTGTGTTTAGAATTAATATTCTTTCTAGATAGAAAAGTGATTCATGTATAAATAATGACCTTTCTTCATGTTTTATCATAATAGATAGTCTTTTTATATTTGTTATGAGTTTGCAAGTAATTGTAAGTCGCGCCAACTAAATCCGGCTCTGGGTCAGCCGCTACCAGCCAAACTCCATACTACGTCTAGGGGTCTGCACATGTTTCCTATTGTCCCTCTCCGGCCCGAGCACAAGGGTAGATTTATTGCCTTGTTAACTCCTGGGTGCCAGTATAAAGGAGTATTTTGTGAGTTACTGGACAGAAGACAGTTTGTGACTGACTAATAGTGTGTCAGTCTCCTCGAGTACACTAAAACCCTAAGGGAAGGGCTCGTATCTTCAGAGCAATAAAATCATAAACTTGGTTTACTTTTTTCACAGAAAACCAATGTTTTCAGGCTGACATTCATTTTTACCCGCACCCTCACTCACAGGGTGTCAGCCAGAGCAGAATTTAGATGGCGTGACTTATAGCCATTATTTGTTGGCAGGTGGTGCAGTCTGTGTGTCCTGCCAATGGTGAAGTGATAGCGGAGGTGCAGGAAGGCAGTGTGGCTGATTACGAACAGTGCGTGAAAGCGTCTCAGGCCGCATGGCAAAT
The DNA here is from genome assembly GCA_035578905.1 of Stictocephala bisonia. NCBI lineage: Eukaryota > Metazoa > Arthropoda > Insecta > Hemiptera > Membracidae > Stictocephala > Stictocephala bisonia. The sequence goes on along the minus strand of JAQJVL010000002.1, from coordinate 8,452,287 downwards.
CTGGGCAGACCTGCCAGCCCCAAGGCGAGGCGAGATTGTACGCCAAATTGGTGAAGCCCTGCGACAGAAGCTAAATCCTCTAGGAAAACTTGTCTCTTTGGAAATGGGTACATTTAATTCCAACATTTAAATTATTACTGAGAGTAAATTTGCCTCCAACTTCAACTGTTTCATTCTCAGCCTTGGTTTGTAAGACAGATACAATCACTTGAAATAATTTGCCGAAATAAGCTGTGACTTTGTGATTGCTATCATCGCATGCATTATTCTTCTTGGTTTCCAGACTTGGCTAGGTTGGAAGGCATATTCAGCCTGAGAATAACATTTCTTTTCATCCCTTTGGCACGGTTTGATATAATGTTATGGTCTATAATTAATACATTTTAAATATTGTTTTAAAGGTTTTTATGGAAGAAATTGAATGTTGGAACTTAGAGGTTACTCATAAGTCTTTGGAGCGGTCATAGATAAGAGGCTGGCTTGTCATGAAGCTGGTCCGAGTTTGATTTAGGATGTGACCGTTAATAGATTTTGCCCTCCCGCTCCCGTGGTTTGGAAGTCACGTAAAGCCATTGGTCCCCAGGTTAAGTGTTAGAAAGGGCTCCTTAGCTCTAACTTCACCTAGTTAAATAAGACGATCTTTATCTTTTATTTCATCTCAAAACAATATCAACTGACCCAAACTAAAAATATCTTTAATTCAAAAATAAAAAAATAAAAATTGACGTTTGTCATAATCTAATTAAGAAACTATTTTTAAACAAAGTAACTAACCAACAACTTGAGTGCATATAGTTTGGTGACAAGTCTTGATACGCAGCCAGATATGATATGCGAAGTTGGTGTTGAAATGTCGAATGTCTTTGTGATTCCCACCATTTTAAATCTGTGGTTCATAATATTTTAGTAGTTATGTAGTTACTAAATCTTATGTATATGTATCCTTTTAAATTTACTTTCGAACAACAACTACTCAAGGAAATGACAGTCATGATAGAAACAGGGTTTTGAGTTTTTTCTATGTTCAAGTTTAATAAGTACTCTAAATACAATTTGCTCGTTATCTGGCAGGCAAGATTCTGCCGGAGGGAGTGGGAGAAGTACAGGAGTACGTGGACATCTGTGACTACGCAGTAGGGTTATCTCGTATGTTTCCTGGTCTGGTCCTGCCCTCCGAGCGACCTGGACACATGCTGCTAGAGCGGTGGAATCCACTTGGTGTCATAGGAGTTATAAGTGCTTTCAACTTCCCTATTGCTGTTTACGGCTGGAATAGTGCTATTGCAATGGTAAGATTAAACCTAAACTGTAATAATTGATAATTTCAATATTTAGAAGCAGGATTTGGATCAAAATAAGTAAAATTTTATTTATGGGCTCATATTTTTAACTTTATATTTTGTCCTACTCAATGAACTATATATTTTTATGAAAGATCAACAATCTTAGTATGAAAATGTAAATTATTTTTTCAGAATAGTTTTACTGCATTTGTTATTATTAAATAGTGCTTTAATAGTTTTTAAAATATTTCCAACAATTTTTATCAAAAATAGTAAAACTAAATAAAAATAGTAAAAAATAGTAAAAAAAAAAAACATCTTTGGGGTAATGGTAATGGACAAAACTTTTTTGAATTATTTCCTACGGAATCAATGTCACACTATTAGCAGAACACCAATGCCATAAATCAAACGAGAATTTGTACACGTACAAATGTAGGGAATACACGAACAATGGTTTTAACCCACCCGCCCACCCATATACGAACAATGGTATTAACCCACCCACCCACCCATACACGTACAAATGTAGGGACTCACCCGCCCACGCATACACGAACAATGGTATTAACCCACCCGCCCACCTATACACGTACAAATGTAGGGACCCACCCGCCCACCCATACATGAACAATGGTATTAACCCACCCGCCCACCCATACACGTACAGTGGTATTGACCAATCCACCCACCCATACACGTACAATGGTATTGGCCCACCCACCCGCCCATACACGTACAGTGGTATTGTCCCACCCGCCCACCCTTACACGTACAGTGGTATTGACCCACCCGCTCACCCATACACGTACAGTGGTATTGACCAATCCACCCACCCATACACGTACAATGGTATTGACCCATCCACCCGTCCATACACGTGCGCAATGGTATTGGCCCACCCACCCGCCCATACACGTACAGTGATATTGTCCCACCCGCACACCCATATACCCATAGTGGTATTGACCCTCCCACCCACTCATACACGTACAGTGGTAATGACATTTGGGGCCCACCCATACACGTACGATAGTACTGTATGTGTATGGGTGGGCGGGTGGGTCAATACCACTGTACGTGTATGGGTGGGCGGGTGGGTCAATACCACTATACATGTATGGGTGGGCGGGTGGGTCAATACCACTGTACGTGTATGGGTGGGCGGGGTGGGTCAATACCACTGTGCGTGTATGGGTGGGCGGGTGGGTTTTTTTAGTAAGAAGGCAAGTTACCATTAACCTTATGTATTCATTGGGATAGCATTATAATACGTAGTCGTTGAGTTTGAATAGTAGACAGTAAAACTTTTTACTGTCTCAAATGACCTGGCTTCACGATTGCAGGTATGTGGGAATACAGTGTTGTGGAAGGGAGCTCCCAGTACACCCTTGGTGTCTATAGCCACTACCAAAGTAGTGTCTGAGGTGTTGGAGCACAACCAGCTACCTGGAGCTGTCTGCACCATGTGTTGTGGAGGCGCAGATATTGGTGAAGCGATGTCTACTGACGTTAGACTGCCTTTGCTCTCCTTCACTGGCAGCACAACTGTGGGCCAAAAGGTTGGTTGTTAATAACTTTAGAAGGAGGTATTTTAAACTGACATTAAACAATAAGAAGTCAGCAAACAAATTTATTCTACACAAAAAAGATTGTTGTACGGTTGCTGCTTTAACATATATTTGCACATCTTTACCTTCTAACATTTGAGAACTCAAAACAAAACTTAACTCAAGTTCTAACTGTTTATAATTGTTGATGTGTCAGTGTTCTGTTGTTGGAACAATGAAATATGTTTTTCCATTACTTTTGAACAATTCGCACAAACAAGATCTTGCTAGATTTGTTATCTAATTGTTCAACTGGTCTGAGTATAATAAATTTTATGTTAGACCATATTTTTTAGCAATTACAGTTAAAGATTAAAAGACTGTCATTTTGAAACACTTACTCATGTAGTAAATTTAGATTTACTTACTAACCCCTAACATTTTTACTTGTATACTGAAATTGAACATTGTAATATTAACGGTCTTGAGTTTTCTTCTTAAAAAGATACAGATAGACTGAAGAAAACATTTTAGAACCTATGTTTAAGAGGACCATACCTAGAACCATACTAAAAATGTTGGAAACATTTTAGAAACACCCTTCCCAAATTAAAATAATTTATTTTACAGCATACTGTACAAAGTTTTTTTTTGTTAGCCACTTATCACAAAGAGTTTTTAGGCTTTAAGACAGTCAAATAATATGCATCTGAAGGGTGTTTCTTTTTAAACATCAATAATTAAACATATTTAAAGCTTAATAGGGGGATTACATAACTTGTGGCCAGGGCCGGACTGGGAAGAAAACTCGACCTGGGAGTTTATCTAACAGACTGGCCCACATGGTCTGCCGGTGGGTCCGTAATTCTCTCCCATGGTTTTTGATTATTTATAAAAAGTCAATTAGTTTAATGATAAATATAGACTAACTAAATTTGAACCTGACTCAGCTTCCCTAAAAATACATGGCTAATATTACTATAGCGTATCTGATTTTAATTTTAATTGAATATAGTGTAATCTTAATTCATATGATTGTGTGCCAATTTAGTTGTTATATGACAATTTGTAAATTTTATTTTCAAATAAATGTATTCTACTCAAATAATATATTTTAATTAAAACAATCAAGAATTGATCTCATTCATTAGTGGTCTAAGTATCTCAGTATATATATTGAGTTTTTGTAGACAGTTATAGTAGCGTTATAAGTTGAGTAATTGAAACCGCCCTCAAACTAAATTGCAACTGTGTTGATTGTTGAGTAGGTAGGCGTAAAGGTCCAGGAGAGGTTTGGGAGACCGCTATTAGAGCTGGGAGGTAATAATGCCATTATTGTAACTGAAGACGCCAACTTGGACATGGTGGCCCAATCAGTGGTGTTTGCCTGCTGTGGGACGGCTGGACAGCGATGTACTACGACCCGCAGGCTCATCTTGCTTAGTAAGGTAATTTGTCAAGAAAGGTGATTTATTATGCACAATGGTTAAGGGATGCCATTACCAAATTACGTAATTCTTGACAATATTAAATTAAAAACCTCATAATACCAACTTATAGTCCACTAGATTGGACCTTTAATAATCATTAAAGGCAGTGTTCAACATAACTCATTATAATAATGAACATGAACCATACAGTTGAAATGGAACGTGTTTTGACCCACTTGCAGTAAAATTGCATGTCTACTATAAGGCTATCGACTTCCCATTGGTGACATGGCGATTCGAGAAACAGCCACCATAACGACAACTTGTTTGTATTATTAGTTTGTTATTTGATATTATAGATAGGATATGAACATAATCATATTTTGAAGAATACTTCATTATTTCCATTTATGATTTACACAATTAAGTGGCTTTGATATACCTATAGAAATTAAAAAGAGGAAAGACTGATCAGAAATTGTTAATGTGCTAACATGGAGTAGAAAAAGTCATAAAAAGCGCAACATTTCATTCTATAAATTGAGATTAGGTTTAAGAGCACTAGGCCAGGAATTAGTATATTGGAGAGGTAGGACATCAGCAAACTTACCCTAGAAGACAAGTTGACTAACACCAGAGTAGTAGTAACAAACACAAAAGGAACACAAAATCACACAAATTTTCTGTGCCACTGGCACTTTCTTCAGTTGAGAGTGGCACAGAAAATTTGTGTGATTTTGTGTTCCTTTTGTGTTTGTTACTACTACTCTGGTGTTAGTGAACTTGTCTTCTAGGGTAAATTTGCTGATGTCCTATCTCTCCAATATACTAATTCTATAAATTAAAAATATTGTCGAAAAACACTTTTTATCATGAAGATGTTTATAAGTATATGAGAAAGTTAATACATACCAGGCATTTAAATAGTGGTATTGAATATAGGAAACAATCCTTTAAAATAAAGCATTTGTCTCTGTGAAAACAAAACTTGTTGGTGTTAGTTAAAGTAAACGTTAAAAACTTTGATTGCTATCAAATTGATTTCAAACTCGAAAAATAAATTGTATGTCAGTAAACATAAATGGAAATAAATAGAATTAAGTCAGGGTTTGTTACTCCTGTAAATAAATATAAACAGAAACAATTTCCTGAAAATAATATTTCAATAGATACATTAGTTACAATAATAATAAATTAGGTGCACCACTGATAATAATAAAGATGAATGTGTTGAACAGGTATATGACACAGTGCTCTCAAGGTTAGTTAAGGCTTATAAGAGTGTCTTGTCCAGAGTGGGAGACCCGTTGGATGGGAACACGCTGTACGGTCCACTTCATACAGCTGACGGTGTCAAGCTATACAGAGATACAGTAGACAGAGCAGTCAAATCTGGAGGAAAAATTGAGTTTGGTGGCAAAGTACGTGAGATCTCTTCATGTAATTATCACTTTAAAATAATGCTGTTAACATGAAATGACAAAACAAACTTCAAGTTCAAACAAGTAAAACTGTTGGAGTAGTGCTGTAATACAGCTACTTGGAGGTAAAGTGTTTAGGTTATTGCAGACGATAGGTTATATACTCGGTTCTCTTAATACCTACATGGCGTTCACTCAGTGGTTGCCATTGACATAAACACTAATTGAGAAGTCAAGTGTCCATGGTGGTTGGTAGTCAGTGTCTGGATGCTGTATAGAGAAGAGAACTGAGTATCAAGTTTGTGAATTAGCTGAAAATTGGTCCCGTAGATGCCCCACCTATTGGACTACTAATATTAATAAATGGTCCTTCCTAAGCTAAGTCGAACTCAGTTAGAAGACTTCACATGTCATCCATCCTCATCGTATGCTTAAGTAATCATTCATATTTGCCTTAAAACATGCAGACAGTTGTGTCGGCATATTATATGAATCATCATAATATGAGTTTATGGCTGGGCTAGTGAAAGTTTGCCTCTTGCATGCAACTCTTATTGAAATAAAATTCTATATTGGTTCAGATACTTTTTTTGGGATATATATTTGTTATCTTTCTTGCTTTGACTCTTTTATTAAAAATAAATAGTGTAACATATAACAGCTGTGATCACTTTCATGCAGTTAGTTCTTACTCTGTTTCCAGCAGTTTTTGATTTATTGTGTACCAAACAATTTATTATTAAATATGAGACACTGATACAACTTTTTGTGTTTTTTAAGACGAATATAAATGATTATATGAGCGTAGGATGATGAGTATAATCCACCCGCCTGCCCATACACGTACAGTGGTATTGACCAACCCACCCGCCCATACAAGTACAGTGGTGTTGACCCACCCGCCCGTCCATACACGTACTGTGGTATTGACCCACCCGCCCTCCCATACACATACTGTGGTATTGACCAACCCGCCCGCCCATACAAGTACAGTGGTGTTGACCCAACCACCCGCCCATACACGTACAGTGGTGTTGACCCACCCGCCCGCCCATACATGTACAGTGGTGTTGATGTTTGTCTGTGGATGGAGATGTTGTGTAAAATTGTGGATGTATAGTCTGGTTACTAACTGAGTTCAACTGAGAAACGGCCATACAACTAAGGGACCTGCAACTTTATTAATTGGAATCCGAACCACTTAGTATTGTTCTGATTTTCAGGTAATTGACAAGCCAATACTCAGATATCTACCTCACACAATATAGGGACACTGACTACCACCTAACATGGAGGTCCCAGACTTCTCTAGTAGTAGTGTTCACGTTGATGGCAACCATTGAGTAGACCATGTCAGTATTAAGGAGACTGAAAACAGAACCTTTCACCTACAATCTCCAACACACTTTGTCCTCAAGTCAGGGTTACAGCACTGTTAACCCTGCTGACTACAATTAGTGTGTAGTGTTCACTACAATTAGTGAAGAGTAATCTAATATTGTGAAGTTTATTTGATTTCACCCCTTACTGTTATTCTAGTTAAATATTGATTTTTGAGATCTGCTGTTCTTTGCATACTGTATTTCAATATCTATAGAATCTTCAATTGTATAAATTTAGTACTATTTCCAAATTTTACTTTAAATCTATAGGTGATTGGCTTAAAACCTATGGTTGTTGGTAGATAGAACCTAATACATACAGGCATGTAACTCGCCTGCGCATTTGAATGACTCGTTCACAACACAAGCTTCTGAAAAATGATTACCACAGATCACCAACTATAGTTGTCATGCCTTCATTGTAAAATTAAACTGGTATTTATGGCATTGTATTCTTTTTTCTCTGTGAATTACACATTCATTTTGGAAGGTTCACTGAAATCCTTACCTATACACCACCTCTCAATGAAAGTCAATAGAAATCTAAGTCTTCTTACTTTTAAAAAACTTTAGGGACATAGCATTCGCAACTTCCTGAAAGTAATACGATGCAATGTTATAAATACCGAACATGGTACTCTTTGATTACTGGTGATGCTTTTAGTGCAATGCTAGTTTTTTTTTTTTTTTTTTTTTTTTTTTTTTTTTTTTTTTTTTTTTTAATCTGAAGTATCAGAAGAAAATTGTTCTCTCAGGGAATCAACCTGAGTCATTGTGAATATAAACAAAAATGCTTGCTGTATGAAACTGTTTTCTTAGGAGCAGTCTTCTTAAGTATGGTGCCTAATGTGCAATTTTTATGAGTATCAATTGAAGATTATTTTTGACCAAGCCTGTTTGTATATTTCTTTTCAGTTTCAGAGAGGCTTTCTAGTAATAATCTTGATAGCTGTTTGAACAAATACTTGTCTTCACTTTCGAGTTTTTGTAAAAATGTAAAATTTTAATACTCAATCCATTGTTCACTTTTTAAAAGTTACCTTGTACCCTTGGTCATAGAGATTAGTCTTAGTGTATTTAGACATACTAAGTTAGTCTCTAATGTATATATATATAGTCTGTTAGCTAAACATCTGAGCAGAAATCTATGATATTTCACGATTCACATTTCTAGGTGGTATTTTGCTCTATCGCTAATGATCATGTTTCTTTTCTTGCACCAACGTTCACAATCTACCTCATTCAATGTTGAAGATTACTCTTTAGTTAAACCAATGAATATAGAACCAGACAGACCAAAGCGATATCAAACTATAGTTCTATAATCTTAGGTGATACATTTGCTGTAGATACCTGTGGTGCTATCTAATGGTGAATGGTTTCGAATGAGCGCTCGAAAAATGTACTTGCTTATTAAAATCAGTCATTTTAGCCCCGGACAGATGATCAACAATTACTTATATGTATCAATCAGTCTTGTAGACAGACAGATTGATACACGTAAGTAATTGTACTTACTTAGTTCCTAGTAGCTCAGCGTGTGCTGAAAAGAGACAGAGTTGGCACAACCTGTGAAGATAGTAGAACTAATTTCATTAGACAAGCAAACCGGCTTCACGGGGCCAATATGAGTGGACAGTCATCCTGTTTCCAAAGTCAATGATTAAACACTTATAAGAAAGTTCTTTAAAAATATGTGTGCTTATTATATACATTTTCCTAACATAGTATATCCGTTTGGATTCATTGTATTAGTCTAAGTGAACTTCATTTGTGATTGTCACAAATGACAATCACGTGGTATGATGTTTGAAGTAAAGATATTAGTTGAATGTCAGTTATGTGTGTAGATTTTTATTACAGCAGCATATAATGTCAGAACATTCCTCAGGTGATTGATCGTCCTGGATTCTATGTAGAGCCAACGATAATCTCCGGTTTACCACACGACTCGGACATCGTCCACACTGAGACATTTGTCCCAATTGTTTATATTCTAAAGGCAAATTCTGTACAAGAGGCAATCCAATGGAACAATGAAGTCAAACAAGGACTCTCCTCCAGCATCTTCACCCAAGACTTAGCTAATGTATTCAATGTAAGTTTTCAAATTTGTTTGGCACTTAAACTTCTTGGTTAAAATTTACAATTTAAATACAACTACAGAACAAATTTTATTCCTTGTGCAGTTATTAGAAACCAAAAGAAAAAGGAACATATGTATATATATACAGTAGAACTTCGATTATCCGTCAGTTTTTGGACCCAAACCCTGACAGATAATTGAATAGACGGTTAATGGAGGAAGAATAAAAACAAAAAAATAGGCATACATGCAGGAACATGTTTGTATTAATAAAACAGGGTGTACACACAAATGTTGTCACAATTTTCCCTGACCATTTGGGATGATTTTCCCTGACTCACAATTTTTCAAAAATGCGTTATAGTCTAAATGTGTTGTATTTTAAGCCTTACTTTAAATTATTATTCTGGAGATATTAATCTTGCTATTAAAAAATATAAATAAACATTATAAAAGAAACAAGAAAACCTAGCCTCCTCCATACCCATAGCTGGCCTAGTTCTCTCTCTTCCTTTCTTTTTTCCTCCTTTTTATACTAACATTTTTTTTGAAAATACAAATACATTTCTACGAAGCTACATTGCTAATATTTACATTATGAACACTTACAAAAAGGAAACCTATAAGTAAATATATATAAAAGTCTCACAAAAATAATCTTACAAATGAAGAAAAATTACACTTAAATACTTATTTCAACACTAGAGAATATTATCAGAACATATAGGCCTTGATTGTACACCTACAATAGATATTCCATCTAATAGGAATATTTGTGCCTGTAATTTTGTTAGTTAGTGAGGCCTGCAACCACAACTGGTTTAAACTGCATTACATTTACATGGGACTACACAAGCGCTCCACAATGGACCACAAAAACAGCTGATGTTTTGAGACTCAAAATTTAACTTTGGATGGTAAATTAATTTTTGCATAAAATCAATGATACAGGACATTGCACTATTGACCACCACTTTAATTAATTATATAATATAACGAGAAAAATGCAACGTTAGTTGAGGTTACGGCCGACTAGAGCGTAAAATAATCCTCTCAAATCCATCACTGGAGCAGATTTCCCTGACTTTCCAGAATTTTAGTTAATTTCCCATACTCTCCCTGACCAAATTTGTTTGCCCTGACTTTCCAGAATGTGGACACCCTGTAAAAGTTAATTAATACTGTAACAAAAAACACACACACACATATATATATATATAGTAGACAAGAGTAATATGAAATCAAAACATTCACAGAGTAGGTTCAATCACATAGACGTGCTGTCGACTTCAAAGAGGTTCAACTACAAACAGACAAGACTTTTGCGACTCACTCAATAGCAGTATGGTACTGTATTATAGGTTGAACTTATGAAAGCTTAATAGTCGCAAAAAAATCTGAGTCTGTTGGTAGATCAGGCCTGACAGTTACTCGAGAAAGATAGTGAATCGGCAGTGGATAGTTGAAGTTCTACTATATAAATAAAATGGAGTTATTACTCCATATAGCCTAGACAAAATGCTATCTATGAGTTGAAGATAAAATGCCTCAACTACTCAAATGAACGGCCAATGCACTCAGTCATAGCAATGCTTGTCTTGCTTGAACACAATTTTGTCGACACTCAGACTCATCACACTTTGTAGTTTCACGGATCCTCTCTTAAATTAATTCATGTTTTTCTTCTTTATGCATGCACTTGTATACGTACTGCTTTATCTGCCACACAAAGGGAAAATTAGAACATTCATTAATTAGTGTTACCTCATGGAATTATTCTGTTTTTGATCATCTCCAAACTTCATGGGTATAGACACAATTTGCAAACTAACTTCATAACGATATCATACTAACTTGCACTTACCCAGATCTCTTGCTGATCTTACATAACTCAATCAAGCTAATGATTTTAATGATAAATTATTTAATTTCCTCTCATTAATGGAACTCAAGGTGTTCAAACTCTGCAGATATTGTATAAGGATTCTAAATAATGAATGAGGAAAAAAATTGTTTTTCATGTGATGATTTGGTCAGTAAATAACTACAGGTTTTTGTTGCGTGCTAAAAGCGATATATTTCCTTCTACAATTAATTTACCAATAAGTAATACAATAAGTAGTAGAAATAACTTTAAACTGATGTATTTTTAAGAGGGGGAAGACAGGTGACTCATAGCCACCACAAATCTTTTCTCCATGGTAACAATATTTAATTTTTTTTCAAATCAAGCAAAAACGCAACTCCACTGTTAGTTCTTTAAATTTTTTGTTCATCCAATTTGCTGGTGTTTTCATTTCAACTAGTTTTTGAATTTAGAAGAATTTTAAATATGTGTATTACAAACATTAAAATAAACTGAGCAATCAACATTCCAAAAATAGAAACATTCAGAAACTAAAAATGTCATTTCAAACATAATTTTACCAGAAAAATACATAAAAAATTGGCTTCAAATTTTCAAAAATACTCTTATGCCTTAAGTTTATTACTGCGACCGGATGATTCTTGTAAAAGCAATTGTAAGAGACTTTATTTCAGATAAAAACAAGTAAACAGTCGACCTTTATTTTAAATTCAATAAGAATACTTTAAATATTTAATATTTAACTTCAAACTAAGCCAAAACAAAGAGTGGCAGGCTTTAGCTAGTAAATAGATAAAGTACATATTTTAAGTGCAATAAAATAACAATTCTTACTAATGATCTTAAAGAGGAGTTCAGGAATTTCATAATATCCTAGGTAGTTTTATCATAAGATTACTAGACATTTTTTAATTTTCCATAATCTTAAAATATATTGATATTTACTAATCAATACATTCTAATTATGATTGGGAAACTAAAACAGAAAATATGTATGTTTCAGTGGATCGGACCCAAGGGATCAGACTGTGGCATTGTAAACGTTAACATACCGACAAGCGGAGCAGAAATAGGAGGGGCATTTGGTGGTGAGAAACACACTGGTGGAGGTCGGGAGTCTGGGTCTGACTCATGGAAACTGTACATGAGGCGGTCTACAATCACCATCAACCATAGCTCTAATCTTACACTGGCACAAGGAATCAAGTTTGAGTAACATGCAGCTACTGAGTGGTTGTTATATCATCCAGTTTATTACTTTGACGTTTTCTTAAAGAAACCAAACAACTAAGTAATTGGACTGATTGCAAACCAGTAATTATTGAAGTACCTTACATAGCATTCTAATCATAAAACATCCAGTCTGTCCGACCTTTTTGACATTGAAATGGGGTTCAATAGTTGAGCAGTTCTCATAAATCAAGTGTTTTAACCAACAGACGCAACTTATAGATTTATTTCTGTTCACTAATTTATACTTATAAAACAAAATACAATTCTTGGAAATAACTGACCACATTTACTAGTACTATGGCCAGTTTAAGTTTTATATAATAAACATGTAACTAACAAAATAACTTATAAATGCTGGAATAAATAGTTTAAAAGGTTGTAGTTTGAATAGGTAAAGTTCAGTCCTGCAAATTTTGATTTTCCTGCTGATATAGTTTATCATGAAGGTAATTGCATTCAAAATCACGTAAATTGTCAAATCGTTGAAAAGTTAAAATATTTTAAATACCTAAGACTTGTATGGGATGAACACTTAATTTGGAAAAACCAACAACTCCACACAACAAAATGAAATCAATAAGGAAATTTTACAATTTAAGAAGTTTTTCAACGAAGCAACTTTGAAAACTATCAATTTTGCTCTAATATATTAGAGAATTCAGTATACATACAATGTTGGGGTGGTGCGCACAAGACTTACATTTAAAAAATAATAAAAACCCAAAATTACTTTATTTGAATGTTTACTTACAAAAAATTAGAGCTAGTTCATTCCCATTAAACTGTACATTAAACAATCTTCAAATTCAACACCTTTTCATCTATAAATCTTCGAGAGTTTTATGTCAAAAGTGGAGTACTGGCACTTCAGATCTGTTGATTATCACTTACTGAGGAAGACAAAGGTGGTTGGACATTTGCAATCATTACATGAAAAATACCAATGCCGACGTTTCGATTTGGTAAAACCCAAATATTTTTCAAGTGCTAAAAACTAAATTACATCTAAACAAACATGATATAAAACCAATAACCTTATCTACATTTTAACCTAGATCCTAGAATGGGGTACAATAAAATGAACTTCTACTAAATATAAACAATGTTAACTGGGTGAAATTAATATAACCAATTAGGCGCTGCCAAGATCACACGATAGCAACGAAAAAAATGTTAAACCACAATTAAATAAAATAAATATATAGTACCTGAAAAACACTATTAATTTAAAATAACATTAAGCACGCACCAAAAAGATATCAATTACTATTCACTTAATGCAGAAGAATTTTTGCATAACTAAGAAAAGCTATTTAGAAAACACAAGATTAAGTAATAATAATAATAAATCTTTCAAAATTCAAAAGTACAAGTAAAGCATTCAAAATAAAATGTATCCTACATATATTTATAAATTATTTTTATGTATAAAAGGAAATTGTTCTCCCATTTAAAAGCATTGTTATAGTTAAATAAAATATAAATGTACACTATATTTTCTATACTTATTTCTAACTCTCCTCAAACTAGTTTCTTTTTTAGGATAGCTGGATCAGTTGCCCTTGAACTTGTGTTATTGAAAGTGTTTGTTTTTAATTCAAAGTATCAGAGTCAATCAATAATATAGAAAAGAAATTATCAGGCTCTATATAATGGACATAATTTTATTAATTCTCTGTTCACATTTAAAGGTACTATGCTGCTTAGCAGTGGTAGTCAAAGTAGAGAAGCTGCTGTGGAGCCCATACATACAAGAACACAAAAAACTTGACAGTGGGATAAATAAGACCAAGCAGCAGTGCACAGAACTTCTGTGGTGACTACTTAACATAATTTTGTCATACTCGAGCCACTGACCCTCTCTACCTGGAAGTCTGGGGTGTCCATGTTGGATGGCAGTCAGGGTGGGTGGATGTTGCGTAGGGCAGGCTGACAATGACCATCAAGCTTATCTTTTAGCTGAAAATCAGACCAATACTTGTAGTTCATATTCTACCGAAAGCTGTAGGTCCCTTAGTTGCCCGAGCTAGTGATAAGTGGCACTTTCTAAGGAGCAGTCAAGCTTAGTTAGTAACATGACAATACTCGTTCATCTACACTCATATCTCTATGATTAACGTCTTTGTAATGAATAATAATGTACAGGCAGTGGTTGTATTATCAAAGTTTGGGTTCTATCATATATATTTACCCAGGTATTGCTACAAAGACGTTGATGCATTTGATAAGCCTATTATTGAAGTTATACTTCTTTGCGCCCGTTAGACACTTTGGGATGGGATGTTGGTCGAGAAACCGCGTCACGCTGAAAAGTAAGAACAAATTTTTAAGAACTATCGATTAATCGATTGTTAATCGAAGAAATTACTGATAATGATAATATAGGTGTATAATATAATAATGAAGTCACGTATAATATATTGAAGATAAATATATTGAATAATATTGAAAAATGTCTTATATTTCATTTATATATCCTGTCTGTTTGTGTGCGTGAGTGGGTGTATGAGAATGGCCAAAGAAGTATAACTTCCACCGTGTGGTCCGACGCACACCCAATTTTTTTTTTTTAATTGGATTTTTTCTTTATAGCCTTCAGTACAATAACTTTACATCAACACTTGTGTTTGTCAGGTGCATAGTTCCGTAGGATAACACGAACCTTTCTAGAATATTTAGAAAAACCCTTTGTTTCCACAAACCTGCTTTTGGGCTGAACAATCCTTAAAAATAGTTGTTGAGTAACTCTAGCCAAGACTATTTTTTGAAAGGGTGTAAATTTTGTATCATGGGTATATCTGTTTTATTGACTCTGGTAATAATCAGTGAACAAAATTGACAGAAGGGAACTTTAAACTCACCATTTTGAGGTTTAAAATATATACTCATAACCATGAATGGTTTTAGAATCCTTTATCGTCTGGTCTATAAAGGATTTCCAATAATCACCAACATTGTCAACATTCAACAAATCACCACTGCATTGTCAAGTTCATCGTTTGTCTTGCTCCACTTTAATTTC
This sequence comes from Stictocephala bisonia, assembly GCA_035578905.1. Lineage (NCBI taxonomy): Eukaryota > Metazoa > Arthropoda > Insecta > Hemiptera > Membracidae > Stictocephala > Stictocephala bisonia. The sequence goes on along the minus strand of JAQJVL010000002.1, from coordinate 8,437,013 downwards.
AGTAGTATTTCTCATCATTTTCAATGATTTCACTATTATCGTTCTATAATTCTTAAACCTCGTTTTAAAATCCTCACATATATTTGAAACAAAAGGTCTTGAATGTTCGCAGCCAAAATCTGGATTGATAGCTACATAAGCATCATCGTCTGGTATATATACAGTATACTGTTTTTAGCAGTATCAGATTTGTGACTCATAGTAAAATTATCTATATATAACAAATATTGGGTTAGGTTAAATGACACTAGGAGAGATAGGACATCAATAACAATGCAGTTTCACAAATTTTCTCTGCCACTGACACTTTCCTCAGGTGAGTAGAGACTGACTTAGCTTGCACTATTGCTGGGTAGGCGACAGTGATTGTATATTCATAGAGCAACAATCAGGTTTTGATGCAGTTTTTTCTAGTTTGTATATATGAAGTTTGCTGATGGGGGAGGGAAGCAGGTGGTGAGTGATTTATCAGATTAAGCAGGTCACAGTATTTCATTATTTACTGGTGTTCTAACATTCTTCCGAGTTGGAAACTATTAGCATGGTAAGACAGTGATCTGATTACTTTAGTGTTGTAAAACTTGTCAAAATTTTGGCTATGGAGAAGGGTATGGGTATAGAGTAAGTTTTTTCAGGATTTAATACTTGTAGAAATAATACTGGTTTAAGTTACCTTTTTCTGTCGTAACAGTTCTTCAATTACATTACTGCTACGTACATTTCAGAGCATATAAAGCTTCATCATCAGGCTTCCAAAAACGTCACTGTTTAAAACATTAAAAACACTAAAATTATTAAACATTTAAACACTTTAATACACTAGTACATACAAAACATTTGCCCGCCAGCGATAGACACCAACTGATGAACAATGATCAGGAAACTAACTCAAACATGTTACCCTACTCCCATTTGTCGACCTTGAACTACATTAATTTTCTTCCTTTGTGACTGCATGTTGTTTATTCGGTTGAACAGTACGTTAGACTTGTATTTTAATTTGTCATTCAAAATATTACTTGGTTCAGATTTAAAAGCAGTGTTGATATGAAGTTCTTCTATTGTAGTCATAAAATGTGATTCTTACATTTATATAAAACTTCTAAATTGTTTTCTAAACTCTCAATTGGAAATTAAATGTTCAGCAACTTTTTATTTCTGACTTGTTGATGGTTTAGGAAAATGTTCGTAGAATGTTTTTTAAAAGAATGATCTATTTGGCCAATGTAAAACTTTGAACAATCAGAATAGTTTATCTTATAAATGCCTGTATTTTTGTTCTTGTTCTGTTTTTGGATGTTTAAGAGGTTTTATATGACACATTTATATTTTGTTTCTTTAATTATTTTGACAATGTATGGTGTAAATAATGGCCATATTCGTATGATGAAAATCTTTTATCTGTATTAGGGGTCTTTGCGTGTGAATTTCTTTTCTTCTTTTAAGTAATTATTTTTTCGATTGTATCCATTGGCTATGACAATGTATTTGATGGTGGATAGTTCGGTTTCATAATCTTCTTTATCCATAGGTATGGATAGAAGTCTGTGGACAATACTATTATAGGCTGCTATTTTATGAATCATTAGGTGGTAAGAGGTTGCATGGATGGTATGGTCGGTCGGTGGTGGTAGGTTTGCGGTATAGAGTAAATTTAATGTTATTTTCTTTTTTGAGTTTTAGGTCTAGATATACTAAGCGATTATCCTTTTTTGTTTCCAATGTGAATTATAGGTTAGGTGAAATACTATTTAAGATATCTTCAATAGTTCTAATTGTCTGTGTTTCCTTTATAAAAAAACTATAGTGTCATGGACATATGGCTTGTAAAATAAGCTATTCTTTTTGTGGTTGTTGGCTGATGAGAAAATATAATTATTTTCAATGTGGTTCAAATTTATTTCTGATAAAATGCTGGATAATGGTGACCCCTTTGTTAGACCTTGTTTATGTATGTAATATTTATTATTAAACTGAAAATAGTTTTGTTTTAGGACAACTTCTAGTAAGTTTATTAACTTACCTATAAAATCAATGCTCAGTTTTGAATATGTAGACAAATTATGTTTTACTAGGTTAATAGCAATATCTACTGGTACGGTTGTGAATAAATTTACGATATCAAATGATGCCATTGTATATTGTTTGTTGAAATTTGAGTTATGTAATGTGTTAACAAGTTCTAGACTATTTTTAGTACTGTAATTATTTTTCATGTGGATGTGCTCTCTTAATAATCTGTGAAGTCGTTTTGCAACTTAAAAGGAAGGTGTTGACATAAAATTGACTAAAGATCGCATGGGTATGCCTTCTTTATGTACTTTTGGCAATCCTTTCATAGTTGGTGCATCTGGGTATATCATTTTCAGATATTTAATTTCATTTTACTTAAATGATGGTTACTTAAAAATGGTTTATTTTATTTAGATTTGCAAGTAAATCTTTATTAAATTTATTTGTAGGGTCGTTCTGAATAAGTTCGATATTATATTATTAATATATTAGAGAGATTCACTAACATCAGAGTAGTAGTCACAAACACAAAATAGACACAATCTCACAAATTTTCAACACCAAAGGCATTTTCTTCAGGTGAATGGTGTCGAATGCCTGTGGTATTGAACATTTGTGAGATTGTGTCTATTTTGTGTTTGTGACTACTACTCTGATGTTAGTGAACTTGTCTTCTAAGGTAAGTTTGCTGATGTCCTATCTCTCTAATATACTAATTCCTGGCCTAGTGCCCTTTAACCTAACCTAAAATTATTAATAAATTCCTCTACTTTGGTATTATAGTCATCTATGTTCATGATAACAATTGATTGTCCTTTATCGGCTTTTGTGACAGTACAATTATTGTCAATTAGTTTTCCTTTATGTTTAATAATGTGCTTCATTATTCTTAATAGTATTGATATTTTGTTGTAATGAATTGATTTTGTTATCAATCACATGCCTTACATAAGGTTTTGTTTGGTAATCTTTTAATATGTTTATTGCTGTTTCAGTGTGTAATATTTCGTTAGAGATTTGTTTTCCCCATGAGTTCTGTGGAAAGTTGTGTTTCAAACCTTTGTTTAGAATTTCTATTTCTGGTTCCGTAAATGTAACGTATGACTTGTTTATTATTCTTGGATAAAAATGAGTGATTGCATTGAACGTTATTGAAAGTTTTGTGCTGATTTTTCACTAGTTAGGCCTAGATGTTTTATCATTTTGGCCTTCTTTGATAAGTTTTTATTTACTATGTTGTTTATAATTGTAAACGTTAGTTCTACTTGAGATGTATGAATTGCATTACTTAATTCAAAATGTTTTCTATATAATAAATTATTTAATATATTCTTTTTTATGTATAAGAATTTTATTTCTTTTTTAATCCATATTTTTTCTTCTATTGATTTTGTTTTCCTTGCTACAAATGATTTATTAATAATTTTTACTTGTACATAGTTTAGGATAATGTTCAAATTCAAACATGTTTTATTTAATTTAATGTTGAGGTTAGTATTCAAAACTCTTTGACGTTTTTGTATTCATAGGCTATTTTGGCTTGACTAACGGAAAATTTATTCATTTTGTGTTATTAGTCTCCAGAACTGTTATATTATAGAAATAATACTGGTTTAAGTTCCTTTATCTGTCGTAACAGTTCTTCAATTACATTACTGCTATGTACATTTCAAAACATATATTTAGGTTAAAGGGCACTAGGCCAGGAATTAGTATACTGAAGAGATAGGACATCAGCAAACTTATCTTAGAAGACAAGTTCACTAACACCAAAGTAGTAGTAACATACACAAAATAAACACATAATCTCACAAATTTGTGTACCACTGGCACTTTCTTCAGGTGAGTAGAGAATGCCAGTGGTACTAAAAATTCGTGTAATTATATGATTCTTTTGCGCATGTTACTACTACTCTGGTGTTAGTGTTAAGTCTTCTAAGACAAGTTTGCTGATATCCTATCTCTCCAATATACTAAAAAGCATGTATTTAGTACTTGCAATCATGTCTACAGTCAATTATACGTTTTCTGAGGGTTTCACTGGTAAGACAGATAAATAGGGCAGGACAATGCTTGTACTGGAGTTTATAAATTAAATTGGTGGAATCACATGTGTGGTTTTCAGGTGTCTTGTATATTTAAGAAGATTGTGGAGTTGGTAAAAGATGTAGCTGGTAGGATCAATTGGACATGTTTTTTAAGATTACATGGGTCCCTTAGCTGCCCTGGCTATTGGGCTATTAATAAATTGGCCTTTCCTGAGGAACAGTCTATCTCAGTTGGTAACCAGACTAAATAGGTCATTCACTTATGTAAATCGTTCATATTCGCCTTAAAACATGCACAAGACTGAGCCGGAGCCTCACAAAAAATATCTATTTATCATTGACGACTTTATCACCTTACGCCAGCTACTTTTCTATTAGAGATTATACAGGAAAATTAGCTATAGATAAATTTGAACTTGAATAGAGGAAACAAAATGAACGGAAATAATCTGATAGAAAGCATTTCATTGAATAAAAAATTAGTATAAACTACTCAACAGGGTAACAAGAATACTAATTTTATGAACAGTTATTTATAATTTACAACAGTTTTAGAAGAGACTACATTTCAACATATAAATAAAAATTTGTTTAGATTTATAATAAAAGCAATACAATATATAAAATTAAAAGACACTCCAATGTTATTCAACACAGCATAACACTAAGCAAAATGAACAAAAGCATAGGTACCTCCAACAAATATAATGCAATATTTTGCTTACAATTTTAAACTTATACAATCCTGAATTACACACTATTGTTATAATCGAGATTATTACAAATGAATTCCATGATAGGTAAGACAAAACTCCTCAACAACTTAAAAAATATAAACTTGTATAAAAATATAAATGAATAGAACCTACCTATAGTGTACAAGTTAAAAAAAATTAAATGCACATTTACAATACTGAAACAATCAGTCTGTATATCTTACAAAACGCTTGAATAAAATAGAAAAGCTTAAAAAATTATAGGAAGTTTCGTTCTATTGCAACTTTTTGGGGTAATTCTTGGACTGATTGGGGGAACAATACTTGGTATTTTTGATCCAGTGGCAATTCTAAAAGGGATTTTTGTGGGAGTTTTATAAGGCGTCTTTGAAGACTTGTGTGGAGTTTTTTTTTCAGAGGCCGTTTTAATTTTTCCACTCCGAGTTGTTGTTGTTGGGATTGGACATTTTGCTGTGGGATCTATAGTAGAACTTAAGTATTCTTCTTTACATACCGTCCCAAAGTGCTCCTGAAAAATAATAAAGTTCATTAACATCAGATATAAAATCTAACACAGAGAACAATAAGTAAAGGAGTTAAAGCTAGAGGAAGTCTTATTTTATTGGAGTGGTGTAAAAATAACCATAATTAATTGCAAGCTAATCTTAAATTATTAATAAGCTGGGTTTCATAATCAATGATCATACAACTTTTACAAATTAAGTTTTAATTTCTCATAGATTTAATCCAGTTACTCCTATAGGTGCTAGAATGGCAGTTAATGTGCCGTAGGTAGAGCTAGAACCTTCCTGAAATAGCGCCCGGAAGGGTTTAGATTACCCTTCCAGAACTGTCTTGAAAAACACATCTGGAAACACCTTATATAAAGGCACCCTTCAGCTGATGAGTCCGTGTGTGTCAGTGACCATCTACAGAGATTCTCAGTGGCAGTACGAATCTTTGGTCATCGGCCTGAAGAGAAAGTGTTTAATTGTGACAGTACACCAAACACAGAATCAAGCATGTCAACTTAAATACACAACAATTAAAGTTTTAAAATAGTGTCTGTCTAGTAATATAAATCTGTAATAAAGTTATAATATACATGGGGCCATTTTTTTTGTAATTCAAGTCTTATTTGTAAAATAAAAAATCATTAATTTAGTTCAGCATATCATTCAGCAGTATTATGGCAATTATAACAAACTATTAAAAAATGAACAACTTAACATGCAACTATTCTGTTTTTAACATTCAAAATATAATCATGATTGCAGTACAGTTCGAACATGCGGAACGTACACATAATTAAATATAAATACTTATATAACAAACAATACAAATACAATAACCAGTGACCAAAACTAAACAAAGCAATACATTAGTCACCAAATAAAAATTACTTTAAACTAATTGTGAATCATTCAATCATAAATATGTTAGTTTATTAATACATAAAAAAATACAGATCAACAAATATGAAATATTTATGAAACGTACTTGCTTTGAGTAGAACAGATTAAATGGACCTTTAAATACTGTAGGATCGCACTGAACTTATCAAGGACCGCTAAATAAGGAAGTTGACCACTAAAGCTTGATTATTCTCTTTTTATATATAATAAAATTGTGCCTAATCATTACATATTATTTATACATAAGTAAATGTATAGATAATAAGAAACATAACAAATCATTAAATCAATTAACATATTGAGGAACAACTGAACACATATACTACAAATAAATATTATCATAGTTAAGTCAAGATTTAGCCTGATGAGGAGTATTAAGACTTACACATGCACTAAAGCAGCTGGATTATATTTCTTACATATTATGTCAAAATACTACATTTGAACATGACTCTGTTCAAAATACACAAAAGAATCACATAATAACACGAATTTTGAGTACCACTGGCACTGAACATTCATGTGATTCTTTTGTGTATGTTACTACTACTCTGGTGTTAGTGAACTTGTCTTCCAAGGTAAGTTTGCTGATGTCCTATATACTAATTCCTGGCCTAGTGCCCTTTAACCTAACCTAAAATTTTAAAATGGGAATGTGGTCATAAGATGTGCCACATATTACTGTTATTTGAAGCTGAAATTTGTAGTGCAATGAAAATGTTAAAAAGACCTTTTGTTCTTTGGTTATTTATTATTTTGTAATTTTATTTAATTCCCCATTACCTATGTATTTTCATGATTAAAACTAATTTGTCATGGCTAAAACAAAAAACACCATAAAACACAGATCGGGTATTGTTTTAACCATGAAAAAAAGAAGGTGATGACATTAGATCTCAAGTGATCCCTATCAACACTGAAACACGTTAAATGTAGTGCGGGTTTAATATTAATTTAATGGAATATTCTAAAAGCAGATTAAACTGTGGAAACTACTTATGAGGGAATTGACTTCTTAAATTACATACAAGATTTTATTGAGAAATACAAAGGCAATTATCAATTAAATAAAGTTATAGGTTAGGTTAAAGGACACTAGGCCAGGCATTAGTATATTGGATAGATAGGACATCAACAAACTTACCTTAGAAGAAAATTCACTAACACCAGAGTAGTAGTAACATACACAAAATAAACACATAAATACACAAATTTCCAATGCCACTTTCTTCAGGTGAGTAGAGAGAGAGAGAGAGAGAGAGAGCTGCGAGGCTCTCTCTCTCTATCCACCTGAAGGAAGTGCCAGTGGAATTGAAAATTTGCGTGATTATGTGTTTACTTTACAAGTATTTATAAATAAATATTTATATATAAATCAGAAAGGAAATAATGAAAACAACACAAATGCCACTGGAGTAGGTCTCTGTCTACTCACCTGAACATAATCTGAACATAAGATAGAACACTTCCCCATCAGCAAACTTTATATACGTATACTAATTCTATACCCGAGTGTTGCTCTATGGATGTACAACCCCCAACACAGCCACTTACCCAGCAATAGTGGAAGCCATTCTAGTCCCTCTCTCTCTCTACTCACCTGAAGAAAGTGCCAGTGGCATTGAAAATTTGTGTGATTATGTGTTTATTTTGTGTATGTTACTACTACTCTAGTGTTAGTGAACTTGTCTTCTAAGGTAAGTTTGCTGATGTCCTATCTCTCCAATATACCAATTAAATAAAGTAACATTTTTAAATTCTGATTACACAATTGTTTTCAGCTGGAAATGGTGATGTTAAATTACATATCACAGACCAAGTTCCCATTTAAAATTTTGAAGTTGACTGCTAGATATTGGACACTAAGTGATCCATAATAACATTGAAACAATCTAAAAATAGCGTGGGTTACTATTAATTTAACGCAATATTTAAAAAATCTTTTATAAACTGTAGAGACTAGTTTGGCGGTTAATTAACATAAATTCACTCTGTATAAACATGTTCTGAATTAATGGTAACAATCTTCTTTTTTACATTCTTCCATGTGTTAGCATAGAAAAAATAATGTGATCGCCAAAATAAAAATTGATTCTACAAGTTGGTCTAATTATCCATTTTTGGGTCCCTTCAATCCATGTTTTTTTCAAAAAAAGTTGATGTCTGTGCAGTTCGCTGGAGACCAAATGGATGAATAAATTTTTATTAAATTTTGTATGTATGTGTATTTAGCCAATATATCCAGACAATTTTCACTTTTTTGAAATTTTAGATTTTTTTATTTTTATTGACAAAAAACCTACAAAAATAGAATTTTCTCAAAAACTACTCAAACTATTTTGAATTCATTTTCAAAAAGATTTGAATTACAATTTAAAATATTTTAGTAAAACCCGTATGTCTCTAATGTGACAAGTTTTTGAGTTATGGCAAAAAACATATTTGAGAATCAAACTAGTAATTTTTAGTTTTGATATTTAGTGTTTAATATGGAGGAAAGTTTGTGCCAATTCTTTGGAACCATTATTATTTTTTGAAGAGGATGGAAAAAAATCAAAATTCTAGACAAACATTCTAAAGTTGAACTCTTATTAGCAGGAGTTATACGATTTTCTAAAACAATTCAAAATTAACCTAACATGTGAGGCAATATTGAAATTAAGCCCTCCACCGCAGATACAAAATAAATAAGAAACCGGTTAAGAATACTGTCTGGAGCTGGGGAACTAGATAAAAGTGACAACTAAGTATTTGTTCCCCCGACTAAGCAAGAGGTAAGATTACAAATATCAATAGCAAAACCAATCTACTACAGCTTGACAAAAGCACTCATTAGTTACACAATCACACCTGAAAAGACTCATATGTAGGACTACCATTTGCCGGTGTAGCAGGAGTTGGGGTCTTGGAGGGTGTGCGAGGTACAGCAAAGGTAAGCTCTGGGGAGCCCCTACGTTTGCGTTGACAGGCAACTTCATTCCTGGGCGTCTACAGAAAAACAAGTATTAATGCATTTAAAAAATAACAATTAACAAGCTAAAAAGAGTTAGACATTTGTAGCCATTAGATTGCTTAATATTTTATATATATCTTTTGTGATGTTTTTAATATTCAATATCGATTTCTGTTTCGAAAGACCATCTTCAGTTGAACAGAATGAAATAAGGTTATACAAATATTTAACTGTATAATAATTAATTCAACAGCTGATACTATAAAAATTTAGATGGATAAGTTGTAGATCTTGTTAAACTTTATTATTTTGCATCTTCATGATAGAATCAAACATAATATTTCAGGGAATTTTATTTGATCGTTGAGTATTAGTGATGGGTTTTCTTTGGTGTTTTTGTATATGTAAAATTTTTCAATAGCATCTAGTTTTTTTACTTTTAGGTCCAAAATTGATAATTTCTAAATTTTCTTCAATTTATGAAACTTGAGGTTTTCTTGAATTAAATGTTCAGCAAATGTTGATAAATTTTGAAGTTGGTTTTTTGGTATATGTTCTTTGAATATTTTACTAAAACTTCTTCCTGTTTGGCCAATGTAATATTTAGGACACGTTGAACATTTAATTTTATAAATTCCTGAATTATTGTATTTATTTTCATTATTTTTAGTAGAATAATTATGTTGTAGTATATTTTTGATGCTGTTCTTTGTTCTATATGTAATTATATATCCTTGTTTGGAGAATATGTTATGTAAAGATTTGTTAATATCTCCATGATAGGTCATTTGAATGTAGTTATTTTTGTTAAGTTTTAGATTTAAGAGTTTTGTTGTTGTGATTATTAATTAATTTACTTATTAAATTTGGCTGATATCCATTATCAACAGCAATTTGTTTGATAATGTTGATTTCTTCTTGGTAATCTTCTTCTCTAAGAGGTGTATTCAGTAGTCTATGAATCATACTGTGGAAGGCTGCTAATTTGTGTGAAGTTGGATGATAATTAGACACAATCACATTAAACAGAGTGATGCAGTATCTAAGAAATAAAATTGACAGTCAGAAAAAAAAACATTAAATCCAAAATTTGAGAAGCTGTGGAAGCAAGAGACTTCTTGAGGCAAAGCGATTGGATTGATGGAAATATATGGCACAAAGAAAGCAAGAAACAGCTGGGGCTTTTAAAAATATCTTTTAATAATATATAAAAAAACTTCAAAAGTACTAAATTATGTTGAAATGAAAGGGGTCTTCAATTGTTTCTTGGTCTTAGTCAAATTATTCATGTTTACAGGATTTTAATAACTCATTATATAGTAGACTTTATATAATATGTAAAATTTCTGAACAGTTAGTTGAGAACTTTTATTGGTTGCATTACATAGTTAAGAGAAGAAGAAGGTTTTATAAAACACAGCTAATTGAAATTTTAACCACTATTTAAATATCTACTAGCATTATACTTCAACAATGCACTTCAAAACTAAAGTAGATATTTTTAATAAATAGATACAGTAAACCCTCGATTTATCGGACAGCTTGCAGTTGTATTACATTATCTAAATTGTTATACAGTGCATTGAAGGATTTTTTTTAAACAGTTTAATTTATAAAACGTCTAGTTTTTCTGGAACAACTTCAAATATTCCACAAATATTATTATAATCATTCAGTGTATCCTACGTACTCTTTATCCTTGATGGTTTATCGCTTTTGTACAATATGCATTTATATATTTTATTAATTGTTAAGTTAACAATAATCTTAAAGCATCACAGTTAGTTTTGTGGCAATCGCATGACACCTTGGGGTAAATTCACCCTGATTTAACGGACAATCGGCTTTAACGGACTAGAACTCACCCCATATAGACTGTTAAATTGAGGGGTTACTGTACCTTTAATATACAATTTCAACTAAAAAATTATTAAATTTCAAATAAACACAAGGTAATATTATAAAATGATTCAAATATAAAAAATGACTCTACTAACTACTACTAAAATTCTAAGAGAAGCTATAACTATTGGTATTGTGGAAAGGATGCAATACATTTAGCTGTGCATGCAATAATAAACGAAAAACATGGTTTTATGAATAACTAACCTATATAAGATTAAAAACATGGCATATCTGATGCAATTTTACAAGTGTGTTTTTATTTTATTAATTAAATGTTAATACAGTAGCCTCCCTGATTCTAAATAAATGGGACCCAAATGATTTCGGATTAAGCAATTTTCTGAAAAAAATCCTTTCATTAAAAAATCGTACATATATATTTTTTATATTAAGTAGGTTTTTATTTTCAAACACAAAAAATAAATAAATAAAATAAAAAAGAGACTACAATAATGAAAAGGATAAATTGAACTGTGTCATAAAAAAACAAGTTTAACTGATAAATATAGTTTCACCTTCCTAATTTGTCACATTGGAACATAATGATTATTTATAATTTTGTATTAAAAATAGTATGTTCAGAAATATAAAGTAGAGGAGTATATAATAAAGAATTTTTATTTTCCTGAAAATTCTGTCGATCCTTATTTAGGATCAAGGGGATCTTGGGACTACCAATGTTCGAATTAGCAGTATTACCAATGTTCGTGTATGGGCGGGCGGGTAGGTCAATACCGATGTTCGTGTATGGGCGAGCGGGTGGGTCAATACCAATGTTTATGTATGGGTGGGTCAATACCAATGTTCGTGTATGGGCGGGCGGGTGGGTCAATACCACTGTTTGTGTATGGGCGGACGGGTGGGTCAATACCACACTGTTCCTGTATGGGCGGACGGGTGGGTCAATATCGATGTTTGTGTATGGGCGGGCGGGTGGGTCAATACCACTGTTTGTGTATGGGTGGGTAGGTGGGTCAATACTACTGTTTGTGTATGGGCGGACGGGTGGGTCAATACCACACTGTTCGTGTATGGGCGGACGGGTGGGTCAATACCACTGTTTGTGTATGGGCGGACGGGTGGGTCAATACTACACTGTTCGTGTATGGGCGGACGGGTGGGTCAATATCGATGTTTGTGTATGGGCGGGTGGGTGGGTCAATACCACTGTTTGTGTATGGGTGGGTAGGTGGGTCAATACCACTGTTTGTGTATGGGTGGGTAGGTGGGTCAATACCAATGTTCGTGTATGGGCGGGCGGGTGGGACTAGTTGTAAGACCCAATGCTTAAGGCACTTATATTAAGTCTGTTTGTTTATTTATAGTGCTCGGTACTTTTTATTTATCTAGTACAATGTACAGTGATTTGTGATCATACAAATTTCATTCCTAACTGTGACTTTTTCTGTGAATATTTGTGATGTGGACATTAAACAAGGTAAACCAAAGCCTGCTTTACTAGTTAACCTATGAGTTTATTTTCACTGCACAGTCAGTTATTCACCCTATAAAAATCACGGAAAATGTAAGCATTTGGCTAAAAATTCATGAAAAATACAATTTTCAGACTATAACAAAAATTGTTTTATTTTTTTTTTTATAAAACAGGCTTCAAAAATATATACTTTATGTGTACCTACAAAATAATTATAACATAATAATATAAAGTTAAAAAACTTTTTCTAAACCGATGTAATATTCTTCATCAAGACTTAAGCAAAAACACGAAACAATGTTTAGCTAGAACTATAGGAAGGTGAAATTTGAGTGGGAGTTCAATTTATAAAATATTTATATTAATAAATATGTAAAATTTAAGTATTTGAAAATTATACGACAAACTTTATATTATACAAATATAATAAAAACAGAAACTTACACTAATGGTAATCCTTTTGTCACGGTCCGGCAATGACTAATAACAAAACATTGGCACTTGTCTACATATGTTTACTGAAAGCTAAATTTGATTGTACAACAAAACAGCTGATTGTTACAAAGCTGACAAGAACAGAAAGCAATATTGAAGCACATAGAGTAACAATAAGCTGGTTATTATTGCCATACATATCGTTGTTTAGCTCGCAAACATCGTAGTTTGGCACACGACATTGCCGATTTGAGATGTATATTTAGGTTATAAAATGACACAAGCGGTAGATCATATATTTTTTACAGTATTTCGGTCTTCACTGATTGTTTTTATTAATATTTTTAACCATTTGATGCAATAGTTTATTAAAAAAAAAAAATTTACAAGACATTTGTTACCATTACGTGATACCAATTTGAACCCAGACCGGCTGTCACGGATTGGTTCTGTGAAAATAAGCCAATGGGTTAATATACGAAAAATTCAAGTAACTCATATTTTTTGCAAATAAGTGTAAAAAGGGGACAACTGGTATACAAACATCAATTTAAGTGTTCATAACGAAACCTTTGCAAGTGGATGATTCAGTGAATGCATCAGTAACTGTAAGAATGGAGAAGGAAACACGGACATGCTGTGTTGTAACTAGTTTCGATCCTCTAATTGTAACTCAGTGCATACTACCTAGATTGTACAAATGTATACATAATGTTCTGTTTTCAGTTTCATTGCATAAATTACTAATTTAATTTAAGTTGTTTGCTGATGATGGCGGATTGCTAAGGATTAACAAGGCTACTAGTACTTGCCTTCTTTTATTAATCATGATTTTTCCATACCCAACATAGGCTATGTCTATCAAGTTAATCCTAAACTGACTGTCAGTATCATTTTGGCTGCCTTAAAACTATTTATTACTAATGTTATGAACATCCTTACTAAATTTTACTGCCTTATGTAGATTGTTTTACTATGTTAATTTCTGTTATTATCTTTAACGATTAATTTTCTCTCTATTTTCAGAGATGTTTTCTATAATATATACGGTAGTGACTTCAGTCCCCATGAAAATTAATCCCGTGAAAATGTGATTAGCAAAATAATCTATCTATATTAAAATACCATTTCATTACATTTCTGACAAAGCGATTGTTATACGACAACAATAATAAAAATGGTAATTTCAAAAAGATTTTGAAAATTGCTTCTAGTGCTTATAGTTTGCTTAAAATTGCTCTCCATTTTCACAGTACCTTATAGTCTCAGTTTATTCCCAGTTTTCTGGCTGAATGGCCATCATATAAGTATATAATGTATCTGTTCGAAAACAGATTAATATTATTCTATCAGACTACAGTTGTGATTAAAATTAGTTAAATCCAGAATGTTTGCAATGCAGCATTGCATGCATCCGGGCAAATGCTGTTCCTGCATTTTTGAGCATTTATAACTTTTCCTTTCAGGAAAAAAAACAGCTCTAAAAATAGGTTAAGGTAGCAAAAACTTGAAGATGGTAGAAGTTTTATGCTGGTCTAAACTTTGTGTTTGTATTTTAAAACACTTGGAGCATTGGTAATCTCTAACATATTTACCAATCACGAACAATCCAATGCCAACAAACAACTTTCAAACAAAATTTATAAAATTTCAAACAACTTTCCTTTTTACAACATCTGAGTAAATAAACCTGCAATTGTAAGTTTGTATAATATGTACGGATGAAAATTCTTCATAAAAAAACTAAAAGCGAAAAAGAACATGTTCTAATAAAATGCATTAGAATAATGAAATATTCTGTTTCATTTCTGTGTGTTTACTTGCATGAGATTGATCTCATGAGTATCACTACGTTGTTGTTATGGTCATTTTCGAGCACTCCATCACTCCTTACTGAGGGTTACTATTAGGGAATTTTAAAATGAGTTCTTGTTAAGTTTATCATGATACGATTAACAACAAAAGCTTCCGTTATTGATGTACTTTAAACTACTCGTTGTTCAACCTCTAGATAGATGCCAAGACGTCCATTCCACAAGCTCATGCGAACATCATTCCTCACAAACCTTAAATCTTTCTTGAGATGTTGACTTAGAACTGGCCAAAGAATGTGTAGAACTGGTTGATGACACCTTTATAAATTTTGTGCTTACATTGGGATGCTGTGGCGTTAACAGTTTGCGTTTACATCCCACAGTGACAGGACGGGTTCCCAGACGGGAATCGGCCTTCATGTTTTCCACATTTGCTGCTCTCTGCAAAACGCAAATGAAAGAAATTAACACTTGTAATTTAAAAAAATCACTGGTTAAAAAAATTTAAACATGAAAAGATCTATCTCATAAAGGGTTCCCTGCTGCTGAGCTTTGACTAGAGTTGATAGGTTGTTGAAACACACTTAGCACCTTCCCATCTCACTATCCAGGCCCCGCTTTCTTGCACTCTGATTTATTTTCACCCAAACACCTACTGCATCAAAACTTGAATAGCTTGAACTCAGTTACACCTGTTAACCCAAGGTATATGCTAATACCCTAAACGTCGCCATATTTTTAGTGATTTGTAAAACTTTTTTTGAAAATTCGCTATAATTTTATTTATAACATTAGAAAGAAAAATTTACATAATTTTTATAACAAAGAAATGCATTAAAAATATTGATATTGGGGAAAAAATAATGAAATTAGGACATTTTATAAAAATAAAGTTATTTATAAAAGATTTTATAACAAGTTTATCGGTCATTTATGTACGTAAAATTATAACATTAGAATAAAACTGAGATATACAAGTTGTACATAATTCTGTGCTGAAAAAATATATTTCATTATATTGTCCAATATTTACACAAAATTAGATAAGAAGTAATTACTAGTCTGTTATAAATGTTACAATGGCCTGTTTGGTGGATTTATTTGGGCAAAATCCAAATTATAAGAAATTTAGTTTTTCTCTAGATACTTTGATAATTGATTATGTACTGCTTAGTCAAATATTTAAGAAAAACTAGATGAAACAGTCTGATGATGTTGTCTTTGAAAGGACTCGTTTATAAAAAATTAAATTACTGGAATAGTGAATATTATTTTTTTAAATTATACTATTTCCAATCAAATAATGTTAGAACTAAACTAGCTTTAAAAAAAGTTAGAAAAACCCCTGTTTTAATTATTAAAGAGATGAATCCTATGACTATCTATTAAGACAACTAGAAAACTAAGACAAATATTATACTTATAGATAAATACAAACCCGTTGCATTTTCTCATTTTCTTTTGAAGCCTGCCTTTCTTCTTCCATCTCATCCAGAGTGTTCAACAAGGATGCACCAAGGTACAAGAAATCATGTCCTTCCACTTCTCTGTACTCGTGAACCAAATTGACAAGCTTTTCTTTGATTTCTGGCAATTTCTGAAATTATGATACTTAAATCATAATTTTTATAAATTTATAAATCAAGCAGAAAAAATAATGACAACATATATTTTTCGAAATGCAAAGACATTAGGTAAAAGGTAACTTTGTTTTCTCAATAGTGATAAACAAAGCAGTAGTACAGTAGTAATAAAAATAGTGATAAAAAAAAGCATTTTCATTTATTTTTAAAATCAGGTTTGACAATTTTTAACGCAATACAAATTTTAAAAAGTAGGTATATAGTCTTTTCAATTGTATATTTTAGGTTAAAGAGCACTTGAGCAGGAATTAGTATACTGTATTAGGAGAGATAGAGCATTAGCAAACTTACCAAAGAGGACAAGTTCAGTAACCCCTTGCATTGGTAAATGAATAGAGACATTCACATAACACATATTTTCAATGCCACTGGCACTTTCCTCAGGTAAATAGACTGACTGACTTAGCTTCAACTGTTTCGGAGTAGTGGAGATGTTTATCCACAGAGAAACACAGATTTTAATGCAGTTTTATTTCAGTGTGTATACATAAAGTTTAGCGATGGTTTAGGGGCAGGAAGGAAATAGTAAATGATTTATCTAGTGTTGAGATTAGGAGTCATGAAATTTAGTTCCAGGTGTTTAGTAAGCCTCCTTAAACAAATTCCCTGATCTTTCCATGATTTTCTAGAAATATCCCTGATCCCAAATCAACATAGCTACATATAGGATTTGTATTGAATAATATTATGTACAATCATGTGGCTAGATGTTTATTTTTAGCAAAATATTACCATTGATTTTACTATATAAAGAGATACTCCATCCATATGGGAGAGTTGTGGCGAGGCCCCAAAACTGTTTTGAGGCCCCACGCTGCACTGCTGCACTATTTCCTCTCTCTCTCGCACGCTCTTCCGTCTCTGTCTCACTTCCCTCCTCTTAACCCACTCTCCCATTCTCCAGTCAGCCGCCCCGCCCTCTCCTTCCTCAGGTCCCACACACAAACAACGTCCTGCTTGGATAATTGTTTACGTTATTCCATATGGCCAACGTTTATCCGAGTTCTCTGTTTTTATATTTGCTTGCATCTCTTTCGAATGATAAAGAATACTGTGTTGATGCTATTACAGTAAAACTCAGTGTGACATTCATATTGAATAAAGAAATATTTATAACTGAATAAATTAAAACACCATATTGATTTATATATGATTAACACACCGTGTATTTGTAAATAGACTCACTTGAATAGACCGCCAACTTATCGGCAATGCTGGCGATAATTACTGCTGATTTAAGTAAACATTTTCATATTATTTAGCCATCTGAAAAATCTTTATTTATTGCATTTTAACCATCGATTAGGTGATTAAATCGACTGTTGTACTTAATCATTAGTTTTTTCATATTCGGTAATTGATTAAAAAATAAATTGTTTTCAAATCCAATTAATGACTCTCATTCCAATTATCAAATTAATCTGCAAATATTCCAGAAATATATAATATAGTGAAATATTAAAAAATGTGACATTATTTATTTCTTTGACAAAACAAATATTGAAATAGGCCTATGATATTTATATAGAATAATACTGGGAAATATTATCGTGATAGAATATAACTAGACTACTGATTTAGATTCAATTTTCATTATTTTAATCAGGTTGTGAAATTATTGTAAATTTTCTTTATGTCCCCCTTTAAAAAATACCGTTTAATAACATTGATTGAATCAGATCATTGTAAAAAGTATGTCTAAGGTGAATATAATTAAAGTTAACACATCTGTTTTTCATACTATTATTTTACTAGATGTGAAAGTATGGATAAACTGCAATTTATTTATATTTTCAATTTCTCTGGAAAAGACACTCTGGAATTACACTGGTAACACTTCACAAGTAGCGTGACCAGCAATAACATAAGAAATAACTAATTTTAAGTAACCACAGTCTAAATAATAACAAAATTAACTATAGCCGCACTCTGTGGTGTTTTTAATTATAACAATTCGAATATGACTTATTTACACAACTGAGAATGAACAGAACAAACAATGCCAAGAACTAACAAAACTATATAAACAAATAACTATTACAAATAAACAATAATATAGTTAAAAAATAATATGTAAATTTGGGTTTTGCGCATATTTTGAACTGTAATAGTATGGTTTCAAATTGAAACAAATATATATATATATATATATATATATATATATATCGTATTAATGATAAGCATACACTTTCAAATGAGATAAATTAATCCTAAGTAGAAGAACAGAGACCTTTTTTTAATTAATAACCAAACACTTCAACTCTAGAACTGTGGGGAGTAATATAGGCTATACATGTTTAAAAATTATTATAATTTAATAGTAACAGAATATAAGCAGATATGTGCTTATTTTGTAGTATAAGTTTGGTGCTATTCGGACCAGTGAAAATTCAAGTTATTTTTGGCGGATTGTGATATTTACGGAAATATTTCTATAGCACAGCTTGAGGTCTAAGTTGCATTTTTGAGCGGCCAAGACTGGACAGACTACCTGAGATCGGTATTGCGCGCAACTCGAGTAGTGGTTTGGGGCCTTCTTGGGACATCGCAATTAACGCAGGTAGGATTGCGCGCAACTCGTTAACGGCCAGAGAGTGAGGTAGGCCTATTACACGATTTTCGGCAACGCGATTGAAGAACTGAATTCTGTGCGTGTATGTTTTTTCTTTTTCATTTTATGACTCCACCACTATTTATGAAATCATCAATACAGCAAATATTTTCTCTTTATCTCCATCTCTTTATATCAAATAAAAAGAAAAAATGCCAATCCTGGTATAGACTAAAATACGTTTACTTTACCTTCCGTCAAACAGTTCACATCTTGTGATGGTGATAACAACTACATGTTTCGCCGTGAATACGGACGGCATCTTCAGGTTAAAGAAAACAAATAAGTCCAAGTGGTATGCGTCACAAATTAATTAAAAGTTAACAAACACAGTTCACACAAGAGGAAAAAACGAATATTAAAACTTTCGGTAGGCCTACCACACACATTTCACTGTCCACGGCGTGACCCGGAAGCAGATTTTAATATTGTGGTATTTATGACAAATAGTTCAATTTACTTTTAAACAAAAAGGAATATTCATTTATAGTTAAAAATACAGCAATAATTATACAATGCAATATTGACAAGAAGCTTTAATTACTTGATAAAAAATGAATAATGATTTCAATAATATAAAGGGTTAATTCTAGTATTAAACGTGAACTATATGACATATGATAAGTTAATGAATAATTAAATTGTTATAAATTATTTCTGATACTTCTAATAACGCATCCTCAGATGACTTTCCTTTGATAAAACCGAATTGACGTGGATTAAGAAAATTTAACTTCGATAAATAACTATGGAGTCTTTTAATCATTGTTTTTTCAAAAACCTTAGAGAATACAGATAACAATCTCATCAATTATATTTTTCAGTAAATGTACATTAATTTAGTCAGAGCCAGTTAATTTCCTTTCTTTTTTTTTTTTTTTTTTAAAGCTTAACAATACTCTTAATTTCATTTAAATCTGTTGGAGTTATAAGGAATGAATATTGATAGTAAGTACGTAAAGGTGGAAGGGTATTGGAATGTAAGTCTGGACGGCTAGACTGGATTGTGATAAGGTGATTGTTTATCTTATCAATGACGAAGGCTCACGCATAACTTAGCCGTTTGGCAATTCAATTAGCTCAACTATTTTCTTTGAAAACCCACTTGTCAAGTTATTTATTACCTTCCACTGCTCAGATACATCACCTTTACAGTTTTCTAATAATGTTTATCACATTATTTAATTCATTAGTACATTTTGCAAAATAATTTTGAAAAACTGTCATATGGTCTTTTCGTAGAAATTTTATATAATTTTTTACGTCTCTCAAATTTATATAAAATGTTTGGTATGTGCTTATATAAAATGTTGGTGTTATTCAGGGACTTAACAACTTAGCCTTGAACAATTTAGAACTACCACCATTTTTCTTGCTACTTCTAAATATACAATTACTTAAAATATCAATAAACTTACAATACGTAGTATTTACATCATTTTAGAAATTGCATAATGTTTTAACTAAACATCTGTAACACACTCTTATTTACATTGATAAAATAACAAAAAAAGTCCCTAACATTTTTCATATCCACAAACCCTTAAGGCCTAAATAAAAGATCGCGATTTCTTTCCGTGCAAAACATAGCACAACAAGGAATAATATCCCACTTTGACCCACTATCAAGGCCAATCGGCGACAGTAGACAGCTGCAGTGGCGACAGTCCTGACAAGCGTCTTAAAAGAAAGATGAGAGAATGGGAGGGAGTGATTAGTTTCCTTTACTGCTCCCAGGTTGTGCAACCGAACAGTCGAAACTGGAGGCAATTTCGACCTCTTTAACTTGATTGACGACAGGTTGCAGCACGGTCGCTCCCATATTCCGTGCCTCAAAATTTAACATTGGATGGAACTATCTTCTATGTATAGTAAAATCAATGATATTACTCATAACACTAATAATGAAATACAAATCTACTGCAACTATTCTTTGTAGATTACTTTTCATACAGTTGAATTAGAAAATAAAATTATCCCAGAGCAAAAAACAACTAAACATCCTAAATTATTGTCAAGTTACAGGCAAATTATGAAAATTGTTAGTGGCTTGAAAAAAGATGAAGCATACAATTTTATCAAAACCACAATGAATTGTGGGTTTATGACTTACTAAACAGGTACCACTCGGACACTATTTCAGTAATTTTTAAATTTGTAGCAATAGAACCCTAGTTATATGTGAGACAGCATTACAGCCCTAGTTATATGTGAGACTGTACAAACACAAAAAATTCATTCAAAACTTGTTCATGGTTTAAATTATTATTAAATGTCATGTAAAATCAACATGTATTTGATGATTTTACATGACAATAGAATATTCGGGCCAATAAAAGAAGGGGAAGAGTGGAGGATTAGAAAAAACAGGGAACTGAGAGAGCTATATAAGGAGCTGGATATTGTGGCTCTAGCCAGAAGTAGAAGATTGAGATGGCTGGGCCACATCATTCGAAGAAGTGAAGAAAATCTGGTCAGGAACACCAACAGGAACAAGGCCTCTGGGAAGACCAAGAATGCGCTGGAATGATCAAGTCAGGGGTGATCTGGTGAAGATAGGAGCGGACATGGAGATGGCTCATGATAGACAGGAGTGGAGGTGGCTGGTTGGCGAGGCTAAAACCCTTCTTGGGTTTGAGTGGCCACAGGAGTAAGAATAAGAATGTAAAATCAACATTTGATAAAAAAAGTAAAGTATTCTTTGTAGAGCACACTTTTAAAAGTAACCATTATCTCAACACATTTATGATTTTCTAGGCTTTATCTCAAATTCCCTTTTTTCCTAGACTTTTCCAGGTTATTTTAAATTCCTTGACTTACTGATTTTCCTTGTCACTGTATGCCCTGTAGATCTCCATTGGTATGCCAATACCATTCTTCTGTGCTGGGAACTATTAGCATGGGAAGGAAGGGATCTGACTACTTTTGTTAGACAACATTGTTCAAGATTTTGGTTATTGAGAAGGGTAGGGACAGGTTTTTTAAGATTTTAGACTTTGCAATCACATCTCAATAGACAATCACATTCGTATGAAGAATATCACAGGTAAAACCGATATATTGAGCAGGGTAATGTAAATTCCATAAGTTCATGACAATCAGACCTTTAACATCACTGAACAGGATCCATAAAATCCAATGATGACATCACGATCCTTCCTGGCGATAAATAAAGGCTCCACCACTCCATTCTGAACAAATTTGATTACGTTCATGAAATCAATCTCCAGATGTCCAATTCCTACAGCTGCAAAAAACTTGACTTTGACACAACCAAAAGCTGTGTGACCAAACACAACAAATCTTCTTCTTCATCATGCCAAATACCCAAACCAAACCACTGCCACCCCAATTCCTGTTGATCAATGAACAAACTATTCCACCCCAGTTCTTTATCCTACCAAAAATTCACAAATGCAGCATTCTCCCGTCTGGTAGGCATATTCTGGTCAGCTATAATTCTGTTACCGAACTAATCTCTGCCTTTGTCGATAACAAACTCTAACTTAAAAAAAAATAGTTTCCTTCCAACTCGAGATATAAAAAATTTGAAAAATCGAATCGAGTTTTGTCATATATTTGAGAGTAAAACGCTATAATCAAGACAAAAGTCCCATTTATATTATTAAAAAGATATGTATTTTATTTAGGCAACTGTATTTAAAGTATGATCGTAATATCGTATTCGTAACCAGAGATCTTCTCGCAATGTATTCAGATTCGTAATTCACGCACACCGGTCACACTCATGGCCATGGCGATTATGGCAAAAAGTATTATTATTTATTTATAAAGAAGACACGTCCAAATAAGTTGTTCCAAATAGCCATCACTAGTTATTCATACAAAACGTGATAACTGATCACAAAGAATCAGTTACTGAACTGTTTCGTTACATAACTTTTACCAACATTTGAAATTAACAGTTGCATTTATTTCAGGTTCCTCCTTTAAAAATTCAAAACTATTCAAAGACTGACAATTTCATACAGATTTAATTAAATCGCGTTCAATCTATAGCTGAAACTATGCATGGAATGTAAACTATTGAAATTGAAAAGCTATAATAATTTGAGATAGAATGCCCGGAACAGTTTTGTTCTGGCACCGTGACTAATAAAATAATAATTAGTGTAGCTACTACCGGTACATCGCCGACTCAACGAGTCCCAATATAAAACATACTGCTAGCCGTGGATTCGATTAGTTATCCATTTTGTTATGAGTTTTTGTTGACGTTTACACTAAAGATGGGAAGTACAGTTACTTTTCCGATAACCTGTTATGTAATTCTATGCAGGTAACTTGTTATGATAATAATCTGTTATTTTTGTGACCTGCTACTCTCAACGCGTTGCCGTTCCACAGTTATTCTGTTATGGCCTGACTTTACTTAACGGCTCGAAGCCTCGTTATTCGCTGCGGCTGGTCTAGCTAACGTTCCAAGTTATCAAAGGTTATGAAGCTGAAGTTATGCCTCATGTTATGTTTCAATAATGAGTTACGGGCGTTGCGGCTTTGCTTGACGTTACAGAGTTACCGCTCAAAGTTTGTTCTGTTATCAATTTAATTGTAACATGCAAGAGTCTTAAGTTTCACTCGTAGTTCAGTTACAGTTCTGTTTATTTCCCAGCGCGCTATATTTACCCTTCATTACCACTATGCGTTACAGTTATATATTCGTTATAACCTTATCGTGCATCATGACTGGAAAGTACAAAAATAACAAGGTATTTCGTATAACCTGTTAAATCTATAACAGGTCACATTGCTGTAACTATGTTATTTATCATGTTGTTAAATAACGTTCATCTCTTGGTATTTTATAGACAGTTAATTATTTTGTTTCTGTTAGTGAAAACGAAACATTGTAGTCAATGGTGAAATTGAGGTTAGCTGAAAAGAATGTATTATTCTGTAACTAATGTTTTTATGGGTTATTAGGTTTAACTTTCAATTTAACAGAAGCATTACTCACAATAGTTTTTTAAACTTTTGAAACTTGTAAACATTAGTCTGCAAAGTACGTGGGAAATATAATAAAAATAAAATAAAATGGATTTTAGTGAGGAGACCAATCTCTTTCCACGTCTATTGCTGTATTATTTATATACTAAGAAAATTAATTTAAGTTTCTCAGTTTGATTTGATTAAAGTTTACAGATCAACTTTCACAGTAGAGTTAGCAGTAAGGCTACTGTTTTTAGCGCCAGATTGACATTTTTGTTTAATTTCAATATTTGAATTTTTTACTCTGAATTTATTTTAGGCCTCTTTTTATAAGTTATGACAAAAATTTCACATATTATTTTACAGTTTATTTAACAAATATATTTATGAATAATTAAGTTTAATCACTGGTACAATCATTTCATAGATTCTAAAACAATTTCCCAAACTTTATTAACTATTTAGCGAACTAAATAAATAGTGTTGGAATGTATTGCTTACTTCACTTCATTGTTTTCACTTTTGAAAATGTAGGATTAAATACTCAACTCGAAAAAAAAAATTCAAACTCTTAATTATGTCTAAAAACTCGACTCGAATCCTAAAACTGCTACTCACACACCCCTACTGCACGTCCGAAACCCTGTCTCTTCCCATGTCCTTCTCTATAACCCCCCTATACCTTTTCCCACTCCTCAATAATCAGCAAATTATTATACATAGAAACTGTATTATACTCAGTGGTCACTTCCCCACCACTGCTATTTACCCAGAAACAGCTGAAACAGTCTTTCTCTTACCTGATGATGATACCAATGGCACTGAACATTTGTATTATGTGTGTATTCGTTTTCTTGTACAAGCCAGCGAACTTTCTCCAAAAATAAGTTAGCCGATCCCCCATCTCTCCTATTTTAAAATCAATTTCTAAATTTAGACATATTGTGTTATTAATACCACTCATGGCGGCACTCAATTTATCGAACTTTGATAGTGTCACCTTTTCATCACACCCTTGAATCTTGTAGTTTCTCCTAGTTTGGTTCCAGTAGTAACTAGATAGATGTCCTACCACTTGAATCTGTCGTAGTGGTAGACTTTGGCGGCACTCAATTTATCGAACTTTGATAGTGTCACCTTTTCATCACACCCTTGAATCTTGTAGTTTCTCCTAGTTTGGTTCCAGTAGTAACTAGATAGATGTCCTACCACTTGAATCTGTCGTAGTGGTAGACAATCTAAGCAAGATCTTTTGAAGTATAGTAGTTTGCAGTTCATCATTGACGATCGTATTGTGAGTTCAGTGGTTTAATATTCCACACAACTCGTACCATGTGGACTTTCCAGAATACTCTTGTTGGATAGGTTGAATTGGTACATTTTACTAACTCTTGTGTATGTATAAATTTTTGTAATTATAATCGGTTTTAAAGAAAATACCAAAAAAGTCAATATTATTTATGTATTGTTTAAAATTATTTTACACTGACACAATTTAACTCTTATATGATTTAATTCTTAAATACATAGTAATTCACTGAAATGTACATCGTAATGTAGAATTAACTAAGAATACAATACAGATAAGTTATTCCTGTTATCTCAAAATTTCGTTAACAAGAGGTTTATTCCTGTTGAGACATGCTTTTTATAAACACACATTTAGAAATATCTTATGTACAAACCAAAGCCAACTACTGTTAACCAACCAATTCTTTGGTTTTGTTATTGTTAATGCTTCTGTAATAATTGTTGAAAGATCAGTTTTATTACTGGATACTATAGAAGGTTTCTATTACATTAAGGCTGGTAAACTTATCTACAAAAACAAATTTGCATTTACTCAAGTAAAAACCTATGTGAGACAATTGAATAATACAAAAGAAGTAACTTGTTATAATTGTGACTTTAAATACTAAATACCAGAAATGCTGTTGATTAGCCACTAAGACATCATCAACCAATTGTCATTTCAAATAAAATTATTTTCAACTAACCTTTTGCACAAGTTTCCTCTCTTTCTCTTCCAACAGCAGCTGACCACCTCGATTTTTAAACAGCCTATCACTCTGCTTGGCCAAATCTTCTAAATGGAGCAGTCTTTCCCAAAGTTCAAAATACTTTCTGGCCAGTTGATAAATGCGCCTGCAAATCAAAATCGTCATGATCATACAAAACAGTCAAATAAAAAGACAAGCTTCGTGTGTATTATTTCCATCATTAGAACACGATCTATCATAAATTGCCTCACTAATCAAAGACCATATATAAGAACTTGTCTGTAAATTAGGGGTGTGTGAGTAGTGATTTTTGACTTTGAGTCGAGTGGAGTCATTGTAATTTTTTCGAGTATCGAATATTTTTGAGCAAGTATTTACAGAAGGATTTCCTGTTCACCCAAGACAACTGTAAAAGGCAGACACCATATGTTAAGTTTTGCCAGATTCGTAAATATATACATATAAACTGAACACAATAATTTTCATTTGTTGTTTGTAACTTTAACATTTGATAAATAAAACTTTTTACTTCCTGCCTACCTAAATTTTTATGTGGCATTGTTTTGTTTAATCTTTTTCCTTTTTTTTCAGAACTAATATTATGTAAGAAATCAAGAGAGCATATTATTAATTGAAACAACGTGGATTATAAAGATTAAATCTGTTCACTCATATCACAGATCAGATTTTTCTATGCAAGGCAATTATACTGTTTCACAGCCGGCCGTTATGTTTATCTGGTGGTTCAGTTCATAGTGACCTGCGAAAACGTAGCAAAGCTTGTTGGCAAAAGCTGCATACAACCAAACTGATGCTAAAATTCAGGCGTCATCGCCAAATGCAGTCATTTGCTTTCAGAATTACCTCCTCTCAACAAAAAATTGATTGTGTACACGACAAGAAGAGTGGATCTGTATTCTGTGGGTATTTAATTCAGTAACATCAAAATTACAACTAACCGGAAATAAGCTCTGAATTATATAATCAAATTTGAAAATCTGGATGACAAAGATTGTAGTTCAATCGATTGATACTAATAACTAATCAGGTTTACTAAAAATAAATTTTAAAGTTGCTTAGGATAAATTAGTTTTTAAATTATGATCGGTAATGAAATATGTGCAACTTGAAACTACTTCGATACATGAGGCTGCACTGAACAATAGATAAATAATTATGTCATAATGAGAAATTCATTAAAACCTGGTGTAATCGAATGAAAACCATAGACGTAGTCGGCTAATATAATAGGTCTAGCCGATATTGGTGACGAGATGCAGTCTGAAATAGCAGCTAAGTGCCAACTAGTGATACAGTGAAGATTTTGGGCAGCTAAATTATAAACTTATGAATAAAAACCCAGATGTATCATAAGACTTCGGTTCAGAACAAATTATTTTCTGAATCTTTAAATTCATTGTATTTTGTTTAGAAAAGGTCTTCCAACATGTTTCTCCCTCAATTGGGTTGATTTGTGATTGTTAAACAGTTTACATCGACATCAACGTCAATTTGAACAGGGAACCGTTCAGTGAGTTTACGAATCAAAATTATCGTATTTTACCACCTTTTACACTCCAACTGTGTTATTGTCTAACCTAGTCAGAAAATTGTTCAATATTGACAGGAAAAATATTATATGCGCAAATATTACACACAGTTTTGGCGATCCAAGGCATTTTCGAAATAATAATTAATAGACGTTCGCCACAGATATATATATATATATATTATTTGACGGAAAATAAATCAATAATGCTGTGTCACACGCTGGTAGGACGCCATTACCATATTTTATATGATATGATACAGTATTTTCTTACGTCAAATCATTGGACGAATCTTTAATTTAGAACTTAGGCTTAAGCAGCCGGTGTCATAACTAGAATCTACATTTTCCGGTGACAACTGCATCAAGTATGGGCGAAACGTCTGGTCATCTTGTAAATATTGTAGATAGTACCTTGACGCGGTTGTCACCGGAAAATGTAGATACTAGGATGATTCCTTGTTCAGATTAAAAAACAAAATAGACTTCAATCGAACTTGCAAGAAATATACGATAATGTCAGTTCCGAAAAGGAGCTGAATGGTTCCTTGTACGCACGTATACTACAACCGAGATGAACTTTCACCTAGAAAAGATGGGAAGTTCGATTCTTGGGATGTAAAGTGACCCGTTCTCGAGACCCTTTTGACTGAACGGTATTATTGATATGAACGAAAATATGCATAATTTCCACGGCATACAGACTATTAGATTTGTATCGGTAACAGGTCTTTTTTAGCATCTTGAACCAGATCTCTCGTCCCCTTTCTTGGGTCATAAAGACACTAACCAGCACTTCTGTTTTATTCACGCTATTTTAGGTTAGTTTACAAGTGACAAGTAGACTCGACAACCAACAAGAGTGATCGCTACTACGGTAACTATTTACAGTGATTGCTACCTTCCCAGCTCTATTGTTCACTTTGAATTGAACTAGTTCAAATCATAATGAACGAACTCATTCACTATGTCGACTAGTTCATTTGACTGTCGTCTTGTGCTACCTATTCTTTGGCGTATTGTTAAGTTCATAATTACATGTACCAAACTGATAAAATTTGATTAAGGGTAAAATAAAACACAAGAAAGCGCACATTTTTTATTCTTAACTTATAAAACTGTTTACTCTTAAAACTATATTAAGATATAAATATGATATTTCGTGAAATACAACTACTCAATCGAACTTTGAGTAGTTTCGGAAGCTTCGTGCCGAGTTCGAGTAGTAAAATACTTGAAGTTTCGAGTACTCGTACAACCATTTAAGATTTTTTAGACTTCACCCACAGGACGTCCCTCCAAAGCGAAAAAGGACAATTAAGATGGCCTATAAGTCAATAACCACAGTGAGGCCGTAATTCTAGAGTTTCATTGTTGTGTTTATTATTATTATATAGTAAAATATTAAGGGGGTTCCAGACTTTTTGAACACCCGGTATATAGACACATGGTAAGGTCATAATTTGAAGTTCCTTAAAAAAGGGATAGCAAGAATCTCTATCAGTTAAAACTTTTCATTACTACTGTATTTTATTAACGCTTTTTTCTGCCACATGAAAGCCATTTGATCAGCAGAACTATTTCCCCACAGCAAAATTCCATACGATATATGTGGATGAAAGAAAGCATAGTAAGTTGTCATAAGCAAATCCACAAAATTTTAATTTTCTCAGTAAACAGATTACTCAAGTTGGTTATTTACAGAGCATTTGGACATTTACGCCCCAACATAGCTTGTTATCTAAATGTATTCCTAGTAGCTTTACAGGGTTGAATTAAAATTATCAAAAACAATAACCATTCAAATCTAAGGATTTCGAATTAGACTTAAGATCTCAAGGATTTTTTCTCAAATACTAATATTACAATGCAAATGCAATAACTTACAATTTTAACTATACATCTAATTATCTCAATTTAAAACAAGAAGCTCATTCTTCAACGTAAATGTTTGCTTACATTATGTAGCTATGCTCATGATCTACACCTAATGATGGATTACTCTACATTGTTATAACATTACTACTTAGAGATCGGCTTTCCAGATTCAGCCCCAAGGTGACCTTTGGATTGCATTGGTATATCGCAGTCTCTGAGCCGGCTATTCTGGTGATATTGATGCTATTCCAAATGTACCATCGACACCCAATTCTTTCTTTTTCCATAAAATTGAATTATCAGAAACCTTCCAAGCTATTACATCATTAAATAATAGCTATTCCAAGGACATATTTGAGATTTCATCATACTTAATCTAAGAGTTCGCTATGATATTCGCCCCTATACTGACTAAACTCTTCAAGTTTTCTTTGTCTGAGGGAGTCTTTCCTGATGACCTTAAAATCACAAAAACCATCCCTTTATTAAAAACAAACTCCAAAAGAACAGACCCCAATTCTTTCAGACCGATATCCATTACACCTATTTTTTCAAAAATATTTGAAAAATTGTCCATAACAGACTTTTTAACTTCTTGAAAATAAACAATATTTTGTCTTCCAGTCAATTTGGCTTTAGGCCCAACAAAAACACTGAATCTGCAACTGCTTTTGCGTTGAAGAAGATTCTTTCCTCTTGGAATTCCGGCGAGCACACTCTAGGTTTATTTTGTGATATAAGTAAAGCATTTGATGTGGTCGATCACCAGATCCTACTCAGCAAGCTTGAAAAATATGGAATTCGTGGTGTAGCACTTAACTGGTTTCAGTCTTATCTCACTGGCCGTGTTCAGTGCGTCCAAATTCTCAACAATGAAAAGGTATATATGTCAAATTTTTCAACAGTCATGACGGAAGTACCTCAGGGCTCAGTTTTGGGACCTCTATTATTCTTGTTATATATTAATGATCTTCCTGATTTCCTTAGCAGTGAACAAAATAGACTCTCTTACCGTTTCACTTTTTGCTGATGATACTTGTTTGATTTTTAATCACAACAACTATCAAACCCTCTCTCAGCAATTCCTTACAACATCAAATCAACTTCTGGAATGGTTAGCTAATAAATTACATCTAAATCTATCAAAAACAGAACTTATCGAATTTCAATCACAGACAACACAGAATGTCCCGAATCATTTCCTTCTCTATAATAATACTTTAAATAGCGCATTATCTACAAAGTTTTTAGGTGTCCAAATAGATTCTAGTTTAAAATAGGACACTCACATAAATTATCTTGTAAAACTGCTTAATTCAGCAATATTCGCCCTGAGGTGCCTTTCGTCATTTGCCTCCCGGGAAACTCTCAAGCTGGATTATGGTGGTTTGTTTGAGTCTAGGATGAGCTATGGAATAATCTTCTGGGGTTTCTGTAGTGCCCATTCTTTTGAAAGATTTTTTTGTCTCCAGAAGAGGGCTCTATGGGTCGTCTGGGGATTGCAACAATCACAGAGCTGTAGGGAGGTCTTCCAATCAAGTGGTACTCTCACCTTAGCATGCCTTTTAATGTATCATACAGCAGTTTTTATTTTAAAAAATAAGAGTGACTTTCCTGTCTTAGAACACTCTTACAGTACAAGACACAAACATAATCTGGCTATCAATAAATTTAGATTGTCATTGTTTAAAAACTCTTTATTCTGCCTTGGACCAAAAATATTTAATTCTCTTCCTGAACATATAAAAACACAAATTAGCTTGAAATCATTTAAAATTCTTTTAAAACACCACTTGATCAGGAGAGCTTATTACAGTTTTCAAGAAGCTCTTGAGGGGGCCCCATTTTGAGGCCAGATGGGTCACTATATTATCATGATATAAACCAGTTTAATATTATTATTGTTATATTTTTCATAATTGTAATTTTTAAATTTATTCGTTATGAATATGTATATTATTTATGTTTTTATGATATATGAATTAGTTGACATGCACAGAAAACTGTAATATGTTCTATTGTGTTAATAAAGAAATTGAATTGAATTGATTGCTAGTGTTGTCCCTATCGTTTTTCTTGTTACGAAGCGATAGGTGATTTACCAAAGGATGCGGGGGTCAACAGAGATCCTGTTGCAACAGAAGAGCGAGACCATTCATTCCAGGCTGATCCAAGAGAATGTTAAGACTGTGAAGCTCTCATCTCTTATAGAATCATCATCTCATCTCATCATCATCAAATATACTATAACATATACATGATATGAACTAAGCTGCTCTTAGAAATTGAGTAAAAGACTCAATCAAACTCATCTTTTTAGTGATAGGTTTTTAGTAACAAAAGTTTATTAATCAACAGTTGATGCTTTCTCACCTGTATGTATTGAGGTGTACTTGTAAGCGTGCCACTTCTTGTTCGTGTTCCTCCAAAACTTTCTCTGTGAAACAATTGGTACCGTACGCTTGGAACTCATTTCTTTGGGCATCTGTGTACTTGCACCTGGAAAAAGTATGAAATAAGGAAACCCCAACTATAAACATAAAACTCAATGTAAAGAAGAAAACAACTGCTTCCACATCAAAACTGATAACACTGCCTATCTGATATTGGCACCAGCTGGCTGAGAGAAATAACAGATGATAAGAACAAATACAGTCAAATGCTTTATTGTTAACACGACACATAAAATACTTAGGCAATGATCTTAAAAGACATGACTCAAAGTTATAAAAACAATAAGAATCAATACTCTGTATATTTCTTGTTAATAAACATAAAAAATAGTAATAAAAACTAGGAATGTTAATAAAAAGAAGGTCCCTAAAGTCAGTTCTATTGGTTATTGACTGTAACAATTGTTAATTGTTTCATTATAATTAAATTAGAAAATTGTATTTAGAAAATGTTAAATATTGTAAGAACTGAGAGGTTTAGGAGTTTGGTTTGTTTTCCAAAAGTTTTCAATATAAAGTCTCCAAGTTTTGAGAAAAATTCAGAATCTTCCCCTTTCAAATAAAAAAGCAGTTTTTTCCCATATAAATTAGCTAAATAACCAGTATTTTCACGTCTGTTAATTTCCTGTCAATTTTATGCGACATGTTTGGTGAGCCTTATCTGTTCAGATGTCCTGGTTTAGAGGGTTCTAATTGGTTGATTTAGCTTCTAGAGTTAAGAGGGGGTAAGTCCGTTGGTGGAAGGGTTGTGGGCGTTCGAGCAGTTTGACGATATCTTCCTGAGTGTGACCACGTTCGATCCTCTTTCGAGTACACAGCGACTTTACCGTTTCGGTGTTACTTTTACCATAGCGGCAATTTTTCTTTGTTCGCGTGTGAGTGAGTGATTGAATGCCGGTCGAGCTTTGTTGTGGTCACTTTTGGATTTGAAACCTCCAGGACAGCTACGTAAGTAAATTTTTACAAGTTTTCTTTAGTTAGAGATTTTCAGTAGGGTTTTAGTAGATAGGGTAAGATCCACCAAGCATGCGCGGTTAAACTTGTTTCTGGTTTGAAGTCACTCTTCTAGTGACAAATTTTTAGAGTGTTTTGATTTCTGTTTAAAACTTTGTAAGTAAAAGGAAAAATGTTTCAAGTCACTAAAAGCTGGTTATATCTTTTGGTTCCAGATCTCCCGGAGGCAATTTAAAGAAATTTTAAACAATTTTAGAAAAATTAAACATTTTAAATTTTAAAGAATTTTAAAGCAATTTATACAATTTTAAAGAATTTAGAAAATGTATTACAATTTTGAATTTATTGATTTAAAAGTTTAAAGAAATTTATTAAAAAAGTCAAATAAATAAAAAAGGTTCTGGTCTGAAGATATTTAATTTATTATTTTGGAATAGTTGTTTTAATTTATTTATGTTCCATTGAGTCAATAAAAGAAGAGATTTTTATTTTGTGTTTTTATTATCATTTTAAGAAGAAACCAATTTTTATTTGTTTTAAAGTAATTTATAAGAAGATAAATAAAAATTTTTATCATTGAAGAAGTTTCATTTTAATCTCTCATTTAAGTTGTTCAACATATCAAAAATAAATAGTAGCTTTAATAAGGCTACTAAGAACCGGAATAGATAGAAAAATCTCAGTTCTGCGGTTCCGGTTTTAGGAAAAAAAAAAAAAAAAAAAAAAAAACGTTAGTGGAAAGATAGATTTCATATTAGAAATGTTTCAGGTGTGAAAAATGATGATACACAGAACAATCAAACGACATCTGGCCACAAGATATCTGCCCATAGATAGCCACTTTCCTTATCAGTACATGATTTGGCCAATAGATAAACAAAATATCTAAGTCAGAAAATATTCACCCATAGTCTGGCCATTTCCTTATCAGCACTTGAAAAGAGTCAAATAACATTAAGGAATAGGAATTCACACGCAAAGGCAGTGAATTAAAGCTATTCAGTTTTTGTTTAAAAGTTCAAAGTCCAGTCATCCTTTCCCCTGAGCTTCACCCTTGTTTATCGGGACTCTTTCTTATCACTTCCTGCCTGATAAAAAACACTTTGTGGAAACATTCCATTTTGTTTAGAGCTCATCTAACATTATGAAATTAATTATGCTTGTAGTTTTATTGTGTATTTTGAAAAATAAAAGGTTTTTATGATAAACTTAAGATATTACAGTATATTTATTTATGCTTGTAATGAAAAAACAATGCATACAAAACCCAGGGATTGAAAATTAAATTTTCTTAATACTGTATCAAACCAAAAAAAATGAGTCTAGCATTTTTATTTTAAAATAGTTAAATTTTATTTTAATTATTTTTCTTCTTTTTACAAAGTTATAAATTGGATTAATATTTTAAATTGCATTGACTTAACATTTACTGACCCAAAATTGTTTATTATTTATTAAATTTGAAACAAAATGTGTACTGTAATTTCTAAAAACATTTATAGTATTATGTTTTGTATAGTTTCTACTAAAAACATTTGGCTGTATAGTTTTTTTATGAATGTGAGTAGCATTAATATTTTCTTAATTCAGTATTATCACCAAATGAGAAAAGAACCAATAGTTAATAAAGATTTCTTTCCATAGTTCAATTATTTATATTATTATTTGTTTTTGCTGTTTATTTTTTACATAATACAATTACATCAACCTCTTAAATTTAGCTGTAATAATTTCAATCAATTGTTGTGATTTTTAAAAATTTTTTCTGGGCTTATGATTTTGTAATTTCCTAAAGGCAAATTTCAATTGCATACTAATTTGAACATTGTATTCCACTTAGCTAAATTGTATACTTTTTAAAATTCAAAGTAAGTACTTTCTTTGTGCAAAAAATGTAAACAATCATACTCTAAGAATAAATAAAATGTTACCAATTCTCTAGTTATTGGAAATATTGTACGTCATTTTATAGAATGTTAGGCTGTATTATATTTCATATTGGAGAAATTGCATAAATATTATGCACTGTTTTTACTTACTGATTCCACATAGTTAGTTGATTCACTGGTGTAAAGGTATTTTAACAATTTTCTGATTTTCTCAAAAAGTACTCAGAACCGACAGCAAATTTCAGTAAAAACCGAACCGGAACCGAAAAAAATGGAACCGACCCATCACTAATAATAACATGAAACTAGTTGAAGTTTAATGTCCAACACTCTTGAGTACAACTTAACACAATGCAGCTAGTATACTTTTCACTATGTCACAGTGGACGAGGTCAAAATAACATAAAACACAACATTTTTATTAACCACAGAATACAAAATGATTCAATATTAGTTATATTGTCACTTTCAACACTGGCTTGTTACCGGTAGAATCACCCGTTTTCAACCAAAAATTTCAACTCCCTGAGCAAGTCTCCACTCTTAATATTGGGTGTCAGCTGATTTACGACTACATTGACTTTTCTATATCTTTGTTAAGGTTACAAAATGTTGTATAGTTATCACTACATTTTCACATAAAACTTAATTTACAATTAGTTAACAGATTATTTGAACTATATCAACTTGATGTAATTTACATAACAAAAATAAAATGAAGTAAATCTATTAGAAAAACCAATTACAGATGTTTACTGGATCCTTCGAAATGGATCGTTATTCAATGGTTTCATTGCCATATTTTACCGGTATACTAAACATTCTCTTAACTAAACAAACAACATAAAAGTAAATAGTTTTTTCATAATTATAGAAACCTATTACAATTTTTTTTAAACAAAGGCTAATATTTACAACAGCCTAAAATATTTTTCACACATGTAAATAGTGTAAATAAAATAAGCCCTATAATTAAACTAAATGCCTTATCAGTTGAGGAAGTTTTTGAATGTTGCGGAGCAGTTATAAAATGTAAGCAATTTAAATTTGTGTTGATAAACATATATAGGCCACCTTATAAGGCAATTTTTTATAATTTTATGGAGTTACTAGAAGACACTTTTAGCACAGTAAAAAATAATTACTGTGACTCACCAATGGTAGTCTGTGGCGATCTGAATATCGACTATCTAGATGATACCTTTGAAAAGGAATGTTTAGGTGATTTATTGCAGTCAAACAACCTTCATATCACTTTCAAACATCATACAAGAATTGATGTAACTTCAAACAGGCATAGTCAGCTTGATTACTTCATCACTGATTTGGATAGACGTTACTACTCTGTTCAGGTGTTGCCACCCCTCCTTTCTGACCATAGTAGTATTGCTTTTAATGTAAATGTTGCTTCCCATGATGTAATTAAAAAGGTTGAAAAAAGGAAAATAAATAAACCTAACCTAGCCACCTTTGAATATCTGCTGTCAAAAGAGACCTGGTCTAGTGTTGATGTAAATATGGATTTAGAAAATGCTTTTAATGAATTTTATTCAACTTTTGTATATATCTTTGATGTATGCTTTCCCAAAGCTGTATATAGATGTAAGGATGATTCTAATGTAAAATGGATCACCCCAGAAATTGTTGAATCGCAGGAAAACTTAAAGGAATTGTACTGGCGTACAAGAAATATAGATAGTAACAATTGTAAAGCTGAGTACTGTGATGCCAAGCGCCAATATTCGTTATTACTTAACGATACAAAACGACAGTTTTATAAAGATAAAATTGACAATGCAAAGAATATCAGTAAGGAATCTTGGGCTATTGTGAAAAGCCTAACTTGTGAT
The DNA here is from genome assembly GCA_035578905.1 of Stictocephala bisonia. Lineage (NCBI taxonomy): Eukaryota > Metazoa > Arthropoda > Insecta > Hemiptera > Membracidae > Stictocephala > Stictocephala bisonia. Next base: position 8,400,502 of record JAQJVL010000002.1, on the reverse strand, counting down.
GAAGATGTAAATAGTGTAAATATAAGTCTGAAAAACAATGACGAGATCATTACTCACCCTAATAATGTAGCAAATATTTTTAATAATTACTTTGTTACTGAAATTGAGAAATTGGCAGGATCTGTTACGAGACCGAACCTAGGAACGGACCAACCTATTGAGAATACTGATTTTTTCTTGAGGCCTACAAATGAGAGGGAAGTTTTGGAGGTTATCCAAAAAGTGAGTGCCAAAAGCAGCTCTGGGGTGGATGAAATCCCTTGTAAGTTACTGGGAGCGTGTAAGGATAAAATAGCTAAGCCACTTGTCATTTTAATAAATAAATCTTTTGAGCAAGGTGTTTTCCCGAGCCAGATAAAAACTTCAAAGGTTGTACCAATCTACAAAGCAGGTGAAAAGGACTTGGTAAAAAACTATAGGCCAGTGGCCGTTCAAAGTGTATTCTCGAAGTTGTTTGAAATTGTATTTTTAAGAAGATTGCTACCCTTTCTGGAAAGTAAGAACCTATTAAACGATAAGCAATATGGCTTCAGGAGAAATATGTGTACAATTGATGCAATTTTTGACTTGTTAATAAATTTGTATGAAAATCTTGATATCGTTGGAGACCAGTTGTGTATTTTTTGTGACATGACCAAGGCGTTCGACTTGATCTCTCATGACATACTTCTTAATAAGTTGAAGACGATGGGCATAAAAAATGAATCTCTAAGGTGGATAGCCTCATATTTGAGTGACAGGAAGCAAATTGTTAGTGTTAGGCACTCAGGACAGGATGGTTTGAGTCGTCATTATCGTTCTGTCATCTCAACTTCAGTTAACACAGGCGTACCGCAAGGCTCGAACTTGGGCCCGATCCTGTATTTACTGTATGTGAATGATTTACCTGATTGTATATCGACTGGTAAAATTTGGCTATTTGCAGACGATGTCAGCCACCTGGTACAGGACAAGGATAGTGAGGCGCTAAGGCTACAAGCACAAGAAGGCATAAATGAAATGAACAATTGGTGTAAAGAAAATAAATTAATATTAAATAGAGGAAAAACAAAGGCATTGAAATTTCATAATAGAAAAACACCAGATTCTGACCCCCTGCTATGTTTGGAAGGATCAACTATTGCAATAGACACTTGTATAAAATACCTAGGCCTAACCATCAGCAATGACTTGAGATGGGAGCAGCACATCCAACATATTTCATCACGACTAACAACCGTCTGTTACATGGTACGACGCCTTAAATCTGTTGTTGATAAACATATTATTGAAAGTTTATTTTGGGTGCTTCCAAAGTATTGTAAATTATGGTATTGTCTTCTGGGGAAGCAGTCCCATGGCGCAACGAATTCTACTGTTGCAAAAAAGAGTAATTAGGCTAATGTTTAATGAACCATATCTTGCCCATTGCAAACCATTATTTGTTGAAGCCAAAATTCTTACTATACCAGCGCTTTTCATATTAGAATCTGCTGTGATGGTCAAAAGGAAACCAGAAGTATTCAAGAGAAATCAAGCCTTTCATAGCTATTCAACACGACAGAGAAAAAACGTTCATATGCCCCAAGTAAGCTCTAGCCTGGCAAAAGGTGGCCCTAAATATTTATGTAGCAAGATCTTCAACTCAGCACCACCTGAGGTCAGAAGCATCGAAGATATGGATAAATTCAAGGATAAGTTCAAAGAGCACCTGTTGAAGAGGACATATTATTCTGTGGAAGAATATTTTGAAGATGGATAGGCCAATAACATGACGACCATGGCGCAGTTGCGCTTCCAGTGGGAGGATATCAAGTTCCGTTCCAATACATTAGTGTCATAATGCTTCCGGAACAAGTGAGAAAGACTAGCCTAAAATAATTTGTGAAAAAATAAAACTTCTCTACATTAAAACTAATATGACATTAACAAAATTAATCAATTCCTAGGCTACATATGTGAGAGAATTGAGTCTTTCATACTAACTGGGCTAAGATAAAATAAACTATTAGGCCAAACCCTACATCAAGTTTAGAATTTTTAACGTTCACTCTCCTTCCTTCATGCATAATTTCTTGTAGTCCAACACCAATGCCATGAATTCGTCAACCCCATACTGTTTGAATGTCAGATTAGATACACAACAACTTTTCAAAAAAGTGTGCAAATAAACGGGTAGCATACATCAATCTGTACATATTCCTGATAATCAAACCATTAACTATTTCTACTTCAAATTAGCAAAACTGCCCAATTAAATAATTATCTTAATAATAGACATTATTAAAGTACTTGTTTATGATTTGATCAATTAGAGAAGAAGAGTTTTTATAATACATACTCTGTCCATAGATCATCCAGAAGAGACCGCTGTTGCAGAATCAGTTCTTTGAGGTTTTCTTTTCTTTCAATTTGTAGTTCTTTCAGTTTTTGCCCAAGCTGAAAAAAATGTCTAATTTTACAATGACCAATAACATGATAATAATAAAATATCCAGCAATACCTTGTAAAATATAGACAAGAATTTTTTAAGCCAAAAAGCAACAGACTTTAGTCAAAATACTTAATTAAATCTAAGGAATCTCAATGTAATTTCGAACAAAGGACTTGTACAGAGTAAGACAAGCATGCTTGGCAGCGAAATAGCTAGCAATCCACATGACGAGATTCAAGTTCCACCTAGCATTTGATACGACACAGTTTACGTGTTCAGAGAGAAGATCAAATTGGAGACTATGAGGACATCAAGATCGCGTGCAGAATACTCTCTTTAGATTCTATAGCTAATAATAGTATGAAAGAATTATGGATTAGTTTAAGGCACACTTGTTATTTTGAGCTTATTTTTATTTTGAACTTATTTTTATTTCAAAATGGTGCTTATTGAAGTAAGCAACTAACCTAACCTAACCTAACCTAACCTAACCTGCGGTAGATCACAGCTGCTACCCAGGTAGATCATGGATGCTACCCGAGTAGATCACGGATGCTACCCGAGTAGATCACGGCTGCTACCCAAGTAGATCACGGATGCTACCCGAGTAGATCACGGCTGCTACCCAAGTGGATCACGGATGCTACCCGAGTAGATCACGGCTGCTACCCAAGTGGATCACGGTTTATTCTCAAAGCTTAATAAACCGTATATTTTATTTTCTCAAAATAGTTTATTCTCAAAATTATTTTGAGAAAATAATAGATTTTCTCAAAATAATTTTGGACCTAATAGATTTGGTCCTTCCGGGTTGGATTTTTTGGTTTGGACTTTTTGTCCTCCAACCACGAAACCACCACTGTTTAGCAGCATGTAACTGACTGTCGCCCATCTCATAGCTGAATCAATATAAGATTGAAGATCCAGATGGTCTTTTGTATCTGTGATCGTTATCATAGAGCTGAACTGCACAGTTTAGGGCAGATTTAATGTAATTAATAAATAAAAAGAAAAAGAAAGGTCCAATCACAACTTTGTGATACTTCTGAATTGCCAACAAAGTTCTCTAAATACACTCCACCGAATTGATCTTTAAATATCCTTACAAGTAATATTTTATCAAATCTTAGAGGCCCAGGAAGAATCCAAAGGAAGGGAGCTTTTTGTAAAAATACATGGTAAAGAAGCTTGTCGAACACTTCCTGAAAATCTAGATAAATGGTATCAACCTGTACTCAACGCTCACCCAGTAACTGCAAAAAAGAACCATACTGATGAGGGGTACGGTGGCAGATTCTTATTCAGAAAACTGTGTAGAACCTTTACAAATATTTTAAGTACTTCACACAGAACTTCTATTAGTCTAAAATTATACAGATTCTGTGGGGTTTTTTTTTAATCTGTGTAACTACTACAATCTATTTTCAAAATCGAAGGAAACTCTCTCATTATTAAACTTCAATTGAAAAACGAGATACGAATACTCCTTTGATAACAATTGATGGAATATTATCAATACCAGTTGTTGAGCGAGTCTTAAAACTTGATGGCATATTGAACGGCATCAACAGATATGAAAGGAATGTCAACAAATAAAATGTTACCTGATTCAGGTGTATATATAATTTCAGGTTTTGCATTCAATTGCACATCATCTAAAGTTTGACAAAGAGACTTGAAGTATTCACCAAACTTTGAAAACAACATAGCAGAAACCCTGTCATTGATGCTTACTGCTAGGATGGAAGGGGAATCATTCCTAAACTGGTTGATATATTTCCAGAGTTAATGGGTTTTAACCTGAGGTTGCTCTCAACGCTGCGAGCATGCTCTTTACTGCTGTGATATAATTCCATTTTGTAATTTTTCGCCACACTAACAGTGTATTTATTAGGGGTGTGCAAGTAGTGATTTTTGAGTTTGAGTCGAGTAGTTGGCATTTTTTGAGCGAGTATTTACAGAAGGATTTCCTGTTCAACTGTAAAAGGCAAACACCATCCTAAGCTTAAGTTAAGTTTTGCCAGATTCGTAAATACATACATATAAACTGAACACAATAATTTTGATTTGTTGTTTGTAACTGTAACATTTCATAAATAAAACTTTTTTTACTTCCTGCATTCCTACACTTATATGTAGCATTATTTGTTTATCATTTTTTCATAACTAATATTATGTAAGAAACTAAGAAAGTATATTATTAATTGAAACAATGTGGATTATAAAGATTTAATCTGTTCACTCATATAACAGATCAGATTTTCTATGCAAGCCAATTATACTGTTTCACAGCCGGCTGATATGTTTATCTGACGGTTCAGTTCAAAGTGTACCGCGAAAACGTAGCAAAGCTTGTTGGCAAAAGCTGGAATCAACCACTGATTCTAAAATTCAGGCGTCATCATCAAATGCAGTCATTTGCTTTCAGAATTGCCTCATCTCAACAAAATTTGATTGTGTACAAGCCAAGAAGAGTGGATCTGTATTCTGTAAGTATTTAATTCAGTAATATCAAGGTTACAACTTACCGGAAATAAGCTGTGAATTATATAATCAAATTTGAAAATCTGGTTGACAAGGACTGTAGTTCAATCGATTGATAATAACTAAGCAGGTTTACTAAAAATAAATTTTAAAGTCGCTTAGGATGAATCAATTTTTAAATTTTGATCGGTAATGAAATGTGTGCAACAAGAAACTACTTCGATACATGAGGATACACTGAACAGATAAATAATTATTTCATAATGAGAAATTCATGAAAACCTGGCGTAATCGAATGAAAACCATAGACGTAGTCGGCTAATATAATAGGTCTAGCCGATATTGGCGGCGAGATGCAGTCTGAAATATCAACTAAGTGCCAACTAGTGACACAATGAAGATTTTGGGTGCTAAATTATAAATTCATGAATAAAAAAACGAGGCGTGTGATATGGCTTCGGTTCAGTAAAAATTATTTTCCGAATCTCTAAATTCGTCATATGTTGTTTAGAAAAGGTCTTCCGAAATGTTTCTCCCTCACTTGGAGTGATTATTTTACAACGGTTTATATCGAAATCGACGTCAATGTGAACAGGGAACCATTCAGTGAGTTTATGAATCAAAATTATAGTACCACCTTTTACACTCCAACTGTGTTATTGTCTAACCTAGCCAGAAAACCGTTCAACAATTTGACAGGAAAATATCGTATGCACATATGTTACACACAGTTTTGGCGATCTAAGGTGTTTACGGAATAATTAATAGACGTTCGCCATGGATATATATATCTATTTTTTTATTTGACGGAAAATAAATCAATAATATTGTGTAACATGCTGCTAGAACGTCATTACCATATTTTATATGATACGATACAGTATTTTCTTACGTCAACCATTGGACGATTCCCTGCTCAGATAAAAAAACAAAATATACCTCAATCGACTCGCAAGAAATATACGATAATTTCAGTTCGGAAAAGGAGCTGAACGGTTGGAGATGGACTTTCGCCTAGGGGAAGTTTGATTCTTGGGATGTAAAGTGATCCGTTCTCGGGACCCTTTTGATTGAGTGATATTGTTGATATGAACAAAAATATGCATAATTTCCAAGGCGTACAGACCATTAGATTTCTATCGGTAACAAGTCTTTTTGAGTATCTTGAACTGGATCTCTCGTCCCCTTTCTTGGATCATAAAGACACTAACCAGCACTTCTGTTTTATTCACGCTATTTTAGGTTAGGTTACAAGTGACTAGTAGACTCGGACAACCCACATGTGTGATTGCTACTACGGTACTTATTTGTCGTGATCGCTACCTTCCCAGCTCTGTTGATCACTTTGAATTGAACTAGTTCAAATCATAATGAACGAACTCGTTCACTACGTCGACTAGTTCATTTGACTGTTGTCGTGTATTACCTATTCTTAGGCGTATTGTTTAGTTCATAATTATGCGTACCAAACTGATAACGTATGAAAGTAAAATGAAACACAAGAAAGCGCACCATTTTATTCATAACTTATAAAACTGTTTAATCTTAAAACTAAATTAAGAAATCTGATATTTCTTGAAATACTTGATCGAACTTCGAGTAATTTCGGAAGCTTCGAGCCGAGTTCGAGTAGTAAAACACTTGAAGTTTCGAGTACTCATACACCACTAATATTTATTTACCTTTGAAGTGATGATTTATATGGCCATTTCTATAACAAACTTAACTGGACTGTGTTTTTTTAATCAAATTATTTTTATTGTCTTTTTGAACCATGATTAAATGCTATTAAATTTAACCATGATTAAATTGAAAACAATGACATGCTAAATTTTTTTTTGAGCAGCAATGCTGGAATCATGTTACTCTACTACTTTAATTAAATAATTTGTTACCGCCACTTCCAGAGCCCGAGTCTACCATTATAAAAACTGAACTGTAATGAACAGTAAGACTCGTGTAGTGGTTATCACCCATATATATATACGTACAAATCTTTAATATGATCTTGACAGTTGTCAAAATTATATTGGGTACTGAGTATTGCCTCGTAACTAAATAACTGTTCTGTAATTAAAAGAATTTAAAACTTAACTGTTGGTGGGACACAAAATTTAAACAGTTCTGGAAGACAGAAGAAAAAGTAGGTACTGAAGTTCTATATGTTGTTTCTTACGTTTCCGTAACGATCAATTGCTCTAAATAGAACAATAAACTAAAACAATAATTTTACACAGAGCAGGATAAGCTACTATATAAAACCCCTAAAAATACTACTTCCCTTAACATAACAGAAAAATACCATAATAGACAGTAATGTTTTGAAATACAATCAGAAAATAAAAATTAAAATGACATTAAAATTAGTCAAAAACGTTACTTTTGTAATAGTAAGTTTCTTATATCTCTCATGCAGATCTAGGATCTCGATTCCAAATTATTTTTACTTAAAAAACAAACAAAAAATGAAAATTGAATTGACATTAAAATTAGTCAAAGATGTTACCTTTGTGATAACTTGTTTCTTACACCCCTCATGCTGATCTAGAAACTCTTGTAATTCTTTTTGATCCTTCAGCATTTTTATCCATAATTTAGAAACTTCATCTCTAAGATTATTAGCTTGCAATTCAGATGCTGCTTTTATGGAACGATACTTCTCCACCTGAGCCTGCAAAGCAAATAACAACAGCAGATCATAATGAGAACTGTACAATTTGTGCAGCTATTTTATATGACTTGCTTATTACTGAAAAGAAGACTGGCAGCAGTGGAGGCATCTTGTTGACGACACCAAAAACCTTAGGTTTAAGTGGCCAAGGAGGTAAGATAAGCATATTGTTACCTAAAATCAATTGAAAACAGACTACAGCTGTGGCGATATCAACCTTTCTTGACTCCTAATATAATTATGAAACTGGTTAATCAATTTCTACTACTGATACCTAGATCAATTATTGTTAACTTTAATCAACTGGCAGGCCAGTTTTAAAGTTTTGCAAAGATATTTTCCAAAAATACTAAATGTTATTATAACAAAATGTATTATTATTTGTTCTATAGAAAAATAATGTTATAATACTATTTCATATTATACATGTTGATGGTATAATAGTTGTGAATGCTGCCCTTAATGCACGAAACATATAATGCAGTATATTACGTGTATGGGAGAGCTATCCAATTTTCTCAAACCGTACAATTTTCTCATTTTCTCGTACAGTAGCATTGTACTGTAGGTGTATGGGTGGGTTAGTACCAATTAACATGTATGGGGGGCTGGGTCACTACTACTTTATGTGTATGGGTGGTTGGGTTGGTCAATACCACTGATGTATGAGTGGGTGGGTGGGTTAGAACCACTGTAGTGTATGGGCTGGTGGGTGGGTCAGTATCACTGTATGTGTGGGAATGATCTTGAATTAACCTTATGCCAAACACATTAGCCACAGCGATAAGAAAGTAGACAGCTGACCGGTAAGGCTCGAGGGAAGGGGGACGTTTTGAGTTTGGGCAGTACCGACCGTCCAAAGAAGACCAGAATGGCTAAGTTCAACTTTTCATTAACTTAATTCATTTTGGGGGAACTTATATACTATGCCGGGTTTAAATAAATTACAATTGGAGGAGAGGGGGTTTAATTAAATTTAGTATATTAGCTAGCAAAATATAATTAATTATTATTAACGGCACTTTAATTAAATTTAGTCTATCATTGGCACTCCTAGACACAGCCTCGCAGCCAGCTAATTAGTATAGTAAATTTAATAAATATATTTGTTGAGGGGATATTTTATTTCTATTTATATTATTTAGTAAAGCTGGCTGTGATGGCATAATTAATGATCTCATACAACGGCACTTTCATGGTTCCATAACAGCTTGAATTTTTAATTTAAATGATCCAGCCATCTTCTTAACACTGTGTGGGTCGGCTTAGATAATTATAATATTTTTTTCATCCACAAACCATTGACAAAATCCCGTAAATACCTGGCCAGTTCCAACTTATCAAATTTAATACGCGAACGCCCACCACCCCACAATATACCCAATTCATTTATTAGCACACACTATTCACCAAACATCATAAACATTGATGATTTATTATTTTGCACGGTGGTAATTTTATGAACAATAAACATGCAGTGGTACTGGTTCACTAACTTACATGTACAGTGGTAATGATTGTAAGTCATATAATTTTCATTAAAAACAATTCCCAAAAAAACAAAAATAAACAAATAAAAAATTGGTTTTTGAAATATATTTAATGTTTCCTAACCTGGCGCCAATGCACAAGCTTAATTTTATATATATGATAGTCATAAAGTGAATGATATGGGTACATTTATTCAAAATAAATTAATTTTGTTTAGATTACAAATTTAACCACTTCATTTACTAGCCTAAACCAATTTTACTTTCCCAATTTTGATCTGAGTTTATAAAAACTCATTTCAAGCATCATCACTTCTTCATAGACCCCACTATCATCCAAATCCCCATCAAAATGTGAATTTAGCAGGAATGGAAGATTTATTAGGAAAAAGTGCAGATTATGTAAATGATTCAGAAACATAACAAACAATAAATACATCATCAGTGCAAGGTGTGTCCAGGTCAACCAGGATTATATCTAAACCAATGTTTAAAGAAATAGGGCCTACCCAATTATTAAATTAATAAAGATGTCAAACTTAATTAACACACGTACATGCAATAAATTTATGTATTGATTTTACATTCATTTTTGTTGTATTACGATCAAGTAAAATACTTTCTTGTTAACAATTTTTGAAAATAGTTTCTACTCCACCAAAAAACACATTTTTATAATCATAAAGAGTTGACATAAAAACAAAAAAACCATCCAGATACTGATCTGCGCCTATAGGACTGTAAACCATGATTGTATTATGAGCGGCCGATCTGCATGAAGGGTTTCTAACAATTTAAAAAATAAATCATGGGTAAGAAATAAAATATAAGTGCAGCTCCTGACAGCACAGTGTAAAAATAATCCTTGGCAGTCAGTGTTAATTAAAAGATCGTTTATCTTTTTTCTCCCCCTCCTGCATTAAAAAGGTTAATGGAATACCTTGCTACAAAACTAAATAGAAAGTTTTAACCTTCTATGAATGCCGCTCCTTAGTTATTCCACAAAACTTTGTGATTGAAAGTAAAGAATTCCATACTTACGACAAGCTTGTCATAATTGTTCTTGGTACAGGCAAAATCGACTTCTCCCATTTCCTGACTGGCAAATCGTTCAATTTTGTTCAGTGGCAGAATTTCGCACTCTTCAAGGAGTTGACGAAACTCTGCTTTAGCAGCAAGAAAATCCTTATTAAGTTGTTCCTAAAACAGAAAATTACAATCATCAATAATACTTCCAAGGCTGAATTCCAAATCTCCTTTGTACCAAAATGACAATCAGGTGTACATTTATAACATCATAGTAATCAGAATTTTATTTATGTCTAGTACTATTGACTATACAATGTTCATTCACATGAGTCCCGTGAATAACAGTTTGCCAGTCTTATGAGTTTAGTTCTTGTACTGCTGTCATAGGTCGCACTAGTGATCTCTCTGCCTTTATTCAGATAAGCTAAAGTAACTCATAGCGTGCACAACAGTCATCCCAGGACAAGTGCATAGCAACCTTCCATAAAAGAACTCTTTTTATTTGAAAACATTCACCATTAGAGAGCAGCATAAGCACTTGCATCCACAGCAAATGCTATAGTTTGACTGAGTCTTTCTTTAGTCAACGCTAGTAATAACAGTTATTATTTAAACATTGTTTTAAATATTTAACCCATTTTCGGTTAGGTTAAAGGGCAATTAGATTAAATACACCGGGTTGTGGTCCTGTCACCAAGCCCACCGCGCCTAGACTCCATGGCCCTTTGCGCCCCGAGCCTGACGACAGTGTCACAAGAGACCAGTCTCTCTTATAAAGGACATGATCTCCCCGAGTGTAGCCCTTCTAATATCCTCTGGTTCCAGAAAAGCGGTATCCAGAGTCCTATGCCTAAGAGATGAGAGAGCTCCACAATGACAAAAGATGTGTATGGAGCTCTCCTCATCCTCCTCACAAAGCCTACATGTGGAGTCTTCTGTTAGGCCCATTATCTTCATATGTCTGTGAAGAAGATTATGTCCAGTCAGCACCCACCTAGGCCCGGTTGCAGCTCAGCAGATCTCTGCTGTACCTGCGATCCGGTCCTTGGATAAGTGCATGAGACTGCCTGAGCCCGAACTCGGTCCTCCATCTGCCATTTTGTTCCTCAGAGGTCCACCTGTCAATTCTTCCTTTTACCTTTTGAAAAGGAATACCAAGAGCCGGCTCCGGCCCCAGCAGAGGGCACTTTGCCCCTCTCCTTGCCAGTGCATCGGCTCTCTCATTTCCATCAATACCAGCATGCCCAGGGACCCATATGAGTCTCACCTGTTTACGCTGGCAAAGAGTCTCCAGGATCCCCTGACACTCCCATACCAACTTAGAGCTGGTACGTGGTGCCACGATCGCCTTTATCACCCCCTACACAGCTACACATTTCTTCTTGTGTAGCTGTCATGATAGCCATCACTTCCACCTGGAAGACGGTAGCATGGGCCCCCAGAGGTACAGACAGAACTTTCCGTGCCCCCCTCCCATACACCCCAGCCTCCTTCTGTAAGTGAGCCGTCTGTATACCAGACTTGTGCAGGCTCGGTACTCCCTATCCACTTATCTCTACTTGGAAGGAAGGCCCTGACCTGCCTGTCAATTCTGTACCTAGGTATCATTAAGTCTGTTCTCATCGAAAGCATACACCATCATGCATGCCCATCATATACTAAAGGGCAATAGGCCAGGAATTAGTATATTAGGATAGATAGGACATCAGCAAATTACCTTAGAAGACAAGTCCACTAATATCACAGTAGTGCTAAACAAATATAATAGATTAACATTTGCACAAATATTCTGTGCCACTTTCTTCGGAGTATCTCTCTCTCTCTACCCACCTACAAAAAGTGCCAGTGGCACAGAACATTTGTGCAAATGTGATTCTATTGTATTTGTTTACTACTACTGTTGTGGTTGTGGACTTGTCTTCTACGGTAAGTTTTCTGATGTTCTGTTTGATAATATATTTAACCCTCGAGCGGGCGCTTGCGGAGTTTTCCTCCGCACGTTTAGTTTTTGTTAAAATAAATATGCAAAATTGGTGTCGGCATTCGTGTCCGGCTACGTACCTCACGAGCCTCATTCCGGGAATCCCCCAAAGCTATTTTTACCCCCTTCTTCCCCCTTGGTTCCTTGTCAGTTACAATTCAGTGACGCAGTGTCAGTTTGCGGAGGTTTTCTCCGCGTGCGCCCTATCGCGTAAGTGGTTAGTGCGCACGCGATGTTATTTATATTCACAACACGTCAAATTGGCCAAACTATGTGTATATTTATACATATACCAAAATATATGTGTGTTTTTATTTATTATTTAATTTATAATTATTATTAAATATATTTTGTTTGCATAGATGTATAATTGCATTATTGCGGAGCAAAACTCCGCATGCGCCCTCTCACATAACACCAACAGTGATACCCTCTTTATACTAGAAAATTACTTAATTTGTTTAATTAAAATATTACTTATATTTAGTTGAACAATTAATGTTATTAACAATGACATTTGGTTCCTAATAAAGTTATTCAACATTTAAATAAAATATTGCGTTATAACCAGAAGTAAAATGGGTAAAATTTGTGCAATTTAGTGATGCGGAATAAAACTCCGCATGCGCCCGCTCCCGTTTTATAAGTGAAGCGCCTGCTCGAGGGTTAACAAAATACAGTGACAAGTGCATAATGGTAAGTTTTAATATGATTTAAATGCACATTAAGTTCATGTTAAACATGCAACTTGTACATGTTGAATAAAGTTTTGGCTGAATTTAAAGTTATTAGTTTGAACTAATTACAACTGAGGAGATCAAATTATCTGTGCTAGTTGAGCCAATAGATACATCATATACTGACTGTCCTGGTCCTTCAGCAGATCACGATCCTACAGTTTCAAATTCTTAAAGTAAAATCATTCTAAATAAAGGAAGTAATTTTCTACACAGTAAACTCAAACCTACCAGGTACATAGATCTCCACACACATACGAAACCAGCAACAGAACCAACTTTGCATCCCACATCTAACTCTACCAGAAACAAAAACATTTTACAAAGCTGTGCTAAACTTCACCACCTACCCAGTCTACCACATCACCTGAAGGAGTAAACTACATGCTGTATTGTAATACCTTTTAACACAGTGGTTACAAGGTCACTCTACACTGAAGCCGAATTCCTTACCTCATAACTACACAACTTATTGAACTCTTCTTTATGCAATGAACTGATCTTAAAAAATTTGTAATCTGCTATTTCACGAATAAAACTTTTTTAGCGTTGAATTATTTCCATTCATACATAAAAAACATTTTGCCTTATTTTGATATTAAGCATTGGTAGATGAGTGTTCAAATTAATCTAAATGCATTGGCAAAAGTTACCGTTATTTCATAAATTTTTTAAAACTTGTAACATTTACTGGAATGTTTTCTTCGTTTTTATAACATGTAATAATATGATTTATTATAATATATAAATAAGAAGCTATACATTTAAATCTGCTAATAAGTCCAATAATTTTTTCATGTACCAATTATTATTTAAAGATTTATAGATGCCAAACAAAATGACAAAGCAAAAGTGACATTCCCGTGAACAATGATAACATTACAGTAGAATCAAGTGGACGAGTTAGTTTCAATTCAGCAAAACTTTATGTAAGACAGAGAAAAAAACATGCAACAAAGACTGTTGCAAAGAAACAAAAATGAAAACACTGTGAAGTAGTACTGCAACCAAGCTACTTGGGAACTAAGTGTCAAAAATGTAGTTGATATGCTCTGTTCTCAGCCCTCTTAATACCAACATAGCCGGCTCAATGATTGCTAATGACATGGGCAACTACAAGAAAAGTCTGGAGCTCCAGTGGGGTGGTCAGTTACCAGTATTCGTCATTGTGAAAGCAAGAGAACTGAGTATCCGGATCATCATTTTGTTAAAATCAGACCAAAACTATGTAGTTTAGATTCCACATTAAACTGTAGGTGTTCTAGTTACTCTGGCTATTGGTCTGTTAGTTATTTTCTTTTTCTAAGACACAGTTCACCTCAGTTTGTAGCAATGAGTCCTCGTTACTCTCGCCCAGATCTTGTTTATCGGTGTCTTATCAATACATAAATAAAAACTACAGAAATGAGTTAGTAATAAAAACAATGTTCTAGTTAAGCTTATTGAATATTGGAAATCAAGGAAAATGTGACAAAGCTAATCTCAGCTACATACCATGAGTCCTTCCAAGTAGGCTACACGCTCCGCTGCCTTTGAAATTTCTTCTTGTGAAGGCACATTTAAATCATTTGCATGAGAATACTCAATTATATTTTTGGAAATAGGATCTGTTAGTTGACAATTTTCTTCCAGAATCAAACATAAATCCTTTTCCTAAAACACAATATTTAAATTCAACAATGTTACTAACTAAACAAATGTTCAACTTTAGACTGGGAAATGAAAGCTATGCACCTGTGGTAAACTGAAGACAGGTAATAAACTGATGGCCACAGGCTTATTTTTCAATTAACTGAATATGATTTACCACAGGTGTGTTGCTTTCCTCCCTATTTTTACGAAATTATAGGCATATCCTAAGAAATAACTTTTTAGTTACTAAATCTTGGTCTTCAGGGTTTGATTGCGTCATTAGGCTATGTACATTATGTACAAACATCGCCGACGTTTCAACCACCTTCAAGGAGAGACGAACACTATTAAAAACGCCAAGACCGAGATTTTGTTAGTAATAGTAACAACTGTGAAGGACTTTTTTGTTTTAGTGAGCAATATTATAAATAAATTTAATAATATTTTTTCCAGACTGAAAATAATAACACTTATTCAACAATCAGTTAGATAGTAACATTTGATTATTATCAAACGGTTAGCTTTGAGTACTTTAATATGTACATAGGTAGTTGATTAATACTCAGTGGTGACATTGTTATGTTTGACTTAAATTTTTCACTAATGAATGATGATGATGATAAGTGTAGTATGCCATTAAAGATGTAATGGTAAGATTTTCACAAACAGTGTGTAAAGAGTCCTCCTGATACAGCTTTGGATTTTTGTTTCAAAGACTGCAGACCAGGCAGTGGAACTTAACACATCAAAACGCTTCTTCTTAAATTAATCATCAATTTTCTGTCACATCCTAGGAACAACTCATAAAAGGAGTAAGTAGAAAATCTTAAACGAAGAATAGGTGAAGTTCCTAACAACAAATTGAAAGTCTTTATTAAAAGATACAATGCTACAAAGTTGACCTCTAAAGGTACACACCAAACAAAATGGCAGTCATTGAAATTTACAAATTTATGCTAGTTGAAAAATGTATTGGGATTAATTTCTTTAAATGAGTTATATATAATGTGAAACCACACCGAACGTAACACGCTGTTTTACAAACAGACGTACCCCCATAGATGACTTTCTATTACATTGATGATGCCACACTTAAATTACACCACAGGTAAATTTTTGTACATTTCAGCCAATCCCATTTTGTGTTGGTCAGATTTGTGACATGTATTCTTTTAAGGGCCTTTGAACATGAAAGAGGTGTACGTAAGCCAAGTACCAACAAACAAATGGGATTGTTCACATATAAGCACATGCTTTAAACCAATGTCGCCAAAGCGTGGCACTCATGGTATACACTGCAAATGCCGGATATACTTTGATCAGTTTTAAGTAATTTTATAAATAAAATTACTAGATTTTCTCACGCATATAAAAGTAATGTACCATAACTATACATTTCATAAATAGCCTACTAATTCCTTTTACAACCTCTAGAAGCCAAGAAAATTTCCTTTCGGGACATAGTTAAGAATTTTTTTTCTTAAAAAGTTAAAATTCTGAAATTCATAAAAGTTGTAGAAAAGATTCTTGTCAACCACATATTAAAATATAAACGTAATACAATAACAGGTTTTTGTGTGATAAAAGTGTAAAGCTGATGCACAGTGAAAACTAGTAAAATTCCAGTACTTTTTTTCAACTAGGATAACAATTAATTATAATAGTTTTAAAATGCATATGTCATAGCATACAATAAAAGATAAAAAAAAAAAATATTGTGATTGGACTTTTCATAGTTTATAGGCCTTCATTTGTTTCTTAGTAAACAACCTTCAAACTCGGGTACACATAGTTCCTGCACCAACATTAGGTCAAGCTTTATGCTCGTAGCCTAGAGTGAGACAGAGGGCAGCGCGACCGACTGATAGGGAAGATTACAATTTGCCATTAGAATGATGGGGAGAGGAAACTGTGGACCGGCACATTGGGTTGAGAGATAGGTATGTGGCAGAAATTCTCAACCAGCGATATTATCGGCAGCCGCGCTAAGCTTGTTTCGTCTAGTACAAGAAGTTGCCTATTTTCATATCTCTTTTCACTTCTTATAGATGTGTATTCATTGTGAAAAGTAAGTAAAATTTGCAATAATATATTTTGGAACCTGGCACGGTATATTATATGAATTTTAGCAGTAAACGTGTTAAAACTACTACATATCTGCAGGTTAAAATGGTTGTGAGTGTAGATATAATTAAGTAACATAAAGCCTACCTTTTCTTTAAGAACATCATAGTCTCTCATTCGTTTTACTTTAATTTCATTGTAGGATTCCAATAATTTCCAAAGTTGATCTTCCAAATCAGCCAGAGGAGTGTCTTCTATATTCTTGGACAATCCACTTGAAATTCCAAGAACCTGTAAATGTAAGTACAACAAAAAAATTTAAATTTAAGAATAAAGTACATTGAACACAAAAAACATTTACACTAGGCAGGCCTTCCAACCTCATTTCAAACTATCTTTCTTTCAGACGTTCATTGCTGATGACGCGGTTCTGTGCCATGCCCCGGGTCCGTGCCATATTGTTATTGCCTCAGTGTTTCCAGTATTTATAAGAGCGCTGTGATTCGTTGTGAGCACTCTACAAACTTTCTGTTGAACCAAATATTACCGTTCATTATATTTCACTAATACTGGTGAAGGATATCACTTGTAGGATTGTAGCAAACTTGTTAACTTAATATCCTACACACAACTAAGACTTGGAAGTTGGGTTTCAGTCAGACGAGAGACAGAGTTAAATAAAGCATTCCTAAAAACAATAACTGCACAGCTGAGTCAATCTGACTGGTAGCAAATAACAGCTGATTGATAAATTAAATTGATTTATTTATTGTTCAAACGGTCAAAGCCGCTTAACCTTTTCTCTTCTCTCCCAAACCTCTTGTCATGTAAAACATGTGACAGTGTAGTGTAAAGAAGAAATATGTGACTCCTGCTACATCATCTGAGTTTACAACACGAAAGGTAATGCCTACCTCTTAAGGGAGTTCAATCGAAAATTATTTTTGAATAAAATTGTTAGTGTCCATGTAAGTAATAAATGTTACAGGAAAAAATTCTAAAAAATTTCTTTATGGAGATATGGCTGCCCAAAGTGACTAATTTGGCTTTTTTGGTGCATAACTCATGAACAAATCGTGTGAAATAATTTATTAACATTTTGAGAATATAGTGGACAAAAGGTACTCATCAACTTAGTATATAGTAAATCTAAAAAAAATAATCTTTTTTTAAATGTTACCATTTACTTTTCTGTAAATGATATTTGTTCAAATTTTGAGTTCAAATTTGTACAGTCATCTTTTACTAAAAAAGTAGATTATAGTGAGTCAGGATCTTTACTACTCTTAGCAGCAATTGCGATAAAATCTAGAACAAAATTCTTTCGAGCACTAAACTGGGTGCCCGGACGAACACCCTTAAACGTATTACTTTTATAAAGGTCTTCCACCCATTGTTTAGATAATCTTTTTCTCATTTACCCTTCACATATATAGGCTTCACATGTATTTTTTTTTCATTTAAAACTTTTTATTATGTGTAGATAGTTTTTACTGTGTTGTCCTAAAGTTTTATAATGATTTTTCAAACAATTCCATCATGACTTCACATTTTTTTGAACTTTTTTTATCATTTATTATACATACTTGTAGAGTTAAAATGGTATTTAACACTTCACACTTTGTAATAGATTTGAAATAAAAAATGACCAAATACGCACACCAGTTACACATTAAATGACCACCAGTCCGGGGCCTAAGTTTGGTACATAATCATAACCAGTTTTGATAGCTGGGATTTCTTAGTAAACTTATTACTATTTTGTCTAATTTTTATTTAACCATTTCTTAGAAAAACCCAACTTAATTCTTACTCGTTCTCACCTTTTCAAGTGCCAAGGCTTGCTTTCCAAGTGATTCTATACTGTCTGCCAGAGATCTTTTGGAATTTTCCATTTCTTCAATCCGTTCTTCCCAAAATCTCTGGGGGAAATAAGATTATTTAGTAAAAATAAATAAATAAAATTAAAGTGAACAGAGTGCCAATAAAAAGTAGGGTAGAGTCACAATATTACCCTGAATTGAATGTTTGTTCTTTGTGTTTTTCTTATTTTTTTTGACAAGGTTTCATTATTATAAAAGTATTTTTTTATTTTTACTTTTTTTTTACTTTTTTTATTTTTTTATTTTTACAAAGAACCCTTTATAAAAGTACCTATATATCAGAGATTCAAGGTAAACACCTGCTTTGCACTTTGATGGTACATGCCTTGAATCCCCCAAACTGTACATCTATACGTAAGCTGGTAGAGAAACTAACATTCTTTCTAGCCATGTGGATCATTTTGTCAGTGAAGTTAACCCTTAGCACTCCGACATCCAATATATCGGACATTTGGACGTTCAAAATATGCTTTTTACTTGGCTTTATAAACTTTCCAAATGCGCTCAAATTACGATATAATATATTTATAGTTTAGAGTAGTAGTACTTTATAGTCTACCATATCAAATGTTTTTTTTTTTATCAGCAGTAGTTTTTTTCAGCTGTTTTTGCTATTCTTCCAATGTTTTGTTTTGTAACTAGGCATATGTTATATTCTGTTATGTTTTTTATGCAATTATATATGTTTTTCAAGTTTCTATAACATTTCATTTTATCAGCGGTTTGAATATTTATTATTTTATGGCTTAGTGACTTTATCAATAACAATTTTATAAATAAATATATATTTTCATTTTTTTTAGCATTTATTGTTACTGATTCACCATTAGGAGAAATGAAATAAATGTGACTGGTGCTTCACAAATTTGATCAGAGTACATAATATAAGTTTACTGTACTTTATATGCTAAATTTTTAATTTGTCAAGAATTTAACAATTTCTTACCATTTATGAAGGTAACTGCACAAAAGTTGGCATACAAGTTTACAAAATTATATAAGAAATATAATAATAACCATGTCAGTAATTTATAATAGATCAGTGTAGTTTTTTTTTTTTTATTATTATTATTATTATTATAAGGGCTTCAACGTTAACTTTTATAAGGTTTTAGATCTAAATTTTAATAAAGTAAAAAATGTATAAATTATTATTGTTATTTTCATTCACATGTAGAATGCTATAAAAAATAAAACAAAAAATAAATCATAGTTCTAAGTTATTTTAGTAACTAAATTTTGATTTTTTTATGAAACCTTTTCAAAATTGGCAAAATAGGCTTGGAGTTTTTTGCTACGTAGTACTTTACTAACATAGACTGGAGTTTTTGACACTGACCAAAAATGTGTGTTTATTGTGCAAAATGTTAATGTTTTGTATAATGGTTTTTTAACCTTTGTGCCATCACTATTGTCACTGATAAAAAATTAAAGTTTTGAGTATGTTTTAGCAAATAAGAATTTACTTATATACTTTTGGTCTTTGTTTTGTTAAATCGTAGTTTACAATGTAATGAAGCATTATTTGGCATCAATGACAAAGCTGAAATCAGCAATGAGATTTATAACTTAAAGTCAGCCTAATTCAGATGTAAAAATAGGAACACGATGATATTTTTTGTATATAAACTTACACATTATTTATTAACGGAAATCCGTCCTCAATCTCTTTAGCCAATTATAAACAATGTTACTTTCAGAGCAGAAGACAAATTACACTTAACAATATACTATTAACTGCAAAAAATATACTTAGAAGCAGCAAAAACCGCAAAAAGACAATGAACACATGGCAACAGAAAGCGAAGCTAAAATATCGTTAAATGTTATTATTCGTCTTTTTCACCATTCTTTCAGAAAACAAATTTCAATAATTTCAGTATATTGATTTATGTACAACTAACTCTCCAGGTGCTACCCTAGCTTACTGCGATGTCAGGTCCATTGTCACTTTGAAATCCGCTGGCGTCTATAATTGACAAAATATAAGGTAGTATTTCATTAAGTAATAAACTAGAAGAAACACTGAAATCGTCATACTCTATGAAATACTTCTTTAACTCTAAGACTCTCATTAGATAACAGGTACTATGAAGCATATGTTTTGTTGACAGCTCATACAGAGTAGTTGTTCATGTCATCTGTGTTCTGTTATTGTTTATGTAGCATTTTTACTATTTTAGTGTATTGTTTTTGTAATATATTGTTATTGTAGTGTATTTTTTAATCAATACGAGTGAACTAAGTAGGTCAAGTGCAATACGAAATATGTTAGATGAACTAGAACATTCAGACATTGAAAGTGACAATAATGTTTATGTAATGACAGCGATTTTTTACGTGCAAAATTTTTATATTTTTTTAATCTCAGTGATTATTTTCAAGATGTTATTCTATAAGATGTATATATTTTTGTGTTCAATATTAAATTTTCTTCAATTTGTATATATAGGAATTTAATTTTTCTGAATTTAGTGAAATAATAGGCCTATATATGTGCTCGAAATGAAAAAAAAAAAACTTTTGTTTTTGAGAAACAACATCACTGCATTTCTTATCATAAAATAGTAAGTCCTTCATATTTCATGATATGAGTTCATATTTCATATTATTCATATTGTTTCATATTTCATAAAGTTGAGGAATAATAATAAGTAATATTTTATTATTCCTCAACTTTTTCTGAAAAGAAAGATGTATAGTAAGTACTCTTTCCATTAGGTTTCCAGTTATAAATAATTTTTTTACAAACACATCCAGATACCGGTACAACGAAAAAGGATACACTTAAGATAGTTGGCAGCTACATTGGTGCTACAGTACAGCCTCGATTATCCGGCAGTCTGTGTCATCCGGTCCGGCAAGTAGATAAAAATAAAAATTATTTATAAGATAAAATTACAATTAATCGTAAGTGCATTTTAGTTTTTAAACGCAAATTTCGTACACGACTTTTTCGGTTTTGCATTTCGCAATTTGCAGGCACTGTATTGACAAGTGGTCGCTTGTTACTGCTTAATAATATAATAATGCGCCTGATAATCCAAGCTGGCAATGTTGTTTACTTTTGTTCCATGTGGCTAGCTGGAAGAGTCCATTTCGTGAGCGGGGAAAGTGGAACAGTTCATTTTACGTACACATCCACAAGCAGCATCAAAGTTGGTGTTGCATCACATGCAGTTGTAGGTACTCCGCTTACGCATGCTGTCTGTTATCAGTTACTAAATGTGTTTCTCCAATAATATTAAGTTATTTATGACTTATGTTTTATCCGTCTTTTATCGTATCTTGCTTGATCTTCGCCACATTAGGCCGGATAACCGAGGTTGTGCTGTAGTTAGTTTCTGGATGTTGAATAGGGGAGAGAAGTGAGTATCAGACTTGTCAATCAGCTGAAAAATCAGACCAATACTACATAGTTCAGATTCCATGTAAAGCTGTTGACCTTTCAGTTGCCCTGGCAATTGGGCTATTAATTAATTAATTAAACCCTTTCTGAGAAACAAGCCAATTCAGTTAGTAATCAAGATGATACAGGTCATCCGCACTCATGTAATCATTCACTTTTTTGCCTTAATACGTACAAGTGTCTGTGTCTCATATCTAAAAACACGAATTGCAAAAAACATATCTTTGGTACCTCAAGATTTGTTTCCAGCGTTTCAAGCCTTTTGTTGAAGTTTGCATCATTGGGTCCATATATAACTGTCCAGATATTCATTAATCTGTTCAAAGAGTCACTGCAAGTTTGTTTCAGCTTGTCTGAACATGAACTGGCAAGACTTGATCTGTAAAGAAAATAAATACAAGGCCTATTTATTATCATATATTGCATAAAATGACAAGAAAATTAGGTAATCTCTCTAGTTACTTCTTTAAAAATAAACATAAAATGATATATGCTCAATATGTTTTAATTTATAGCTTACATTTATCTTCTACAGTGGCCTAAGTTACTTTACACAATTATATCTGCAAAAAAAACCACTTAATTGAGCCATATATTACAAAAACTTCAGGCTTTAATAGCATATTTAAGAGATTTTAGAAACTACTGTATTAACCTGGTCAATGAACACTGACACGGAAAGATTTAGAGTTTATAAGATTAATTTCCCACCAAGAAGGCTTGGTCTAAATTTATTTTAGGATTAAAAAAAATTTATTTGGTGAGAAACAGTGAAATTACTTTTTAAGATTCAACTTTTAAAATTGGATCAGAAATGTGATTTTAACTTT
The DNA here is from genome assembly GCA_035578905.1 of Stictocephala bisonia. Lineage (NCBI taxonomy): Eukaryota > Metazoa > Arthropoda > Insecta > Hemiptera > Membracidae > Stictocephala > Stictocephala bisonia. The sequence continues at coordinate 8,377,879 of JAQJVL010000002.1, read as the reverse complement.
GAACAGGGGTTTATATTGCAATGAATTTTAAATAGTTCTAAAATGTATTTTTGAATGTATTATTACACAACCGCTGGAAGCCACTCTAGTGAAATCACTCAAGCAAATTTGCATTTTATTGCTAATCAGTGCTTTTATTATGACCACTATTTATGACTTGTCTCAAGAAAAACTATGGTTTTAATGTGACACATAAAAAAATTGGCTGGAGCATAATTGTCACCGCACAAACTTTTAAATTTGTCTATATTTATAGAGAAAAAACAAATCTGAAAAGTTACGCTTATTGATGTACATGTATTGGTATAATCACACTCATTCGAAATCCATATTTGCCCATATCTTGACGATCAGCGTCTTATTAATAAATACATATAGCTGAATTCATATAGGGCTAAGCTTTCTTTTGCCAAACACCAAAATTATAAAAAGACAATAGGCTGGGAAAATGTATAAATATAGGAATATTGACCAAATTGAAAAATATACAAAGGAAATTATTCACTAATTAGATTAAAAAGTAATTATGCACTTTCTTGCCACCTCTGATAATTTTATTTCATGTTAAAAAAGTGGTAAAAAAAGAGTTTATATCTCTTGAGAAGTTTGATTTCATCTGCGGAAAACTCGTTTTTTAACCAAAAAATCAGTTTTTTATCTAATAATGAAAAAACCAACATTTTTTATAAATTTGTTGTATTTCGACAACTTTTTTTTCATTTCTCGTGTTTTTTTATGCTGGACACAAATATATAACGGGTTTTGTAGTAAAATTATTTTTTTCAGCTCGAAAAATGCATTTTTTACTTACATAACCAAACTTATCCTAATTGTCTATTTTCTCAACAAAAATTTGTAATTTGCGTAAAATTCGAGCGTTTGGCCTCCGTGACGGCCTACCCGCCGTAACTCTGGCAGGAATATAGGTGAATTCGGTTTTTGTGATTAATAGTTGTTGTATATATAATGATCGTGTAATGGCCGCTAATCGCGATAGTAGTTTTTCCGTTATTTCTTGAGAAATATTTGTAATAGACCAAAATAGTTTTCAAATTTGTGTATTCAGCGCAAAAAAACATCAAAATAAAAAAGATGATTAAAATACCATTTAAATTACGGTAATGGAAATATGACAAAAATACTAAAAGTTATGACATTGGTTTATCGAAATTTTCGGTAAAATATGTTATTTCCACGAAATAAAAAGCATATCTCGTGAAAATACAGCCAATTCTAGACCCATTTCAAGCATAATGTTCCAAATTTGTTTGGTGGCAAGAAACTGCATAAATACCGATTGAAAAACCAACCATTGTTTTAAAAACCTAATAGAGCATAGGCCTAGTGTGTATAACATAGCTCAGCCCTATGTTATACTTCCCTCACGATAAATTGCTAATAAGTTAATAGTGCCTGGCGTCCTATCATTTTGATGAACATAGCCCAAATTATAATTTTATTATTGGCTGTTGCTAATATCAATTAACCTGTATTTGATTCATTCAATCCATGTCAAAGATGTTTCTTTTATCATTAAAACCTTTTATGAAGGTACTATGTGATCTGTTAGATCTAAATAAATATTTTCATATGGCCACTGAACACAAGACTATCACAAAATACTTTGAGAAATAATTAGTTGTAAATTTTGCAGTCATATTCAACATGAAAACACTGCAAAATAAAAGGGAGTTTAAGGAACCATATAAAATAACATGAATGTGTTAAATCCACGGCATTACAGTAGAATTTTTCTGCTTAAGCTCTTATGTTAAGCAAGTTCCTGAAATGTAATCTTAAAATCACGGTTTAAGAGTTGAATAGGCCTACCTCTATAACTAAGAAAAATAATTACTGGATTAATGCATTTACTTACTTGCTGTTTGTACTTAAGCCACTCATTGTATGTAAAAAGATTTATCAAGTATTAAAATACAATAACTGAATCGTTCTATAATATAGTCAATTAGCCTAACTAGGGTAACATTTAATCATTACAAGAAAACTATGTTCCAAAACGAAACAAGTAAAAACGACTATAACTAAATTAAATAATTCAATCTTAAGTCCTTTAACTATAAAAGGGATCACAGTATAATATTCTGCGAGAAATGTCGTCAATAATTAAATTCATATCACATCAATACGTCATTTAACCAGCGTCTTTAGATCAGTAACGGACATTTTAAATTTGAAATACAAACTTACAAAACAAATAAGCAAAAACGCCCACCATCATGGAGGACAAACAAATTCAACAAAGACATAAAATTTAATCTAGTATATATATTACAGAAAATTGTCCAATAAAAAGTAGTAGAAGTTAGATTACTACTATTATAAAAATTAGAGTACATTTACCATGGTTTGACCCTGAAATTAATTAGTAGTCTGAAATTTATATAAATTTGAGGCTGGTTTGTAATCAATCAAGAACCATCTATTTCCATTGACAAAACTTCAAATTTGAATAGGACATATCATAAACACATCAATTAAACAAGGGACTGTTCCCAAACAAATGAAACAAGCCATAGTTTATCCTAAGCATAAAAAAGGCGACATGAACTGCATTGAAAACTACCGACCCATCTCTATACTACCAACCTTATCTAAATACCTGGAAAAAATAATTAACAGACAACTTACAAACTTTTTAGAAAGCTCCAACACAATCTCAAATAATCAACACGGCTTTAGAGAAGGAAAAAGCATCAATACAGCCCTCACCCAACTATGCGAAACCATAACCAATATGTGGGGAAATAAACATCAAGCCTCAGGCCTATTTATCGACCTTCGTAAAGCCTTCGACAGCCTTGACAGAACAACACTAATTAAAAAACTTAAAACTCTAAATATTAAAAACAAAGCACTTTCATGGCTCACCAGCTACCTAACGGACAGATATCAACTCATCGAAATTGAACAACTTTCCCAAAACATCGTAATAAAAACCAGGTCAAAATTAAAACAAACAACATCAGGAATACCCCAAGGATCAGTGTTAGGACCCCTACTCTTCTTAATATATATCAACTCCTTCCCAGAACTCCTACCAGGGAGTAGCACATGTATAATGTTTGCCGACGATACCACTATTCTAAGACCCCTGCAAAAGACTTTACCTGAAAACACTCAAATAAATGAACTACTGGATCAAGCTACAATTGGCTTTAATCAACTAAAACTTAACATCAATAAATCAAAGACAATTCACATTAATTTCTCCACCAAACCCCAAAATATACAAGAAATACCCAAAGACAACGAAATCACCACCGCAAGATCAACTAAATTACTCGGCATAACACTAGACGAAAACCTAAAATGGGAACCACACATAATTAAATTAGAAAAAACGCTAGCCTCTACTACTTTCGCCCTTCGCAGACTCCGAGAAATCACAAATAAAGACACAGCACTAATAGCATACCATGCTCTTTTTGCATCACATCTCCGATTTGGAATAATCGCCTGGGGAGGAGCAAATGAATACCTAATAACATCAATAATGAAACAACAGAAGAACGCAATCAGGGCCATAGAACAAACCCAATACCTTGAACACTGCAAAAACCTTTTCATCCAAAATAAAATTCTAACCGTAATATCATTATACATCCTAGAACTAATCAAACTCATAAAAAACAATCCCCCAACACTTAGATCAGAATGCCACAAATACAATATTAGAGTAAAGACCAATTTTAACTCAGAGCATCACAGACTAACAAAATCAAGTAAAAACCCTAAAGCTATGGCTATACAAATCTTCAATCTACTACCACAAAATTTAAAACTACAACTCCATAATAAAAACTTTCTTACAACATTAAAAATTTATCTAATTGATAGGCCATATTACAAATTAACAGAATTCTTTGATAAGCATAAATAGGGCCAAAGCTCACTCAACACTCAACACTACAACTCTGACGATTCCCTGGTCTTGACGACTACGGAGAAGACATCGATAAAAATAAAAAAAAAAAAAAAAAAAAAAAAAAAAAAAGGACACTTCAATTAATAACTAATTATACAAGCATTCAAGAATCAAGAATCAAGAACTTTATTGCCAGAGATCATAGTAACATGAATTAGGCATAGTCAATTTTTATGTTAAAACTAAGAGAGTTACATGCATAATATGTTATATTAAGTTAAGTACATAGGTGTTAAAACTACAAGTAAATAATTAAAAAATATAAATAACATACCAAAATATGTAGTCATGAACAATTCGGTCTTTCACTAGCCTAATGATTACTTAAATTCTATATTCACAGGGGTTTCCAAAAATTCCCTAATGCTATAGAAAGGGTTATTGACTAGCCAATTGAAAATAGAAATTCTAAAACTAAAGACATCAGCTGTACGAGCAGACTCAGACAGCTTGTTAAAAAATTTTATACTGTAAATTTTGAAACACTTACCAAATTTTGCCAATCTGTGCTGAGGTATGTCCAGGAGTGTGTTTTGTCTCGTTAGATGTCCATGTATGTTGTTCCTAGTTAGAAAATCATGTAGGTTATTTTTTGTATAAAGCAACACAGTAAGTATGTAAAGGTTAGTGATTGTAAGTATTCTATGTTGAATGAAAAGTGGTTTGCAGTGATCCCTAGGACTTTTACCTGCCAGAATTCTAACAACTTTTTTCTGCAATAAAAGAATGCTGTCCACATCAGAAGAATGGCCCCAGAGAATTAATCCATATTGCAAGTGGGACTGGAAAATACCAAAGTAAGCTGTACGCAAAAAATCAGGATCAATCAAGGGTTTAAGCTTCCAAAACAGATAAACAACTCTGGACAGTTTCTTACAAATCTCTGTAATGTGGATATTCCAATTTAGTTTTGTATCCAAATGAAGACCAAGCAGTTTCACTGATTTATTATGACAATCATTATTTAAACTAATAAATAAATTTTGAGTTTTTTCTTCGTTACAAACCAATATATTTGACTTAAACCAATTAAGAACAGAATCTTGAGCAGTATCCATAACACTCTTCAATCGTACCAAGTCTTTATCTGAGCTAAATATTGTTGTATCATCTGCATATAAGACCGAACGCACTGGGATATTATATGGCAAGTCATTAACTGCAATGACAAACAGGAAAGGACCAAGGACAGAACCCTGTGGTACACCTGTCTTGACCTCTCTAAGTGAAGAACACTCACCTTTAATGTTAACAAATTGTTGTCTATTAGTTAGGTATGACTTAAAAACGTCCAACTGTTTACCTATGATACCATAAAACTCAAGTTTGCTAATCAAAATATCAAATGGTATACAATCAAACGCCTTGGATAGATCAAACATGAGCACTGAGACAGACTCCCCTCTCTCAAAAGCCATCAATGCACCCTCCACAACCCGTTGCACCGCTTGAGTAGTGGATCTATTCCTCCTGAATCCAAACTGACAATCAGTTAGTAGATTGTGGGATTCAAAAAATGTATTAACCTGATTAAGAATTAAAGATTCAAATATTTTTGAAAAAATAGGAACAATTGAAACCGGACGATAATTATGTGGCAAATTCTTATCACCTTTTTTGAAAATAGGAATAACTTTAGAAACTTTTAAATACTGAGGAAAATAACCTTTGTCTAAACATTCATTGAATATATAGGTTAGAGGTTCACAAATCTTGTGAATAACCTTTTTAATATTATTATTTGAGAGCCATAAATAATCCATAGATTTTGAATTTGACAACTTAGAAACCACCTGAATAACATTCTTTGGTAAGATTTTAGACCATTTAAAGTTGCCTGTTTTCTGTAAATCTGGATTCATGAGGTTGATTGCAGTACTTTTTTCATCGGAATTATGATCAAATTGATTCACCAATTCATGTACAGAGTTCAAAAAGTATGAATTAAGATCTTCTGGGTAAAGTTTTAATTCATTTAACTGAAAACCAGTTTGTTCATGCTTAATGATGTCCCAGGCAGCTTTGCACTGATTAACTGAGTTGATGATGTAGTGTTCGTACGTCTCTTTTTTTGCCTTACTAAGATTGTCTCTGTAAATTTTTTTAAAGCCAATATACACTCTATATGCAACCTGAGTATGCTCTGACTGAACCAATTTTAGATTTTTATAAACATCATAATAGGCCATCATTGTATTTTTATCTTGCCTTAAACTGTCACTATACCAATTTACACTTAGTTTTTTCCTTAACATATTAGATTCAGCTTTGTTTGACTTAGCAATAACAGGTGAGCAAAAATGCCATAGGTTAACAATTTTCATAAAGAACTCCTGACATAAGTTCTCTAAGCTGATATGGCCAAACTCATACTCAGAAAAGACATCCCAAACTTGCTCAGCCAAAATATCAGCAAAGTTCAAAATTATTGCTTCGGTTTGTTTCCGAAAATAAATTTTGTGTGTGACTCGTTTATTTACAAAATTTGCATTTATAGGCAAAACTTTTAATTTGAGAAATATTGGCTCATGATCCGCAATAGAACCAGGTAGTAACTTGATTTCACACATTAAATGAGAAAAGTTAACCAAGATGTTGTCTATACAGGAATCTATGCGAGTAGGACTCTTATTTGTGCAAGTCAGGTTTAAAGATCTTAAAAGATTAAGAAAATCTACACTTGCACGATTGTTAATGTTAGCCATTTCAATATTAAAGTCACCACACACAACCACCCGCACCCTATTCCTAGTAACCTTCCTCACGGCAGTTTCAAAAAGTTGAAAAAATTTTTGAACATCACCATTTGGTGATCTATATATGACATTGACCTACCCGGCCACGAATACACGCAGAAAAAATATTGACCCAACCACCCTCTCAATTATGTACAACTATATTGGCTTTTTCACCCAAAAGCCAATATAGTTGCCTGAGAGATGATCAATGTTTTTAATTGTCTCTCAAGAATATACTTAGGACTATACTCCTATCTATATCATGTTTTATGTTCACTATATATGCAGTGATTTAGAACTGATCCAACGCGAACTATCCACTGACAATTAATTGACTTTACCCCGGGTCAGAGGCCAATATCTGACTAGTATGGTACTTGATCCATTGATATATCAATAGCAGTAGCACCTTGTAAATAAATATTGAATATCTAAAATAAATATAATTATAAAATATTTTAAAAATTAACAATACTATAACATTAGAGAACAATGCCAACATTATCTAAAATAAATCTGTGAAAAAGTCCCATGATAAGGCCCTAATCACTCGCATATTTGAGGATATTGATCTGTCAGCCCCTGATTTTGTGTAATACAGGCTTGGTAAACAATCCGCTACAAAACATAGAATACTAAAGATCATATTTCCTAATTCAGAGACTGCCAATGATCAACTAAAAGAGTTCAATATTGATTCTATTGCGGGAGATGATTTGACTAATGTTTGTAAGCCTTTTTATCTTTCTTTTCCTCTTGTTTTGTTCTTGACCCTCAATTTCTGCCTTCCGAATTCTTTGTTCATCATACTTTAACAAGCCGTCAGTCATAAACTTTCCAGGATCCACGCCAAGTCTTTCCAAAACATTACATTTGGCCTTTGAACCATCATTAAAGCATATAACTGCATCTGTGACTCCAAGTTTAAGAGTATCCAGTCCAACAAAAAACAGTTTTTGGGATTCTTTGCCAGATTATACTATTGAAACTCTCATTCGGGTTTTGTGTTTTCCCATGAGTACACCTTTCTAATAACTCCTTTCTGGACAAATCCTTAAACACAGGCTTTATGGCCTCCATTACAGGAACAGGAATGGTATGATCATGCTTAAAATTTGTGCCCATAGCTTTAGCCTTGTTATATTTGCACCAGGATTCTGGTCCAAGAGGGTAACGTTCATGTTGCGAGTTATCATCACTTGAAATTCTATGGTAGTAAATAGCCCAAATTGCATTTTCCATAGCAAGCACATCATGAGTATTGTTTCTTATGGCCTTACCATAATAATTTTGAAGGTGATCTATTTCAGCATTATTTAGCCGGCCTTTTCCGCCAAGATTCATACCATCTGATAACTTTTTTTTTTCCACTTTCAACCGTCTCAATCTTGTGCCAACTCTATTTTGAACGTGGCATACACATTCTAGTTTTAAAATAAGTACACCATTTCCATATGGCCTATCCTCCAGTACTGCAGCAAACCCCTTAGAATCGCCGTCTCCTAAGTATTTGGTTTAACGCAATCGAAGTTTTTCTTCTGAGCGAGAGCATAAAGCTTTACCGCCAGCAACCTCCATACCACCACTGAAGCCAACCTAATTACATAAGCAAAGACCTGATTCCTTATGTAATGTTTGTTTGTTTTGAGGCCTATTAGATTTCTGAACACAGGCAATACAAAATTTTGAAAGACATTCAAAGTCTAGTATTTTCCCAGTGTCAAATGACGTCACCGTTACAACTCCGTTCATTGAGGTGTGGCCTCTCTTTTTCCACGTACCGTCAAAGCAGGCAGCTATTTCGTTGTTGCCATTATTTTCCTTTACAACTTCACATGCTGCATTTCTAGTAGAAGCATCACTTACCTCAGTCGCAGCTCTAAGCAAGGATTTAGTGTACTACTTCTTACTTCTGGTACAAGGCGGTGCTATATTCATTACAGCAGAAAATAATTTTCCTGCTTCCAAACCTTTACCAATAGACCTAAGAGCATACATATATCTTGTATTTACTTCATATGTGTTCCTAATAGTTTTGGAGGTTATAGCATAGACCTTCTATTATACCGATATAGAATAATAGAAGGTCTATGGTTATAGTACAAGCTTCAAAATCACAAGCATTACATTTCAAGAATAGCCTATGTGCTAAACCAGATTTGAAATTGTATTCCACGCTTATTTGCAGACTGTTTGTTTGATCACACTGATTACATTTACAATTCAACTGTACAAACTTAGAAATTAGGTCTATATTTACAATAATATTTACATTTCTGGCATTGCTTTCAGATCCATTTGGTAAACTAGAGTTGTTTAGTTTATTGGCGCTGGAAGATAGGTTAGTAGGCCTAGGCTACTCTCAGGGCTTGTATTCACAGTAACACCACTATTAGACAATTTTCTTTTATGTTGATTGCCAGTAATTCGATATTTTGAATTGAATTTTCTGATTCTAGGCATTTCTATTTTCAATGAAGCACTTTTTATATATCAGAAATATCAAAGCACTTTCACCACAAACAATAACAAAACACATTCAAATTAGAGGAGACAGCTGCATACATATGAAAGTAACTGGACTGAGACATGGGTGTCTACTATCTCTTGATGGTGCTGGATGGAGTGATGAGGAAAGTAGCCAATAGACCAAGAGGATTGCAGTGAGGATTAAACGAGAGGTTAAAATATATCGATATTGCTGATGACTTATGCCTAATGTCAAATAAACTAACAGATATGCAAGGAAAGGTAGATGAGCTCATCTTGGAAGGAATCAAAGTAGGCCTGAAAGTAAATATTGAAAAGACAAAGGAAATGAGGCTAAACCACGTAAACCAAGATCAACTAAAAGTCAACGATAGTACGGTTGAACAAATTTAACAGTTCTCCTACCTTGGCAATATGGTTTCCAAAATAGGCAGGACAGATGATAATGTACCGGTGACAGAAAAGATAAGAAAGGCTAAAGGGGCCTTTGCACAATTTGGACCAATATGGAGATTTTAGGAACTAAGAAGAAAAACCAAGATAAGAATATTTGAGAGCAACGTCAAATCTGTGCTGCTGTACGACTGCAAGTTCTAGAAGATCACCGAGTCTGTAACACATAAACTGCAGACATTTATTAACAACAGCCTCAGAAGAATCATGAAGATATACTGGCTAGAAAATATCAGAAATGAAGTGTTATGGAGAAGATGTGGGCATGATCCAGTAGCAACGCCAATAAAAATAAGAAAATTCAACTGGATTGGACACACTCTCCGAAGAGCACAAGATAACATCAGTAAACAAACCCTTGATTGGAACCTACAAGGAAGAAGAAGACGAGGAAGACGAAAAGTTACGTGGAGAAGAACTGTGGACAAAGAAATAGAAAGATAATGCAAGAACTGGGGAGAGATCAAATAAATGGCTCAGAATCGTAGCAGATGGAGGTATTTTGTTGCAGCCCTACGTCCCCCAAGGGATTAAAGGAAATAAGTCAGTCAAATCAATCTTACCCCAGACGGAAAGTGTGAAGTGTCTTAGCATACATCTTGATAAAAGGCTCAATTATTGACAAATCCACATTTGGACAAAAAGACAGTAGTTAATTTTGAAATCACGCTATTTAGATTGACTTCTTAGCAACAAATCAAAACAAAAGAAAACACGTTGCTCCTATACAAGATAATTTTGAAACCGATATGGAGCTATGGAGTGCACATGTGGGGCACTGCCAGCAACTCTAATATATAAATTATTCAACGATATCAATCGAAGATATCAAGACACAATTTAAATGCTTCATAGTTTGTTTCTGACAAAACTATTCATCAGGACTTAAAAATGTTCGGTATAAAATAAGAAATTTCACGGGTAAGTTCACTTTATTTAGATATACTAAACAACCATCTAAACCATTGTTAGCAGTAAACCTTTTAGACAACAGTGAATCTACAATCTACAGGTAGACCGAGACGCGGTAAAGGTTTGGATCTTCCACTCAGATTTGCACACTTGTTGTTTTTTCTACTGAGCAGTTATTAGCACATGCCAATCTTCAGCCAAATTGTTTACTTAATGTTAATATTTTGTATCAGATTGTAACGTAAATAAAGTGAAAAAAATTGGGTGTGCATCGGACCACACGGTGGAAGTTATACTTCTTTGGCCATTCTCATACACCCACTCACGCACACAAACAGACAGGATATATAAATGAAATATAAGACATTTTTCAATATTATTCAATATATTTATCTTCAATATATTATACGTGACTTCATTATTATATTATACACCTATATTATCATTATCAGTAATTTCTTCGATTAAATTTCTTCGATTAACAATCGATTAATCGATAGTTCTTAAAAATTTGTTCTTACTTTTCAGCGTGACGCGGTTTCTCGACCAACATCCCATCCCAAAGTGTCTAACGGGCGCAAAGAAGTATAACTTCAAAAGCTACAAATTGTTCTAATCAATTTCCGTGGCCTGTGACTGTAAACGTATGAAGTTTTTTTTAGTCAAATGTATGTTTTTTTTCTTATCAACATTCGCTCCCGCACCCTACCACTCAGAAAATGAATTGATAAATAGAGATCTCATTTCACTATTACAGTTTGCGTTTGCATTAGAGATGGGCAAGAACAGTTAATTTGCGGAACAGTCGGAACCGGAACAACTCCAGGAATTGAACTGTTCCGTAAAGCTGTTCCGGAACAGTTTATGAAGAACAGTCAGATTGTAACCAAGACCAGCTAGATTCATCCAACTCCTGAGTGTTCGGAATCGTTTGGAACCCTGAGTCTAAGGGTAAAAACATTTCTCTGCAAAAAAAACAAAACAATTATATTTCTAAAGTGGGTTAAATCAATCATATTTGGATAAATTCTTGCTTTTAATACATTTATAATTATACAAAACTGGTTGGACAAATGAGAATGCCAGACAATTCATTAATCATCCATTTATAAATTAATCATCCAAAAGACAAGAAAGTAACATTGTACAAATTAGTTCACATACTTAAATTCAATAAATATTTTAGAAAACTAATATAATAATGAACAGCTACAGAAAAACAAAAATAGTAGATAAAATAACAAAATCAAAACGTAAATTTACCATCAATAATATGGTAAAGTAAATTATAGTACTAAGACATACCATTATATCCTAAATAAAAAAAAAAAACATGAAAGTACAGCAAATATAATAAAAAACTATACATTATTTTTATAATACAACATCAGGCCTATTATTTGCAGAATTCAGAATAGTTATAAAATACATATATACTTATATACAACTGTTTGGACAAAAGAAAAAGTCTATTGATAACCCAACAGACAAGAAAGTAAAATTGTAAAAATGAGTTCCCATGTTTAAATTCAATACATATTTTAGAAAACTAATATAATGATGAAGAGGTACATACAAACAAAAATAGTAGATAAAATAACAAAATCAAAACGTTAATTTACTATGAGTAATATGGTAAAGTGAATTATACTAAGAATTGGATTAGTTTAAACTATTCATTGTTTATTGGCCGGATGTGTGTCGAGTTAGTCTTCAACGAGTCCGTCTTCAGCAAACTGTTCCGGAACAGTCATTTCTATTTCTGGTGAACTGCGTATGTGTGATTCAAACGAGTCCGTCTTCAGCAAACTGTTCCGGAACAGTCATTTCTGGTGAACTGTTCCGGAACAGAACAACTAACTCTAGAGAACAGTTCCAATAAGACTGTTCCGTTCTTTTTGGCCCATCTCTAGTTTGCATCAGTTCAAATCAGTTGTTCACTTGATTGTGGTCGAGGAAGGTGATTGAAGAGTAAAACTCCCGGTCAGATTATACGGTGATTTGCAGATGTGTCATATATGTTAGCAAACGATTCTATTGTTATTCCTTAAACTTTAAAAGGATTTAAAGACGAGAATAATTTAATAAATCCCTCAGTTGTTTTACAAACGTGCTCTGTGTTCCAAGTTAACATTGCTTCCTTTTCCAAGATAAGTTATTTATTTGATATTTTTAACAAATATCATAACCGTTATTGTCTTATTATTAGACGGTTCTTCCTACCAATTTTTCAAAAATGGTTCTAAAAAACAAGGTAAGATATTAACTCCGTTCCATTAAAATTACGTTTAGTTTTAAGTTATTGGAACTTAGGCTTATAACAAGTTTTTATCTGGAAATAATGTTTGGATGGTATTGGGCGGCGCCTGGCACACTTGACCGACTTTTGATAATTGCCACAGACCTACTGTAAGACATAACACAGGAACTGGCATGCCTTTTTCCTCTGTCAGGCCATTTTTGCAGGTCATGTGTAAGGTTATCACAATTCTCAATTTTAAAATTAAAGCTAGATTTTAATATCTTCTTTTTTGTGTTAGGAAGTTTGGTATTTATGCAGTTTCTTGCCACCAAACAAATTTGGAAAATTTTGCTTGAAAAGGGTCTAGAATTGTCTGTATTTTCACAAGATATGCTTTTCATTCCGCAAATAAAGTTTTTTACCGAAAAATTTCAAAAACCTATGACAACTTTTAGTATTTTTGTCATATTTCCGTTATTTTAAATGGTATTTTAATCATCTTTTTAATTTGATGGTTTTTTGTACTGAATACAAATTTGAAAACTATTTTATTTTGGTCTATTACAAATATTTCTCGAGATATAACGGAAAAACTACTATCGCAGCGAATCATGATTAGCGGCCATTACGCGATTATTTTATACAACAACTATTAATCACAAAAACCGAATTCACCTATATTTCCGCTGGAGTGATGGCTGGCAGGCCGTCACGGAGGCCAAACACTTGAATTTAACGCAAATCACGAATATTTGTTGAGAAAATAGACAGTTAAGATAAGTTAGGTTATGTCAGTAAAAAATGCATTTTTCGAGCTGAAAATATAATTAATTTTACTACAAAACCAGTTATATATTTGTGTTCAGCATTAAAAAAACGAGAAAAGAAAAAAAAATTGTCAAAATACAACGATCTTTAAAAAGTTGGTTTTATCACTATCATATAAAAAACTATTTTTCGTTTTTTCGGTAAAAAACAAGTTTTTCGTGGATGAAATCAAACTCCTCAAGAGATATAAACTCATATTTCACCACTTTTTCAACATAAAATCGTATTTTGAGAGGTGGCAAGTAAGTGCAATTACCGAAATTATTTATAATTTTTGTGAATAGTAGGTCTAAGGTGATTTATCCATCACTATTACGGTGACTACTTGAAGATTTTGAATCAACTTCCCTTCAAACCAATTTTCAAATATTGCCTTGTCCATCTCTTCATGGTAGTCATGAAGAAATGGGGCCCTTGTTCAGTAGGATCTTTCAATTCAGTTGTTAATCCTGCCATATGAGCATCTTTTGGAGTATCATTTATTTATTTATATTTATACATACCAACGGACATCTCCATTTTTACATTAAATGAAACATAAGTTTGACAATTGGCTCAAAGTATGACTTACAGCTAAGATTGCCATGCAAAAACTAAATTACGGCTACCGTACCAATAATAGAATAAACATAACAATGTACAATAAATATGTGAAATAATTACAGTTCAATCATCATGCACGAGAATAATAAACAATGCACATACAGGAAAAACTAAACCATAATACAATAACAATAAATAGATACAAGCGCGATTATAAATAGAACAATAATTATAAATAGAACAAGATGATGATGCAATAAGTATTGATAATGTATATACAGGAAAAACTGGATTATAACGCATAATAACAATAAATAGTACAAGCGTGATTTACATATACCCATAATTATATAAATAGAACAGGTCAATGCAATAAATAATGAAATAAATACATGCAAAATAACTACAAAGTGCAAAACATACAGATCTATTTTACTCTTGCCACGCTATCATGAAAGGAGTCCACATGTTTGGCAACGTTGTTACCAGCTCTTTGGAGTCGGGCCATCGTGCTGTTGGCTATAGCTAGTTCGATGCTGTTGCCTTAAGAACAGGTCATCAGACCTAGTGCTCGTCAGGACCCTGTACAAGACCAAACGAAGTATGTTTGGGTAGTCGACTTTTCCATTTATAATCTTATGTAGCAACACCATGTCGACAGAGAGTCTACGCTGCTAAAGTGATTGGGGTCCAAGGTCAATAGATAACGTTTCAACTGGAACTTGAAAGTATGGATAACCCTCCTTAAAGCCAACCATGCGAATAAATTTTCGTTGGACTCTCTCCAGTTCAGCAATGAGGTATTTCTGATAAAGGTTCCATATTGGTGAGCCGTATTCCAGAATTTGCCTAACTAAGGCACAGTACAGAAACTGTAAGGCAGTTGTGTCCCTGAACTGCTTCGAGCAACGAGATAGAAAGCCAAGCATTCTGTTAGCCAAGCACCTGTTAACACCTAGGTCTTTGACACGCTCCACACGAGTAATGGACTCATTACGCATTCTATAACTGAAGTTGATAGGAGTTTGGCAATGATGGAACGTGATAACCTGACACTTCTTTGTGTTAAGGGTCATTCTGTTGTCTGCACACCAGCGGTCAAGACTTGATAGATCCCTCTGTATCCGGAGGCAGTCATCTTCAGATGCTATGATTGAGAAGATTTTTACATCGTCTGCAAACATAAGGACATCACTCTGTAGCACTTCATTAATAAATAGAGAGAAAAGATAAGGTCCAAGTAACGATCCCTGGGGCACCCCAGAGTAGGCAATGAATTCAGAAGAGAGGGACGATGCAAACTTGACATCGGACGTCTGTTGAAAAGGTAACTTGCCAACCACCGGACACAGGAGTTTCCAAATCCCTGTTCCTGCATTTTTTCCAAAAGGAGTGAGTGGTCAACCGTGTCAAACGCTTTGGAGAAATCCAAATAAACTTTGTCAAGTTGTTTATTTAAGGCGAACGCTTCTTGAATTTTAACTTGCAAAAGTATTGGATTTTACACGGTAGACCTGCCAGCTGTAAAGCCATGCTGCTGAGGGCAAACAATGCTAGCCACTCTATGTCTGATCCTGTCAAGGAAAAGATCTTCGAATACTTTTGATATGGAAGAGAGAATAGAGATTGGCCTGTAGTTGCAAACATCATCAGTAGCCCCCGTCCTGTGGTTTGGGACTACATAAGCTTGTTTAAAGGCTTCAGGAAAAATGCCCGTATATATTGAGGCGTTGAATAAGTCATATATGGGGGCAGCTAATAAATTGCAGCAGTGTTTCAGGACGAGATCGTGTATGTATTGCTTGGTGTTAGCTTGTTTGGACGAGACGTTGCAAGGCAATTCAATAGAAAGCGAAGGGTGATGTCTCTCCTCGACGGGCAGAAGAAAATCATTTTCCAGAGATACAACAAAGTTTGTGTTGGAGCTTAGAACTAAGTCTAATAAGACTCCTCTCATGTTAAAGACATGGTTCAATTGCCAAAGGTTAAAGAACTCCATCAGCGTAAGAACTTCTCGAGTGGCTGGAATATGACTGCTGTCAAGTGGGTCTTCCCAATCAACCCCGGGATGTTGAAATCGCCAACAATTAGAATTTCATCGAATTTGCTACTTGTGGACACAGTTTCCTCAACAGAGGAGAACAGACTTTGGTATTTGGAGACATGCTGCTGGGGTGATATGTAGCAAGCAACGAGGAGAAGGGTAGTGCCCTTACAGGGTTCAATCTTGATTAGGAACTGCTCAATATCTTTAATATGGGGTATTAGACGAGTGGATGCAATGTTATCTTTAACAGCAACCAAAACGCCCCCTTTAGATGACTTGGAGCTTGTTTGTTGGGATCTGTCACATCTGTAGATGGTATAGTTGCCAGGAAATATTTCTGAGTTATGTACGTCATCAGATAAGTTTGTCTCCATCAGTATTATAATATCAAAACTAGACATTGCGAGTGAAGATTAATCTGGTTAAGCTTACTCCTCATTCCATTAATATTTTGATAGTACGCATTGAGATGTCCGTTGGCTGTAACTAGTTTTTTGACTGCACAATCTGTGGGACTCCGTTGAAATACTTGATGGTGAAATCCCTTTTGTCCGTCTTCTTCCTTGCTCGAGCGTAGTACTAAGATTAGCTAAATGTGATAGAGATTGGATTGCCATATTAGAAATTGGATTAGAAATTGGAGAGCCAATAGGTGCGACCACGCGAAACTTGTATATCACAGTTAATTGTTTTGTCAGTTGTTACAACAACAATTATTAACAACAGTTAATTGTTGTTAATAATTGTTTTGTCTACCCAAATTTGGTTAGCATTATGCCCAACATTAACCCAATTTTCGTCCAAGTAAACAATGGGCGGCTTTTTGGTATTTATGCAGTTTCTTACCACCAAATATATTTGGAACATTTTGCTTGAAAAGGGTCTAGAATTGGCTGTATTTTCATGAGATATAATTTTTATTCCACGAAAATGATGTATATTATCGAAAAATTAGAAAAAACCAATGTCATAACATGTAGTATTTTTGTCATATTTCCATTAATTTAAATGGTATTTTAATCATCTTTTTTTATTTTGATGTTTTTTTTGCGCTGAATACAAATTTGAAAACTATTTTGGTCTATCACAAATATTTCACGAGATATAACGGAAAAACTACTATCGCGGCGAATCGTGATTAGCGGCCATTAAGCAATTATTATATACAACAACTATTAATCAGAAAAACCGAATTCACCTATATTTCCACTGGAGTGACGGCTGGCCAAACACGTCTAACACTTGAATTTAACGCAAATTACGAATATTTGTTGAGAAAATAGACAGTTAGGATAAGTTAGGTTATGTCAGTAAAAAATGCATTTTTCGAGCTGAAAAAATAATTTTCCTACAAAAGCAGTTGTAAATATATTTGTGCAGCATATAAAAAGAGAAATGAAAAAAAAGTTGCCGAAAAATAACAATTTAAAAAAAGTTGGTTTTTTCACTATCAGATAAAAAACTAGTTTTTCGGTAAAAAACGAGTTTTCCATGGATGAAATCAAACTCCTCAAGAGATATAAATTTACATTGCACCACTTTTTCAACATGAAGTCGTATTTTCAGAGGTGGCAAAAAGTACACCTGAAAATTTTTTGAAAATCTTGTAATGTTTTATTTTTCTCAATTAAGAGTGTGCCAGACAATAATATCATCGCTTTCAATCAGTAATGACATTTTGTTACGTTTCTCGAAAATAAATCTAGCATCTATTAATACTTTCATAAGGTTGTTCTCTTAAAATTAGGCAGATCTAGATCTTTATTAACTGTTGACAAAACTGCGGCAAGTGTAGGAGGGAGATTTTGTTTGAAGAAGGAGTGTAGAATTAGTCTAAACATACTTATCACAAAACCACTGAACTTTACACGCTTACTATTTTTGTATTCAACCTGCTTACAACATTTTTTGGGTGTGATGATATTTCCCTTAACCTTAACCATTGCGAAACCGGTAAATAGAATGTTTGCTGGTCCCTGTAGTGTCACTTGTTTTCTCTACCAAAGTGTCCACGCTGTCATTTGGATAGAGCTTTCTCAAGTAGTCAACAGTAACATGTCGCCGGTGAAATACCACTACTTTCATCGTTACTTGGTTAAAACACATACTGTTTCCCAGTTCTCACTTTTAATTTCCCGTACTACGTGAACTTATGGTGGTAAATACAAACACAACAGTTTATACAATAATATAGAGGGGTTTCTATTTTATGTAGCATTTATAAAGGTTTTTTTAAAACTTAAAGAATAATTTTCTTAAATGCAAAACTTAACACACATAAGTACAGTACCGTAACTGACTTATTCTCACCACTACTAAGCCAAAACTGTCAGGAACCATATATTTCCAAATTTTTTTATGTCAAACACAGATAGCCCACTGGAAAGGACCCATTAACTTAACGCAGATATTCACATGAGGAATGTTGGGAATGTTCTCTTGTTAGGGTACATTTATTTTTATCATATGAGTATATTTCCCATTATAACCTTTATTCGGACATAAGAATAAAGTTTTTATCTGTATCGCAAAATAATATACAATATTTATTTATAAACATTAATCAAGAATCAACCATTGACCTGATACATGTTATACAGAAAAAGACTATAATCAAATAGAGTGCTATGAATTTTTCGTAATATTAGCAATAAACACAGTAAATAAATATGAAAAAGTACATATAAATAAGTAACCTTTACATGGTAAAGGTAAAAAGAGTAAATGAAATCTAGGTAAAATGAAAATGAAAGTAGCATACAAAATATTGTTTGTTTATTTCATAAAATAGCACTAAATTTTTTAACTGATAGCTGTAAGTTGTGTCAAAGAAGAAGCTAATGTACTGAAGCATTTGCAGACGTACTGAAAATGTATGAGAGGTAATACAATAATGACTAATATTTACTGTTGTTCAAATTGAGTAGTAACTACAATTGTAATTTTAAAGCGTTCGTTTTAATGTAATTTGTAAACAAACTCACAATACAGCTATTACTTTAAAATAATCTAAAATTGTTTCTATCATAGTGAATTAAGTGTTGAGTGATATGTTATAAAGACAGGTAGTAGCGTGGTTGCTCTCCATAAGCCCAGTACTCCCAACTAAACAGTGAACGGAGTGTAGAAACAAGATGCAGGGCGCAAGGAGTATAATTTAACAATATGTTACATGCAACAATTCAAAGGAGTACACACAAGTACAAGATTATTATCAAAAGATAACAATGTGAAATACAATTAACTTCACATGCAGTGATGTGAATCATAGGTACAGCAAGTTTTGAGGTGAAAACCAAATGTTAAAAATCAATGATGAGTAATAATATGTAAAGTAAATAAATACATATAAAACCTAAACAATTTTGCTGTAATGGAATATTATTACAAAACTTCTCAAAGTAACATTATCGACAGTTCATACGAGAAATGATGACAAAATATCTTACTATGCATTTTTCGGTCGATGGTCACTGTGTGTTCCTTTAGGTCACCTTTAGGTTCGGCAAACCTAAAGGTGGGGAGGTTTGGAGCAAGGAAGTCGAAATCGGGAAGAAGAACGTTGCCAAGCCTCTGGAATCCTCTTCACTGCCCTGAAGGCCTTATAGTTTGTATAGTTATGGCAGTGATCAATTAAGAGTTCTTGAGATCTTTTTTGAATGGAGCAGGAAATAGATATGCAACCTAGCAACTTTGGGCAGTTGAGATGGCCATTGAGAATCTTGTAAAAGAACAAGGCGTCATTTGTAGAGATCGTCTACTCTCCAAAGTGCTCAAGTTAAGGAAGGTCTGCAGTTCAGCTAATGGAACATCTCTAAAATCGAAGCCCAACCAGCCGAAGAAATCTCTGCTGGACATGCCTAATTCAGTATTAATGTGAACTGATAAGGCGAACAATACTTTAGGTGAGGTCTCACAAAGAAGCATAACAACTTGTTCAAAGTCAAAGGGTTGTTCATGTAGGGTAAATAGAGCCCCCATGTTGAGCCGTACTGAGGTCCTCAGACAAAATAACACTTAGGTCGCGAACAGATAGAGAGCAATTTAGTTCTTGTCCCTGAATGAGGTACTGAAAGACTATCGCAGACTTTATTCTTTTAAATATTATACTTAAATATTGTGTACTTTGACTTTGTGTTCAAGGACACCTTATTAAAGTCACACTAAGATTCAATAGCATCTAAGTTATTCTGTAAATTCCCGCAGACGTCAAAGCTAGTAATTCTCATAAAGGTATTATCTGCAAAAAAGGAGGAAGTTTGCCTTAATAGAAGACTTAATGTCTTTGATATAATGACAGGACCCAGATGTGAACCCATCGTTGATTGTAGAAACAAGAAGACTGCCTGGTCCTATGAAGTTGAAAAATATTTAGTTTTTCCTGATTTATGAAAAAAGTTCTTTTGCCATCTTTACAAGCAAGGCTAGCAGTCTTCCTCTCTGTCTCTCTTCAGCACATGCTAAAGTGACTGATAGCTGAGCTTATAGTAAGTTTTTATGGAAAAAGAGTTGTCTGAGCTCTAATTAACCATTCAGCATTAGATAGCAGCTCAGGCGGGTGTCTACAGCAAATGCATTGCTTTGGTTTGCCTATTTGTTTCTTAAGTCAATGATTGTATGGACATTCTTGTGACCCAATAGCTTAAGACCTGGATAATTTTTCTGAAATGGGTATAAAATATGCTTGGGTGTGATTACCACCTCAAAACGCCTCCCCTACCCACCCACACACTCAAACATTCTGTTCTTTGCATACATAAGTGGCAGACCTTGGTGACCCATACACTAACCCATAGATGTAGACTACAGCATATGTAAGGTTAGGTACGGTTTCAAGTGGTTGTAAATATGTTAAAAGACACATTACAACCCTGCAGGTCTGGCCTATTGTGGCGGCCGGTAGGGTGGATTTAGGGAAAAGCCTGGCAAACTAGAGGCCATTTAAAGCAGTACTTTGAGATATAGACTTAATAAGCCCCTGCAAAAGTTGATACAATAGTATATTTGAAATTTATTGAGTCTAACTGCTTTATCTGTTTTAAAGCTAAGAGAACTCTACATAGCACTCTTTGCTATCTCAAAAAACAAACGCCTTGAAACTAACTTGAAAGTGGAATCTTGTTCACAATTGTTGATAACTTCTGTTCACACAGTCTTTCAGATTATTTGGACTTTCCACAGGAAATTAAAAAATAGCATGCTCTGAGGAATAGATTTGTTGGTTCCTCAATTGTGTCCATGTATGAGTAAATCAGTTTTCCGGTTCCCGGTCTCAGTTTCCATAATTTCGATACAATATGCTGTTATCTACATCAATACCGGATAAAACTGGACACATAAGAACTTTCGCATGGCAACGGTCTCCGATCTCTGTGTCCATTTCGTACTGCTTGACAAGAGGCCGAAGTGGCAAACTCTCAAAAACACTGAAGAAAACGCTTCAGCAAACAAAAATGCCTGGTCCAGCTAGTCAACTGAAAGGAGGAAAACCTAACAGTCAGCTGATACTCCTCAGTGTCTGCAGAACAAAGTTAAATGGAAATTGTGTAAAAGTCCACCAAAGAACGTAAAATTTCACTCATTGCTAATGGCAGGTACTATAGAAGTAGATTATCTGGCTCAATATATTGGAACAATAGTCATATGTGTAGGGCGAGTTGTTAGGCAGCCATTAGGGCTTGAATTAGATATAAAAACTTTTAGTAATAACTTGCCTGGTTTGAAGTAAAACTGTATGAAGTCATCAATAAATAGCCTTATGACATTGAAAAAGGAGAGAAAAAGTGGTTATGTGTGTATGAGTGCAGGCAAGAGTTAGCACTGTGTGCTAGCCTTCTTACTTAGCCCCACACATTACATGGCTAGTCGTCCCCTCCTTATTTATATATTTTTGTATGATATGGTTTACCGTTAAATGGTGAACCTTGGGTGATATCATTGCACTCCTTCCAGCTGTAGCTGACATCACTAAGAATATTGATTGGTGTTCCAAAATAGTTAGATCCAACACTGAGAATTTAGCCATAATGCTTTTGACAGCATAATTCTCAGGAGTAACGTAAAAAAAAATGATATAGGACTTCTCAAAATGCTAAATTAAAAGTAAAATAACAAAAATAGCCTAACTTAAATAAGTAAAACACACACCAGGGAAAACTACCATTAAGCAAGTTAAATGGCTTAGATTGTAATCCACAAATAACTTGTTCATAAAAAAAAGTGTTTGGGAGATTGTAGGCTCCCATAGGTACCATGTTTGGCCCTCTTAATACCAACACGGCTCAATGGTTGCCATCAACATAGATTACTAGAGAAGTTTGGGGTGTCCATGTTGGGTGGTAGTCAAGGTTCGGATGTTGTGTGGGGTAGAGATCTGAGTGCCAGACTTGTTAGTTAGCTGAAAATCAGACCAACACTACGTGGTTCGGATTCTACGTAAAGCTCTAGGTCCCTTAGTTACCCTGGCTGTTAGGCTATTAACCCTTTGATTGCTGAGGAATTACGTTGTGTCCCAGAACCTCCGGGCCCAGTTGTGCTAGTGCTACCACCAGCTGCCGAGCCGACTCAGCCGGTCTGTTACCCAGAACTGCCAAGCCATTTCAGCCGATTTTGCATAAGTACAAATAAATAATTGCAGTTTTGCTAATTTTTAAGACAGAATAATGTTTTTGGTGTCATTATTTTTGTAATGATATTCTCTACAGATTTATGAAGACGGTTTTATGTTTTTGATTTAATTAATAATCGAAAATAAAAAATAACTAACAAACATAAGTTGAAATGTTATAATTTTTTATTTTTAAATTCAATAACATTATTAGTACTTAACAAATAAACACAAACGCTCACTTTTTATCATAAAACAACTAATGAAGAACTTTTCCTGGGAATTTGAGCTAGAAATACTCATAAATAACATAGATTTTTTTTTAATTTTAGAAAATTTGTATATTATGCAAAAATCTATATATAACTTACTTTTGTAGCCTACTTGCTTCATTTTTCATCATATTGTAATTTATTGTTCCAGCGCCTGAAATGTTATAAAAAAGCTAATTTAACACAAATCAATAAAAACATCACACATAATTATGTTATTTACCTCATTTTATATATATATATATATAAATTGTTATACTAACATTTCAAAAATTCCTAAATGTAGAAAAGATCATTTTCATCACAGAATTATTAAAAATCAACTGAAGCACTCAGTTTCAAAGTTAAATAAAAAATTTATTCAGAAACACAATTTTATTTATACTATATGCAACATATTGACTGGGTATTTATATTTTGCACAAAACAGCTGATAATCCACATTATCTACTGATATCTTCAACAATGTTAATAAGATTTGTTATCGTATGTTAATTTACTAAATTAAATAAACATTGTTGAGGCTATTGTCTTAAAGAGGGACCATTCCCCTCCTTTGAGATATGCCATTTATTTATATATTCCTATAAATAACGAAACTGGCCAAATTACTAAAAGCCGATTAGATCGGCTTGCGGCGGTTTTAGTCCGACAGTGAGTGGCGCTGAGATCGACTCTCGGCGGTTCTGGCTACGAAGTGGTGAACCGATGTAGTCGGCCTCTGGCGGTTTTGGATACTAACTACAAAGCCGATCTCACTGGTCCTAGGCTATCAAAGGGTTAATAAATTGACCTTTCTGAGCAATAGTATTCACCTTAAAATACGCACTATATTGTGTTGGCGTCTCGAATGTAAGAATAAGAGTAAGAATTAGGATTTAGACTGGAACTGCAGTTTGGGTGGAGTGTAAAGGGTACAATTTCTGCCTGGATTTTTTTCTCAGAACTAGGGATTTTTCGATTGGTCCTATTCACAATTTTTATGACCGGCAATTTTTTTCAACCTACCAGATTTTTCTATTATTCCCTTTTCAGGAATAGCCCAATTATTTATCTGTAAACTACAAAGTATTTTATCATTTTGCTTCTTTATATCTTTTTGAACCAATATAGTATGTAAAGCTTTTCAGATGGTATTTTATCAGTAAAAATAAATCATTGAAGCTAAATTCAAAATGTTCAGTCCAAATATAATTTTCTAAACAGTCATATTAATTTGTTATGATCATACCTTTGCTTTCTTTTTTTTAAATTGAATTTCGATAAGACTGCAAGCGAACTCTTTTTGTGTACTTCTTTCAGATATTTTACTGTTTATCTCTACAATGAGAACCCTGCTTAAGGGGACCATTTGGTTCCACAAATAACACAGAAATATGGGTTTTATTTTAACGATTCGGTTTGTTATAGTTATCGTATCGTAATACTTCGTGTCCTTTGGTAGATAGACCATAAGTCAATTAAAAAAAATTGAGTATTTTTATAATTGTTCTACAGTTGCAGTTAATTAATAACCAGTTTAATTTTAACTAAGTTAATCAGTTCATTTTCTAAATTTTGTTCTAAATTGCATTCTGAAAGTGTAATGTCTGTTGCAAATTATTTAATTACAATTCATTCAAAGCCCGAACATTTGGGTTTAATCTCCCCCCACCCACCCTATTTCAGATTAATTGAACTAGTTATTGATTTCTATTAATAATAACCAACAGAAAATTATAGTTGTCAAGCAGAATTTAGATACGGTACTCATGAAGTTACAGAATGCTATAAAAATATTAGCGTTAATTACTTAAATTTACTATTACATTAAATATTAGTATTTTGTATCACAATATAGGATTGCTTATTATTTATTTTTAATTCAATCTTTTAAAATATATAATAATTATAAATGATTGAATTTGTGCATAAAATAAAATTGTCAGATCAATTTTGTAAAAGCATTTACCAATGAACATGTTAGCTGATAAAATACATTATAAGATAACAAAACAGTGTTTACATTGGTTTTAAGATTAGTACCTTTCAACATTGGAACTCAAAAGTTGTAAATAATTAATAATAGCAAGTTTAAAAATGAAAGCTTTTCTTAAGATGGGTATAAAAAGCAAGATATCACAGTAAGGTCATTGGTATCAACCAGTAGCATACTGTTAAATAACAATAATTGTTCTGTTGATAATGAACAGTGGCTGCTCAGACAGTAGTTTGACCCAGTCAGTGTCTGTAGAGAAACAGATGGGGTGTTATTGATTAGTACTGGGAGGGATGACATACTGAAACACCCTTTCACACACACATTCTCCTACAACTTTGCTGATATTGAATGTGATTGTCTGTAAACTTTAATACATCATCCATTACAGTCAGCATTTGGTGATAAGGAGTATCCTTCTATATTAGATTTGACTAGCAATGCCTCCCAAGGTATGCTAATTTGCATTTTTCTAGGTCTGTAAGTATTTGACAAATTGTTGTCTTATGAAGGCAGATCTTTATTTATCAGTATAATTTTTCCATGCTTAGTGCTACATGTTATTAGAATAAATTATTTTTATAATTCTTATCACCTGTAAAAGATTTTTGTATCGTACCTGGATATTATGCTCAAAAAACTACAGTATTGTAAATTGTATCAGTTTTTGCATGTCACAACAATAAATATAATTGTCATCTTGTTATAAAAATAAATTATATAGATATGCAGTTCTTGAATTAATTAATATTTTCTACATTTTATAAATAACAAAGAATGTTATTGCGAAGGTTTCTGATAGTAAGAAGTCTAGTACTCAATACTCAATCATTTATTGTCATTAAAACATGAACATGCATTGACAATCGTCACATTGAATTTACATTTAAAACTAGACTTAATTAAATTTATCTAGCAGAAAACAGTTTACACTATAATATTCCTTTGTCAAAAGAAGACTCTTTACAGCTCTCTTAAACTTATTCAAATAATCAATACTTTTTATATTTACTGGCAACTTATTATACAATAATGTGGATGAATATAACATTTGTTTTTGGAAAAAAGAGGTTTTGTGTTTGGGAAGAGAAAGGGAGTTACTTTTCCTAAATGTAAATCTCGGATTAGTTTTTTTTTTTTTTTTAAATATATGTGGAAATTTTTTAACAAACATCAAGGATTCGAGAATGAATAGAGATGGGAATGTTAAAATATTGTGTTCTCTGAATACACCACGACAGGATTCGGAATTTTTCAAGCCAAATATGATTCTTATGGCTCTCTTTTGGAGAATGAAAATAGCCTTAGTCGTTTAAGTGTTAATAGAATAGTATCATAGATAGTGAGAAGTTGTTAATTCATTCTGTTATAAATCGTTTCTGATTTATTGTATATAAATACTAATTAGATTTGAATGTATATTTAATAAATCAATTTATGTATTTTCTTTAATTTTCTTAACTTACAATTCTGCAAGAAAAAAATACTATTTCAAAAAAGTATAAGATTAAACATTTAATCCAATTGGTTTAACTTTATCAATAATTATCTGTAATATTAAATTATTTTAGGCTTTTAACTTTGAAATTGGTAACTACCATCATTGAACATAAAGATCATTGACATTTTTACATGGATCGTCAAAAAGTAAGTTACCTACACTTTTTGTGAAAATAGGAAGAGCATTTTTTAATTGTAGTTCTATATTTTGGTTACTTCTTCCAAAGGCTTATGATAGTCATGTTTTAGAACATTTGTGGTACAGTTATAAACATTTTTCAACCAGCATCGTATAGTGCTGATTATTTTCTCAATATCTCAATTTCTTGTTTCAAATAATCCTGGTCAGTGAAATAGCTTCTCCCAATTTATCTATTCACTTGTAAGTTTGAGTGAGTAAGACAGATATCTCAAAACATCCCATTTAACTGCCTCAAATTACTAGCAGTACAGGCAATTTTGAACGGACCATCTCTTCATTTTTTGTACTGCAATTTTGGATACAGTGTTGGAATCCCAAACGATGACTACCTATCTATTCATTATTATGAGACTGATCAAATCGATATGGGCGAATGAGTGTTTATTAACGAGTGTAGTCATTGTTACTAACTAACGTCGACTGTTCTATAGAAAGTGCCATTTATTAATAAATAGCCAGGACTATTAAGCGAACTAAGGCTTTACATGGGGCAAGCCTGATGTATTGGTCTGATTTTCATCTGACTGACAAGCCTGATACTCAGTTCCCTTCTCTACACAACATTTTTCTACTCTGACTACCACCCTATATGGATACCCCAAACCTTTCAAGTAGTATCTACATCGATGGCAACCATTGAGTGAACTCCTTGTCGGTATCAACAGGACTGAAAGTAGAACCTATCACCTAAAACCTCCACAACACTTGGTGGTATTGGCTTGTCCATCTTTTGAAATGTAGTAATTATGGTCGTTAAAAACTCGTTGAGCTGGTTTTGCACTCTGGGGTTCCCAGATGAATCACCTGATTCCCAACTTTCCAGTTCTGGGAGGTTGGTTATTCACATTCATATAATACTCTTTGAACAGAAACGGTATATGAAGCTTGAGCAATTTTTAGATTGAGTAAACAACTTGCGTGACTATTTGTTTTAAAATGGTACATTCATATTTAAATCTCTGTTAGAATGTAATCTTCATATTACTGTATTTAAATACTAATATCACTTTTTACCTCTTTTCCTCGTAGCTTTAGTTATTGATTACTCTTCTAATGTAAGATACAGATACACCTTGGATTCTTGACTAGTCTTTATAAAGGGTCATATTGAAGAGTCATTCTTTAATGTTTTCACATATTAACTAACTATTGTACTATAAAACTTACTTTAATGGTGTGTGCCTAACATTTTGTACATTTCTCTTTTAATTGTTTGTAGTGATGGAACTTATTGTTTTAGATGCATGCTGAAAGCAGCGAGATGTTGGATTTGGCATTGCGAGTATGCAGAGGATACCTTAATGGTCCTTGGAAAAAAATTACCACGAGCGATATTTCAGTGAAACGTATAAGGTAAGATTTATTGTATATTTGATATTTCAAAGGTAATATTACAGTTTATGCTAGTGTTTATACCTATACTGTCAGTTTAAAAATGCAATGTACTCAAGTTTAAACCTCTATTATAAATTCAATATTTATTCAATTTCTAAAAATGATATATCAATCTTTAGCTTGATTCTACGTTTTACCATGTAAATAAAAAAGTTTAATTTTAGTATTAGTTATTGTTTATTGCGATTCGAAGACAAAAAACACTTTTTGAGATTTAAAAAAAACACACATATTTAGTACTTTTGAGCTAAAAAGTAAGTAAAAAACTATTATAGTGAAAACATTGAAATTTTAACTACAAATTTTTTACGTTGCTAGAAAAAATTCTCTTGTAATTATTTGTAAACCTTTGCAATCTCAGGATCAGCTAATCGCACAACCTTCCAATTTGACTTATAAATAGCTGGTTGAAAAATAAGATACGAATTTATATTTTGGATTACCATGATAATATCCTGTGATTTTATTTTGATTGATAAATAAAAGCGTAATTAATGCCTGTGGCTGGTTTTATTAGCAATAAGCCCTTATATAGCAAAAATTGTAGAAAAGAAATAAACAACGGATTAATAAATATGAAAATTATAACAATAGGCCTAATATACATAGATATTATAATTTTAAATACATTTTAAATAAATAGTTATTTTGATGGAAACAGCCATTGGTTTATGTTATTGATACAAAATAATGTGCAAATTTTTTTTATCTCTTGGTAAAATTAATTTTCATAATTTACTTAGGGAAGCTAAAATTTACTTGAAGAGCCAAACAAGTCATGTTGAAAATCCTAGTGATGGTAAAAATAAACACATCTGTCATAAGACTTGTTTTGCAATTGATATGCTGGTGATGTTATTTCTGAGTTGTTACATTGATGCCCTAGTTTCGTTTAAATGGGCCAAGTTTCTCTGAAGAAAACGATTATGATCTAAAATAAAACATGTCATATTAGGATTAGTTTGCTGAACAGTACTTCTTTTAGTTGCTCTTTTATTGCTCATGCTTTGTTTTAATTCTCTTTTACACTTTTTTACTCGTATTTTAAGGTCAAGGTTTTCTTTGTTTATGCTGCAGAGAGAAACTAACCTCTAAATTACATGAAAGAGAGCAAAAGTTAATAATAAGTAGTGAAGTTGGCTTATGAATGTAAAGAGCAGTTATACTGGATTGTAAGGATTATTAAACTAATTAATTGGCTTTAACTTGATGGTTTATTAAACAGTTTACATCAATTCCCAGGAACGTAGAACAGCGGGACTTTGATACCACAAATCTAAAGGGGATTAAAAAAACGTGCACTATCGTGTGATATGTGATGGCGAGGTTTGTGGCAGTGAGGTTAATACGGACAAAATTGGTTGCTTAGAAGGTTGTTTGTAAATGACTAAAAAGGTTCTTATCTTACTAATTAATTACAGTAAACTGACTGAAATCATTTATTTTCTACAGAGCAAAATATCAGTTCAACCTTTACTGAAGGTTACAAATTAAAATAAAGACACGTGCTGCAATGCTCTGTGTCGTCAAGTTTATACACACAATATACATCATCAATGTACACAGTGCATAAGACTGAGAAGTGCAATGTCAAGGTTTGAATCCATTACTGATCTTGGAATTTTTTCGCTGAATAAGTTTACACTCAAGCCTGCGGCTCTTGTGAACTGGCGTGTGGAAATTTATTAAAATTAAAATATAAGAATAATATTATGTGAGAAATAAATAATTCATCCTCTTTCAAAGAAATTCAAGCAATTTTAGTTGAATGACAGTAGACATTGAATTTTTGGAGTTGTTGTTGATGGAAATTAATTGATCTTGATCATAGTTGTTCAAGAAAAATGTATTAATAGGGGGTGTCTATGTTGGATGGTAGTCATGGTTCTGATATTGTGTAGGGAAGAGAACTGTCAGACTTGTCAGTTAGCTGAAAATCAGACCAACAGTACGTGGTTCGGATTCCACGTAAAGCTGTAGGGCCTTAAGTTGCCCTGGCTGTTAGGCTATTAATAAATTGCCCTTTCTGAGAAATAGTTCAACTCAGTTAGTAACCAGACTACACTCATCATCATCATTCATATTTGTCTTAAAATACGCACAACGTTGTGTTGGCGTCTAATAAGTAAGAACTGATTTTAAAAGTGAAACATGAACAGCTGTATTACTATGTATTTACTTAGGGAGACTGTACTCTGTGTATCTTTGTTGGGAGGCATAGGTCAAGGTTGTTCAAACAAAACTGTGAGGGGATTGACAAATATCTCGTAAAGAAGATAAGTTCAGTTTATATTTAACATAATACATTTTTCCTTGACTTGGTAAGGATAGATAGGAAACTTAATAACAAACATTATATGATCCAAATTGCCGTTTGTGCTTAATTTTTTAATCACATATTTTTTTCTTTTCTAATCTGTGACAATGAAGTGAATTTAAGATTTATGAATCATTGCCAAACACACAACCATCCTTATTCTTAGAATAGGCACAGTAGGCCTATCCTAGGTTGCTGTGCGTTAGCCAACTAAGATTCTTGCCAGTTTTAAAATACCATGCAGATACAATTTAATTGCTTTCAGAATAAATCAATGCAGAGCCTCTTATTAAGTCGCAGTTTCACAGAGGCTGTAACTAAGTCAGAGAAGATTTAACTAATTTCACTTAATAATATAGTTTGGCTGTTTTGATCGTTACCTAATTAAAGAACCTGTGTGAGAGAAATAAAGATAGCCACTGAAATGAGATAGAAAATTAGTCTTCTCCCACCACTGAACCGACGTGCCACTGGGCCACATTAACATATCGTCGTCATGGATACATATTAGGAAGCTCCACCTATTACGTCATCGTGCTAGGTGACCATTGGGGAATAGCAGCTGTTGTGATAGGAGTGAGTAATCAGCTGATGGAGGGCGGTTTGTTGTCATTACCGAGTTATATTGAGGATACATAATGACTTGATTTGTGATATTATTGTGTTTTAAATGTAGCTTTATTTGAAATATTTATAATGTGATTGAAATGCTCAGTGACCTACCTTCAAACTGATATATATAACTAATTTTATTATTGTTTTATTTACTTCTTATGCAATTTTAAAAGTTGTGCTTTGCTAACTTTAAAAATCGTGATAGATTAAGCAAGTACGTTATGTTTAATTTCAATATGACTATAATTTTACTGCATAAATGACAATATACAAGATTATGGCTATATTATATCGACTTTTATAATTAATTCAAGCAGTTTTCTTCACTTAACCTCAGTTAACTTCACCAGCTGTTGTCCCCACTCCCCCTCACACCAACTAGAGACGGTGTGGTGGAACACTTCCCCTCTGCTGTTGGAACTCCTACAGGCACTAAATATTCCAAGCAGGTCGCTTTCAACCCGGCCCAATTATAGTAGTAGAATTGTGTGATTTTAGCTTCAGTTTTGACATAATATACATACATGCAATACAATAAACTATTTTTCAGTCACTGTTATTTATAAAGTTTTATATTCATAAAATAAACAGCAGAAAATTCGTGAATTGTCCAACATTATAGTAATTAGTCATTATAGTACTTGATTGGAGCAAAATTACCTTTGTGATGGGTGAATTTTAGTTGTAATGGCCGTATATTTAGTCTTGGGGTACCAGCCTGTATAAAAGTCAGAGATGACTTAATACCAGACCCCGTTAAATAGCCCTTAGCCCCTATTTTGGTCTGTCCAACTGTTGCCAAATTTTAGCAAGTTGTCTCTGATCATCCCTTCTCCTAATATTTTTTCTGGGTAACCCTATTATAAAAAGCTAAATAAAGAAATGAATGTCTAATTTTTCTCATGTTGGTAAAATTAGTTTATTAAATAACATTAGAATGGTAACAGTTTCTCAAATATATAGCAGATTTTTTTTCAAATATAACTTTGTATACAATCAATCAAATTTATATCCGAACAAATGGTCATACGATTGCCATTCACAATTTGTAAGACTCGTTACGTCTACCCAAGAAAAAATGTGTCATCTGTCAATTTTTAAGACAAGAAATTCTTATTAGCTCTATTTAGCATTAGTTTGCATTTCTTAGAAAAAGGTAGCAGTGGAAGGGAAAGCAATGAGTCGAGACTTGGGCTCTTATTGAATGAGGGTAAACCCACTGTTGAATGAGGCTCTACCTGGGTTCCAGTCTCTTCAATGAAGGGGTCTGGTAGACTGATTAAACAGGGCTGATTAAATAGTCCTTTAGAGGGGTCTTGTGAAATCGACTTTACTAGGGGATATCCCTGCACGCTGTATGCGCTAATTCCGTTACTCCCTAAGCTCGTAATAAAGTAGCCTTCGGCCTTGGCCTGTGGCTTGTGACTATTAATATTGGTAATTCAACTGTGCTATACTGTGTACACTATTACATATAACAACAAAATGTTTTGTATTTTTTGTTTATAACCCAACTGGATTATTTTCAGCTTGAATGTTGAATTGTTAAAGATAATACTATGAGGGGAAAGGGTTTGTTTAAGGGCTGTTTTTAGTTGCCGTACGGAAACAGTCTGCAACATATCATGGGAAAAGTGATGGGAACAAAAATATGCCACGAGGAATTTTTTTTCCCCCATCTAAGGGAACCTTAGATCATTTTCACGGCACTTGTCATGCGACTTGTGCTTGGGACTGGTAGGCCTATTAATGGAAATGAGACTTTATGAAACAAAATTTGCATTCTCGTAAAATTTCATATATAGATCAAATGTATCATACCATTAAAAAAAACAAGACATATTTAGTAATGTAGTTTTTTTATTAGCTGTTGTTTTTTATTTAACATGGGAACTATTTCCAATTTTATTATTAAAGGCTGAAAAGGTTATTTTAAGGACTTTTCATACCTTTTCATTGGCTTTTGAAAATCCTTCCTTAGTTTCTCTCCATAATTTTCACAAATTTTCAAATCAATCAGACTTATAATTTTGGAGATGAGTCTGAGTGGTAAATCCCTTACATGTTTACACGACTTCATCTTATATTTATACTTTTTATAACAAAAATTATTTGTGAAAGGGTAGCAACTGAGAAGTGCTTTGTGAAATGTTTAAAAAAATGTGGTCTTGGGGTTGATCTGTTTAAAGATACTATGTCAAATTATATAACTTTTATTCATGATTTCATCATTGAAACAATGATAAGGCATGCTCTCTAAACCCTTGATTGTTTTTTGCTAAATCAAATGCTAGATTATGGTATCTGGAAGTAGCTCTCGAACCCACAAGTTCCCATTGTAAAACTTTAATAAAGAATTCTCTTATCTGCCTTACTAAGCTCACACGTGTATAATGCCTGATTTTACGAACAGATTAAAATAAACAGACAGTTAAAATACAATTAGTCTGTATTTTAACTGAATTGTTTAATGTAAGATACCATTCCAGTCTTATTAGTAGCAACTTCTTTCTGACCATGATGGCCGAACTCTAAAAATAGATAAATTAATTACAATAGCTGCAAAAAACAAACTTTAACATATAAATGTCATAACTTTTGCAAAAAAATTTAGACACTTTTCTTAATTTATTAAAAAAAGAAGTAAGTTCAGAAGTACCTGAATCTTCTCATTGAGACAAAAATAAAACATTCTCAACCGTTTTTATTTGTATTTTGATCAATTATTTAAAGAAATAACTAAAAAAGAAAATTGTAAAAATATGTAGATCTCAAATCAATTGAAAGATAGAAAATAAGAAATAAAAAAACTGAATTGTCATGGAGTAAACACATATACTCTAAAAGGTTTAAATCATATCTATTTTCAAATATTATAAATTATTTCAAATAAACATAAGCTAACTTTAAATTTTGAAAAAAAAAACAAGTTGATTATTTTAAAAGTATACAAAACAATAAGAGAGAAATACCAGATAATATAATATTTGATAGTAAAAATATTGAAAAACAAAACAACATATATTTTCTTGGTTGGAACATAGACCAAAATTTAACTTGGAACGAACATGTGAAAAAAATTATTTGTAAAATCAGAAGTATATGCACTTTATAGGATGTAACTTTTATTTAATAGTATAACATTAAAAGTGATTTATTACGTATATATACATTCACACATTTCTTATGGTATTTGCTAATATGGCACAACCAGTAAAGAAAATCTTGATCAAGTCCTTAAACTACAAAAGAAGAGCCATAAGAATCATATTTTTTCAAAATTGTAAAAATTCTCTCATTATCAGACAATAAATTTACAACACAATTTTATTCATCAAGAACCCCCCCAAAACAATAATTTTCAGATATATAATTATAACATAAGAAATAACATTCACGTCATACCCACACATCATAATCTAAATTTTTATACAAGAAACAACATACATGGGATCAACATTTTTAGATATTTACCTGAAAGTATAAAAAAGGAAACAACTTTAATAAATTAAAAATAAAATTAACAAAATACTTAGCTGATGCTGCACCATACTCAATTGAAGAATTTCTGCAACAGAAAAGCAATATCCAGTAAAGAAGAAAACAAAATTATATAAGAAGAAATAGAACACGACAATTAAAATATCAATTGAAGAAGCATTAAGAAAAAAATCCTTAAAGATGCAACCATTGAACTACATTGGATCTGTAATATATGTATATATATATTGTTATTTTAATTATATTTATTTACAATTTTTAATTGATGTTGATTGCAGCAGTTTGTTGATTTTACTGCATATATTAGGTTAGGTTTGGGTATGTTTCATGTTCTTGTGCTAGACTGACGCTGTAGTACTTTGTATGTATGTAGAGTATATCGTATGGTTTGTTGTCAGCTACCATTTGTTAATTATAAAGCTGCGATGTATATTTGGATTAATATCCAAAAGTTATGATTATATATTCATTTATTATAAAATGTAAAGTGATCTTCTGTCACAAAGCTAAGTCCAATCCATTGAGCCATCTAACACCTGCCTCACTGATTCTGTGTATGCTGACCAATCCCTTAGTAAATGAGCGCAAGGGGCACTCTGTAACTACGTGATTCGTTGTTTGGATTGTTTGGATAGACTCCCTGCAATGACATGACTGATCTACTATCAATCCTCATTTGTATTTCCAGTAGTTACCTCTGCCCATTCCAGTTCAGAACCGATTCAATAATGTCCACTCCCTACGAGGGCGGTTCATCCCACCTACATTCTTACATTCTTATTACATTCTTACATATGAGCCGCCGACACAACGTTGTTGGTATTTTAAGGCGAATATGAATGGTTACATGAGTGTAGGATGAGTGTGGATGAGTGTAGTCTGGTTACTAGCTGAGGTCAACTGTTCCTCAGAAAGGGCAATTTATTAATAGCCCAACAGCCAGGGCAACTAAAGGACCTACAGCTTTACGTGGAATCCGAACCACGTAGTGCTGGTCTGATTTTCAGCTAATTGACAAGCCTGATACTCAGTTATCTCCTCCACACAACATCCGCACAATGATTACCATCCAACATGGACACCCCAGACTTCTCTAGTAGTGTCCACGCCGATAGCAAGCGGACGCCATGTCTGTATTAAGAGGACCAGCATCCAACAACCTATCGCCTACAATCTCCCAAACACTTTGTCCCCATGTAGCTGGGTTGCAGCACTGCGCCACCAGTGCCGACTGTAACAATGCCGATTGTAACAGTGCCGACCGTACAGGTATTGACGGATCGTTAATAAGGAACTTTGTATGGACTCTATGTTAAACAAAGTTAATTATACTTCATCGTCAATAAATAATTATTAATATGTGATAGGATAGCATATCATTTTTTAGAGATTAGTTTTGGACCAGTATCAAGGGTATGTTGTTCAACTTGAGGTAGGACAACATATATTTTTTAATCTGCAAAATTAAGTAGTGATGAAGACAACCACTCCAGTGAGTTTTTATTATTTTTTTCCTTGTTTTGTCACATGTCAACTGATAATTAATTAGAATGAACTATAGACAATAGAATAGAATAGAATTTTTATTGCATGGACATTTACAGTAAATGTATCGCAATCGTCAGACTTGAATTAAATTATAATGTTGATTAAAATTAAATCAGCCATTCCTACAGAATTCCACATTCATACATACATTTTGGGTCATACATCCTTCACATTCACACAAATAGTCCAAGTTAGATACTCCAGCTTCCAGTATCAAACCGCCAAATTATTGGTCCCCCAGTTGTGGGATAAGAAATCTCTCACGGAGTAAAAGGCTTCAGAAATGAGAACCCTTTTTAACCGTGCCTTGAAAGCCTTTGGCTCAATATTGCTTTTGTATTCTATCGGAAGACTATTGACCAAGCAAGCACCTGCTTGTGAGGGAAGGTGCTCGTAGGTCCTATGTTGTGCGATTCTGTAATTTTCTCTTTGTCTGGTTGGATAATTATGCATTTCACTGCCTCTGGTGAGGACACCCTTTAGCATACAATAAGATGCAGCCTCTAAAATATAAATGCAAGGCAATGTCAATAGGTTTAACAATTATGTCATGATATGGTACTTTTTTCCTCAATTTAGATAGATGGTAATATCAAGGTTAGTTCCAGTAAGTTGCAGTATTTTTTTAAAAGTTGTTTGTCACCTGACAACTGATAATTAACTAAAATGAACTATAGACAGTTATGTCATGATAGCAGCATGGTGCTTTTTTCCTCAATTAGATGATAATGTTGAGGTTAGTTCGTATACACACAAACAACCTCCTTCGTGGAAACCCTGATAGTGGAAATACCTAATTGGGAAACTACCCAGCTAAGCTATTGAATTCACAGTTGTCACAATTACAAAGAATACAACCATTCCAAATGTGCAAATATAACAGTCCTGTGATTAATAGTTCCTTATGTGTGAACATTTCATTAGCACTAACTAATTCCGTGGTTATCTCTTCTGCATTGTTCATAAAATTCCAAAACACAATTTGTAAACAATATATGCCTGTGTATTGGTGTATATCTTATAAATAAATAATTGTAGGGGTTCAGTACTTTTAAGCCAGGAATTAATCAAATATACCCTCAAATTTTAAAATGCCATTGTTATAAAAGTTTAAGTGTATTATATAACATTTAATTTTGTTTATTAAATTTTATACTATTTATTATTATACTAATTAATTGAACAACAACATAGCAAAGGTGCATCATGTCCAAAGCTGTATACAGAGAAAAATAAACAGAGGTTGCTCTATTATGTCCGCAGCGAATGACTCAGTGGCAGTTATAGACAGATTACAACTAATGTACATCTGTCATAATAAGTACTATGTTTATTCTTGGGATTTGGGGGTATAAGTGAGAGACTACCAGGGTGCAGGCCCTGCCATCGCATTGCAATCTTGATTGGAGAAATGACTTCTCAACACATAAACACATATTTAGCGCTCTATTGGATGCGATTTCTTCTCCGTGATGTGTGCTATTCCTGTAAATACCAGATTCAGCTTAATAATTGGCCACTCATACTATCTCTATATATCAGCAAATTCAGTGGCATGGTGTGTGCTGATTTGCAAGTTGTAAACGAATTTATTTTAATTTTACAATACCTTGAACTGCATACCTTGGATTTCAAAAGAGCTCAAGTTACTTTTTTGTTTATTCAAAATGACTGATATAACAGATAATTTTGTTTTCTTAGTGCATGTAGTTCATTTCTAACTATTAAAGATAGTCCTTTTTGTAATTAACTATCGATTCAAGCCAGGACTTTTTGTTATTTTCCAGTTCTCAATTAACACCATTCTATCGTGTTCTTTTTCAATTAATTTAGAATCAGTTTTCCCTTTCCCCCAAAATTATAGCCTCACAATCTGTCATGTTTGTTTTATCGCACATGTAGGCCTACATTCCCAGGCCGTAATATCAGTCCCCCGGAGCTGTATTATGTGGAACTTGGATTAACGCAGCTTATCGGTAACACTACGACTAAAACCATAAAGCAATCTTATTTATCATTTGCGTTCTGCGTATCTAATCAAATCTGTTATAATGAGATTTAAAACTGTTTCTAAACAGTCGTTATATCGATATTGTGTAACGTACAGGTTCAGATAAGTGCAGCCACAATCACGGTTGTATTGGCTAACGCGAGTTGCACGTAGAACCGGCTGGTACAGTGTAGTGGCCCAGGGAAAGTTTGTTGCGACGTAGTTGATGAAGCTGCGCAGTTCTGTCTCAGGTGTGGAGGTTGATAAACAAAGCTGACGTCACAGTTACTGGAAAACAACACAAGCTCGTTTTACAAGTACACCTGTGGCACCGGTGTCGAGTGTGTTTCTCTACTTGTCTCCGACCTCCAGACAGTGACTAATTTGGAAAAGACGACCCCAAAGACTGATTTGATATTTCGATTCTTCCTGTCTTTTAATTCTTCGATTTGTAATAACAAAATATAATGTAAAACATAGATTTAACCAGCCGACATCCCATGCTTCGCAATGTGACTGTTCTCCACCTTCGTTACTCTCCGTGGGGTTATTTTAACTGGCTCTAAAGTGTAAAAGCTATTGTTACAAAACAACCAAAATATTCCAGAAAAAAATGGGTGTCAAATGATATAGTTGAATTAAGTAAATAAAAAAGGAAACGTTATGTATTGCTTAGACGTAACATTCATAATGTGGCTCTTCAAAATAAATACAAAAGTTGTAAACGAGCTTTGAGAAATTTGACAAGGGTAGAAAAACTAAAACATAACGATAGTAAACTCAAAATTACGGAAAATGTGTCGAGGGTATCTTGGCAGATCGTTAATAATGAACTGAGAAAGCCTAATAATTATGCGTGTTTTAAAAAAATTTCTGGTCAAAGCTATCGACTGATAAAATCTGGAGCTGACGCAGCAAATTTATTAAATAGTCATTTCCTCAACGTAAAAGATAGATTGAAATTAACCCCAAATTGAGACATGGCAATTAAAACCTATATTGACTATCTTGAACATGTCGAAGAAATACTTTTTTTATCTCCAGTTACAGAGACTAAGGTGATTGGTGTCATTAGGAAAAACAAAAACAAAATGTCGGCAGGCTAGGATGAAATATCAATGTTCCTAATCAAACATATAGCAGACATCGTTGCACCACATTTAACTTTCATTATTCATTATTATTAATCTCTATGGCGTAAAATCTAACTTCCCTCCAAATATCAACAAAATCTGTTCTGGGGTGTCGGAGATTTTGAACATCGTAGGATTCTACTTACAAATTTATTGAATCACAGAGAATAAAGTGATTTATCAGGGTTTATATATATATTTGTATTTTCATCATCATATACATATAACATTTTAAACTTTTTAATTTTAATTCTCTCCGAGTTATGTGCATAAAAAACATTTATCTGTTTGTTTTGGATATATTTTCCAATTCATTTTTTTTCAAATAGTTTGAACTCCGTATCTCACGTGGCCGTTGATACAACTCCTGGTTTTCCGCGTGACAAATTTTGAGGTACTAATATTCCTATGTTTCCCATTTTTTCTAGCAATGGTGTGTTGAATCAAGTACTTTATATTGAAGTTAGCGAACTTAGTAGGGCAAATTTACTTCATTTTCATGTCAAAAATAGTTACGCATGCCATATTAACAATATTTTGATGTTGTAATGGATTATATATATATTAGTTTTGTGACGCTTTAGTATTTTATAAAATCTAATTTCATAGTTAAACCGTACATGCTATATTTTGTATATTAATATCATTTAATTGTTTGATCCCTGGTGTTCACATTTTCCAGACATTTTAAAACCCAATGTTATTGGTCATCTGACATTAGCTGCATTAGAATGTTGGTTTCCTAATATTTAAGCCTGTTGTCGGCACTAGTGGCGCAGTGCTGTAGCCCAGGTACATGGGAACAAAGTACTTTGGAAATTGTAGGTGATAGGTTCTATGCTCGGTCCTCTTTAATACCGACATGTCGTCCGCTCAATGGTTGCCATCGACGTGACACTACTAGATACGTTTGGGCTGTCAATGTTGGGTGGTAGTCAAGGTCCCAATATTTCGGACTATTTGACTTGTCAGTAGTATTAGCTGAAAACAGACCAATACTACGTGGTTAGGTTTCCCTAGAAATTGGGCTACTAATAAATGGCAATTTCTAAAGAAGAGTCAACCTTAGTTAGTAACATTGACACATTCGTTCCCTCCTCACATTCGCCCATATCTCTACGATCGGCGTCTTAGTAAAAAGCTCTGTAGGTTCCAAAGAGGGATACTCACACATTTGGATGGAAACTTGTTGAAATCATCGTTAAGTTTTTGTTTATCGTTGTTATCGAAGCTCATATGGTTACGGAAATATGACGATATGTAATAACGAGACGTGTTTACTCGTTCAACAGTACATTACCATTGATATGCTATCCTTTTAAAACTAAAATACAACTTACCTTATGGCAATGTTTGCTATAAAAAACTAATTAGATCAGTTTACTTTTAGTATTAACCTAACATTCGATAAGTTTTTGCAGTACAAACTTGTCATAGTACTGAGCACAGGATTTAGACTTAATTGAAATTAATTTAAGGACATTTAAGTACGTGTTCATGCAGTTGTGCTCACTCTGCTGCTTATAAACCGAGCAGCTTGTGTAATAGTATTTTTTGAATGTATTAAAAGAAAATACCATTGCCTCCGCAGAAAATAAAAGAAACAGAAGTCGCATCCAGTAGTGCGCTAAAATTGTGTTGAGTACCCCCAGTTTGTCATTCGGTTGTCAGGGCCAGCACCTTGTCAGTTCCTCCTTTATTTCCTCAAATCCTCAAAGATAAAAGTAGTAATTATTCCTGCAGATGTATAAAGCCGGACTCATTAATCCTAAATCTAAAGTTTCTTCCTGATAAGTTCACTTCAGTATACACTAAGTGTAAACACAACCACAACAACATGAACAATGAGTTTTAGGGGCAAAATACTATGTTTATCACCCGTTATAATCAAACTTGCGGTAGTAACGCAGTTGAATGTTATTTTTTTTAATTTTCATTTATCTGTATTGAAATTTGTAACCATATTATCGTATCACCATTTTAACTCTAAACAGATCACTCGAGCACTGTGAAGGTTCTGAATCACCATTCTGCGATCTATTTATTGCTTTATCAGCTCTACTTTCCATTTGCCGACCTCACCGATGATGAGTAGGCTAAACAATGGACGTTAACTTCGTCAAGGTCGAATATTCGCTGACGCCGCATTACATAGCAAAACCAACTGCGATGTACACTCTAGAATAGTGTAAATGTAGCAAACAAAACCAACTGCGATATACACACTAGACTGATGTAAAAATATAGCAAACAAAACAAGTTGCTATACACACACTAGACTTATGTAAAAATATAGCAAAGAAAACTAATTGCTATATACACACTAGACTGATGTAAAAATGTAGCAAACAAAAGCAACTGCGATGCATACTCTAGACTAGTGTAAATGTAGCAAACAAAACCAACTGCGATGTGCACACTAGACTGATGTAAATGTAGTAAGCAAAACCAACTGCGATGCACACTCTAGACTAGTGTAAATGTAGCAAACAAAACCAACTGCGATGTGTACACTAGACTGATGTAAAAATGTAGTAAGCAAAACCAACTGCGATGCACACTCTAGACTAGTGTAAATGTAGCAAACAAAACCAACTGCGATGTGCACTCTAGACTGATGTAAAAATGTAGTAAGCAAAACCAACTGCGATGCACACTTTAGACTAGTGTAAATGTAGCAAACAAAACCAATTGCTATATACACACTAGACTGATGTAAAAATATAGCAAACAAAACTAATTGCTATATACACACTAGACTGATGTAAAAATATAGCAAACAAAACTAATTGCTATATACACACTAGACTGATGTAAAAATGTAGCAAACAAAACTAATTGCTATATACACACTAGACTGATGTAAAAATATAGCAAACAAAACCAACTGCGATGTACACACTAGACTAGTGTAAATGTAGCAAACAAAACCTACTGCGATATACACACTAGACTGATGTAAAAATGTAGTAAACAAAACCAACTGCGATATACACACTAGACTGATGTAAAAATATAGCAAACAAAACTAATTGCTATATACACACTAGACTGATGTAAAAATATAGCAAACAAAACTAATTGCTATATACACACTAGACTGATGTAAAAATATAGCAAACAAAACTAATTGCTATATACACACTAGACTGATGTAAAAATATAGCAAACAAAACTAATTGCTATATACACACTAGACTGATGTAAAAATGTAGCAAACAAAAGCAACTGCGATGCACACTCTAGACTAGTGTAAATGTAGCAAACAAAACCAACTGCGATGTACACTCTAGACTTATGTAAAAATGTAGCAAAAAAGCCAACTGCAATATAAACTCTAGACTTGTATATACGTAGAATACAACTAAGTGCGACGTAGACGCTAGACTTATGTAAAAATGTAGCAAACAAAACTAACTGCGATGTGCACACTAGACTGATGTAAAAATGTAGTAAGCAAAACCAACTGCGATGCACACTTAAGACTAGTGTAAATGTAGCAAACAAAACCAACTGCGATATACACACTAGACTTATGTAAAAATGTAGCAAAAAAGCCAACTGCAATATAAACTCTAGACTTGTATATACGTAGAATACAACTAAGTGCGACGTAGACGCTAGACTTATGTAAAAATGTAGCAAACAAAACTAACTGCGATGTGCCACTGGGCTTGTGTAAACGTAGTAAACAAAACCAACTACGATGTACACCCCAGACTTGTGTAAACGTAGTAAACTAAACCAACTACGATGTACACGCTAGACTTGTGTAAATGTAGTAAACTAAACCAACTACGATGTACACGCTAGACTTGTGTAAACGTAGTAAACAAAACCAACTACGATGTACATCCTAGACTTGTGTAAACGTAGTAAACTAAACCAACTACGATGTACACGCTAGACTTGTGTAAATGTAGTAAACTAAACCAACTACGATGTACACGCTAGAGTTGTGTAAACGTAGTAAACAAAACCAACTACGATGTATACCCTAGACTTGTGTAAACGTAGTAAACTAAACCAACTACGATGTACACGCTAGACTTGTGTAAACGTAGTAAACAAAACCAACTACGATGTACATCCTAGACTTGTGTAAACGTAGT
The DNA here is from genome assembly GCA_035578905.1 of Stictocephala bisonia. NCBI lineage: Eukaryota > Metazoa > Arthropoda > Insecta > Hemiptera > Membracidae > Stictocephala > Stictocephala bisonia. Next base: position 8,334,510 of record JAQJVL010000002.1, on the reverse strand, counting down.
AAACTAAACCAACTACGATGTACACGCTAGAGTTGTGTAAACGTAGTAAACTAAACCAACTACGATGTACACGCTAGACTTGTGTAAACGTAGTAAACAAAACCAACTACGATATACACCCTAGACTTGTGTAAACGTAGTAAACTAAACCAACTACGATATACACCCTAGACTTGTGTAAACGTAGTAAACAAAACCAACTACGATATACACCCTAGACTTGTGTAAACGTAGTAAACAAAACCAACTACGATATACACCCTAGACTTGTGTAAACGTAGTAAACAAAACCAACTACGATGTACACCCTAGACTTGTGTAAACGTAGTAAACTAAACCAACTACGATGTACACCCTAGACTTGTGTAAACGTAGTAAACAAAACCAACTACGATGTACACCCTAGACTTGTGTAAACGTAGTAAACAAAACCAACTACGATATACACCCTAGACTTGTGTAAACGTAGTAAACTAAACCAACTACGATGTACACCCTAGACTTGTGTAAACGTAGTAAACAAAACCAACTACGATATACACCCTAGACTTGTGTAAACGTAGTAAACTAAACCAACTACGATGTACACGCTAGAGTTGTGTAAATGTAGCAAATAAACCCAACTGCAATATAAACCCTAGAGTTGTGTAAATGTAGGATACAAAACCAACTGCGATGTACACACTAGACTTGTGTAAATGTAGTAAACAAAACCAGCTGCGATGTACATACTAGAGTTGTGTAAATGTAGCTAACAAAGCCAATTGCTATGTAAAGTTTCTAATCGTGGAAACGTAGCAAACAACCAACTGCGATGTAAACTCTAGACTTGTGTAAACGTTGCAAACAAAACTAACTACGAAGCAAACACTAGACTTGTGCAATTGTAGCAAACAAAACTAACTGTGATGCAATGTTTATAATTGTGTAAAGGTACTACGGTGTAAACTCTATAATTGTTAAAAAAATTTAAACTTAGCAAACAAAACTAACTGCAATGTATACTATAGACATGTGTAAACGTCTACACGGAACAATTGTTTCTGTCATCTTGATAATTGGAACAATCTACCATAATTGCAGCTGTAAATAATAGCCGTAATAACAATGCCATTATTGCAGTTTGTATCACTAGAGTCAATTGAACTGAATGACTCACACGTAATCATTCATTTAATGTTGCCATGTTAACGGTCGGAATGTACGTTCGTTTTCTTTGAAATATCATTGTGCTGTAACCCAGCTGGTGGGCTAATTATTGTGTAGATTGTTGGCGGTAAGTTTGTTCTCCGGCCTTGTTCACCCGCTCAATGGTTGCCATCGGTGAAGAAGCTACAAGAGAAGTCGTAATTAGTCCTTATGGTATGTGTGTCCTCAGGGTTCAGATTTTGTAGGGGAAAGAATTTGTAACAGGATTGTTAATTTTTATGGATAGGCTTCCACGGTCGTCACTAATTCCTAGATCATGTAGGTCCTAGGTCACTGGGCTATGTACAAACATTGCCAACGTTTCGGCCACATTACAGAAAGCCATTTTCAGGGCAAGACGAACACTGTATAAAAGAACTCAACTCCAGGATTGTTAATTTATTGGAAATAATACAGTTTCTACTTTGGGTGAATTCCACGCAAAACTTCAGGCCTTTCAGTTGCCCGGACCATTGGGTTGTTATTAAATTGCCATTTCTAAGAAAAAAGTGTACCTTAGTCACAATAAGAACATTTGTTCAGCTAAACACATAACAATCATTCGCCACACTTGCTTGTCCATAATGTGACGATTGACGTTTAATCAATAAATAAACAAATAAATTAAAAAAGACGAAACAATTAACTAGAAATTAGACTATGCCACAACACGCTGTTGGCTACTATATTAGACTCATTGTGTAACTCATTCAATAATTCATACTAATTCCCGGGTCAAAATTCACATTCGTTCTGATGTTCGGCGTATTAAAAGTTAATTAAGAAGTTATTATGTTTTTATTGCACAAATTGTTAGCTTGAAATTATCTAACAACTGTCGAGAAGTCCGAAAAAAATGGAAAGATAAGTTTTTTACAGGAAGTCGTCCACGAGACGATAATTGGAACCTGCTTAGACATACTCTAATTTATGATATAGTTGGGCCAAGTCCAAGGATGGTGCGAAGTCCAGGCCCTCGTCATTCACTAAGAGAGGCCATAAGAGAGCGACCTCTGCTTCTTTTCTCTCTCCATGATTTAGTATACCTCTGTTGCAAAACGGACATGTTATATGGCAGCCAAGTCCGAAGTATTTAATGGTTAGACCAGATATGGCGTGGTTCACAAAGGTCCACTAGTGGATCTACTAGTGGATACTAAAGTACTGAATGGCGATAACTAAAACACCTAATTCTAAACTGAAACCAGAAGTCAACTGTTTAGGAAACGACACAAGAAATATACAGCCACAACGATCGGCTCAGTGGCCATTATAACTAGATTACAACTAACTTACTTCTTTATACCTCTGTAGTAATAATTAGAACGTTTATCCTCGCATGGCAAACTGAAGAAATAACTACTCGACATACATTCAGCGCACGATTGGATGCGACCTCTGTTTCCTTCTTCTCTGTTCCGTCATTTGGGACTAAAATGAGTTGTATACTTGTTTTTTGAGAGACCACATGTCTGTTAGACTTCACGATCTAGAACATATGGCGTTCTTGTTCTAGTAAAACTACTTGTCTATGACATTACAGTGCTTATCGTAACCGGTCACACACTCACATTTCCCGCTTGGAGGTTGTCTGGGTGATTTAGGGAGTCCCTAAAAAACCCAAAATCTATGTTAAGTTTTTCCAGCTTCGTAAATATATGCATCTAAACTGAACACAATAATTTTGATTTGTTGTTTATAACTGTAACATTTGATAAATAAGACTTTTTACTTCCTGCCTTCCTACATTTTTATGTGTCATTGTTTTGTTTAACCTATTTACTTAACTTATGACTTATGCCTAATATGATGTGAGAAAGTGTACTATTAATTGAAACAACGTGGATTATGAAGATTTCATCTGTTCATTTATATCACAGATAATATTTTCTATGCAAGCTAATTATAATTTCACAGCCGGCCGATATGTTTATCTGGTGGTTCAGTTCCAAGTGTACCGCGAAAACGTACAGTAGCGAAGCTTATTGGCAAAAGCTGCATCCAACCAAACTGATGCTAAAATTCAGGCGTCATCGCCAAATGCAGTCAGTTGCTTTCAGAATTGCCTCCTCTCAACAAAAATTGATTGTGTACACGCCATGAAAAGTGGATTTGTGGGTATTTAATTCGTTAATAACATGGTTACAATTAACCGGAAATAAGTTGTGAATTATATAATCAAATTTGAAAATCTGGATGACAAAGTAGTTCAATCGATTGATAGTAACTAAGCAGGTTTACTAAAAATACATTTTTAAATCGCTTAGGATACATTAGTGTTTAAATTATGATTGGTAATTAAATGTGTGCAGCGTGAAACTACTTCGATACATGAGTCTATAACTGTCACATATAATTCTTAGAAGATTGCTTGGGAAGCAAAATCGACGTTTTCTTTTGTACCTAAATGCAGGCCGCGATGACGTAGTTGTTGTCCGAGCTCAGGTTGGGCAACGTGTGTACTATTTGTTACAAGGATGTAAACATGTTGATCGTGGAAACAAGGTTAGTGTTTGTCCACAAAGTGGTTGTGTTTGTAAACAAGGTCCAGTGACACCGGTATTGGCTCCTTCATCTGGCAACGAGGTCCAACCACCTAACCCAATTTACACGCCGCCTGTCTGCGGAAAGTTCCACGCTGGAGTTTGTCTCACTCAGCCGTCCGACCTGTTATGGGATACGTGACGTGTACAGTCGATCTTGTGTCTATTTTTATTAATAATTGTCGGTATTTTTCTCCTTTTTATTTATTTATTTTGTTTAGATTGACACAAACTGGAAAATAAATAAATTAGATAGATATGGAAACTACCCTATAAGTAGATATCTAGTCAAGCCGTATTTACACGATTTGGTTTAACTAGTCAACATTAAAACCCTCAACTGGTCCCGTGAAATATACAACCTTAACTGGTCTCGTGGGGTGTTTTGACACCCCATCTAAAGAAATGTATAGTAAATTTATTTATAAACATATATTACTAAAAATAATTTAATTATACATCACTATATGTTTTTCATTAAAACGAAACAGAATGGGCGTTGAAATGAGTGTTTAAATTTTTTTTCGAATTTTTAAAATCACCATTACAAAAATAATCACTTTTATAAGATGTCAAGTTGCCACAAGTATATTTTTGTTTCATAAATGTAGGTAGCTACCAGAATCAACAAAAGCTCTAATTTATCATTATTAACAAATTTAAAATTTGTACTGTTTATAAAATAAGATATTTGTTATAAAAAAAGTTAAACAATTTTTCATACATTTTGCATGTAAGCTTCTTTATTATACTCTACTGCAAGATTACCTAAAATGACATTAGTCTGACTACACATAAAATATTATTTATCTCAAAAATAAAAAAAGAATAGTTATTGGAGTCTCAAAAGACCCCACGTGACCAGTTTAGGGTTAACACCACAAATACGAATCCATAGAAATTTTCAAGTAGAAATACCTAAAAAAAAGAAAAAAACACATTTTTATACCTAAAACGATGAGTATAACAATAATATGACGTAGTTTTCCCTCCTTAACATAAACACATGGCGTGAGGTTAGGTTGGTTAGTTAGGCTAGTATATGATGACTGTAAATACACATATCTAACCTAACCTAGCCTAAACATGGCGTGAGATTAGGTTGGTTAGTTAGGATAGTATATGACGACTGTAAATACACATATCTAACCTTACCTAAACATAAACATGGCGTGAGGTTAGGTGCTTAGTTAGGATAGTATATGACGACTATAAATACACATATCTAACCTAACCTAAACATAAACATGGCGTGAGGTTAGATTGGTTAGTTAGGATAGTATATGACGACTGTAAAAACACATCTAACCTTACCTAAACATAAACATGGCGTGAGGTTAGGTTGGTTAGTTAGGATAGTATATGATGACTGTAAATACACATATCTAACCTAACCTAAACATAAACATGGCGTGAGGTTAGGTTGGTTAGTTAGGATAGTATATGATGACTGTAAATACACATATCTAACCTAACCTAAACATAAACATGGCGTGAGGTTAGGTTGGTTAGTTAGGATAGTATATGATGACTGTAAATACACATATCTAACCTAACCTTACCTAAACATAAACATGGCGTGAGATTAGGTTGGTTAGTTAGGATAGTATATGACGGACTGTAAATACACATATCTAACCTTACCTAAACATAAACATGGCGTGAGGTTAGGTTGGTTAGTTAGGTAAGTTGCATCAGTTATATTAGTATAATGTAGGGACTGAAAACAAAGCTCTAATTTACTTATTAACAATTAAAATTGTAGGTTTATGATTTGGTTATAGTTAACAATTTTTATAATTGATGAAGCTTCTTATATACACTATGATTCGTAAATAGACATTAATACAATAAAATATAGTTAGCTAGATAGAGGATAGTTATTGGGGTCTTAAAATACCCATATCATTTAGGGCTTAACATCACAAATAGAAGTATAGATTTTAGTAGGATAATATGAAAAAAAACACATTTTTAACCTAACATATAACATAATAAAAAAAACAATGGCGTGAGGTTAGGTTGGTTAGTTAGGTAGTATATGATGACTATAAATACACATATCTAACCTAACCTAACCTAAACATGGCGTGGGGTTAGGTTGGTTAGTTAGGATAGTATATGACGACTGTAAATACACATATCTAACCTTACCTAAACATAAACATGGCGTGAGGTTAGGTTGGTTAGTTAGGAAAGTATATGATGACTGTAAATACACATATCTAACCTTACCTAAACATAAACATGGCGTGAGGTTAGGTTGGTTAGTTAGGAAAGTATATGTCGACTGTAAATACACATATCTAACCTTACCTAAACATAAACATGGCGTGAGGTTAGGTTGGTTAGTTAGGATAGAATATGATGACTGTAAATCACATATCTAACTTAACATAGCCTAAACATGGCGTGAGATTAGGTTGGTTAGTTAGGATAGTATATGACGACTGTAAATACACATATCTAACCTTACCTAAACATAAACATGGCGTGAGGTTAGGTTGGTTAGTTAGGATAGTATATGACGACTGTAAATACACATATCTAACCTTACCTAAACATAAACATGGCGTGAGATTAGGTTGGTTAGTTAGGATAGTATATGACGACTGTAAATACACATATCTAACCTTACCTAAACATAAACATGGCGTGAGGTTAGGTTGGTTAGTTAGGATAGAATATGATGACTGTAAATCACATATCTAACCTAACATAGCCTAAACATGGCGTGAGATTAGGTTGGTTAGTTAGGATAGTATATGACGACTGTAAATACACATATCTAACCTTACCTAAACATAAACATGGCGTGAGGTTAGGTTGGTTAGTTAGGATAGTATATGACGACTGTAAATACACATATCTAACCTTACCTAAACATAAACATGGCGTGAGGTTAGGTTGGTTAGTTAGGTTAGTATATGATGACTGTAAATACACATATCTAACCTAACCTAAACATAAACATGGCGTGAGGTTAGGTTGGTTAGTTAGGATAGTATATGATGACTATAAATACACATATCTAACCTAACCTAAACATAATAAACATGGCGTGAGGTTAGGTTGGTTAGTTAGGATAGTTTATGATGACTATAAATACACATATCTAACCTAACCTAGCCTAAACATAAACACATGGTGTGAGGTTAGGTTGGTTAGTTAGGATAGTATATGATGACTATAAATACACATATCTAACCTAACCTAACCTAAACATAAACACATGGCGTGAGGTTAGGTTGGTTAGTTAGGATAGTATATGATGACTGTAAATACACATATCTAACCTAACCTAACCTAAACATAAACACATGGCGTGAGGTTAGGTTGGTTAGTTAGGATAGTATATGATGACTATAAATACACATATCTAACCTAACCTAACCTAAACATAAACACATGGCGTGAGGTTAGGTTGGTTAGTTAGGATAGTATATGATGACTGTAAATACACATATCTAACCTAACCTAGCCTAAACATAAACACATGGTGTGAGGTTAGGTTGGTTAGTTAGGATAGTATATGATGACTGTAAATACACATATCTAACCTAACCTAGCCTAAACATAAACACATGGCGTGAGGTTAGGTTGGTTAGTTAGGATAGTATATGATGACTGTAAATACACATATCTAACCTAACCTAACATGACCTGACGTTATATTCGTGTTTAGGAAGGGAAACTACGAGTACGTACTGTAATATTAATGTTATATACATTGTGTTTGGTGTAAAACAGTCTTTTCTTCATTTTCTTTGTAAACATTGTTATTCCGCTGAAAATTCAAAAATATTCACTCAACACCAAACAACACTACACCAAAAAACCATCATACATAGAACGTTAAATACAAAACTATTGACCAAATCACATTAAATAAATGAAAGGAAAATCATTTTAAAATCTTCTACATAACTGGCTTGAGAGCAATCCATTTTACAACATACAAGAATTTTTTAAAGCTGCAAAAAAATTCAATTTTAGTAGCTTTACCTCTTTATTTTATTTATTTTAATTACATTCATATTTTGTTAATTCACTGTATTTTATTAATATCAATTATTCTGTTCTTAACGTTCATGAATAACATTATTATTATTAAAATGTCTCTCTGGATATTTGTCGTTTATATTGACTAGTTACTAAAAAAATCGTGAAAATTGGAGGGACTCTTTATTGCATATTTATCATAAAGGAATTTATATTTTGTCAATTAGTTTTTATAACATTTTCATTTCTACTCAGGAAATTGTCGTGTCTTAAGCCCAATATGTTCAAGACTTTAATCTTCGAGTTTCATGAAACACCAGCCGTATTATTAACTTTTTTATATTAAGACGCTAATCCTCAGGTTGTGAGTTAGCGTAGGTTGCGAATTAAGATGATGTGTGTTTATGAAAGAATTTGTCCTTGTCACCAACTAAGTCACCTGATCCCCAGAGAGACCTAATACTAACAATAGCCCAATAGTAGGACATCTAACGGACTTTCGAAACGCCCATCTTTTCGTGGCGTCCCAGAACCACGTCGAATTGGTTGATATTTTCGGCTAACTGACAAGGTTGATACTAGGTTTTTCCTCTGTATAACATCCGAATTCCGGTCTAAAACTAATATGAGCAACGTAGATTTCTCAAGTGCTGTACACACTGTTACGAACGCTCTGTTGAGTTGATAGGACTAAGAACAGAACGTATGCACAATTATACAACTTAATGTAAATTTGCATTGAATTCATGTCTTAAACGTGATAATCAAATAAGTGCTCTTTTATATAGCCTAATTTGCGAAACAATTTATTTCTTAACATAACTCCTCCTTTATGTATTGACTAATTTTAACATGTGAGGTGTCAAAACAATTGCACCTGTTCTTAGTTGTGCAATAAGGTCTTCATTGTTCAATATTTTCACTGTGAAAAGAACGTTAAGCCCTCAAAGTACGTTCTTCGGCCTTAAGTATAACAAAGGAGACATATTTAAAATAGCCAAAAAGTAACAGGTGTTCAAATTTAAATAATTGTGTTTTTATTGTTGAGAAGTTTGTTTATTTTTCTCTCTTCCATATGCGTTAATATATAGAAAGTATTGTGATCGTCCAAAAACTTTTTACAAGTTGGTATACACCAATTTTAGGGTCCCCTGAACTATAAAAAGTGTTTTTTAAATTTATTTTTGTGTCTGTATGTGAGAAAGTCTGTGCACTTCGCTGGAGACCAAACGTATTGATCGATATTTATGAAATTTGGTATGTAGGTGTATTTGACCAATATCTCCATACAGTTTTTTCACTTTTTAAAATTTTAGTTTTTTATGGGAAAAACGTAAAAATGGGATTTCCTAAAAAAAACGGCTCTAACGATTTTGATTGTGTTCAGGAAATATGTGAATTACAATTAAATATTTTAGTAAAAAAAAAAAAAAAAAAATGTCCCTAACTGTAATGGTTTTTGAGTTTTAAATTTTGGTACAGGCAAAAAAATTAAAAAATGCAATTTTTTCAATGTTTATTCTAACTATTTTGTTTACATTCTTAATAAAAACGCAAATTACAATTAAACATATTTTAGTTACCCAGTTGGGGCTGGAGCACGAAGACAACTCAAGTTGTTAAAGGTTATTTGCATAAACTATGGCTATGTGATTAATTGAACAGCTGTTTTCAAGATGAGTTTTATTTGCGCTAATTATCAAGTGCATTCTGAGAGTGTTATCTGGAGACCGACCCAGTTGTAGTAAACAGCGCCTGTCTCCTTCGTCAACAAGCGATGCAATCAGTTACATTGCTGTACACTATCTGAGTACTTAGCACATTGCTAGCGTTATTCTTTGTGTTCTTAATTAGCCAATGTTACCGCTTCCACACAGAATATCTTGTATATTCTTCTCAAATTTTGGTTATATCTCCGTTACTAGCATCGTCCTTTGTTGTTTTCACTCGTTATTCTACACGGAACATGAATTTGAAAGCTATTTTGGTCTGCGACGATTAATTATTTAGCTATATAAGGAAGAAACTCCACTTCCGGGATGGCGCCACGAACAGATTTTAACGCTAACCAGAAATTTTGTTCAGGACCTTGAGTTAGGTACGTAAAAAGTGTATTTTTGAGCTGAAAAATAATTGTATCGTAGGAACAGCGTCAAGAACACGCGAATTAAAAATAAAGTGTTAAATAATAGTTATATTGTAAAAAAAAAAAAAAAAAAAAAAAAAAAAAATCAGAGTGTGTAGTCAGTGTATAGCTAGAACAATTTTCAGTATAAATTCTAAAATTATTTGCTACCAAAATTGTTTATAAGAATTGTAAATTAGTACCTAGATAGTTGTTTTAAATTCAACCCGTTAAACGGTCACTAATAGTGATTGTGATACTGCCAGATAAATATTTTGCAGCAATCCAAGGCTAAAAACTGGTGTGTCAACTTGTGGAAATAACAATTATTTAGTTTTGTGTCACGAATTTCTGTTTTTGCTGTCTTAACCTTACTAATTGCGTTTATAGTTGTCTACACTCAACTACGTTCATCTATATATATCTATATATATAAAAGGCAAAGCCCTCACTCACTCACTCATCACTAATTCTCCAACTTCCCATGTAGGTAGAGAGCTGAAATTTTGTACACTGTTTCTTTAGAACTTAAATAGGACAACTAAAGTATTTTCATCTTGATAAAGTACTCCTAAGGGGTATAAAGCACCCTTAAAAGATTGGTCCATAAGGATAACATTGGGTTGATTTTAGTAAATTAATAACAGCTGTTTTGTAAATAAATAAACATGTCTATTTTGAATGTTTGACATTATACTATTTAATATTTTACTATGAGTTTAATCTTCAGCTGTTAAACAAAAATAAATGAAATGAACACTCTTGAAATAGGCTAAATAGGTGGCAAAGCAATTAGTATGAGTGAGATACTGTACCGAAATGTAATATTGTAATTTTACGTTATATAGTTAATATACCGATTTTTGTATTGAATAGTTACATGCCGAGGCCGAAGGCCGAGGTGTATCGAGCGTGGGGTTGGCACGCGAAGCGTGCAGGGGTGTCCCCTAGTATCTGATAAAATTACAGCTACCTAATTTGTATCTCGTGAAGTGTGGGCGTCCTACTACACCAACATGTTCCCTTCGTGTGTGGATTTTGTTTGGTTTTGGTTGTTTGAAAAAAAATAAGAGGTACGATTGGAAATTTTTATCCAGGCCGTGTCTGGTGATTCATGAGGAGTGGGGGCGGCGCAGGCCTCGTGAATGTTCAACTCCCCACAGAGTAAATCTATAAATACACCACAGACTCGTAGAATGAAACGAACTGCCTACATAGTCACAGCCAATGTCACGGACTGTTTACGACAAAGTAGTAGAGATTTATTACTGCAAGCCTCGTACAAGTGACACGCGCAGATAGTGTGCGAGTAGTGAAGGTTTCACATTGCCACCTGTCAACTATGTGACGTGTGTGTAGGATGTAGTCGCAGTGAATGCTACTCTTGATTCATTCGCTTTCTTGAATCCTTTATATAGTGGTTGGTCACTGATTTCTTTTTAACGGGTCTTATTGTAGGGTCTAATTAAAAACAGACATCATTAGTGTTACTGAACTATACCGCGAACTCGCATGGCAGTGAACATGAGTCATCTGTTTTTTTTCTTTTATATCCACGGAAAGAAATAAACGGAGGTCGCTTTCTTGTGTTAACAGTGAACGCCTCAGTGGCAGCTCAGTCTAATTAAATGACACTGCGTTATATTGACGAAAGCACGACGTTAGCGATCCTAGCGGCCAGCCAGCAGTAGTGCGTATCTCTGCACTGTACATCCACAGCTGAGATTAGTAAATGTCAAATGACATTTGATTAACTTCCATGGCGCTTGTTGTATCGTTATTATTCCATTACTTGGCTAGATGCAACAATGCAATACATCAGTATTTCAGCGTAGTTATGCTGGCTGGCTACTTGGAGTGCTAGCGTCTCGCTAGATCAGCGCTACAATGGTAGTGTCGTAACTGTATATTGTTAGACTGCGGTGACAGTTGATGTGAGAATAAGTTGATTACACTAAATTTGATGTATACTAATACTAGTATACATCAAATTTAGTGTAATCAACTTATTCTCACATATGAGACGCCGACACAACGTCGAGCGTATATGAATGATGATATGAGTGTAGGATGAGTGTAGTCTGGTTACTAACGAAGTTCAACCCACTATTATTACATTGTGTACACACATAATACTTTTTACAAACATACAGTAGTAAAATAAATATAAAAAAAAGAAAAAACATTTCCCAGCGTTTGTATGATAAACAAAACGACATTACTGCGATGTATATAGTAACGGTTCTGGGGATAAGTATTGTGAATAAATGAGAATATAAAATATTTTAAATTTGTTGCATTTATTATAGCTTTGATTGTAGCTTGTAATTATCAAATAGGCCCAAAGCTATTTACTCCGAAAATTATAATAGTTCTGACGAAAACGTAGCTTGTTTGGCTAGTGGTCCTCTGAAGTTAAAATGACTCATAGCAAACAGTTGTTGTTGACGATCGAAATATTGCAACACGATGCGACTATAATTTTACGCTTATTTTGGACATTTTGTGGTTTGCAACTATCATTTATAACTTGAATCTATGCACGCCTCGACATTAGTGTGGTTTATCTTATAGCTGTTCACTTTAAACGGTTTCTACTCTCCGTGTTATTATTTAAGTGCCATTTAGTATCTATAACATTGTTAAATATGTACTTCTTAGTGATTTTTATGTTTCAAGAAGGATAGTGAAAAAATTGTGTTTAAATCTACTTTTTTAGTGAGTAAGCTCGTTGATGCAAATAACACTTAGGAAGTCGTTACTTTATGTAATAAACAACATATTTTTAATGTAAGGACGATTCAAAGAAGTATTCATAGAAACTGACTCATCGTCGATCAGATAAGATGATGATACAATGCATAAGAGATTTAATGTGTACGTTCATTTGTGATTTTGTGTCAACAGAAAACCAAATGCAATTAGAAAAATCCTGAGGCATGGTCCGTTCTGGATTACTAATTTTACTATTTTTCCTCTATTTACTAAAATTAGCTTTGGAAATCACATCAAGCGTTTTAAAAGACTGAACCAAAAATTTAAAACATCATCTATACTCTACTTCTTAATTCCGATTGTATCAAAACAATTGTACTACATATGTATTATATGTTTATTTGTCAACAATCGGGGGGGGGGGGGTTATTATTCGTGATGGATAAAAGTGTATAAAATTATGAACATTGGAAAAATAAAGCACTATATTTAAAAAAACTATTTCATACACAACGATTCTGTGCATTTTATGTTCGAGATATAAGTTTTATATCGTATGGTTTGTTGTCAGCTACCATTTATTAATTTTAAAAATTACAGATCCCAAAGTCATATCCTATAGTAATAAGAGTAAAATAAATATATAAAGTGATGTCCTGTCATAAAGTAAGTCCAATTATCGCAGCTATGCCTGCTACCACACAAAATATTCGAGAAAAAAATGGATACAGACAATGACTGTGGGGTGGACTAATAATTGTTCCCATCCGTAGCAATATCTACAATGATATAAATTAACATATCTGTTTTACTTTCTGTGCTACAAAGTAAACTACTGCGTCAGCCAATAGCGTGCCTCAGCTCATCACGCCACCTCAGCAGCTCGGCCTAGAGTTGGCACGCGGACAAGAGCTGATCGAGACTGTGATTGCGAATGAGTCAATATAAATGCGTAAATACGAATTTCTTTCAACAATTTTATTTATAAGATAACATTTTTTATCCGTTTAAAACAGATTTTTCTTTTTAGTTAAACGTAAAAAGTCATTTAATAGTGGACACGTGCACGCTTCTCGTGCCAACTCCGTCACTCGTTTTGTTCGTGACACTTCGGCGTGTGATTGTTGACTGACTAATGACTAAACTGTATTCAGTAAAATTGCATTATGATATGATTTCTAATATGACATTATAGCATCTTGTTCACCTAACATTAATTATGTAAGATCTGTAACATTTTCAATTGTATAAACATCTATTTACATTCCAAAAGCTGTTAAGTTTTTATAGCCATAATGAATTATTTTTGAACATCAGTTACTTTTTGACTAATTTAAATGTCTACATGTTATTCTTATTAACAAAATTACTTAGATAAACAAATCGTTACTGTACAAAATTATTTTGAAACCAATCTGGACATAGGATTGCAGCTTTGGGGCGCTGCCAGTAATTAAACAGACACAATTCAACTTCACCTTTCTAAATTGCTAAGAATGGTTGTTATAGCACCTTGGTATGTGTAAAATGCAATTCTTCACAATACCTTACTTGGCATACCAACAGTAAAACAGGAAAATATCAGGTATATTATTTGTTTTGAGAACTTTATTTGATTAAACTACAAAATCATCTCAGTTACCTACAAGTAGCCATGAACTTATTGGACAACTCAAATTCAGTTTACAGACTACGACAACCTAATCTTGGACTTACAATACAAAGATTTGTATAATTTTTTGTTGATGTTAACAAAGGTTATCGTATAATTAAAGACAAAACAATATTTGTAAAACTTTTATAAAATTTACCCAATGGTTAGTTCATCAGAAAAGATTGCAAAGGATTGTTTGAAAACAATTTTATTCTTATGGTCGAAAGACGTACTTGGAAGGCTCCCTGTGCCCTCAGGAGGAAACTATTGCACAATGAATACCTTATTGCACAACTACATGTCAGGAGCAAATTTTTTAACACCTCAACTGTTAAAATTGATTAAGAAATAGGGGAGGAGTTGCGTTAACAAAAAACAGCTTCACGTATTGTATATAAGTATGTAATACTATTTGTTGGCGTATAGTTAAAAATTAAACTATGTGTTTAGAGTTTTTTATAAGTTTTTCTACACTCCATATATGATTCAAACTGTTTTTGTCTTTTTTAATCTGTTGATCTTTCAGCTAAAAACGTGATACAATGAAGGCTTTTTGTAGCTATCTTGCTGTGGTTTTCTATTTTTGTGTTGTTTGTGTAAAGTTGAGTAGGTTTTTTTATGTGTGCTAAAAAGCCTGTACTTATGTACTTGTGATGCATTTGAAAGGGTATAGAAAAGTTTCAAAATTACCTTAGACCAAAATATAATACCTTATTATATGAAGTTATTTGTCCTGTCGTCAACCGTTTTTACAGTATTACAAACCTGTCAATACCGTTGGTGTAATGTGACATTCATCCACTCTCATCCATATTATAGTCACAGTATTGTCACTTATGGTGAATTATCATTGTTTCTTTTGATGGACGTTAATTTATTTTTAAATTGCTGGTGTGATTTCTCAGTGGCTAAGGTTTCGGATTGCAGAGGGCGGAACAAGGTTCAAGATTCAAACCCCCAACCGAGCAAACATTCTGTATTTCAATCGTCGAATAAAGTTCATGCACAGGCCTTTAGGTCCATGTGTACTGGCGAGTGAAGTTTACAATAAATAACAGAAGCATCACTAATAAACCAACCGGTGATTTATGTTACAATACATGAAATTTTTTTAAAATACTGCTAAGGTTTACATTCCTTAATTTCTTAAAACATGTTTCTTTGCTATGTGGTATTGACAGTTTCCTTCCATTTTAATTCTTAACGTACTAGAAATAAAATCTTGATGTGAGCAAATCTTGAGTTGAAACATTTATCATCAATTAAGTGAATAAAATCAATATATTACTCGCTTTACTCAGAAAGAATGAATGTTTGTTGCAGTGGAGGTCTAAGCAACTGGCTGTATCAGGTGTCTCTGACCAAACCACTAGCCAAGCCAGTAGAGCCGTCCCAGGTGTTGTTGAGACTCTACGGCCAGTCCCATGGGGAGCGAGGCCTGGAGAGCTTGATCACAGATTCAGTGATCTTCACTTTGCTGTCTGAACGTGGGCTTGGCCCTCGCTTGCATGGCATTTTCCCAGGAGGTCGTATTGAGGAGTATATTCCTGTAAGTGTTGATGTTTTCTTATTATTTTTTTTCTTTTTTAATAACTGTATCTGAAATTTGTTTGTTGAACTTTTTAATAACAATAAAATGTTTTTTGATTATAACAAGTTATATCGCCATAACAAATTGAATTAGATCAAATTTCTCAAATTTGTTATAAGGTAAGATCTGTATAGATATTTATGATAATTTTTCAATCATTATCCAGATACTTTTGTCCATTTTGTTTGCAGCTTTTAATTTTTTTAATTTTTAATAAAATAAAAACTACTTGCCAGTGTACATGGGGTGAAGATTGTACTTGAAATTTATTCCACATGTGAGGTGTTTGACCATTAGGTCATATGAGCAGAAAAAACAAAAGGTTATGAAAATATTTCCAGTTTTGATATTAAATGTTCTGATTCTGCAAACTAATATCTATTTAAAAAAAAAAGCTTTACTATTTTGTAGATGATCTTAGTACATTTTATAGGCGAATTCTATCCTCACATCTTTCTACTACCCAGTTTATAAAGATGTATAAAGAAGAACAGCCGATTGCTGTTCTTTAAACTTATCTAACATAGGCAAGAAAGGATACTAGAAATTGTTGGTTAAGGCGGAATGTGGATGAAGCCTGTGAGATATTCTAAGATTGCATTAACTAGGATTCCCATATTTTACATGGTCAAAATACATAAATCTGTAATGGGAGGAATATTTTATAAACCATAGATAAAGTTGGTATTTTTACAGCCTTTACTAAGCTGTTTTAAGGGGTTTAATGAGTTGTATTATCTTTATAAATCTCTAGTAATAATTACTACATTTTTACTAATACTAGAAGTAATAGTAAAAATTAAAATAAGGTAAAAAATGTATACTATACCAACATTTATTAAAATAAATTTAACAAAGAATAATAGAGACAGAGAATGTTTAAAAAATGAAACAACGTACTTCCAAGAACGAGGCTGACAACATAGATAATGTTTTCTACAACACATACCAAATTGTTGAGATAAAAGACACATTTTATTTATTCGTGCCATTCAAAATATGGACATACTGTTAAATTGTCAATATGAACACAGACATCAGCTTCAAAATACGAACTCTCCATACAAAATACGGATGTATTGTTACCCTACTATTGACCAACATAATTAAATATGCCTGCAGTATTTATAAAAGAGGTGAAATGTAAGAGATATTTGTGTAAGTATTTCATTTATTTTTCACACAACCAGTGGCTTTAGTGATAAAGTAACATATATTGTGTATTTTTTCTATTAACACATTTAGTGTGCGTGGGAGGAATTACTTCCACAGCCTCTTTGTTGTTTTGCGAACCTTCCCCTCTAGGGTGAACTGAGCAGTTTTGGAAGGCGGATCATGTTTTTGTTGTTTGTGTTTTCTTACTGTGTGAACATTTTGGTGATCTTCATTTTCAATTATCTTTTTTGTGTAATATATTGAAATTCGTGTCATCAACATAGAAATCAACTGTCCTGGACCTTTTATGATTTTTGTATATTACTTTTTATATCGAAACATTACATTTGTTGACTATTAAAACATTACTAGGTTGTACTGGCAATGGTAGGGGGGCAAGCGAACCACTTCGTGGCCCATTTCATTTGCAACATGATCAAGATAAAAAGATTACTTTGCTGACTTTACTTCGTTTATAGATAGAAGTTCAGATTTTGTATAAGTGGGATCGTATGGTATATTATTTGATACTAACCATTGAACAATATCGGTTTTTTTCCATTTTGATTTTGGAACCTCGTCTTTGAGCATTGAATGGTAACTTGCATTGTCCATAACAATAACACACCCCTCTTCAAGATGACATAGTAGCTGATCAACAAACCATGCCAAATGTATTTTTTGTATGGTTCTGGGATATCCAGGTTTCATCTAAATATATTATAGGCCTTGTAACATTTGTTCTTAATAAATGCATTTTCCGCATAAAATTTGCTCTACGATCAGCAATATCGAGACGCTCCATTAAGAATTTACGGCCGTCATTTGACTTTCTAAATTTAAAACCAAGTGATTTTAATATTCTGATTACAGAATCTTCAGATTCGGTGTAATTTATTTTGTGCTCTAATTCAATTAATATTTTTCTGGCTGTGGGAAACACCTCTGTCATAACATTCAAAAACTGTCCTTTGTACTACTTGTTTGTCAAAATCATCCAATTGCGTTTTCCTACTTTCTCGTTTGTAGCGTTTCCTAGAGTCAAACTTATATTCTTCATCGCTGCCTACTGAATCTAGAGTTTGTTTAATTCTTTGGACAGTTTTTTCAGATACACCGCACGCCTTGGCTGTTAATTTCATTACTTGTAAAAAGTTTATGTTTTTTCATTCTTCAGGATTGTCTGCCAAATTTTCAAAAAATTTAAATACATTACCAATTAGCCGACCCGTGCGAAGCATTCGTACTGTATTCTCTTTAAATCCCTCTTAATTAAAGTGCACACAGTATAGTTAGTAACGCATAGTTAGAGTGCAATGTAACTTAATGTAAATATGGATTAAAGAAGAAATAAAATATGTGAGTTTAAATTTAATATAATTTATTTTATAAATGTTAGGTTAAGTTATTTACAAATTAACAGCATATTTACAAATTCAAAGTACCTCTTTAAACACTATGTTTGATGTTATTATGTGGTCATGGGTGATTGTTTGTTGGTGGGTTTCTTTGACACATATATAGATGTCACTGAAAGAGCGCATTGATTTATTTAATTCACATGTTACAGCTGATCGAATAATGTAAATAAACATTTCAAGTATATATAATGATATAATAGGTAGTTTTTCCAAAAAACTATTGGAAAATGAGAGATTTGTATATTTTCATCAAGTAGTGGGTAAAAAAAGCTTTAAAATGACACCTCATTTATGAAAATTGGTGAAGAATGAAGGAAGTTATGGCGTACCGACAAAAAAAAGTACTTTAGAAATTATAATATATATAGATATAATTGTATGATCTACCATATGCAATTGTTTTGACAGTCATTAAATAATTTTTGTGCGAATCTCAACTGGCGACGCTCCCCTGTTACACATAGAAGGAACACAAAATGGCCGAAAAGGACTTTTTGTAATTTTGTCGACTATTAAACATTCTAAAATTATGTGTCCGACCATATACCAATGTTGTGACAATCATAGAACTATTTTTTCTGAGTATCAAAACCAGTGACTGTCCCCTGGTGCACATGGAATAGACTCTTATTCTGTTTTGAAAATGGACAAAAAGGACCTATTTTGGCATTTTAAAATCTTTTTCCATCCATTTTCATAATTTATTCAAAAAACATTTGTAAAAAAAATTGAGCACTTGGCATGGTGAGGCCACTTGACACCCTCACTTCAGCACTTGGCATGGTGAGGCCACTTGACACCCTCACTTCAGCACTTGGCATGGTGAGGCCACTTGACACGCTCACTTCAGCACTTGGCATGGTGAGGCCACTTGACACGCTCACTTCAGCACTTGGTATGGTGAGGCCACTTGACACGCTCACTTCAGCACTTGGTATGGTGAGGCCACTTGACACGCTCACTTCAGCACTTGGCATGGTGAGGCTACTTGACACCCTCACTTCAGCACTTGGCATGGTGAGGCCACTTGACACGCTCACTTCAGCACTTGGCATGGTGAGGCCACTTGACACGCTCACTTCAGCACTTGGCATGGTGAGGCCACTTGACCCCCTCACTTCAGCACTTGGCATGGTGAGGCCACTTGACACGCTCATTTCAGCAGTGAAGGTATAAAGATTATTTTACAATGAAACTAACTGCAGGTAGGATTATTTGATTCTTATTTAAGTGTGATTTACAATTGATTATATAACTGTTTCTACAAGGTACAAAATTATAAGATATTATATAGGCTATCTTATTATTTCCTTTCCTTTATGATATTTTGTTTATTATGATATATTGTTTTATCTGTTGTAGGCTCGCCCTTTGTTAACCCGTGAACTTGCAGACAAAAAGTTGAGCAAGCTGATTGCGACTAAGATGGCTGCCGTTCATTCAATGAATGTGCCCATCAACAAAGAGCCACAATGGCTCTGGGATACTACCGCTAGGTAAGTTGTTTCAACTGTTAGTGATCTAAAGAAAGGTAAATCTCATTTATTATAAAGTTACTAAATTGTTACATTTCAATTTATAATTAATTGTGTACGGTAACTAGTATTTTGTTTTTACTGTACATTTCTATTTCTGAATTTAAAATTTTTAGTTCAAATTTTGTTTTTGTTTTACTTTTTTTGTTGGCCGGCAAGAAATAGCCATTTGTAAATACAATCTTTGCAGCTCTTAAATAAATATAAATATGGTTGACATTAAAAAGAAAGAATAATACTAGTTATATAAGGGAGTTATTGACTTGTGAATGTATTACAGGTGGCTTCAAAATTTTGAAGAAGGTAAATTGGAAGAAAATCACGTTGCTGAAAATCCAATTGCTGAGTACTTGTATACTCTGGATCTGCAAAAAGAATTAGGTTGGCTGAAGTGAGTATACCTAAATAATAGTTTTGTAGTACTTATAGAACTGAAAAAATACTGTATATTGAATTTTTTTATAAGTGTTAGACCTTTATGTACATTTATTTTGATCCACCCACCCACCCATATAAGTTCAGAGGTATTGTTCCACCCTCCCATCCCCACATATACACTGGTAACCAAATTCTTATCAGTGTTGGTGTTTTTAATAATTTAGTCATTGTTAACACGTCGAGGGCTAAGTCTGAAATGACAAAATTCATTCTAATCCTAAAAAATATTTTTACGTAAATAACTTTCCTTTGAATTAGTAAACTCCAAATATGATGATAGAAGTCATTGTGAGGTCGCTAAGGTGATGGATGATGACGTCATCAACTCGGCGGGTATATCCGTCGCCAGGATCTCAGTGACGCACTGTTGTTGCTGGCAGCTGTATTGTTCACAAATAACAGTGTTCACTGTCACTATTAGAATCACTTTCAGACATGTTATTCACAAAAACATAACCGCAAACACACCAATAAACTCACTAAATACAGTAATCAAAGATGGAATGCTTACGGGAACCGAAAACACTTCCAAACTTGGGACTGACGCACACAAACAACAATAGGGTCGTATGCAAGGTCCTGACAACGTAAGGTCCTACCTCAACAAGATCCGAGCTCACACTGATGAATCAACCGTGCAACTACATATGGCAGGTACATCCGCCGCCAGGATGCACAGAGGGTCCGGCGGCGCGGGTATAGCCGCGCGTAGCCACCGACGTGTTAAAGCCTCCTGAGCTGATATATATATATATATATATATATATATATATAAAACAAATAATAAGGTTAATGTACCTTTGTCGTCTTCAGCCACAAAATATTTTTATTGGAATACCGGTTTCAGAGCAAGACCTTGTAACAGGTCCACCAAATTGACGAATAAATTAATTAAATTAAATAAATGATAAATTAGTTAATGAAGAAATAGATACATTTAATTAAAATAATCAACGAACATTCAAATTATATTCGGAAATCATTGTAAATTAATAGCCAACAAGTATAGAGAAGTAGGCAGGCATATTTATTCCATTGCAGACATCCGAGACGTAAACAAAATACCTAAGCATTGTGTCGAGACAGATAAGGCAGACCTGTTCAGTCTGGTGTCGCATGGGACGAGTCTATCTAACAATCCAAAGGGGTGTCAGTATGACAATGTAATGGTCGAGTCCAATGTAGACGAGAGACGTCATTAATTGACGGAAGGATCGCTGGGGGGGGCAGCACCAACCAGGGAAAAAAAGCGCATGGCAAAACCGGAAGTTTAGATATAAACCCAAAACTCTAGCTTGTAACGGACTGGCAACCCAAGCTAGCATCTCCAACGACTCTTTCACTTTGAATCAGGACTCCTATGGGGCCGGACTCTAAATCAGACTCATGTAGCATCAACGTCTACGTTGTTACCGCGGGTGGCCGTTTGATCTTAAAACCGAGTAATGTAGGGAAAATGTATTTGTCAAACAGTGAATTAAAATTCTTTATTGCAAGTTAGTCGCAATGATCTAGATAGGTGTACGATGACCAGTTTGGAACGGTGATTGCAGTTTGAATTAACTCAGGACCACGTGGAGTTTCAGCATCACAAGAAGAAAAATTTAAAGATAAGTTTTAGTTATAAATAAGTTAATCATGTTTTTAGAAATCAGTTTTAAATAAATAACTTTCAATTTTATAATATTTAACTTCATATATCTATTCAAAGATAAAAAGAATGTAATGAATTAGTTTTTTCAAACAGTAGTATTTTTCATTGTAATTTACAGCCTCACCGATTTACCCATAAAAATGACCCTGAGATAATATAAATAATTTTAATTTGCATAATATTTTATCAAATTAACAAAAAACTTAATCTAATGTAACTCGAGGAGGTGAGAGGTTACAACCTCCATGGTCACATCCACTGTACGTTGTCGAAACAGTCATATTAAAAACATTTACATATTTACAAAATAAAAATAAAACACATGATAACACGCCCGGATATTATGATGGTCAGATCCGAATTGAGCGTGCAGCTGGAATGATGTTATCCAATACATACTTGACCTTGAACAATTTTATCTCTATCTGGCCATCTGTCTTCTTTCATTGGTGGACTCAAATTTGTAATCCGATCAAATAAAATATTTGTAGAGAATTTAAATTTTCATTAAGCACAGTAGGTGGGTTGCTCTTTATGGCTTGATATATTTCATAATTCTCTAGAGTATTCATAACATTCAGGACATTGACACCAACTCGGAAATTCTCCATAAATGCAATAAAGGTGTGACAATGAATACCATAAAAAAATATATGGGGTGGGGATCAGGAACCTTATGTACACCCTGTATATATATATATATATATGTATATATATATATATTACATATATTACCAAAATATTCTTATGCATTTTGCTTTCTTAGTGGTATGTATTGATGTACATAATATTATATCGGTTGTATTGGTGTATTTTATAGCAACAACTCAAATGGGCCACCAGCAACGCCTTAGCCATACTATACACACGGTTAGGTATATTTGACATATTGGCTGGAGTGATCAGATATTCTTGTGTCATCTAGTCTGGTTTCCGCCCACCATGAATATATTCCCATAAGACAAATGTTATAAAATTACTAAAATCAAGCGAAAATATAGCTTCACTTTAAAGCTTTTGTTCATTAGCCAATTAAAACAATTTAACTGTTACAAATCCCTGAATAAATGTATAATGTTAATTGCTTATTGGTTTTACAAATTATTTGCTTCTTTTGTTTCAATTGGTTTTTGGAATTAGAACAATATGAAGTATGTATACGCTGAAAAATCAACATTCTCTATCACAATACCAAAAATATGACATCAAATATAATTTTATCGGACTAAATGCTTTTAGAATCTGCTTATCTGTTTAACGTTGATCTAATGAGAATGACTGTTTAACATTTCAGCCCCCTAAAAGAATTTTCGTTTAGTTTGAGAAAGTTTTGAAATACTTATACAATGGTAATGCAGCGTAGTTATTCTGGTTGCTCCACAGCGCTGCAATGGAAATACCGTGACTTTATGTTTTTAAAGATTGGTATAGTTGTAAAGACAAGACACAAATGACTATAAAACAGTTGATGATATAACAAAACCAACATTATACATAATAAACAAGATTTAAACTCTTGTTGCAGGGATCATCTGATCAAAATGAAATCCCCGGTGGTGTTTTGTCACAATGACATGCAGGAGGGCAACATACTGTTGCGCGAGGACATCGAAGAGCCGACTCTCGTACTCATTGACTTTGAATACTGCTCGTACAATTACCGAGGGTTTGATATAGCCAACCACTTTATTGAATGGACATATGACTATACAAAGGCGGAACACCCGCATTACTCAGTGCACAAGGAACATTATCCGTCTGAGGAAGAAATGGTAAGTTCAGTTCTAATTTATTTAAAACATTGATTGGAAATTAATTAGCTATTAGCATATAAATGTTTTATAACTGTAAACAAGTCAATGTTCACTGGATAAAAAAGCAGTAAACTCGTGATTAAATATGTATATTGAAAGAAATTAGTAGCTACTGAAATAAAAATTCTTTTACCATATATCTATAAACTAATGCAGACTAGCTGGATTGAGATGTGCACATAAATTACAGCTTCTTACTTTTGTTAATAACTGTTTTATGTGAAAAAACTCAGATTTAAACCTATAATAATTACATGTTAGAATGTAATTTGTTAAAATGTTTATTTTAACTCATTATTTATATAATTTGTATGGTTTCTAAAAGTAAAAGTGTTAATTTTCTTACTCACTTACTTAATGACTGACTCATCAATGATTCCTCAACTTTCTGAGGAACTAGAAAATAGAAATTGTATATGACTTTCATGTATGTTGTGATTAGGAAAAGGAAGTTTTTAAAACCTGTTGATAAATATATAAAATAACTTTAACTGAGTACTCGTTTTTATTGCTAATTCGACAAATAATAATACAAAAATAATGAAAATAACTGTTCATTTATTATTACATTAATTAACCTTAGTATAAAATGCTACAAAGGCTTAATTGTGTTATTTGTTTCAAGGTGGCAGCCACTAAACATTTTGTGCTTTTGTTCATTTTTATCTTTTATGCTGTTTTGTGTGAAAACTTTGATAGATACAAGAAAATAAAAACAATGTACAAACTGCTTCAGAAGTCAATGCTAGATTTAAATGGTTGCTATATTGAAAACAAGAAAAATTTGCTTCAAAACTATTAAACAATTCAAAACCAAAAGTTTTCAATCGAGTATAAAGTTTACGGTGTTAGATGTTCGCTAACAAACTTGATTGGGAACATAAAGCATTCTGTACAGGTAGATGTTATGTTCTTCTAACAAACATAGGACAATGTAGAAGAGAGCCCCATGGTTATAGGGAGATAGATTTTGAAGCGAGATCTGAAAATTAATTGACTATATCTGTGATTTGACTTTATTTGTTGCCTTATTTTTCGTGGGCTATTATTTTATTTTTAAATTAAAACTTACTAATAAGCTGTGTAGAGGAGTGTAGTAGGATAACCTAAATTTAACCAACAGTTCAATTTTTGCCATTCTCTTTATTTTTGATTTAAAATAAAATCAGTCTAGACCTAGTTTATTTTGGCGCCTATTTTATTTTGGAAACTATAAAACGCTCTTTTTTTTAAATTTTATATTTTTTGCTGGAAAAATCAGAGGAAATAAAATCAATTGTATTATAGGTGTTAATTCAAATTTTAAAAGAGGATTACTGTTAAACTAAATATTCACATAAAAAATGAGATATTAGAAAATGATTCTGTCAAAATTAGTATCATTTTTATTTTTTATCATAAAACTTTTACATTGTTTTATGTTATAACATATAATTTCGTGAGTATATGGTGTAATTGAACTGTTCTTTAAGATTTTTATAATTTTCTTAACTGCTCATTATTTAATAATGGACTTTTCCAGGCTTTTCGAGGTAAGTGCCATCTGTATTTTTATAGTATAAGTAAGTCAAGATAAATTCATACAAATAAAATGAGATACTATGTTCACCCACAGTTACTGATGTTATAGGTTTTAGATTTCTATTATTTTAGTAAGGTGATTGGTGTTTGTTTATTTGTATTGCCTGGCTTGTATGGAATAGAACTGGGTGGTATCAACTTGAATGAAACTTTGGTTTTACACATGTAACTTGTCTTGTTAGCGTTCATTTGAGTTTATTTACCTTATCATTCATCAGTAATGGAACCGTTTGTAGCAGCAACAAAATTAATTGTGACAAATCATGGAAATTGATGTTAAATTTTTACAGTTTGTACTCTGCATACTTTGTCTGTTATTTCTTAGTTTACTTGTTGTTTATCTTTTATCAAGAGTAGAAGGGCAAGCAAACTTAGCCATATGTTAAGTATGAATGGGTGGGTCATTTTTACTCTGTATCTAGTGTTGACGGGCGGGATATCCCTAGTCTTGGACCGAGAATTAATGAGTTAACAGTATTTCTTAAACTTTTAAGAAGCGGTTATAGATTTAGACTATTTAATGATTATTTAGCTTAGATATTTTTAGATATTTATTACAATGAAGGCTGAATTTATCAAAATGTTTAGTAATATAAAAAATCATATTTAACATATTTATTGTAAAATTGGTCTGTAACGAAGTTGCTTAAAACCCAGCTTCATAAGCTAAATGTTCTTAGTTTGATCCCAATCAGAGTCATAACAAATTTTGAAAGGGATCAGCTACATAACCACTGCCTGTTCTTTAGTTAATGGGCTATTAATTAATGACACTTTCGAAGGAACGGCACATCTACAGTCATCACACTCATTTGAAACCTACATTCTCCCATATTTTGTTGATCGGGGTCTTGAGCATAAATGAATAAATAAATACATACAGTGTAAGTATGTTGGTTTAATTTGAATACAATTAATTTGTTTATTTATAAAATTTTTTAAAACTTAGTTTAATTCAAGCATGTATAAAAAATTTTCCGACTCAGTTCTTTTCATTGTATTGCATTTATAATAATTTTTACTAATATCTAACATTAACTCGGACAATGTATGTTTATTGCTGTAAGCTTATTTTTGTATATTTACCTTTTCAAACATTTTCTTCAAGTTGGATCCCCCTACCTTCCATACAGGCCAATTCAGATATTGTCTCGGAGCCTGCAGCTACTATGTTGTGTTTTCAGCATTTTAATTGGTCGTTTCTGCCGAGTGATCTCGGTTATTGTTGTGTTTTGACTCTCTGCGATTGTGTATTTTGTTTCTTTTATCGGGGCTTCTTGTGACGACATCTGGGGGTCCCAAGGCTGAGGCTGTAACCCTCAAACCTCTGATCTTCTGATCTGACTTAGTCGGACCAGCAATGTAATAAAGGTTGAAAATTTGCACGGTAATCAATATGGGTAAACAACCACTTTTGGGAAAAATAGAGCCTTCCAAACTTCAATTTTTTTTGTCATTAACACAGTTAGCCTAAATGTGCAAAGAATTTTAATTATTTAGAAGAAAACGTACATTTTTTATAATTTTGGTAAAAATGACGTGATCTGATGTTTGTAACCTTTATGTACTATAGTAGTATTTTTACATAGTGTTAAACTTAAATAAATTACGTAAATAGTTGGCACAATTTATTTTTCAACAATTTATATTTGTGGTTTGAGGCTCTATTTTCCCCTCCCAAAGTGGGTTCAATTTACTTTCTTAATTTATAAATAATTTAATGTATGTGATATAAAATTGCATGACAGTGGGAAAATTATTAATTTTTATTGTAGTATGAAAAAAATACTTACATATGTACCTTAAAAGAATAGTATTGTAACAATTAATTATTTTGTCCTTAGAGGTTTTAGAAATATTTAAATATAAACAGATGCACAGCCAGTCAGTTCTCATTAATCCAGATAGTTAATAATTATTTATTGTTTTATTTTTAAACTAACCCATTGCGGGTGAAAACTCCGATAGACTCAGCGGCCGAGGTTATTTGTTTCAGTCAGCTCCATGTATGGTTTGGTTGCTGCACATCAACAGTTGACATTATGCTGATCACTGCGTTTCTTTATTACTTACTGTTGTATTGTTTAGTAATGTACAATATATTCCTGGGAACGAATACTTAAATAATTAAAATAAATTTATTAATATAGTAGCGTTGTAAGCAAATACTTTTTTCTTACGTTCGTTGTTTGAAGTAAACCAAAAACACTGTACACATGTGAGCACTATCTACTAGATTTGTTAAAAATACTAATTCAAACAACATTGCTAAATAAATTCAATCAAATACTTCCTGGCAACATCACTAGGAATTAGAAGCAGTTTGTGTTAAACAAAGACCTAAGACGCAGGGTATGTGCATTTTGGCCTTCTGTCCCCTGGCTGTTATATCTCGCATGCAATGGGTTAAAGGTTATACCTAAACTGTTAAAGGTATTTAACGCTGGGTAACATATTAGACTTCTCTGAAGCTGTGATTTTTTTTTATTAGTAAAATTGGTCTTATCTGAAGAGGAGGTTGTTTTTAACTACGGAATAGTCATTTTTACTAAAAAATTTAACTGTTATTTTTAAATGAAACATGCATTTTATATTGAACAAAAATGTATAGTTGCGATAAAATATTTGGGCCAAAATCATATTTTTCACTTACCAAACCTAATATAGTACATCCTTAATATAATTTTGTGGGTTTCCGTTAAAATATGGTTCCTCTGTAATAAGCTTTTCATCTTAGCGTATTACTAACTTCTGTTTACTGTTTTGTTTTGCTATTCCTTATGATATTATTTTTTAAATCATACTCTTTTGAATCTAAATCAAAATTAAAATATGAAAAAAAATTTTAAATACTTAATTTGTTAATCCTATCAGCGTGTAAAGTAGTAGTCCAGGTTATTATTCAAGTAAATGTCAACAACTTATACAGTAATGATTGTGGCTTTAGGTGAGTATCCTAGTTAATCTTTTACATCACAATTCCTTGCAAACATTTTGGGTTTCTGAGATCTGATTGAATAAGTGCATACATTTCTTTAGTAAAAACAGTACAGGCCAATGTTGGAATCATATTTATATCAAGATGTTTATAATATGTTACATACCACATTAGTAAAAATTATGTATCATTGACCAATGATCAAAAAAGTTTTCTTTACAACAGTATAATCCTAGATATCCGGCCCAATGTCGTGGCAAGTTTTTGTTTGAAATAAAACTCGCATATCCAAACCAACAAGAAAATTCCTTCTTCTGTCAAAACCGTTTTGAAGGATTTATATCGAAAGATTTTGCTATAGTTTAGTATTTCTGGTGTCATGCAACAAAGAGAAGAAAGTAACAGAATCCAATAGTGCACTGAATGTTTGAATAAATTAAAAAATTCATAGGTTCGAGATTTCAACTTTTAAATTCATAGATTCGAGATATTTACACACATTACATGCATGAGTGAAGTAAATAGTAGAAATATAAAAAGAAAACTCTTAAATCTTAATAATAAAACTAATAAATAAAAAATTAATAAGAATACTAACTATTTACAACAGTGCTTGGATTTAGGAAGTGAGTACATTTATATGTCAACAAGTACAATTAAGAATCAAGAATCTTTATTTGCCATTAAATATATTCAATACAATAGGCATCGTCAAAAGTGTCTAAGAATAATAGATAGAGTACATCAAAGTTGTATGCAGTTAGTATTAAAGAATTCAGACTAATAATAAAATAGTTAAATGTAATAAGTAAAAATTAATAATAATAAATAAAAACTCCAATAGGTCATTTCAATAAATCAATAGTAGAATAAATAGGCCTAACATCGACAAACAATAAGAATTAATAAATAACTATATACAGTAATATCACAGTACATGCTAACATTTTAACAGTCTAATGTGCTAGTATCACTGGCTAGATATTGTTCTACTGAGTAAAAAGCATTTACCTTTAACCATTTACTTAAATTGATCCTAAGACTATGCTAATGGACCATGCTTTCTCTGGCAATTTATTGAATAGTTTTATTTGCATACATAGGTGGCTTTTGTTTGTTTTCTCAAGTCTGGCACGAAAAAGATCAAGTTGATATTTATTCCTTGTATTGTATTCATGTATATCTTTTCTATTATTCAGTGATTCTAAAATCTCTTTTACTTTAATTATACAATAATAAATATATATACAAGGTAGGGGAATTATTTGAAATTCTTTAAATATAGGCAAACATGATTCTGTCTCAGGAACTCCTTTTATTATTCTTAAAGCTTTTTTTTGCCAGATAAAAATGCGACTAGAACTAGTACAATTGCCCCACAGAGTTACTCCATATGTCAGGCGTGACTGGAAAAAAGCATAATATGCTGTGATCAACATCTCATTACTAACATTAGTCTTCAACTTCCTCAATAAATACGTCACTCTAGCGAGTTTGCTACATAAATGGTCAATATGACTACCCCAGTTTAGTTTACTGTCTAAATAAAATCCTAAAAGCTTAACAGGTTGAATATCTTTATTGACTTTATAATCTAATGAGAAAACAATATTTTCAGTTTTCTCGCTATTGACTACCAGGCTGTTAGCTGTAAACCATTCAAGAGCAGTTTTAACTGATTGATTTTGCTGTAGAATTAAACCCTCTAAAGTTTTATTGCTGTTTAAAAGCGTTGTATCGTCAGCATATAAAATAGATCTACAAGGCATTGTGTATGGAAAATCATTTACTGCGATGACAAACAAAAAGGGACCCAGGACAGAGCCTTGAAAGACGCCCACTTCAACATATTTTAGGGAGGATTTTTCCTGACCTTGTACAACCATTTGTCTCCTGCCACTTAAATATGAAGATAAAAGTTTAAGCTCTAGTCCTTTAATTCCATAACAGTCCAATGGAGGTAAACAATGGTGTAATTAGATTTTTTATAGGTCTCCTAAATTCTTAATAAAAAACCTTCAAACTCGGGTACACATAATTTCTGCGCTGACAGTAGCTATTATATAAAAGTCTAGAGACTAAACAGTCGATGTTGGATAACCAGGACTCAACTGTGCCATATTTTACCAGTTACTTTTTGGAGATTTGACAGGAAGAACAGCCTTACCTTGTTTGTAATTACAATTCTACATATAAAAAAAAAAATAATACAATTTTTGTGTGATCATAAATCACTTTTTCAACATTTGCGTAAGGGTTTATCCCTCATACCAGAACACAGCTAAACTTAACTTTTTCTACACTGGCGCAGTGAATTTAGCCCTGTTGCACCCTTTTCTTATTAACCTTTATTATAATGTATCTATTAGTAATATAAACATGATACGGGAAGAGCTGCTCTATAACTTGTAAAATATATATTAGTCTTCTCAAGAAAGAAACAAATTTGTCAACATGAGGAATATGACATTAGTGTACGGCTGTCGCAGACATTTTATCCATCATCTATGAACACTCCTAGCTGTTAACAACCTCCTATGGACACCATTTCAAAAATATATTGATTTTGATAGAGCATGGTTTTATATAAATTTTTGAAAACTAATTAGAAGTCAATAGGGATTACCTAATATTTTTAGCATATTTTTGAAAATAATGTTATTGAGATAACAGATTTTTACACATATGTACTTTCTTCCTCACATATGTACATAGTATAATTCTTTCCTCCCCCATAATATTATTTAATACTTTTATATTTCCTAAAACTGGAATTTCAAATTTAGTAATATTATATTGTTTCTGAGGTAACCTTCCCTCATCTTTTTTTGTTTTCTTAAAAGCATTTTTCAATGTTTTAAGTTACATACATTTTTTAACAAATAAAATATAATACTATCAGATAACATGGTTCATTGTGAGTAGAATAATCCTAAGTTCATGTAAATAGACTAATTTTTATGAATTCTTGAAAAGATTTCTGTAGACAAATGAAAAATAACCCGGCGGTATGGAAAAATCTGATTGCCAGTTTGAGCGTTAAATTCAATTAAATTCTTACTGCAAATATTTATAAAGTGACTTGTAATCGCAGAAATTTCATCCCTAGTTACCTTTTTTCTGTCTTTGTTCTAAGTAGACTTATAAACTAGGTAGTACTGCTCTGTCCCTTAAATCTCCCAAAAATTATGGTATCTGCCTTTTTTATTTGCTTATATTTACCAGCTATTATGTTATTGAAATATTTTGTAAAATAATCCCAGAAGATTATTGGAAAGAAACCATATACAAAGGTCACTAATTTAACTAAGATATTTAACTTGTTTATCTTGTGTCAATTAAGGTATAAATTTTATAAAATGAATTGGAAAGAGCTTATTAAAGAAATAAAATAAACACAGAAAATGCATTGAGCTTAGATCTACATTGCGAAGCATGTACCTATTTGAATGCTTGAAGAAAATGAAATTTGCATTATATTTATGTTAAATGTACAAGTCATGTCGTGCCTGGTTTTGCAGATGTAATGTTAAAGCAGTCTTTTTTACAAGTTTGTTTTCTTAATAATCTACTCTTTTGCTAATTAATTTATTTGTTGACAACATTTATCTCAGTGTGTGGTTATAAGGTATAATAGTGATTTTAGTGTTTTAATATAAATTAAAATGTACATTTTAATTATGTTCGAACATGAAAATGTGGTATATGCTTTGGAAACAGATATGTTTAACCTCTGGGTTGACACTGCCTGTCTCCCCCCCCCTTGTTGAGTTTTTTCAACTATGCTATAGCTTTTTAAAAAAATCACCAAAGTAATTGTATTTCCCTAATTGATGAGTCAAAATTACAAACAATTAGATCAAAAGGGTCATTAGTCTTGATATGAATTACCTATCAACCCTTTTTATTTGGAACTTAGACATACCTTTTGCTGGTTTATATCTTTGTTTGGCCGGAGGAAGTTGTCGATCACTATTCTCACTAGTGCTTTCAACAACACTTAGTTCCTTCTGATTATGAAAGGGATCATCATAGTCACAATTATCAAAAAATAAATAACCCAAAACATATTTTACTAAATAAAACATCTATTTCTGTTCCATAACAAGTAGCCGAAATCCACTACCAGACGCTGTTTTTCATGACACCTAAACGTAAATAACAAGCAGACAACAGTTGTAAAATGAAATGAAAATTATTCTGTTGATACAATAAACAAGCTTATTAGTTCACCAAATCTCTGACAGATTTCGCAAGCACTCTATTGCAAAAAAATAATCAATAACATCTTAAGTCATTAGCAGCATATTGTGTAGTGAACACTGACGACTTAACCCTTTGCGATCGTGCGGCCCGGCTGCCGGGCCACAACAAATTCCAGACAGCTCGGAATAAATTATTGGTGAGTTGTCCTCGCCGCTCGCGTGGCCCGTCTCCCGGGCCGTGCCGTTCTCAGCACCAGCTCGGTATTTAACATGGCGGCTCCCATCAACTCAGAATTATTTACTGCTACAAGCGGCAATATTGACATCGGATATTTAAAATTTAAAAAACTAGTACCCGATACTTTATAAAACTATTGTAAATTATACATTTAAACAGACCATTTAATAAATATGAACGTCAATTTAATTGTAAAATACTAGTTTCATTGGTTACTTATTTAAATAAAATTAAATAAATGATAGTTTGCAAATCTACTTGTGCAGTCACTATTAAAATTTGCTATTTTATTATAATAATTAATATCCTGACTGTCTATTTTGTACATAATATTTATATTGAAAGTTATTAGTATTCGATAAAATTAAAAAAGTTTACCTTGCTATTTATTTAATAACGAAATTCTCTATAAATATATTTGTTACCTATGCACTCACAATGGATTTGTCTCATTACTTTATCGTGAATAAAAATAGTTTACCAATGTTTTATAAATAAATAATTATTATGATGATTGTTTATATCCTTAAGTAACTGTTGTGTTGGTGTAACTACAAATAAGAAATTATTAAAATACAAAATTATGAAAAGACATTTATTGATACCAATATACACTACAATAAAATGAAATTAAAATATTATTGCAAAATAAAATTAAATTAAACAATTAATTAGGCTTTTAATTAATTAATTAATTAAAAAGGATGTAAACAACTTTCAAACATTCACTGCAATAGCCTACGTGAATAGGCAGTGGAAGACACGTTGTTATTTTATATTCTCCTGTGATTTGATTGGCAGTAAAATAAAAACAGCTGGTGTTTCATTTAGTTCAATAGTTTCTCGGTTGATGTCAGCACTTTACGGCTACACCAGCACAATGTAATTATTTCTAAATGGAGAACGAATTTATTGGGCAGTCACACGGGCCATACGACCGTAGAAGGAATTCTATAGTGGCCAGTCAGCCGGGCCACGCGTGCGCTGCGGACAACACAAGTCGAAACTAATATGAGTTGGCGCAAAAATGGCTGTGGGCCGTGAGCCAGGCCACGCGTCCGAAGAGGACAACCCATATATTTCAATGTTGATCGCAAAGGGTTAATGTGTGCTTAGCACTGGCTGCACACCGACTAATGACAAGACTCGTTCACAGCAGTTCAGAGGTTAATGCTAACCTATGATGAGGAATGATAAAGTTTATATAATTTAATTTAAAATTGATAATAACATGTAGCCCATTAGTAACAGTTTGTTAACACCTACTATTAAACAATATGTTTGTAGAAATCAGTTAAAGTAATTTTTTATTTGTCAATTTTTCTTTTTACAAATTCAAATGATTCTTAAAATATGAAAATTAAAAATAAATGTTGTATTATGAAGAATTTATTAAAAAACGTTATATTAATTCATATTTTATCATCAGAAAGAGAATATAAAATATTTTAATTTTCAATCTATTACAATTATTAATGATTTGTAATATACCACCTTCATATAATAAAGAATTGTTATTTCATTTTATGTAAAGATGGTGTCTCTTTTTACATAAAGTTAACTGAGTTGATACCTAATGTTATAAAAGTGGAATAAAAACCCTGTGGTAAAAAATTGAACCAAACGGTGTATTTACAAAAATCAACTAGACATTACCAATACTCTTTCTAATGTGAATTATTGTTAATTATACAAATATGACATAATAAATTGTTAACTTCCCCTTTCATATTGGTTTTCTTACCACTCCTAGTTTTGTATTTGTTTGTACATGGGGGTTGGTCTGAGGGAGTGGTGCCTTCTCTGTCTCAGGAAACTGTGTGCGCAAAACAAAACGTTGTGTAAACTTGGCGGAGAATGTACAGTCCACTTAAAAGATTGTGAACCTCTTGGGCATCAACTGGATGTAAGAGATAGGACATGCGTAAAACAAAAACCCGGGAAATCTGTGAAAAGTGAAGGTCTGTAGCATTTTGGTCTTTAAACTGGCTTATAGTGTTATTATCTATTAAAAAATAAATTGTAACTGTTAAAATATTTGAAACATATACCTTGTAAAGTACACAATATCTAAATAAGACCACTAGTCTTGACTCATTATTATTGGCTAAACCATACAATTTTATAGTTTTGATTATAAAGGGGTTGGCTGTTGTCTTAAACACAGTTTTTGTTTAGTTTTTAAAAAATAAATTTCCATATTTTCTACTTAAAGTTTTAGTAATAAAAGTTGTTACCTACTTTTATTTAAGAAATTACGTTAAGAAATCAATTAACGTCAAGTAATTATTATCTTTCTTGATCTCTCTAATCACTATATACGTCGAGCCATAAAAAGAATCAACAAAGAAATAAATTTTAGTTTTTAAAAATTTTAAGTAGTTTGAGGATTGGTTTTTCTAGTTGAAGATTTTTAAACTTAATTACCATATAGATACAGAATGTGTAGGAATGTCATTAGTAGGTAGTTTTATCTTTGTTATGTTATATCTTTTTTATGTAGTCGTGGATGGCCTGAAAAACATGCACTTGGTGCAATTCTGGAACGGAGGGACGGTATGTATGGACTCTGTAACTATGATTCACCATGTGCCACTACTTCTAGCTAATATAACAAATATAAAATAAATTTGTATTTAAATCATTGTTGTTATTTTTCAATTGATATATCAATTAAAACTAATCATTAAATGTTTCATTTCATTGAATTGGCTTTGAAGTACCTGTAAGTATTTATGTTTTTACAGATTTTGTGTATTGACATTCTTCAAATAAAGCATTTCATGCTTTGCTATGTAAATTAGAAATGCCACAGTATGGCATGGTTCTTTACCTTCCAAATTTTAGAAGAAATATTGATATGTTCTACTAATTAAGACCAAAATCAATATTAAGATTTGTAAGATTTTATTTATTCTTTTAACATACGATTTTCACAAATGGTGTAATCAGTAATATTGTAGGTTAGGTTAAAGGGCCTAAAGAATGTGCTAATAACACTGAATGTGTTGTGTTATGTTTGTTCTTGTTTTCTCGTATACTGTGTAGCTAAACTTTTATTCTCAGGGAAGTTTGCTGATGCCCTTTCTCTCCTGTCATACCAAAAATTAGTAATATGAATCCACAAGAAAACAACCTGATAACAAAAACTAGTATGACCTTTTGTATATGAAATACCATAAAAATGTTGGAGACGACAGGCTCTGTTCTCAGTCCTCTCAACAACACTATGGCATTTACTCAATGATTGTCATCGACGTGGACATACTAGAGAAGTCTGG
The DNA here is from genome assembly GCA_035578905.1 of Stictocephala bisonia. NCBI lineage: Eukaryota > Metazoa > Arthropoda > Insecta > Hemiptera > Membracidae > Stictocephala > Stictocephala bisonia. The sequence continues at coordinate 8,298,432 of JAQJVL010000002.1, read as the reverse complement.
GATGTCCATGTGGGATGGTTGCTAGGATTCAGATGCTGTGCAAGAGAGAAAACCGAGGATCAGGTTGTCGAAAATCTGATCAAAACCACGTTGTTCGGATCTAGCTAAACTGTAGGCCCCGTAGTTACTTTGACTATGGGGCTACACTCTCATATTTGCCCATATTTTGACAAAACGGTGTCTTATGAATAAAAATAACAAATAAATAAATAGAGAACAGTATATGAAATTTAGATACAAAGAAATCATTCTGCAACTTCAAAGCCAATTATTTTTTGAGAATGTCTTCACAAATCATGTTCATGCCATCTGATCAACAGATTTAATTTTCATTAATTCATTATAAACTTAGTAGTTTTAAATGCAATAATGTTCTATTTTTATTTCCTTGTTACAAGGAACTTGTAGATACAGAACTAATCCTGTATTGACTTGGACAGATGTTTATGAGTTATGGTTGCCCACAGCTGGCGTTCCTGCAACAGTATGCCCAAAGTGTACCTGGGCAGCTGACCCCACCTTCAGTCGAGATATTGGTTAAGGAAGTCCAGCACTTTACATTGGCCTCCCACATGCTCTGGGTTCTCTGGTCCCTTGTCAATGCCAAGCACTCACAAATCCCGTTCGGATACTGGGTAAGTTGAATTTGTCTTCATTAAGTTAAAATTATTTGTTGACCAAGCAGAGCCACTTCTATTTTAAATGACTGTCAGGAGTTTGTCTGTGGATTTATTTATAAAATTATTACAGCCTAACGTGCTGCCGATCATTATGAAATTTGAAATGTACGTAGCTCATACAAAAGCATATATTTAAAAATTTTTCACCGTAACCATGAAAAGGGAAATGTTAATTTATTTATGTACAGCTACATGTTTCCTAGGTCGAACGTTAAACGTAGCTCTGTGAACAGTAATTGAAAAGAATTGGCTCCATTTATAATTAAGTGGAGGTAGATCAATACATACTATTTCTGATAAGGCATTTCCGTTTATTCGATTTTAAGAAATTGCCATTCTGTATGTTTTGTCAAACTTCATTGATACTGAAACGAGTTAGGTAACAATTATGTAAACTATCTAATTATTATCATCATGGATGGTATTTTTAACATAAATATGTGTTTTAATTTATTTATTTATTCCTTCATTTCCTATATTTATTAAATGAATTGACTACACTATATTTTTGATTGTATGCAATTGTAATGATTGTTCACACAATAAAGAGATTTTTATCATAATTATCATTGTAACACTAAAATCTGACTACTACTACCAAAATCCTGTTCATTGTCATAGTCCAAAATCCACAGAAGCACCGTTTCTTTTCCTGGGGTTGACATAGTTACTTAACCCCCATCCTTGTAGCCTGTTTAGATGTACACTGTAAGCTTTTCTTGTAAATTAAAGTAAATGTAGCTGTACATTAGAAAACTGCATATAGTTTTTCCTCTCAAAAACATACTTGTTTATAATATTATTATAAGTGGGGCTATGAGATAGTAAATAATTCAAGTCTTGAGTAGAGAAAACAAATTTCTGATGTATTGGCAAAATCTGATATCATCTCTTATAGCCGATAGAAACATTTTTTTTATAAATTATACCAAGATAGCCAAACTGTGCAAAAATAGCTTCTGAATATGAGTCACTAATAACCTTATCACTAAAAAATAAATATCTTATTGGAAATAGTTTGATTACTGTAGTAAAAAAGTGGAAAATTTTAGTACAGTCAAACTTGGATAATTCGAAGTTGAAGGGACTGCAATAAAAATTCGAACTATCCAAAATTTCGAATTAGACAAGTTTTGTTATTTAGAACCTCTATTTTCATTTTAAATTATTGTTAAAGCATATAAAGTTGTAGTTAATTATTATAGTTTGGTTAAAATACGTTTTTATGGGATGTAAAAGGTTACAGTAAATAAAATATACAAAGCAACATTATATACAACATTTATTAAAGTTTTTTTAGCAAAAAATATACAGTAAAGTACTGTACATACATATGTATTTACAGTTTTTAGAAAAAGTTGTGAATTTTCGTTTGTTTTTTTGAATTAATTTTCTCTTCTAAACAAAATTCTTCGAGTTTATTTTGTGATTGGAAAATAGTGTCACTCACATTTAGTCGACCCTCAACAAAGCACCTTAGTTCCTTGATGTGTTCCATGGCTTCGAAGATTGAAGGCATTGGTTTCTCAGGAACTTCATCTTCTTTATCTGAAGATAGAGACGCAGCGCCTTGACCTTGATTGTTCATGACATCAGCCAAAATGTCTGCATTTGTCAACTCCCCACAAACCGCCACATCATTATCCATTTGAACAAAGTCCTCGTAGGAAACAACAGAGTCACCAATAACTTCCTCCCAATTTTCGGCACTAGGGTCAACATCTTCAGGTTTTGGAAGTCTTTCAAGTGCGATGTGACGAAAGCCGGCCTTCTTAAAACAGTCGGCTATAGTGTCTGGCTTCACTTGATCCCATGCACTTCTACACATTCAAGCTGCTTGCAGAACATCAATTTTTATTTTGTCATTTTTGTCCAAAAACTCTCCTGACAAAAGTTTCTGTACTAAGAGACGTCGGTAGAAGTGTTTCAGGTTTTTGATGACTCCTTGATCCATTGGTTACACTTCCGATGTCATGTTAGGAGGGAAAAACATAACTTTGACATTTTCCATCTGTGGTATGGTTGTATGGGCCGTGCAGTTGTCAATGAACAACAAAATTGTACGATTTTTTTGCGGGATTTCTTGTCCAGTTGTAAATGGCATTTTTCAAACAGATCAGACGTCATCCAAGCTTTTTTGTTGGCCTCGTAATGTACAGGCTTAGATTTTACATTTTTGAAACACCTTGGATTGGCTGATTTGCCAATCATTAAAAGAGGTAACTTTTCAGAGCCGTCCATATTTGCTCCAACCAAAAGTGTGACGTTCTTTGCTGAGCTTCCCTCCACTGCAACATTCATTTTTGAATGTGAGAGTTTTGTCCGATGTGCATTTATAAAAAAGGCCAGTCTCGTCTACATTGAAAATATCTTTTGCGTTTCTGTCTTGAATCCACTCAACTAAATTAGTCTTCCAGTCACTAGCTGCTTGCTGGTCTAAACCCCCACTTTCTCCAGAAACAGTTTTAAAAGAAATGTTGTTCCTCTTTTTAAATCCATCAAGCCAGCCAGTGCTAGCTTTAAATTTCTCCTTTCCTAAACTCACAGAGAATTCTTCCGATTTGGCCGTGATAGAGGTCCGCTAAGAGGAACTTTTCTGTCCCGTGCCTGTTTGAACCATTTTTAAAACGCATTCATCAAGGTCGGGATTTTCGGGTCCTTCAGCTCTTTTCCTACATTGATCACTGGTTGATACACTACTTAAGATTTTATCTTTATTTTTAAGGTAGGTAGACAAAATATTGGCTGGAATGCCAAAATCTTTCGCGATCTCCGATTTCTTCTTCAGTCCTTTCTCCACCTCACAAATGGCTGCTGCCTTCTCAGGTAAAGTCAGAGTTTTGTATATCGTCTTGCTTTTGGTCGGTTTGGACAAAGACATTGTCAATAAACCAAAATCACAAAATGTCACATAGATATAAACTACAGTACGTATTGTATACTGTGAATAATCACGGAATCGCACAATTTCAGAGAAGAATCGCACAGATCAAAACACTAACGCAACCGTACTCTGCCTGACAATAGCTCAACTAAACTGACGACAGGCGGTCAGGTGATGGGCCGGCCGCCATGAGTCATGCGCAGATGGTTGGGGTTTAGGCAATGACCTCCGCAGGTGCAAAAGTCACGTAGGCCAGTTGAGTAGGGCGGGGGTAAGATCGCTGGGCGGGGGGTGGGTGTGACGGCCTTGTCAATCAGCTTTTTTCGCGTAAAAACTTCGAATTATGCAAAATATAGTTCGAATTAACCAGAATTTTTTAGCATTGATTGTATATAAAATGCTAGGGACCAGGGGAAAAATTCGAATTAAAGAAGATTTCGAATTATAGAAGTTCGAATTAACCACGTTCCACTGTACTACAGTCAGTTTTGTATATTGTGACATACATGTAAAATCAATAAATTAATAAAAATACAAGTTTTGTAGCAAATTTTATTTACTATAGAATACATAATAGTTTTTTACTGTGAGTAAATAGTTGTTTAAAAGTTATTTGTTTGTGTTAAAAAAAGTAAAAAAATGTGCAAAATAACATAGAATTTTCTTCCAAATGTTGTAGTGCATTACTTTGTAGTATTTATATCCTAACAGTATGTTTTACTGGGAATAAGAGTATATTGGATTAGAAAAAAATAATTGAAATTAAGTTTTTTATTAATTTGTAAGTTGACGCACATACTTTTATGAAATCGATAAAGAAAAGGTATAATTTCAAACCATAAATAAATGATAAAAACATTTTTGGGAGTTTTTAAATACCTATAATAGTACAATAATGCCAAACACATCTTTCTGAGTATGTAGATATAAGATTTGTTAGGTTTTATTTTGAAGTGAAGTATGCTAAAGTAATACAACTATTACATGTAAACCTTTTTTTACAAAAATTTTATTTATTATTTCAGAGGTTATTATTATTATATTATTAATACTTTCGTTAGTCAAAATAGTAGCATATATTGAACCGCTGGTTCATCTCTATTATGAGGCTATATTTCTTTCATAGCTTAGTTGACAAATAAAGGGCTGAGAACAAAAGCACGGTTATCTATCACGGCAGCCAAGATGGTGTAGGACAGGGACAATGAAGAGGGAAGTCCAGTCATTAGTTCCCCAACTACGTCAATCCACCATTACCAACATAAAACATGAAATACCTCGCAACCTATATCAATCAATTCAGCATTCTTTCTTCATCCGTGCATATTTTGTTCGTTCCATTATATACAAAAATAACTGTTACAAACTAAATTGTTCACTAACACTTCCCGTATCATAATGCCAGTGAGAAAAATGCAATAGTAAGGTTTTTCAGCAAATTCTTTGAAAAAAATAACTCTTCAGTGTACAAGGTTCCAAGTTATACCATTATTGGAAAGAAAATGAGTTTTCCAATTCATGGTAAAACAAACTATTTTTGCCAAATAGTCTCAGCTGCAACTTTTAGCGATATATGTCTGAAAGATGAACAATTTTAGTGATTCGTGCTGCCCGGTGGCAGATCGTTTTTTACTCGGCATTTGTGAACTATGTTTGAATTTCACTTGCCATTTGTATTGCAGATAAAAATCGTCTGGTACTAATTAATTGTACTATGTTGATAAAATAATTTCTTATATTACCTCAAAGTTGAATCACGTGTCCCGTGTGATGTTCCCGGATAGAGGTAACATTTCTTATCCCCGTTTCATGATTCCTTATCTAGTGTTTAGGGTTAAAAGATTTTTGCCTTTGTCAGTAACAATCTCAAACAGAGTTAGTACTAATATGAACGATAAAGTTTAAAAAAACTTTAGACATTTTATTTTCATCTTTTTTTCAGGAATATGCAAAGGAACGCATTGACAGTTACTTCCAATTGAAGGCTGAATTGGTTGGATCCGATGTTGGGATAAAAAGAAAGGCCACAGACTTGGAATGAAATGGTTGAAGTAGGTTAACCTCTGTGGCCCCTCGCTTCTTCCTCACCCGGTCGGTGGCGAATGTGCCCCTCTGTAGTTTGGAGCTCATCTAAACAAATTCTGTGATCTTTTTTGAAAGTAGTTACTTGACAATTTCATCGATTGACCACTATTCTGAGGTTTTTGTAGTATACTATTATTTTTATGTATCTTGATAGTCACGTGTTTTAGTAAGACAACAATTAACTTTTTACTTACAAAAACATCACTTATTCCTGTCAACAATGGATTGTCCAACGATTTTTGTACAAAAATAATATAGTAAATGTAAACATGCAGATACAATGTTAATGCTATTTAATAATAAGTAATTTTATCAATAATTTCTTTTGAATATTTTAAGTAAAAACATTCAAACCATTGATAATTCATTATTATGACACATCTGCCAATTATGCATGCGCACAAGATAAATATGCTCAGAATATTGGACATTGTCGGTAATTTGAGGTTGTGAGTAACGAAAGACTAACGTATGTTGCCTTGAACCATTCCGGCAGTCAGTCCTTTTGCTGAGAAGCGGGGGGCTACTCGTCTTTCTTTCCTGGCTGTGTTAATTTTTTATCCTCTTACAAAAAGATGAATTAAGTTTCATATTTTTGCTTGAGAGTTCAAATATTTTGTTTGTAAACTTTATAATAAAACCTTCTGTTCTCGTAAAATTACATTGTTTATACATTATATAACATTTTTATTTGTAAATGGTAATAGAATATTGACTGTGTAAATACCTTAACTTAAGTAAGTTCCCCTCCTTTTCAAAATCATTTATACAAATTTTATCTTTATTTGGTCCATTACCTCTTTCTTGTTTTATTATGGAACAATAAAACTGTAGATAAATGTATCTCTCAAAATGTACTGTGAAAATGTTTAAAAATCAAAGTTTTTCATTGTTACATAATTATAAATATATAAATGCCATCACAATCCTTTTGTTGTAGATCTTAATAAAACAAATTATTTTATATGAAACAAAAAAAAAATCTGTCTATTTCTTAAAGATTTCAAAATATACAAGATTTTTAGTGAACTGATATATGATAAATAATATTTTTATAAATGAACACAATGAACGATCTTGTTTAAGCTAGGCTATTGCACCTGCTTTTTGCTTGTGTTTACAGTATTATTCCATGCATTTTCATCGTATTATTTGTATACTTCCATTCAATTGTTGTGTCATTTTTACTATTTATTCTAGAATTAAGTTTAATCAATATCGTACTTACATTTTGTTATTAATATAATTTGTACTTATTTTGTTATCATTATATATTGAGATTTCTTACTAGTTGTTTATCAAACTGTAGATCTTACTGTCGATATTCTTTATGTAAATATCGATGCTCTCAATTTTTTGTGTGTATACATATATTCATGAAGATAACATGCAGGTGCTGATAACATATCGACACGCTGGCGCATACGTAAAGTGAGATTATTCAGTCCTTACTATTAGATGTTTAATGTAATTTTAAGAAGACTGAATAGCCAAATGTTAGGCATAGTTACCTTCCTAATGTTACAAAGGCCAAACGCCCAATAGATGTCACTGAAGCATTGTTTTAAACTCTTTTTTAAATCGGTATCTAGTGTCACAATATTTGCAAGTTATAATAGTATGTCTTCAAACATAAAAAATATATTTATGTACCGTATCTCTTGTTTAGTACATTTTTGAACGAACATAAATTTTAAACTTATAATCTGTTGGACTATTATTATTAACTAGTAACTTTAATTAAAAATGTAAATGTTTGTCTTGTTAACTATTGTAATTTTCAGATAGTTTTTTTAAATTGTATATTTATTTATATTATATATTTATTTTTGTTGTTGTTGTACATAAAACAAATTTGTTAGTGTTTATAGAATATGTATTTTATAACTATTATAATAAATTATCCAAATGCCACATTAACTTTATTTTCCCAATATTTCCTTTAGAGTGATTTGTACTAAAACGCTTTTGTTAAATTGTAAATATTGCTTTAAATAAAATAAATATCAAAATTTAATACCTTTGATTTATTCATTATAACCCCTGTAAACATTAGTCAAATACATACATACATATCCTGTCCCGTTCCGATTATCTTCGGGTCTGGGTATTCACTAGGCCTCTCCATTTTCTTCTGTCCCTCCACATACCCCCATTGTATACCTCTTGCTTCCACATCCCGTTTCACCTCGTCGATCCACCTTCTTCTGGGTCTTCCTCTAGGTCTCTAGGTCTTCTTCCATTCATTTGGATTTCACTCATCCTTCTTGGGATTCTTACATCTTCCATTCTTTTTACGTGGCCGAACCATCTCAATCTCGACTTCTCTACTTTTTCTCTCAAACTTTCTTCAACTATTCCTCTTCTCAGCTCTTCATTTCTCATTCTGTCAAATCTTGTTTTACCTTTAATCCCTCTTATAAACTTCATTTCCCCTGCCTGCACCCTACTCCATTCCCTCTCCGTTATATTCCAAACTTCTGCACCATAGGTAACTATCGGTGTATAGTACGTTTTGTACATGGTAACTTTAGCTTTCTTTGGTATATCCTTATCCCATACTAGATGTCTAATACTTTGGTAAAATCCTGCCCCTTTCCCCAGTCTCGCCGTCACCTCTTGCGCCATTCTTCCATCATTTGAAAACACCGTACCTAAATATGTAAAATTTTCGACCAACTTAAGCGGCTTCCCTTCTACTTTTAAAGGTCTTTCCAGCTCCCCATCTCTTCCAATCACCATCACTTCACTCTTTTCCTTACTTATTCGTAGTCCTCTCACTCTCATAACCTCTGTCCATTTATCCAATTGTCTTTGTAACTCTTCTTCATTTCTACCCCATAACATTACGTCATCCGCAAACATCATAGTTCCCACATTTCCTCTAACATCTTTAATTTCTCTCCACATTATCTCCATTACCACATTAAACAATACTGGTGACAAAACGCTTCCCTGTTTCAGTCCTTTCCTTATATCAAACCATCTGGTATACCCTGCAACCGCCTAACTCGACATTTGTGGATTCTATACAATTCCTTTATCCATTCAATGTACTTTTCTTCCAGACCAATGCATCTTAAGCTATTCCAAATGGCACTTCTTTTTACTGAGTCATATGCCTTTTCAATATCTATAAAAACACAAATTATTTTCTGATCAAATTCCCAATGCTTTTCTATTATCTGTCTTACTGCAAAAATTAAATCCACTGTACTTCTATTTCTCCGAAAACCATGCTGTTCCTCGCTTAACTGATCTTCAATGTAATTTCCTACTCTATTTAAAATTACCTTTTCAAAAATCTTTGCCACTTGATACATTAATGTTATCCCTCTATAGTTTTTACATCTCTTCCTACTACCTTTCTTAAACAAAGTCACTATGTCTCCTCTTCCCCACTCTTCTGGCATTCTACCCTCCTTCAAAACACACATAAATAACCTTTTCAACCAATGTAACCCTATAGGGCCTAATGCTTTAATCATATCAACTGTGACTTCATCTGGTCCGGCTGATTTATTATTCTTCATCCCCTTCACTGCATTTTCGATCTCATCCCATGTCATCTCTCCTAATTCCAACAATTTGCTATCGTTTCGTAATTCCTCTCTCTCATCTCTTCTTAGTCCCGAATTTAATAGATCTTCAAAGTAGTCTCTCCAGTTAGTCAAATGCAGTTGTAATAAATAAATTATCAGCTTTATTAAAGTTCTGAGTAGAGGATTATATTTAGCCAAATGATTTTTGGCCAGAAAGTTAGTCAGAAAGTATCATGAAAAAGAACCAGAACAACTTGGTCTATTGAAAGATAGAGAACTCATTTCTAAAGAATGGAACAAGTTTGGGCAAAAATAAAAGCTAACTTGTCAGAACAGCGTCACCTTCACTTTGGATCATCCAATTGGATCAAAGTTAGTAATAATAACACTGAAACTTAATTTATTGCAGATTGTCTGAAGATTAAGTCAACAGTCGCAATTGTTCTTGTGCTTGATTTTATTGGTTGTTAACCTCTTTGAGCTAGACTCAGATATCTGTCACATGTTAGTTTTGGCCAGGCATGTTATTGCAGGTGTGTGACAGACTGATTTAGGTAAAACATCACCATATCACTATGCTAACTATGCATTCAGGAATGTCTCTGATGGAAGGAACTAAGATGCTTAGGGATTACCAGATGTCAAAATTCCTGAGTTAGTAAGATTTGATCTATAAAAAGACGAAAGTAACAATACACTTAAGGTGCCATTGAATATACACATACTGTGGTATCGACCCACCCACACACCCATAAACATACCATTGTATTACCATAAACATACCACCTACACACATAGGGATGCAAATATTTTCCACATATTGGTATATCGCAAACCAAATGTCAACCTAGCAATAATATCAAAAGAAATATATCGATACATCGGGTAACTGATATACCAAACTGTAAATGATTTATCTGTTTAAAATTATTAACTCTTACAATACAAAATTAACTCTAATGTTAAAATGAATACATTTATCTACATGAAACAAATAGTGATCTGTGGGCTTGAATGAAAAAAAATTCAAAATAAGAATAATTATACCTTTCATTAATATGTTAATTATAAAAGAGTAATGTAATAATGGTTTGTAAGATGACTGGCTAGGCATCCTAGAGTCAGCGTTGCCAACTCACACACAACTTCATTTACCCGTTCCTCCCACAGGTCTAGAATAAACTACATTTAAGAGCGTTAACCTCACGTAAAAAACGTTTTGTACGCACAAGAGGTCATTTAAATGTGTTTTTTTTAATCGTCATGGTTTTGAGTAGGGAGAATAACCTCAATATTTAGTGATATGAGGTTCTAATCGATACTAATATATTGATAAATCAAAACGTATTTATCGATATATTGTTGCCATCCCTACCCACACACCCACAAACATACGGTGGAAATGAGCCATCCAGAAGAATATTTTATAGAGTGGAAAAGATTTTTAGGATTATTTGTATAAAATAATTCTGTGTGGATCGTAATTTATCAATTAGCGTCGTGTATGTACGACCCCGACATGTTAAGCCATATTGAATTCTTGAGTTAATTAAAGCAAAATATTAATTGTGTATCACAAAAATGTCTTGGGGTAATAGAATTTTCATATTACCTAAGATTATTGTAGTTTTGAGTATAATTCAGTAATATCTTTTACAAAATTAAATGTTTCATCTAGAGTAATGTCTTAGTAATTAAAATGTTTGACCTGTTTTAGAAGTTCACTATTGCACAGGATTAAATCACAAGGGAATGGTAAGTCAATAGAAAAGGAAATTAGAAGCAATGAAAACAAAATTTTTGTTCTGTGATTTGTTACTGTTTCAATTTCATATTAAGATATTGAGGGCTCATTGATTAAGCCTATGTTCTTACCCACATTGTCTTACTCTGTTTAACAGTTCAAACTACATCATAACAACTCTCCATTTTAAGATTATTTGTCTGGGTGCCCAATTTGTCGCTCCAAAGGCCGGTTTCACCAACCTTCGTTAACTCATTTAACGAATGTTAAAGATTTGACGATTGTTAAAATGTTGAAAAGTTGTTTCACGAATGTTTGTCATCACTGACGCTTGTTAAATCATTTGTTAAATTTGATGGTCAATATTCGGATCTTAACCCAGTCCCTGGCCAACGCCCGATATCGGGCGCCAACGCCTGCCGTACGACTGGCAACGCCCGATATCGGGCGACAAAGACAGTCGTCATTATTTTGATATTTTAAACATATAAAATAGTTGTGGTGGTGTTAATATTGATATTTATAGAAAGAAGAATACTTTATCTTTCATATAATATATAATTTGTTAGTTTATAACAACTTTTTAATAATTTTATTTTGATTCTCTTTGACAAGTATGTTACAACAACTGCAGCAGTATATGAATAGGTAGTACATACAGGGCGCGATAATAGAGATAACAAGTGTTACAACACTCAAAACTAAATAAAAAGGGTAATAAAACTATATAGTTTTGGAATAAGTATAAAATTTGGAACATTTCGTATATTTTGGATTTTTGTTTACCCAAAAAAATTTTGTCTGTAGGACGGAATATCTGAAAAATATTTTTAGTTTTTTTATACACAAAATGTATGTATGTATATAATATTTTTAAAATATTTATTTACACATTTCTTATGTTTTACAATAATAAGTGACATTTTCTAAGTAAAATGACATAAAAATTATAAAATTTGGACAACATTTATAGATTTTAGAGATGTTTATTCATACGCCTACATTTTGCCAAAAAGGGTGGCCAGTCCAGGTAGGAATACTGGCCAGTTGTAGCGTTAAAAGTTTGACGGCTGGTTAATTGTTGGTTTTATTTTTGAGGTTATGCGAGTTTGTTATTAAAACGAAATGGCTGAATATTTTGATGTGGAGTTAATGTATATAGAATTTCTAGAAAACATAGGACCTGAGCGAGGAATAGTAATGCTTAATGATGATTTTCACAATTTGGATGACGAAGTTTGTTATGAGATACAGATTTAGTAAACCAGTAGTGCTAAAGATATTGCAACAGATTGATGCTTTGCTTGAATTCTATACGGACAGAAACAAACTATGACACCAGTGCAGCAATTACTTCTCACCCTAAGGTTCTATCTACTCTACAGGATCGTTTCAAATCGTCAGTGGGGACTTGCAAGCAATCTCAAAAGCTACTGTATGTAGATACATAAGAAAAGTGTCTGAGGCGATTGCCTCACTTTCACATCTATACATAAACTTTCCAAGTGAAAATGAACAAGGAAAAGTCACACATGATTTTTATAGAATTGGAGGATTTCCCGGTCTAGTAGGAGCTATTGACTGTAGTAATATCTCCATTAAATCTCCTGGTGGGGATAATGCAGAAACCTTCCGAAACAGGAAAGGGTATTTTTCAATCAACGTGCAAATAGTATGTGATTCTAATCTATTAATTAGAAACATTGTAGCTAGATGGCCAGGGTCCATACATGACAGTTATATATTTGATAACTGCGAATTGAGAAAGGAGTTTGAAATAAGCAGAATAAGAAACTGTCACTTATTGGGTGACAGTGGCTACAGATTGTCAAGTAATTAGTGATGGATCGGTGCGAGATAGTTCGGTTCACAGTGATGCCAATTGGTTAAGTAGTGCTATTCAAATGGAAAGATAGGTTTGACGCTTGTTAAAGTTGACGAAGTAATTTTTAACGAACGTCAACGTTAATGAAACAGTTTTCTTTTAAACGAGCCGTCAAAAATTGACGGGCCGTTAATTTAACAATCTTTAAGATCTATTTGACGAAGGTTGGTGAAACGGCCAAAAGGAATTTAGTTCTTGATTTTATCGCAGTAAGAGTAGTAAAGATCCTGACTCACTAACGAACAAGCAGTGTATTCCCCCCTCATAGCACACGCCTGCCCCACCCTGCAAATTCAACAGAAGGACTTAAGTCCCTCATTTATAGTAAACTCTATCACTGAATTATACAGGGTCCGGCAGAAATAACTCCCCGATTAGAAAGTAACGTTAAGCAGACAGATGGAGCTGAGTAGATGGGGGCGAGTCCTTTTTCAGAGTGCCGTTTTCAGTGTACACCGTGACATGGACGGGTGAATATCGTGCACTGTGGAACACTTTCTTCAAAATGGTGGATCACCTATTAATACTGAACGCACCTTCCATGTTCGCTTTGCGCTTGGACGACAGGATCCTGTTCCCGATAAAAAACTATTTATTATTTGGTTTCTAACTTTCGTGAGACGGGTTCTGCATTAAAACGGAAGCCACCCAGTCGACCACAGACTGCAACAGGGCCAGGAAATGTTGATGCAATTCAACAATCTCCTAAACGATCCGCTAAAAAAACATGCGGCAGCATTACGATTTTGTGATCGAAGTGTGAGAAGGATCTTGTATGGAGGTTTAAAAATGCATCCTTACAAAATTGTTGTTGTTCAGGAACTGAGTGAAAGAGACTGTGGTGTCCATGTAACATTGTGCCAAGACCTTCTTCGAAACATTCACCCAAAAGATGTGATTTTTCTGACGAGGCACACTTTCACCTTTCCGGAGCAGTGAACAACCAAATTGCTGGTACTGGTCTGAACACAATCCCCAAGAACTCCATCAACGACCGCTGCATAGCCCCAAAGTAACTGTATGGTGTGCTCTTTTTAATTCTGGAGTGAATGGTCCATACTTTTTCGAAGGAAATGGTTTTTTGATGACATTGATAACGTGTGGTTCCAACAAGATGGTCTACAGCCCACATAGCGTGGCAGTCACTGTAACTGTTGAGGTAAATTTTTCCTGGACACGTAATCTCTTTGTGTGTTGACATAGGCTGGCCACTATGTTCACCCGACTTAACGCCCTGTGATTTTTTTCTCTGGGGCTACTTAAAATCCCCAGAGAAAATTGTAAAGTTTACGAACATCGTCCTCTAACTATACAAACCCTCAAAGAAGTGATAAAACGACCATTTCAAGCCATTCAACCTAACATGACTTGTAAAGTAATGGAGAGTTTCAGAGAACGACTCAACCAGTGTGTCAACAGTGGGGGAAACCATTTGAGAGATGTATTGTTTAAAAAGTAAAGAAGTGGTACATATTCTTAAATGGCACAATCTGTACTTTTAGTTAATAAAAATAAAATCTTCCTACCTTATTTCGTTTTGTTTTCATTCGCTTCACTAATAGGGGAATTTTTTCTGCCGGACCCTGTATATATATTATTAATCTATATTTTTAGCCAAAGATGATTGTACAAATTTCAACTAAAATTTTTAGCAAATATCATTTATAGAAAGTAATTTGTTTCATTTTAAAAAATATCTTTATTTTTTAGATTTACTATATACTAGGTAGGTTAGTACCTTTTGTCAACTATATTCTCAAAATCGTAATAAAATATATCACACGGTTTGTTCATGAGTTATACACCAAAAAGGCCAAATTAGTAACTTTGGGCAGCCATATCTCCATAAAGAATTTTTTCCTGTAGCTCACTTATTACTAACATGGATAATAACAATTTAACAATAATAACAATAAAAAATTTCGAAAATAATTTTTGATCGAACACCCTTAATTTGCTGATAACAAGTGAGAATCTATAAATAAATAGTCTTTCATTGACAGTTCAGAGGGAATATTGAGCACTCTTATTTGACTCGAACAACATTTTGTCTAATTATTGAACACTTGCATAATGATCATCTAGGATGAGGACAGAAATGTGTTTACTGAAACCTGTTTTAGTTCTTCAACATTTCCTGCCCTCAATCACAAAGGAGGAAGAAAAAGGTTGCATCTAATAGTGCCCTGAACTTGTGTCTATACTCTGTTTCATATTGAGAATGCAGTACGGTAAGCCCATAAGCAATGCTAATCAAATGGGAGTTTTTGAGGTACAGCACTGTATAAAAACGTTGGCTCGCTGATAAAAAGTAAACATAAAATCAAATTTTTGCATGGAAGTGGTTGGGAAAATATTTATTGCCTGTTATTAAAGGTATAAAATAAAAAAAATAAATTAATAATTAAAAAATTACCATATGCTTCAAAAATTAATATATTCAGTTTTGAGAGTTTTGGAGATTCAGTTCTGAGAGGCCACAATTCAATTATAGCGCATTTTAAGTGAATTGATTGAAAACTTTGAAATTTTGTGTAAACTTTATACAGAAGTAGTGAATGCTTACTGTGTTAGTATGTATTGGTTATATAATAAAACTAATTTGTAATAATATAATATGAGTAAAAATTAGTTTGATTTGAGAAAAGACATAGAAAAGTCGACCTGTAAGGAAGTTTTTTATTTTTTGGTCAGGTAAGTTTCGTCAGCCGGAAAGCTGTAGATAAAAACTGGCACTTTATTTTTTATTTGTAACTTTTTTCACCAATATGCATAGTTTCTCACTCGAAGGTATCCCTGCCTTGCCGGGGCGAGTGGGCTTGCGTGCTCTGACATCCTCGAGAGCTATGCCGGCGGTAGCTTGGCTACTGGTAGGGTCTCCCTTACCGGACAGGTCTTCGTGAGGTAGGAGCCAGACAAAAAAGGATACCCTGGTCCTCCAGGTTGGGGGTTGGGCGTGGGGCCAACTACCCCACCCCATAAAAGAAAACACCAGTTCAGAAACGCCAAAAATTAGCCTCGGAAAAGGATGGATACACTGGACAAAGACCCAAGCTACGTCGCAAGGAGATGACTTTTGGTACATGGAATGTTAGAACGATGTTAGTTCCAGGCAAGTTAGACATTGTTATGGAAGAAATAGAGAAATATGACATAGATGTCCTTGCTGTCCAAGAAACCAGATGGCCATTTAACGGAAAACTGAATACAAAGAACACGTTATATTATAGCGGCAGTGATGAGGGAAATCATTATGCTGGAGTAGGAATAGCTGTAAAAAAGAAGTTACTTGAATCTGTGATAACATTTAACCCTATAAATGAAAGGCTGTGCTATATTAGATTTAAGGGAAAATTTCGAAACATATCTGTGATATCTTACTATGCCCCAACAGAGGAGGCAGACGATAATACCAAAGATGATTTCTATGATACCTTAGAACAAGTTATAATAAGACAAAAGTTATTTAAGGATATAAGATAGAAACAAAGAGCCAAGCCCTTAGTAGATATTAGTAATCTGAAGAACCAACACATAAAAGCAAAGTTTGAATTAGAGCTAAAAAATAGATTTGAAATACTCAACAACATGGAAAAAGAAAATGAACAACTAGATATTAATGAGCGGTGGAACAAAATAAAAACTACGGTACAAACGACGATGAAAGAGGTAATAGGAACAAGGAAAGGATACAATAAGCCATGGTTCAATGAGGAGTGTAGAAATGCAATAGAAGAGAGGAAAAAGGCAAAACAGAAGTGGGTATTGAGTGAAACTCAAGAAAATAAAAACAGTTACCAAAGACTAAACCAGGAAGTGAACAGGAGACTAAGAACTGCAAAAAGGAAGTTCTTGAGAGAACAATTGGAAAGAGCAGAAAAAGATAGAACATGTAACAATGCTAAGGACTTCTATCGGACAGTACGTTTTTTTAAAAAAGGGAGAGTAACGTGCAATCAAGGAGAGTGCCTCAAAATATGGAAAGAATATTTTGAGAAACTCCTAAATCCTAAATGGGGAAACAAGCAATGATAGTGCGAATGAAACATATCAAAATGCACAACTATTCATTGAAGAACCGTCATTGCAAGAAGTAAAGGAAGCTATAGCGTCACTGAACAATGGGAAGGCCCCAGGAGAAGATGGCATACCAATTGAAGCTTTAAAATGTGGAGGGAAGTCATTAAAGGAAGAGATTCATAAGCTCATTCTGAAAATTTGGAATGAAACAAAATTACCAGATGAATGGACGGTAGCGCTAATCGTACCAATTCATAAGAAAGGGGACAGACAGAACTGTAGCAACTATAGAGGAATATCTCTCATTAACACTACATATAAAATTTTATCCAAAATCGTGAACAAGAGAGTAACAGAGTATGGAGAAGAAATACTGGGTGATCATCAGACAGGATTCAGAAGAGGTAAATCAACCACAGACCAACTGTTCATCTTAAAACAAGTCATCTCAAAGTACTGGGAATTTGACAAAACCACACACATCCTTTTTGTTGACTTCAAAAAAGCGTATGGCAGTATAAACCGTAAACATCTATGGGAAACACTTAAAGGATATGGAATACCAGAGAAATTAGTGAAGATGGCAGAGATTTGTATGGAAGAATCAAAATGTAAAGTAAAAATAAACAATGAATATTCAGAGACATTTGAAATAAACACTGGCGTAAGACAAGGAGATGGGTTATCACCTTTACTGTTCAATCTGGCAATTGAAAACCCACTAAAAAGAACAAAAAGTTTGAATGAGGGTCTGTGGATAGACGCAAAGATCAAATTATTGGCTTTTGCAGATGATGTAGCCTTATTAGCTGAAAACGAGGACGGTCTCAAACGTCTGGCTGAGGAGCTCATTACTCAAGCAAAAATAGTAGGCTTAGAAATCAAAGAGGAAAAAACCAAATATCTTAAAATAGAACGGAATGCATTAGAAAGAGAGCAGGTTTTAGAAGTGAATCCATATAAATTCAATAGTTGTGAAAAATTCAAATACCTTGGTGTCACTATTGATCAACAAAATAAAGAAGAAACAGAAATTGAAACAAGGTTACTGAACGGAAATAGGTGCTATTGGGCCTTAGGAAAAAGTTGAAAAGCAAAACCTTATCAAAAAGAACCAAAGAACAAATGTACAAGACAATTATAAGGCCAGTAGTCCTATATGGCTCTGAGGTATGTACAATGAGCAAGAAAACAGAAAGGCGATTAGTAACCTTTGAAAATAAAGTATTAAGAGCAATATATGGGCCAGTGAACGAAGAAGAACAATGGAGAATAAGGAAAAATCAGGAACTTAGAGAATTGTTTAAGGAAGCAGACATAGTAGCAGAAGGAAAATCAAGACGACTCAGATGGGCAGGCCATGTAAACAGAAGGGAGAAGGAATCTGTATTGAGAAGAGTAATGGAAGGAAGACCAGCAGGAAGAAGACCTTTGGGTCGACCAATACCACTATACGTCTATAGGCGGGTGGGTGGGTCAATACCACTGTACGTCTATGGGTAGGCGGGTGGGTCAATACCATTGTACGTCTATGGACGGGTGGGTGGGTCAATACCACATTACGTGTTTGAATGGGAGTGTAGGTCAATATCACTGTACGTCTATGGGGTGGGTCAATACCACTGTACATCTATAGGCGGGTGGGTGGGTCAATACCACTGTACGTCTATGGGCAGGAGGGTGGGTCAATACCACTGTACGTCTAAACGAGCCGGGTAGGTAAATACCATTGTACGTCTATAAACGGGCCTCTGTGAATCTGAATATATATGGTCGATATGAATATATATGGTCGATATGGCTTGAGATGGAAAGATCAGGTGCAAAGGGATATGCGGAAAATGGGAGTGGAAGAAGAGATGATGCAAGACAGGAGGAAGTGGAGGCAAATTGTTGGCGAGGCCAAAAACCTTTTACGGTTTGAGTGGCCAACTAAGTAAGTAAGTAAGTATGCATAGTTTAGTCTGTAATAAGTGACAAAGAAACATGACTGTGCGGTGCGCGCAGTTGTCATTGTGTTGTTGAGTTGGCCTCACTCTGAACCATCCACGATTCAATCGATGCTAAAATATGAACCCAGGAGAAATATTATTTATTTTTATATAAAACCTATTATGCTAAAAATATGTTGCTTAAAGTTGAAATTTATAATATTAGGCAATTAAAATTACAGGCATAAAGCCAGTTATTATTTTTCAGTTATTTTAACAGGACATCAAATCATAAAATACAATAGGTGTTTTATAGTATATAAGTGTCACATTTATTTTTTAGTATCCCACCCGTTCAAAAAGTTTAGTAAGTTGTTGATCTTAACTTATTACTGTTTATTAACTCTCTTTGAATATATTTATAAATACTATTTTTTTTGTTTAGTTTGTTCATTTAAGCATACAAGGAATATAAAATCAGTTAAGTGTTATCAACATATATCCTCTGGAAGCAGTTTTTTTAATTTTGATAAAAACATAATCAAAATTAAGATAAAAAATAAACTGTAAGTTTTTGGTTTATATTTTATTTTTGAGCTATTTTTGTTGGCGTGACAGTATGTTCACAATCTCCTTCCTTTCTTAATTTACAATTCTTCAATCCTAGTTCTTTTACTAATTAACGTAGCCTCACTGGTTTTTTTTTACATAAAAAGTGACATTTTTTTCCGGGTAACACTTTTCGATATACTTATATACATTTAACACTGTTTTCCTCTCACCACTTTTAATTATTTTTCCTTTAGCTTTCTTTTCCATTGTTAAAGACCACACTGAATCACTAAAATTATAATTATTGAATTCACTTGATCACTTTTTCAAGACACTCAGAAAAACATAAGCAATAACCACAAACCTCCTTCCAACACTAAATGTACGCTTGTACTTCCTTCTTGTGGGATGTTTGTTTAATCCTTTGCATTAACAGATAAGATGAAAGGAGCGAAAGGCGTCACTTGCCCGCCTTGTCCTCAGTTGAGGTATTGATGGGTTAGGACACAAACTGAGCTGGTTTTTTTTTGTTTGAAAGCTTATTTTTACTAAAACTAATTAATTATTTATTGTAACACAATTCATACATTTCTTGAATATTGTTTTAAAATACGTCTAATAACCTAACATAAATAATTATATACAAACGTAATTGAATTAAATCAATTAATAATTTCAAAACTCGTTAATTTAGGCACAAAGCATGGGTTGTACCAATAAATAAACGTTCATTTTTGCTCTTGGATAGGCTAATTAAAACTTGATTCCTTCAAGTAGACATTAATTTACAGCATTACACTGGATAATTTCTTTTCTATTTTACTATATTTCTCTTTTTATCAGTAACATTTTTCTTGTAAATGAATAAACATATACGAAAATATCTACAGACTTTTATAATTAATCATTTGTTTGTTCTTTAAATAAATTTTTAACTAACGATGATTGATTTATACACTATTTAATACCTAATTAAATTTTATCAGATATTTTAGACATTTGCTTTTTTTAAACAAAAATACTGTAATATAATATCCGAGAAAAACCGTGAGGATGCTATATGACAGTGGGCAGACAGACAGTGCTCTATATTTTTGCACCAGCTAGCAGCCATACTGCATTCTCAACGTGACATAGAGTATAGTAAGGAACTTGGTGTGTCAAGTAGTTAGTTCTCTAGTTGAACGTAGTGGAAGGTAACGGCAGCACCATCGCCAGTCCTTACCTGACATATCCCTTCCTTCATTCTCTCTTCCTCTACCATTTCACATTCACTTCAAACATCAACACATACTCAGGTGAAGGGGACAACATTTATCTGCCCTTCTATAACTACTTCCATCTCCTATCGAGCAACATGCGTTTTGTTATACGTACCATTGCTGTCCACTAACATTAACTCAAAATGCTACTGAAGGCATTCATTGTGGCCATAAGAAAACAGCCTCTGTTTCTTCCTTCTCTGTGCCTCAATCAAAAGACCAAACTTACTAATTTCCTCATTCTAAAGCATATTGCAATAAATTATAGGTTTTTGTAGCTGAAGTTATGTATGCTACAGAAATACTTTATGTTGTACTTTTGCTGCAAATTATTGTTTATAATGATTTTAAAAATTTTAATTATTTTTTTTTCAAAAAAAAAAAAAAAAAAAAAAACAGTGTTGTATTAGTAGCATAGTTATTCAGCTCTAGAAAACATGTTCAAGGAGAGGATGTTGTAAGATTGCCAATTTGTGAAAGTAAAATTTCAGACAACATGTTTATCTTATTATTTTTTAAAGATTCTCACAAAAATAGGTTATTATGACAAATTAAAGGATAAACTACCAACACGATCCGATCAAAAATATTTATTGTCTAGAATATAATGAAATCAGAGGAAACTTACTTATAATATTTACATTTTCAAGTATGTACAATTTTATGTTATACTAGAATTGGTTGGTAAATTAATATAGTGATACCTTGATTTTACAGGACATTATTTCCGTAAAGGTGGTAATTATGAATCATTCTAAGTTAGAAATACTTACAAAAATGAATTTTCTTTTTTTATAATACTACGTACCATAGATGTAATGGTAATGTAGTATTATCATTATGTATTTTACTACAAATTATGTATTTTACATGATTTATTATTATAATTTTTTTATGCCACCTTTCATAATTATAATCTTCATGATTCAAAAAGCTTGTCATCCTTCTAAAAGCTTTACAAAAAACTCAATGTTTTCACTATTTTCTTTTCCTGGATTCATATAAATATTTTTATGGTTTTGATAACTGGTTTTTAACTGTAAATATTGTAATCATTATTGAGTGAACATCAGTATTTCCACACAATGCAGTGGCACTGTAAAAGTGATCGATTTTTCTAATTAAATTTACTGCTTATGCGTGGAATCAGTATAAATAATTAAAATAAATAACAGCTATAAAACCAAGGATCGCTTTTACAAAATAACAAAAACGTTGTTACCATTATAAACACATTAATATAATTATTTTACAAATTATAAATACAAAGTAAAGGTAATTACATAAAATTAATTTAAATATTAATATAAACAACAATATATTCATAAGTTTGTACTTACTGTGAAACAACTTAGGTACACATAATATAGTTATTGACTTTATGATTGCATATTTCTGTTATATAATATATGTAAAAAACAATATTTTTGGCAAACTAAAAACAATGACTGAAGCCAGAAATTATATTTTTTTGTTTATATCCTATTACGCTATTATAAAATAATATCAAAAGTCATGGTTTGTTTGAAATGTCAATTTCTATACATAAAATAATGAATTTTTTTCTAAATTATATACATATTTTGCAGTGAAGAGTTTGAAAAATATAAAATACTGTATAACAATACATTTTCGGTTAATTAATATGATAAACTTTGGTTTTAATAAAGAGTGTCTGTTGTTCCGGGATCGGACCCCATTTGTGATTTCCGTGTGCTTTCAGTAGAGGCACCAGACCAAGAAAATGAGGGAGGCCTGAGCGGTCTGCCATCTGCCCTTCTCAACGCCAATCCTCTTATCACTTTATCAGTGCAAGTGAACGCTAAGAAAATAAACAGTCCTTGTAACGTGTTGAGGGCAATGAATGCATACCAAAGACCTTCGTTGTCTAGTGTTCCAGCGATGAGGCCCACCACCCATGTAAGGCCCATTACCAAAGCCAACCGAATATACAATCGAAAATCTCTTTGCGTACCAGCACTAGCTGTAAATCTGGTGGTGGATGTTGTTGAATATATCATATGGGCAGAACTTGCGAAGAAAATTACATTCATTGCCATTATCACTCCAAGTGGTGTTGCAAAATACAACAAAAGAGCTTTCCTCTGACCGAACCAACACGAGTTCAAGGCAAAATCTGGTCTGTACTCGGCTGGAATAGAATTCTCTGGTGCTTGTTCAATAAGAACTGTTGACATAACAATGATAGCCGGTGCCAACCAACTCCAAAGTGAATAAATCGTGAATTTCCTCCATTGCTTTCCCGCAGAAACTCTCAGTTCTGCAGTGGCCAATCTCAGAGTTCGCCAGACATCAAAAGACATGGTGAGCATCCAGGTGAATGATGCTAGGAAGCTGTAGTAAGTCACCAAAGCAACTATGAAACAATGATTAGTTCTTGGCTTTAATAGCTGACCGGCCATGAATGCTGTGTATGCAACAAGAAGAGAGATACAGAGAGATGCTAAGTTTTTACCAGAGAGATTTCTCAACTCAGGTACTAGTAAAAATGCAGTGAGGTGTAGGATCAAGAATATAATTGATACTCCCAAACCTGCAAAGGTTATGTAACCCATATATTCCCCAAACTTGTCAGCTAGTTGGATGCCCAAAGCTTCCACACAGAGTTCAAGAGTTCCATCGTCACGTAAAGTGTACTCTCCATGTTTAAACGTTTTGTCATACGCTGGAACTAGCACTGATCCATTTTGAGTTTCAAAATCTTCAGAGTTTAGAATAAATTTGCTGCATTGATGTTCTTCGTAGCTTTCTGTCACATGATATTCGGTGCTGTAGCTTGAATGATTTGTTCTGTTGTGGTACAAAGCTGCTTCGATCATTTCTTGTTGTTCTTCCAGTGGAATAACCAGCTCCTCAAACACTGATATATCACTGATGATATCTCTGCACTTTCTGAAGAATGGATCATACAGTTGGCTTTTTGTGCAGGGTTGAACCTTTCCAACGGTTTTTCCTCCAGACATATCGAAAAGAACTGCAAAAGCCACAGGGCTGAAATCCTTGTTGAACAACCTCCTGAAAACGATTTTACTACAAGCTAGATACTGCAGTGGTTCATTGTTACACATTGCGCAATGAGGATTTCTATAAGCGTAATTTCCGTGATAAACCATCGAAGTATATGCTTCACATCTGTTTCGCACATCACTGTTTGTCCAGTTTACCGCACAAGATTTTATAGCATCGGCCTGGCATCTCCGCACCAAGTGTGAGGATGTATCTGGTATTACTGGGTCTATTGTACACGGATGAAACTTATCCTTGATGTTAATGCCCCAGCCAGGTGTTTTCCTTGTGTCATTGTAGACCAGCATGTTTGTGAAGTTCTCGCGTGTGAGGTTATGTTGGATGTTGAGAGTAGGACACTCTATTCGCGGAGTCCAAAGTTCCAGTTCTGTGTCACCATGACAAAGCGCACAGTAAGAATTACGGTATGTGACACTGGTGTTGTGGCTAGTTGCAGGCAGTCCGGCGATAGGGTCTCGTTTGTTGTTGCTACCCGTCTCACACATTGCTCGCACTCGGGGATTGCCCCAAGCTGGAGGGCAGGTATCTCTCATGTAGATACCGCCAAACTGCCGCAGGTCCACACAGGAGAAGGAAGCAATGCCTCTGCGCTGTTCTGCAATATTGTAGAAGGGTGAGTCAAGACAGCAATCGCCATATCTTCTGCAAAGTTCGTCACAGAAGCAGTTTCTGTCTCTCCAATCAAGGTCATCTCCGAACCTTGAATTCCTCCCTGAATTACAAGTTGATTTTCCATCACACGTCCTAAAACAATTATTTAATAATTAACATGATTAATCATGTCATTAAATGATCATCAAATAACTCATTATGTGTAAAAATGTTAAATGGATAATAATTTGTATTAGAAGAAGAACAAATTTCGAAGAAGACTTTAATTCTCAATCACATTCTTAGAGATGACATTTTGGTAAGACAGATGGGTTTTATATGTTATTTTACTCTTTAAAAAAGATTAAATATAAAACATAAGTTACTTTTAGGTTAATATTCTAGAAATAATATGTTTCAGTATTGGTTGTTAAAATGAAAAGCAAATATTAACTTTAAGATACAAAAATGAAAAGATCGTGACACATAAGAACAATTAATTTTCAATTTTAGAGATAAAATTAGCCAAACATTTTAAAAATATTCACTACTTGGATGTATTTGAGACAAAAATAACAGCTAAGGACTAAACACTTATTGCTTTAATTTGTCACATGATAAAATTTAGATATTATAAAACATGCAACCTTAGAATGTGTGGAGTAAATTTTATGGTTTTCATTTAATTTGATTCGGTATAACCTTTTTTTAGTTCAAGAATTTTTTCCATCTGTTCCTTTAACAGCTATAGATTCATTTGTTATATAATATAGGGTGAGGCAGACCACCCGTCCAGCATGTTTGGTGAATGGTATGGTCTATTACCAAAAAGCAAACTTCTTTCCCTATAAACAGCACATGCCGTTGAAAAAAATGATCAACAAAATTTATGCGCAGTGCCCTCAAAACTAAGGATCTTGGGTTCAAATCTCAACATTTAAAAATATAAACATAGGGCAAGTAATACATTATTTATAGATTTTGTTGAAAAAACTCATTGGCATGAACAAAATTTGCTTATCTTAATGCGTTTCAAATTGGTGGATTTTTTTGTGGAAAATATTTACATTTATTGTTATTCATGGATTTTAAATGAATGTAAATAAATATTTAAGTTGAAATAAACAGTTTCATTTCATGGTTTCATACTAAATTTGCCTCAAGGTTTTTTTAACAATTAGCAACAAACATAAATTTTGTTATAATAAACACGTTTGTTTTAAAAAGATTTTAAATGTATTACTTAACTTACAATTTAATTTAAAAATGTTTAAAAATCCTCCTCGACACAAAAAAATTAGCTTTTCTTTGTCATGTTTCATAAGTTCCAAAATTTTATTTATTATCCAACAAAACTTCCCTGTTGATTTTATAATTTTAATTCATGTAAGTGAAATTTGAGAATGGAACTAAGGACATTCATTTTAAAAGATCAGTGTCCAAAGTACCGTAATACACTAGGGATATTACGTTAAAAATGCATTTCTGCTTATTCCTCAAAAACCATTGGAGGTATAAAAAGGAGTAAATACAAACTTTGTTTGTCTTAATCAAAACCTTTAAAATGACATACAACATGATACATGTTGCTATTTTGATATGTTAACTATTAAAGGAATTTTGAATTTCTCAATTCCTTTGATAATTTGGAGGAATAAATAGAAATTTGGACATAAACATAACTTGAAGGGTAACAAAAAATAAAGGGTAACCTGATTTATGATGAGACATTTATTCCTATTTGCTTTAAATTTAAACCTTTCAAGATTAAAACACTTAGTTTTGGAGGACATTGTGCATAGATTTTTATGAAAATATTTTGAATGGACTTGCCACGTGCTGTTTATAGGGAAAGAACTTTTTTTGCTAATATACCAATCCGTAAACCTATACAGGCTGCATGGATAGTTTTCCTCACCGTGTATGTTGTGAAAAATCGGGAAAAACTAGTAGAAGTTTTCCTGCAGACAGGTACAAATATTTAACTTGTGATATAAATTGTTTGGGCTCCTTTTATTGCTAAATTAAATCCCAAGGTTCATGACTACCTGGAACAATTTGGTTATCATGAGCAATGAAACTGCTTTTGATATTTGTTGGTATTGCTTTTTTCTTAAGTATATTTATTTTGCAGATAATGTTTTCATTATTCTTTATTTAATGAATGTGCCAACTTGACTTCAGAGCGCTTTTACATCAAATTCTGGAACTATGAGGAGTTGAGATACTATGAACTATGGCATGACAATGTAAGCCAGCTGCAACTGTAGCAATGTCCTTACAGATTTTATTCTTGCCACGTTTCAGTTCTTTGAGTACACCTGTTTTATAATCTAGTATAATCTAGTAGTTGTTGCTCTCCCTTGTAGATTACTAATACGATTTAATTTCATAGATCTTCCGTGTTTACCCCTAGCCCCTTCGTGGAACTCTGCCTGTGGCCTCCCCAAGACGCTTTGCAACAGGCCTCACAGGGGAAAATTCGACCTCACTCACTAAGGAACTCTGCTACGGTCCCATTTGTGGATCTCGGCATGTCGCCTCGTGAGGAAGATCAGCCTACGGCCTCACCAGGATTCTTAAGCAGTATGACCATGAATTTGGGTTTACGGGGCAGTGGAGCCCATAAACATAGTATTTTCTAAAATCTGATGGCATATTAGTAATTAATAGAAGAATACCTTTAATTTCATACCTCACTTGGGTGTAATAAGTTGAACATTACCCAATGTTGGGTTTTTCAGAATATTTTTTATTTTCGAGGGGGCAGAGCCCTTAAATGCTGTCTCTTCCGAAATGTAGTGGTAAGGAGGAGATGAATATCTATAGTTAGGTACCCCACTTCTATAGTTAGGTACCCCACTTTCTTCTAGAAGTCGACATGGTTCCATATTGTTTCTCTGCAAGAAGTTGATAACACGGGACTCAAGGATCAGAATTCAGAATAACATGGGGCAGAAATCAGAATTTTCCCAAGGTTGAGACTGATGCTAATCAATTTCCTGTGGTCGAACTTCCCCCCCCCCCCCCCAATAAAAAATCCTTGGAGCCGAATAAATTTCCTCTAGACGCTGCTTCTTGCTTGTTTTAGATAACAAGATAATAAAGAGACTTTAATGATTAATTATGATAATAAATAGAAATAGGATATAAACACACTAGCTGTACCCGCTCGCTTCTCCAGTCATAATATTGAGTTTGATTATATAATCGAAATGTACAGCAAGCTTTCAGTTTACACTGTATTTTTCCACTATTATTCAAATTATTTAAGCTAAAGTCCAATTTAGAACAGCTGATGTTCTATAATTTACTACTGCACTCAATTAATTATTTTTAATTTTAAAAGTTTAGCCTACCACAATGTTATTACATTTGTTTTTATTTACCAGCTGTTAATCAAATAAATCAATTAATTAGCTCCATAAGAAGACCATGGGAATTTCGGAGGCCAGTGGAGGGAGTCCTGAGGTCGAAGAGGGAAATTCTTTCTTAGTGAGCCTCATATTAATAATTAAATAATTCCACCACATATGGACAAGTAAGTAAACAAAAGACATATGATCTTCTAAACAATAAATTGTTAAACTAGTGGGGCAAAAGCCCCTATATAAACAAAATAAAAATGTTGCTGTTAAATATTTAGTGTATAGTATTTAATTATTTATAGTTTTGTAGAACTCATCATCATATATACAGTTAATAAGGTATTATTGTTGTGTTTAAACATTCTGTACAGTATAATTTTTGTGTAAGGATTGTCTATTTCGTTGTTATGGTCAACTGTACTTGCAATAAACCATTATTCAATAACTTTAATTCCATCTGGGTATTTTACTCTACTAAATCCAAAGTGGCACATGTGTAAACACTGGTTTGTTCAGGTGAATACCCAAGGTTCCTAATACCAGCCTCTTAAAGGTTTGGCTGGGTATTATTAGGGCCGGGGGATATTAATTAGTGTATAAAACATTAACAGCTGGTATATTTAATTTGTCTTATTTACAGCTGGACTCAATAAATCAAAACAAAAGTTAGAAACCCTCTTCACATAAGATTAACATGGGAACTTTGAATGGCAATGGGGCAGAGCCCTAAAGGTGAATTGCAAAACTTTTATTTTTCCCACCATCTGCAATATCAGCGCTTTAAAATGAGCCATTTCAGAAGGCCGTAGGTGGAGTGTAGTGCTTAGAATTTTGATGCAACTGATTCACCTAACGAAATTAAATATATAGATAATTCACACACACGGAACATCTATACAGAAATTAGAATTTTTCTGTATAGATGCCTCTGGGACAGAAATTAGAATTTTCCCAGGGTTGAGACCGGTTCCAATCAATTTCTCGTGGTTGGAAACTCCCTCTAAGTTAAAAAATTAAAAATCGATGGAGCAAAAAAATTTTGTCTGGACGTGGCTTGTCTTCGATTATAAGATTTTTTTGATATTGTGAATTTGAGTGTGAGTAAAAATATTACCATCATGGACTTAACATTAATGTTTTCCATTTATATATATTTTTCTTATCGCATTATTTATAATTTGATCTACTGTATTGTATTATTGTTTGGGCCAATTATAAATGTATCTACAATCGGAATTCTACCTTTTTTATGGTGACCCGACCATCGATCTATATAATACAATTCTCTCTATCTCTCATCATTGGACCCGACTTGACATGAGCGCGCTTACTTAATCTTAATGAAGCTCTGACGGTGTTGCCAAGAGTACTGTATGTACTGTTGCCAAGCACGCTCATGTCAGGTCCAACATTCTTACACATGAGACGCTGACACAACGTTGTTGGTATTTTAAGGCGAATATGAATGGTTATATGAGTGTAGGGTGAGTGTGAATGAGTGTAGTCTGGTTACTAACTGAGTTCAACTGTTCCTCAGTAAGGGCAATTTATTAATAGCCCAACAGCCAGGGCGACTAAGGGACCTACAGCTTTACGTGGAATCCAAACCACAGTGCTGGTCTGATTTTCAGCTAATTGACAAGCCTGATACTCAGTTATCTCCCCCACACAACATCCGCACAATGATTACCACCTAACCTGGACACCCCAGAATTCTCTAGTAGTGTCCACGCCGATAGCAACCATCAAGCAGACGCCATGTCGGTATTCAGAGGACCGAGCATCCAACCTATCGCCTACAATCTCCCAAACACTTTGTCCCCATGTAGCTGGGTTACAGCACTGCGCCACCAGTGCCGACTATAAGAGAGAAAGAGTTGTATTGTATTGATATTCGTTCAAAGAAAACACCTGCCACAGTAATTTACAGTTGATGATTCCAATTCAGTTTTTTTTTTACGTTTGATTCTTTTTACTTTCTCTCATATGCGTTAATATAAAGAAAGTATTGTGATCGCCCAAACAAATTTTTTTCAAGTTGGTCTAAAAATCTATTTTAGGGTCCCCTGACCCCAAAAAGTGGGTTTTTCGAACCAATATGTTGATGTCTGTCTGTGTGTATCTGCACTTCGCTGGATACCAAACTGATTGATAAATTTTTATGAAATTTGTATGTAGGTGTATTTAGCCAATATTTCCAGACCAATTTTTCACTCTTTTGAAATTTTATTTTTTTTAATTTTATGGGCAAAAACATACAAAAATGGAATTTTCTCAAAAACGGCTTGAAGGATTTTGACTAAATTTTCAGGAACGATGTAAATAATAATTTAAAATATTTTAGTAAAAACCGCATGTCTCTAACTTGACAAGTTTTGTAGTTATAAAAAATTATATTTGGGAATCAACTGGTAATTTTCAAAGTTTTGATTTTTTAGTGTTTAATATGGGGGAAAGTTTGTGCCAGTTATTTGGAACCATTTATTTATTTTTACTGGCAAATGCTTGCTACAGAAAACATCTTACGTAAATCCGTTCTATGCTTGAGGGGTTTATTACAATATTCATTTAATGCATAAAAAAGCAAAGAAAAAGTTCAAACATAATATACGATTTGGGAACTGGCCTACATACTTATTGGCTAGTTCGAGGTCTTGATGACTCAATTCTAGAGGCAACACTGAGGGCAGCACACCGAGGCACAGCACCACCGCCAACCACATCACGACACCATCGCTGAAACAAACATCAACTATAAGAAGTAAACGTGTATATTACCATATTTATTATAGTAAAACTCACTATCTGGTCACCCTATAGCTCAACAGTCAATGGATGACGGGGTGCTTCTGGTTGAATTTAGATTATACGTTAAATGCATTGAAGGACGTTACATTGTTTATAAAAACAAGGATCGTTCGCAATTAATATTTTATTCAGACTTTAAGATGAAGCAGCCAGGTACTAAATTAAGAAAATACATATTCAATTTTACTTTTATATTTTTATTAAAACCCACACATGGGTTGCTGAATAAGGCCTAAGTGTGCACTTTATTCAGCAAGTGAAGTACCGACCACCGGCTCAGCTGGAATTCAAACCCCCGGATCCTGGATACTGCAGTCCGAAACTAAACCACTGAACAACTGTTTTATATAAATTATAAAAATACCTAAAGGAAATATACTTTGTATTAACTCTAGTTAATACAAAGTATTGATCCACCCGCCCTCCCATACACGCACAGTGGTATTGACCCACCCGCCCTCCCATACACGCACAGTGGCCCACTGTATGTCTACGGGTGGGCGGGTGGGTTAGTACAACTGTACGGTGGAATTGGAAATACCACTGTACGTGTATGGGTGGGTGGTGGATCAATACCACTGTACGTGTATGGGTGGGCGGGTGGGTCAATACCACTGAACGTGAATGGGTGGGTCAATACCACTGTACGTGTATGGGTGGGCGGGTGGGTCAATACCACTGTACGTGAATGGGTGGGTGGGTGGGTCAATACCACTGTACGTGTATGGGTGGGCGGGTGGATCAATACCACTGTACGTGTATGGGTGGGCGGGTGGGTCTAGTAACGATTGGATATGGTTAGGACAACGGGTCTTTATGTAGTCGAGTGCATTGGTAAGGCTGGAATTTCAATCGTAAAACAATCTAAATTATTTATTTATTTTCTTGTAAGACGCCGATCGTCAAGGTATGGGCGAATTCATATTTCAAATGAGTGTAGATGGTTGGATGTCGTCATTGTTACAAACTAAGGCCGACAATTCCTTAGAAAGTTTCATTAATTAATGACCCAATGGCAAATGAACAGCAGGTGGTTATCAGCTGATCCCTTTCAAAATTTGTTATAACTCTGATTAGGATCGAACTGAGAACTAATAGCTTTGTGAGGCTTGGTTAATAAACTACGCTACCGACCAAGCCTAAACAACCATTACTCGTGTAATAATATTAATCTAAGATGAAAGTCACAATAAACGATCCGGAAACTCTTTATCCATCGATTGCATCTGATACTGTCACATTCTCGAAGACTGAGGAAGTCTTTAAAATGTCTTTTCCGTTGGACACTTCAAACTTTCACCGGGACGACAGACCTACAGTCGATAATAGCGGATTCGGCAATTTCCAACATTATGTAACGATATTTCACTTTTCTATCCATTGAGAGGTGGATTAAAAGTCCTATAAACTCAAGAAAGAACTAGTTTGACTGTAAATTACGTGATTGAGTGAGGCTATTGGATGGGAGAAGAACAACAATATCAACAATAATCAAAGTAGTGAGGTTAGGTTATTAGAGCGGTAGTCACCCGCCCCTTAAGCGCTGCTCCCTCAATAGTGTGCGCACATGACTCCGATGTTTAGCATGCCTCGTTTTTATCTCAGTAATTAGCTGGAGCGAAAGTAGTTCCGGACTTTAGCCTTCATGCACCAACTCCCACCTTAGTAGCACGCAACCATATACGAACCGAATCGTAATTTTATACGATTTCTTACCGTAGAAAATAATTCTAAGGCAAGTATAATATAATTTATAAATTAAAAACATTCTAATTATTAATTAAATATAATATATTATATAGAATGCTATGAAGTTCAGTAGGCCTATATTTTTTATACTGGAACTATTTCCAGTAAGATTATTATTCTTAGATATGATACGCCGACATAACTTTGAGCGTATTTTAAAGTGAATATGACTTCCATGAGTGTGGATGACCGCGACTTGTTTAGTCTGGCTACTAAATGAGTTCGACTGTTCTTCAGAAAGGGTCATTTATTAGCGAATTGCCAAGGCAACTAAGGGACCTAGAGCTTTACGTGGAATCCGAACCACGCAGTATTGGACTGATTTTCAGCTAATTGACAAGTCTGATAGTCAGTCCTCTCCCATACACAACATCCGGACACCGACTACCATCCAACATGGACACCCCAGACTTCTCTAGTAGTGTCCACGCCGGTGGCAACCATTGAGGGATCGAGATTAAGAGGACCATCATGTCGGTATTAAGAGGACCGAGCATAAAACTTATCGCCTACAAGCTCCACATCACTTTGTCTCCAAGTAGCCAAAACATAAACTTCTAACTTCTATTTGTATAAATATTGTTCTGAGAGTCCTTTATTCGATTAAATATAGCCTCGCTTTTTACAATGTATATTAGTAAAGTAATTAATTATTAGTACAGCTAATAACGAACAATATGTGTGTTTTAGTCTTGGCTAGGCCTAATGTATTGACATTATTACCATATTGATGTGTATTCTTATTGACTCTGAGGTATAACACAATCAAATCTAACAAATATCGTGGGCAATTATACAAGAATTATATATGAATTGGTATTTTAAAAATAATCTTGTGTTTGCGAAGTTTTACACTAAGGAGACTCGAAGGAGAGAACCCCTAGAAAAGACGTTAATTCCAAGAGTTACTAAATGGAAATTTCAAGACAGCCGGTTCATTGGAGTTCCAGAAAAGTCAAAACCTATAGTGGTCCAAGGTCAGAAACACCTGTCATGGAGTTATTGCTAAATGATCCTAACGTCTTCCTTATTCACCCACCAATGTCGAGAGAAATGTAAATTTAAAGTATTGTCTGGTATTTTGTTGCAGTTCCATTCAAAAGATGAGGTCTTACCTCAAAGAATAGTTTTAGTATCACAAGTACTAAAATTATACATATATTATTTCCGTGACACGCGAGAGAAACGAGGAAGCAGGCAGACGTGCCAGAGAGGAGCCATGCTTACTATACTCTGACCGTGACAAATGGGTGTGAATCAAGTTTCTTTCAGTCACACACGTGAAGAATGTTGGATTGTGAAATGAAAAATGGTTTATTTGTCGAGGAAAAGTTAAGACCAAAAAGTCTTCTTTCATCCTTAACCTTTGAATTGCATAATAAAATTAAGATAAGACAGAGATGAGCATATATTTAAAGATAATGACGAGAAACCTTTCCACAGAGTTTATAAACATGCTCTGTGCCTTATATCATCAGTAAAGAAAAACTGTAATAGGCAATGAGATGCAGAGTTGGCAATTGCTTATCTAGCATCGACCGGGACCACCTTCACGATTTGAAGATCTAGGTTGTGGAAGCTTGAGTTTACATTGTGACGATGAAGAAGCGGCTCTTTAAGTAATCTTGATGCTCGGGTGCTTAAAGAGAGAGAGGAGAAATAATAAAGTAGAATTCTTAAGAACTTCAAGATTTTCAAACAGTCTGCTTCTAGAGAGCTAACAATAATTAACCCACTGTTCGGTTGCTGGGTAAGAAGGTCACCTAAAGCCAGCTCGTCCTGGAAACAAAGATCTTGAATTATAAAGGGAAAGTGAAGTCTAATATTGTTCTATCTTCAGACAAAATCTCACTCATTAGACTGTTTGCTCCCTAATGGCCTTAAACATTGTAACTTAACTCTTCCATCGAGATTTGATATGGGTCGCATTTTAGCAACGGTCAAGGCTGCTCCAAGTGCGTAGAAAATTAGAGGATCTACCATTTTATCTGCCGTAGAGTAGAAGGCACGCGCACTCTTAATTTGTTTGATTCCGATTCCACGCTCGTTCACCATTAATACTTAATTTAAAAACAATCAGGATATTTCCAAGTTTGATATTATGAACCAAAATATACTTATAATTCTTAATACAAAATAATTATAAGCTTAGTCTTAATATGGTAGGTGATGCTGTGTATTATTGACGAGTTTTAAACACAAATTTATAAATATATTTTGTGTAGTAAAATCGGTAGGATGGTTATGGATACATTTTACTAGTCAAACAAGTTCTTGACGTACTCAGAAAAAATAAGGACTTTTATATTTAATTTAAATTACTTTCAACTTGTCGTAGACTGCCTAAAACATCAGTTTTTTTTATCATTACCGACGGATAAAAGACGTTAATTTAGTTTGCCTTGAGAGTTGAGATTTACCAGGGGATTCATAAATATTCAACATTCATAAGGAAAAGATAAACAATACTTGTATGTCATCTTTATTCATTGCACTAATGGAACTTTCACCGGTGAAATTTAAAAGCAAACCCGAGGAGAAGAGAATGACTGTTGCTTACAAAATTATGTTTTAGTACTGACCATAGAGATAACTTATTTTTCTGTGGCACTTCCAAGAATAACTTAATAAGCGAATCGTTCGTATAATCAAGCAAAAGTTAATGGTGATAACGTTGAAGAGATACTCATTAAATGGTTGAGCAAATATTTTGAAAGCACACGTGTTATAACAAGATCACTAACTCGAAATTATTGATACTCGAACCAGTTCTAATACGTCGTTATAAAGACAAAAGCCATGCAAGCTTATTTAAAATAAGTTTTCAAGAAATAAAACAAATGTCTGTTTTGATTATTCTTGCTTCGATACATAGTATACTATTGTTTTGTTTTCGTTAATTTTCATTACATCATGAAAGCTTCATTATTCACATACAATTAGTTGCCCAAATTCATTCACACGGCTTTGTGAGATCTCAATATTTCAGTTGTTTCTGAAAAAATACCAATCATTGTTAAAACCTTCAACATTTTACAAAAACTATGGATTGGAAAAAATGTTGTTTTTATGTTCGTTCATTGCTTTAATAATAATTTGCTTAATCTACTATCTGTATCTTGTACAAAATTACAGTAAACTATAACATTTATCAAAGTGTTATTCGTCTTGGAAGCTCTACATATGTCCTTCATCAACAAAAGTTCAAGGCGAGAGTGTCTGCGTGTGTTTCTGGTCTTGGCACAATTTATAAACACGCCTTTTCTTCTGCAACAAAGGAAATTTAATTAAAACCTACTAATGACGTTTTGTTGCAATTTCCAGTGCGTTAAATTGTGTCCAAAACAAGTGACATCGAAACCGACTTAAGGCCTGTGAGAGCAACAACATCACGACATCGATGTCGGGACCTTGCGAGAACCACAGACCACCGAATGTACTCGTAATTTGTCGGTCACGAGCGTCACACTTTGCAGGTCCTTGAGTCACATTTTGACCCAGTCCTCTCCAACTCCATTATATACCGTTTAATAGTGGAATGTAATTTTATGGTCAGTGCAGAGTGGCTCTGAGTTGATTCTTTGCAGCCATCTTGACTGGAACAACAGTTAAGATAACAACGAAATTTTCACTGTCATAAATATCGTAAAATTTATTGTCTATTTATGTTAGCAGTTAGGTTAGGAAACAGAACTAATTTCCAACTATCATTCATTCACGTATCGTATCTAGGGTTAAACACGTAAAACCTTTATCAAATATGCCAGAACTAGCTAATTTTTAAATACCTATCGGGTCTTTTCGGAATATCCCCACAAATGGCAAATATTGCCTACCAAGTCTAGAACTAAACTAAGCTTACAAACAATGTACCTTTAATATTGGTCGCGTGGTTTTGACCTACAAGAAGGTAACAATTGTCACTGATTTAATTATGTCGGTGCTGTCTGGTATTTACAGGTTAGGTTGAAAGCACTTCCACCACATCGATGCATAACATCGATTTTCCTCCACGGTGGTAATTGTTAGGTTAGGTTTGGTTAGGTGAAATATATAGGCCTACCTATAGTTAGATATAAGTTGAAGTGTTACTGATACGTGTGAACTTGATACTTCGTTTGACGATTAGTCACTAGCTAAACAAATGCGGGGACATTCCGAAAAAGACCCTATCTACAGATGTAATTCCGTAAGCGAATCGGCCCCCTCGACATTTTTCAAGATAGGAAGAAGATGAAATATCTTGATTAGATCCACTTTAAGGCTTAAGGTGGCTGTGTCACTCAACGAAAAACGCCCAAAACATGACTTACTATCTAACGAATCGTTCCGTAGTAATTTGAATAGAAGTGTAATTCGATAGGTGAACTCCTGTTCTAACAGAACGTAACATGCTTTTTGTAAAATATGTATAGTTTTTTAATAGTTTTACAGTTAAATATGTGAAACGTTGAACATAATTTTAACTAATTTTAAATAATTCCAGGTGACTTCATATAACCTTTACCTATAGAAATAAACAGGCAATGCATTTGCTGTAGACGCTTGCCTGTGCTGTTATCTAACGGTGAATGGTCTCAAATAAGCGCTCGGACGACTGTTTGGCGGACTATTAGCTCAGCTATTATTCATGTCAGCGTGTGCTGGAGATATACAGAGAGAGAGAGATGAAGAGAGTTATAAAGAGAGACTGCTGACGCTACCTGTGTAAACCGAACATGAATTCATTTCACCGAACAGGTAAACAAGACTCACAGGACCCATATTAGCGAACAGTCTTTTTGTTTATTCATTCAATGTTATAAATGCAATATGCTAGTTTTACTGTATTACTCGATAATATATAAATAACAAAAAATAAATAAATAAATAACAAATAAAAAACAAGGGAAATGGTTTATTGTCCAGTGCCAATGACTAAAGAGACAAGAAAACTGTCCATTCATATTATAAGTCCCGTGAAGCCGGATTGCCTATGAATTAGTTCTTTTTCTGTCTTCATAGGTAGCACCAGCAGTCTATCTCTCTGCACCCCCTCTCACGCTGTTCCTCCAGCACATGCTGAAACGATTAATATGTGAGCTAGTAGTACGCCAAAAGTTATCCGAGCGCTTGTATTAGACAATGGCCATTATACAGGGTTAGGGGAAAATATGGAAACGCTTTCACAACTGTTGTATGACTTCACTTGTAAAAGTGAAATATTGTACATTATCATTGTTAGAAAGAACATACTTTTTGACGCTACTAGCGACATTTCATCTTTTCAGGGGGACGGTCCACAAGGAGTTGAACGAAAATTTTCCATATAAGCCTTGGTCGAGTTTGGTATCAAATGAATGATATATCATATAGAAATTAATTGCCGCAAACTGGATTTCGAAAAGTTTATCCTTTTCAGAGTAACTGTCATTTTAATTTCAAAGTTACTAATTTTAGCAAATTATTAATCCGCTATTTAATGGTTTCAAGTAAATTATTCTGATAAAAAATTATACTTTATAGAACTCAATTATTAAAAAGAATTTACAAATTATCAATGGAAAAATAACGTTGCTGTGAAAGCGTTTCCATATTTTTCCATCCCGTTTAACATTACAGACACGCGTCTACGGCAAATGCATTGCTTTGGCATATCTGTTGCAAAAGCAGATGTTTGGAAATACCTATTTTAAATCATTTCTTCCAAATAAAACTAATATAAACATATGATAATAAATACGTGACTTACTTGTTTTATTTAATAATGTTTATATAAATAAATACTTACTAATGGAGTTTGATCCGACTGTGGTATGATACATTTATGTTTTATCACGTTTAGGCATGGTTAACGATTTAACGATATATTGGAAATATCGATATACATGTTTCGATATATTAGTATCGATATTTTATTTCGATATTATCGGCCATATCGATATTTTGACCCAATATATCATATCACTAAATATTGACGTTATTCCCTCTCCTCAAAATCATCACGATTCGAAAAAAACTCATTTAAATTGCCTCTTATGCGTACAAAACATGCAATGGATCAATAAAGTAACTTTATTTAGTTTTTTTAATGTGGCATTTTTAATGTGAAAAAGAACAATGCAATGCTATTAGATTATTCTTTTATAATTAAAATAATAATTAAATGTATAGTTATTATTTTGATTTTTTTTTCTTTCAACTCCACGTACAACTGCTTGTTTCGTGTAGATAAATTTATTTAATTTTTACATTCAGTACCGCAGGCTATTCTAAATAATGACAGCAAAACATGAGTGTATTTTTGGTCATGACATAAGACTTAGTGCATAATTTTAAATAGATAAGTTATTTACAGTTCCATACATTAGTTATTCGATACATCGATAATTTTCTTTCGATAGTATCGTCATATCGATATTTATGTTGATAATATTTGTCACCCCTAATTACAATACATCAACTTATTCTGTTCTGTGAACAAATCTAACCATCACTCTGGAGGTCTTTTGTTGAAATTCCCACTCCATACTTATTTCAATTCTGAAGGCCAACCTCAATGTTGAGCTGATTTAGAAAATCATGCCATTATTTACAAATCATTATATATATACTGAACCAAATTTCTTTACGGTACAAAAGCTTTGACGGATGTGACATAAACACCAGAGCAAGGAGGAAGAATAAAATCGATTTACTAATATTCAACAGACTGAAACTTTGTTGAAAAAACAATTTATCACAGGAGAAGAGAAAGGGTGCATTTAATGTGACGACAATTAGAGATTTGTTCGGCTATTTGCATTGTGTTGATGGATGAGGTGTGACGTCAGAACTGTTCCAGGGCGCAAGTTAGTTGCGCCACGCGCCCAGCATTGATCAACTTCTTGCGGTTTTATACTTAAATTATACTGTTCCTGAGCCTCTAGTCGGACGACGATGATTGGTAACGGCAGTTGGACAAGTTCGACCAGGAGACGGTCATGCGCAATCGTCATGAGTTTCTCCATTAGATCGTCTGGAACGTCATTTAGAATACATCATTTGCTAAGGCTTCAGGCAGAGGAGGGTGAGGTTCAAGGTTTGAATCCCCAATTGAGCTAAAAGTCGGTACTTCACTGGTTTAATAAAGTAAACGCACAGGCCTGCAGGCCTATGTGAAGTGGCGAGTGATATTTTAAGAAAAAAGGAAAGAAAGAAACGTATAGAAAATTAAGTACATAATCCAACTCATTATTGGTACTAAAAATATCAATTTTTGACCGTTGACGTTCATTTTTGATATTTTAAATTACCTTTTCAAAGTTCGTCTTTCAAATTTACTAAGCCAACCTGATTTTGTGTAGTTAAAGGTTGTGGTTAACGCTAGAACTGTTAGTATACACGAGAATATAATTTTCACAGATAGTGCCAGCAGTCTCCCTCTCTCTTCCTACCCTTCTCTGTCTCCCTCCATAACACTCTGAAGTGACCAATAGCAATGTGTCTATACGTCTGTACAACGAAAAACAGCAAATATTCGTTCAAACGCTTATTTTAAACCAATTATCGTTAGATAGTAGCAAATGCGTGCGTATGTATATCAAATCAATTGGCTTGAATTTGGAAAGTCTATTTGTTTCTTTAGTCAATGTTAATAATCTTAGTCTAGAACTGAGACTGTCTTTTCTATGCAAAGTGGCATTAATTAATATACCATTAACAAATAAAACAACTGATTCGTATATTTTTTTTACTCTAATTCCGATCAGACCAGGGCCTGTTAAATATGAAGAGAAATTAATGGATCTTCGATTATGTCACCAATCACAGATATTTTTCTATAGGGATAAAATTGTAATAACATTTTTTTTATTGAAGGATACGCACCCCAAAACTAACCTAACAGTACAAAGTCTAACCAATCTAACCTAATGCGACAGCCATAACTACGATACCTAACCTAACTTAACCAAACCTAGCCGATAAAAAGGTCCATCGGAACAACATTTGTAAGATATTCTTCTATAACCCTCCTTATTGCATAAGTAAGAAGCTTGTATTTATCTTCGTCGCTGTAGAAAATTGTCTAAAATTGCTGATACAAAACCGAAAAGATCCAAACTAACTGCGCTACCGGATAAATAAAAATATTACACGTCTAATCAAAAACATGTGATAACTCTTCTTACTCGGAAACATAATTTTATCGTTTCAAGGCAACTCGGGGATGCACTAAAGCAATATCTACAATGCAAATCAGGTTAACAAGGATCGGCCAACCGCTAAACAGGTCGTTCTGGTGTCGGAGACTGCAGGATGTGCAGGCAGCGATGGGGAACTGCAAGCTGCAACACTGTAATAGAGACTACAATCTCTCATACAGCACTGTATGGGGGGGGGGTACAGATAACTAACAGATCGCTCACGGTATAGGGAAAACTATGCGTGTTGTTTTCATAGTAGCCTACGATCACTCTATCTGGAGGTTCATGCGCGTGGCGTTGAGGTTTGTCCACTGAAGGACTGCTATACTGAACGGAGGAGGTGGTGAAAAAGGGGAACACCCATTCTCACGTTTGGCAACCGCGCTTAGTCCACAAACGCTCAACGTGTGAAGAGTCCACAAACTATAAAAAACAGCGTAATACTGTTAAAAAAAGATTCGAGTAATTTGTATTTTGTAATATTTGTTTTTGTATTGACTGGGTTGTGCACTCCTTGTGAAAGCCTTCATTCGAATGCGTAATGCTCTCTCTCTCTCTCTCTCTCTCTCTCTCTCTCTCTCTCTCTCTCTCTCTCTCTCTCTCTCTCTCTCTCTCTCTCTCTCTCTCTCTCTCTCTCTCTCTCTCTCTCTCTCTCTCTCTCTCTCTCTCTCTCTCTCTCCCCCTCTCTCTCTCTCTCTCTCTCACTGACTTAAATTGTGCCTCACCCTGCTAATTGTACGAAGGTATATAACTCCCGCATTTGTAGTAAACTCTAGCTATCATGCTTTTACATAACTTATTATTAATATGCTCTTTCAGCCAAAGATAATTTTATAAATTTCCGCTCAAATTTTGTGCAGATACAATTTATGGGAAAATAATTGGTTACACTTTACAAATAATTATCATTTTAATTTTTACTTTACCCTAGGTTAAGTGGGTGATAAAATATATTGCACGATTTCTTAAAGATTTATGTACCTAGAAAGGCCAAATTAGCTAGTTTAGGTAGCCATATTTCAATAAAAAAATTTCCCTTTAACATTTATTACGTATAGGGAGATCAACACTTAATTTTTTTTAGTTCAAAAATAATGTTTGATGGAAAATCCTTATGACTGGTGAAATCGTGAACTGGTGTACAGTAAATAGACTCTGTTTAAATCCTGTCCAAATTGTTGATCTTACTTTTAACATTAGAAATAACAGACATGAGATAACATCTACTAAGTTTTTAGGTATTAATATACAAGATAATTTAAAATGGACTTCACGTACTGATCATGTAGCAACTCGTGTAGCTAAGGGCTTGTTTTTGCTGAGAGTTTAAAAAAATTACGTATCTGATGATGTTTTATTGAATGTTTATCATGCTCACATTTTTAGCCACCTAAACTATGGCGTTTATACTTGGGGAAACTCTCTACCTGCCAAAAATCTCTTTATTTTACAAAATAGGCCATAAGAATAATTTGTAATATTTCTCCTTAAGATCACTGTAAACCGCATTTTATCAAGCTGTGTTCTTACATTGCCTTCAATGTATGTAAAAAACAACTTAGATTAGTTTATTGATTTTACTGCTGTTCATAATCATGACAAGAGGAACAAACATACGCTACTTAATAGCAAGTGTACGTTTAGTCTAACTCAAAAGAGTTTTCAGTATCAAGGAATTACATTTTACAATGTCCTTCCTTACAATATTCAAGCTATGCCATTAAATTTATACAAGAATACCGTAAAACATATCTTGATAAATTTTACAATGTCCTTCCTTACAACATTCAAGCTATGCCATTAAATTTATACAAGAATACCGTAAAAAATATCTTGATAAATTTTACAATATCCTTCCTTACAACATTCAAGCTATGCCATTAAATTTATACAAGAATACCGTAAAAAATGTCTTGATAAATTTTACAATGTCCTTCCTTACAACATTCAAGCTATGCCATTAAATTTATACAAGAATACCGTAAAACATATCTTGATAAATTTTACAATGTCCTTCCTTACAACATTCAAGCTATGCCATTAAATTTATACAAGAATACCGTAAAAAATGTCTTGATAAATTTTACAATGTCCTTCCTTACAACATTCAAGCTATGCCATTAAATTTATACAAGAATACCGTAAAACATATCTTGATAAATTTTACAATGTCCTTCCTTACAACATTCAAGCTATGCCATTAAATTTATACAAGAATACCGTAAAAAATGTCTTGATAAATTTTACAATGTCCTTCCTTACAACATTCAAGCTATGCCATTAAATTTATACAAGAATACCGTAAAACATATCTTGATAAATTTTACAATGTCCTTCCTTACAACATTCAAGCTATGCCATTAAATTTATACAAGAATACCGTAAAAAATGTCTTGATAAATTTTACAATGTCCTTCCTTACAACATTCAAGCTATGCCATTAAATTTATACAAGAATACCGTAACAAATATCTTGATAAATTTTACAATGTAAATGATTTCTTAGGCATAGATTACTTTGTGTGATATGCAGCCTGATGCATCTGTTACATTATCATGTAATGTTTTTAACAAATAAAGATTGTCTAATTGACGTAATATCGAACCTCCTTTTTTCAGTGAAGTCCCTCCACATTTTTTCATCAGCTGTTTTAAGGCACGAGAGATTAGCATGGGCTGACCCTGATTCAAAAACGTCCCATTAACATTCTTGTTCAGACTCACTTAATGTACTTTTTCAACTCAACAATCTAAATGGAGATTTGTCTTTAATAGCGTACAATTTTGAAGTATAGTTTATTTAACGAGCAACGTTATTTGTTTTTCTGCAATACCAGATCGTGACAGTATAAAGATTCATAATAAATCCAATCAATGACTATACAATTTCATTCAGTTCCTGTTGCTAAAACAATAGTTGTTCTTGCGTATTGTGAGATTGATTACAGTGTCTTTGAGGCGTGAGAAATTAGATCCACAGCTGCTTTAGCTTTTATTAAGGGGTGATCAATGTGAGAATACATTGAAAAATTTTTATGGAAATTTTCCATGTTATTACAGAAATTCACATTACCAACGTATGTGAATGGGTGAGAGTCATCACCAATACGTGTGTATGGGTGGACGAGAGTATCATAACCATTGTACGTGCATGGGTGAGTGGGAGGGTCCATCACTAACCTACGTACATGGATGGGTTGAAAATCCACGGCTTCTTTAGTCTTTATTAAGGAGGGATGCGATATCTTAAAAATATTTTATAATAGGCCTTTTCTTATATAGATTTACGTTACATTTGTTAGGTTTTGTTTCGCCGTGTTGCATATAAATGTTCGGCATATAAATGCAGAACATGTGTACAATACTCATTGTAGCTATACTCTTCTACTCTTTAATAATGTTTTACACCAATGAAGTATTTTATAGGTTACGTTTAGAATGTTGAAGGCATCCTTAAAAAAAATAAATAAATAAATAAAAAACAGGTAAATGTGAAAATTATGGGTACCACCCATTTTCATTTTTTTTTAACTTCTCATTATTAAAGCCACGAACACGTATACATTGCAAATTGCACCCGGATATACATATTTTTGACAAAAATTTCGAAAAATACTACTTAACCAAAACTGTATCGATTACACAAATCTTAGAGTACCAGTAGTTTTTTACCTTAATCACAAGTTTGGAACCTCTATTTTATTCTATTTCAAATATGACAAAGAGTAATAACTGAGATATATAATAAAACCGTTAGGTTGAGTTAGTTTAAGTTAATAATAAGTTTCTTGGTGTTACGTATTATGCAGGTGATTTACCCCTTATATGACGTTTTACGATAGATATTAAAAATTTATAAAACTACCAATCAATTACTAATTGGCCTCTACTAGCATAACATACCGAGATATCGAACATTCACTGATCGATAGCTCTACCAGTCCTGCTACCAGTCGAACTGTACAGTACAATAATGTACATCAATGGACGGTCTGACCGGTACACCGTTCTTATTTCCGGTTCCAGTTTGCCAACCGGCTCTCTACTCCAGACCGCCACGGGCAATTTGGTCCGCGAAACCCGGGTCCGTGGCCAACACGAGCGACGCAAGCAGTCATTATTGTACCACCACCGTGCTAGGAATTAGCACTTAATTTAATTTGGCGTTGGAGACAACAGTCATGTAACCTACCGAAACCTTAACAAGTCAAAAACTGCAAAGAAAATCATGTGGTTACAAAAAGTGATATATAGGCTATGTTTTTTGT
Organism: Stictocephala bisonia; assembly: GCA_035578905.1. NCBI lineage: Eukaryota > Metazoa > Arthropoda > Insecta > Hemiptera > Membracidae > Stictocephala > Stictocephala bisonia. Next base: position 8,253,850 of record JAQJVL010000002.1, on the reverse strand, counting down.
AACAAGGAAGTATAAATAGTGATAGTAAGAACTATAAATAATTAAATATGCAAACAACACTTTTTGTGTCTAGAAGTTATTCGTTGAACATTTTGTATATAGAAATTTGAGTCCAAGTTAATTAAAAAATTATTTTTCAAAAACTTTTTGTAAAAAGGTACAAATCCCCCCTAATTCCTTTTCTCCATTAGATAAAAAAGATAATATTACTGCTGTAAATCAACTTTATTTTAAAGCAGCTGTTGAAAAACATGCATTACAGTTGTCGGTAAGGTTTAAATATTACACACGTACAATGGTATTGACCCACCCGCCCACCCATACACACGTACAATGGTATTGACCCACCCGCCCACCCACACACGTACAATGGTATTGCCCACCCACTCACCCATACACACGTACAATGGTATTGCCCACCCGCCCACCCATACACACGTACAATGGTATTACGTACACGTGGTACACGTGGTACAATTACTAGTAAATATGTTGCACACATTTTGAAAATATAAGTAGAGCCAAAAGAAAAACAAAATGGATCGGTGCATTAAAGAAGACTTAAAAGCACCTGGTACAACACAAACTGACATTTAATACAAACACACATTCAGGAAAAATATCTTTTTTTTCAGATAGTGGGCCTGAGAGTGGAAAATAATAAACCGGAACAACCTGGTCTAGTGTAGGAAAGACAGCTCATTCGGCATGGAAGAACCTAGCGTGGACACATAACAGAAAAGGGAAACTCATCAGTTTGAATGTACTTTGCGTTTTACGATTGTTAATGGTCAAATTATTACATAATAATTTGAATGCAATATTATACACACTGTTAAGAAGTAGAAGAACTTTTACAGTAGTATGATCTTAAGTAGAATTTAGGGATACAGTGACTGTTTAGAAAATTGTAATATTTTGCCTAAAAGTTTGTTTTATAAACAGGAATAGGTTCTGCCCAAGAATCCACTGTTAAGAGTATTCATTAACCCGACTTAGGCATGGATACGAATCCTACAATAACTTATGAAAATAAGAATTGTATTAATGGTGAATAAATACCTGGCTGAAGTGGGCTGAATCCGTCTGCGTGAAACCTGGCGCAGACTTACTACATAGGAGGTACGCAGTTCCACTGACGAGACAGGTCGTTCGCAATTTAACTCGGCCGAAATCTGAAACATATAGAAGATAATTATAAATACAAATAATCTTCTTCAAATAACGTCTTAAGTGTTCAATGAAACATTACATAAAGCATAGACAATAGGAAAGGTTTTTTTAAAACAATCGTAACATTTCTTAGACAATAGACTATATTTTGTTAGTTTATACTTAGACCTTAGACAATAGACAAGGACCAGATGTGACAACCATATATATCTCCCCCTACATGTACAAGGAGATTAAACCCCTTTCCACCCACCCTACTTCCATAACTCTTGAACCTGCCTTTCCAACAATTTCAACAAACTATTAATGCATTTCCTATATCACCTCGAACTCCCAAATTGAGACTGCATCTTCCTGCACATGCTGCTAGAGGAGTATAGGATGGACAGAAACTTTTTTATGAGAAGCCAATCTCCTCCTTAACCTTCCTCTACCCATAGACTAGTGATCTGTGCGGGGAACTTATTCATACACAGTAAGGGGGAGAACCAGTGCAGTACAAGTTGAAAATTACTGATAAATCTTCCAGTCCAGGTCGAATTCGAACAGTGATTTCTTTAACCTAGGCTCAAAGTTCTGACGCCTTACACAAATCACCCAATACTCCTCCAGTACATCCGTCCAAACAACTCTACGATCACAATACAGTAGGTTAGGTTAGGTTAAGAAGGACTAGGTTAGGAAAAGTTAGGTTAGGTTAAGTTAGATGAGGTTACGTTAAGTCAGGTTAGGTAAGGTTATGTAGGATTAGGGTAAGTAAGGTTAGGTTGTGCTTGGTTAGGCCAAATGATCTTTTAGATTTTTAAAATTTTTATTTTCGGAATAGCCTTACTGCCATACTATCTCAAGAATAGACTACACCAGCCCCTTCACCCAAATTTTACCATTTATATTTGTCCCTATCTTAAAATATAACAATAGAGTGGCATAAATAGTAGAATGGAAACACTAAAAAGAAAATTAAAACTCTCATGTATCTAACTTACAAAAAATGTATCTGCAGCTTGTAGTTTACCTTAGTTAGTTACAGTATTTTGAGCATACAGGCCAAGGACATCCGCTAGGATCGATGGAAATCATTGCGTCCTTTTAGCCTTCAGTGTTGTTGAGCTTTATAATCCAAGTACAGTCATATGTTATAGCAGTAACAACTTTCTGTACATTGATTATAACAATTTAGGAGAGCCGGTGTCCAAGCGGTCTAAGGCGACGAAACTTTGAACCTTAGAGGTAGCGCAGGTTTCAATCCTGGCCTTGACTGTTAGTTTTTATCAGTGATGTTCACCTTGTACTGTATTGGTTCTCCCCTTTACTACTCTCTGATAAGTTCCCCGCACAGATCAATATGGGGGACGGATAGAGTAAGATTGAAATGAAATGAAAAACGCTTTAATTAGTGATGAAAAGTTAGGTCTATTATGACCTCTCTAACACTTAACCTAATAAAGAAAATATCATAAAAAACTAAATCTACATATTAGAGTTGATTCATTATTCATTTCTAAGACGCCGATCGTAGAAATAAAGGCGAATATGAGAGGTGAATGAGTGTGATGAGTGTAGATGAACGATAGTCATTGTTACTATCTGAGCTCGACTTAGCTCAGAAAGGACTATTTATTAATAGCCCAAAAGCCAGGGAAACTATGGGACCTACAGCTTTACGTGGAATCCGAACCACGTAGTGTTGGTATGATTTTCAGCTATCTGACAAGTCTGACACTCAGTTCTCTTTCCTACACACCGTCTGAATATTGACTACCTTCTAACATGGACACCCCAGACTTCCCCAGTAGTGTCCACGTCGATGGCAACCATTGAGCGGACGTCTTATCGGTATTAAGAGGACCGAGCATGAAACCTATCACCAACAATCTCCCGATACGTGTTCGTCTGCTGAGCACATTATTTACAAATCAAACAACAATATATAATTAAAGTTATAACATAATTGTAATGGATAATAGGTTGAAGAGAAGATAGGTCTCTCCTCATTCATTGAGTGGTTGTTTTTCCACATCATTTATTGTGGTTTTTATTTCTCAGAATTATCGAAACCGTACCTACATACTATGTTTATAATTCTTTGTAATCAATCCAGAAGCGTTTTCTTCCATCAATTAATTTATAAGAGGTAGTTTGAATAGTAGGAAACGTCATTCTAAGATATTTTGAAGCCCTTTAAATACGTGTTCTCTTTTAGAACATATTATGTAGTTAAATTACAAAATCAGCGTAAACATTATGAGGAAATATGTACCAGAGCTAGTCTAATGATATCTATTGATTTTGAGGTTTATTCGTTGGCGTTGGTTTCTTCAAGGTTGTTTATTTGTTGGAGAATTTACATTTTTATTCCTTGCTAATCTAATACATTGTTTTGTAAGGTATTAAGCTCTGTTTTCAGATATTACATGAAAAATTATCATATGTTTCAATTAAAACTTGACATCTCAAAACAGGTCTAATCAAATCAGTGTAAAAAACCTTAGCAATTACATTTTTATTTTTTTTTACTAACACTGAATCTATCTGAGTCGTGTATTCTCGCAAACAATAGCAAATAATTTAAACAATTAATTGAACAAAAAACATTATTACAGTAATACTATACAAGCGTTAGAAAATGGGGGTGGGATAGGAGTGATAAGTGATAACCACGGTTTCCGGCTAGCATGATATCTATTCTCCATAAAACCAAAATTTCTTGACAAATTTTCTTGAATCAAGCAATCAGTCATCTGAAGGGGTTTTCCATAAGCAGATTTCAACCATTAAAATTTGTATTAATTCTTGATTAAATATTATAATTTATTGCTTATTCAGTTTTAGATTTGTTGTATTTTCGTTTCAACTACTTTTTGAAATTAGTTCAACTCTAAGTATTTTAAAATTAAACAATTTCAAATAAGACCATCAATCAACATTCTCCATTACAATATTCAAAGAGTGACAAATAAAACATAATTGTATCTGAAAAGATTAAGAAACGTAAACAGGTTGACGTTTGTTTATTTATTTATCGTTGTTTTAATTGAGAATAGATCCAACCAAGAAGGCCGACCACTCCAGCATAGGGATGGCATATATTCTCAACACATCGATATATCGCAAACACAATATCGATCTAAAGATAATATCGAAAGAAAAATGTCGATATATCGAACTGCACAAATTAATCACCAACTCTTATGTTATGACCAAAAATACATTCATGATATGCTGTCACTATTTAGAATAGTCTACTGAATCTAAAAATTAAATACATTTATCTACATGATCAAGTTGTGGTCTGTGGGGTCGAATGAAAAAAAATCAAAATAAGAGTTATTAATTATACCTTTAATTATAATGTTAATTATAAAAGAACAATGCAGTAACATTGTTATTTTTGTTTTAAACATTTAAAAATTCTTCTTATAAATTCAACAAATTATTTCACTCAACCTACTTTCAATAGGCATCTCAGAGTCAGCGTTGCCAACTCACACACTTCATTTACCCGTTCCACCCACCGCCACCGGACTACAATAAACCACATTCTAGTGCGTTGACCTTTCGTAAAAAAAAAACTAAATGAAGTTACTTTATTATTTCAATGCATATTTTTTCACATAAGAAAGCCGTTTAAATGTGTTTTTTTCGAATCACGAATATTTTGAGGCTCTCCTCAAAATCATAAAATAATAATACAAAAAAAAAATCATAATAAAAAAGAATAACATCAATATTTAGTGATATGATATATCGATATCATATGGCAGGTTTTATCGAAATAAAACTCGTTACTATTCAATATATCGAAACATATTTATCGATAAACATTATAACATATTTATCGTTGCCATCCCTACTCCAGTCCCTTATTTAACAATCACGTGCATAAATCGTTTGAAAACAGATATTGTAGATTGTAAAAGCTATGGTAAACAGGCATGATCGGAATGTCAGTGACCTCGAAACACGGTTTGGTCAGCCACTTGCCAAGTTTAATAGCCAGCCAGGAGCAACACTCTCGTGAGAGTTTCGGCGTGACTCACCGTGATAATGGATGCACCTCCCCCACCTACACACGTGCTCGCACACACTTCCTGTTGGGTGCAATGTTCCTGCAGGTATTGCAACAATACCGCTCAACCGAGAACCGAGTTTGTTGGCTTTCGTTAACAGGCTTTGTTCTTTAAGAGTCTTGTAGTAGATCTGCTATAGATAATTTCGCTTTTGTTGTTTTAAGTTCGAATTCTTTATCTTTATCTGCTACGCAAAAAAAAGCTTTGAAACTTATATTTGGCATGAATAGGTCTCAGTCATGCAGAGGAGTCTTTACAAGAAACAAAATGTTAACTTTTTACAGTTTGTACATACAGGAGTGTCTTCCGTTACTCAAGAAAAATATGCACCTCCTGAAATCAATTTCCACTGCCGATTACAATCTCCGCTGCCCTGGCTTGTTAAGTGTCCCTAAACACAATACCACATTTTTCGAAAAACAGACTCTATACTCCGCCATTAAATTATTTAATAAACTTCCAACTGCTTTACAATCAGAGACAGACGTTAGGAAATTTAGGAATACAGTCAAGACATTTTTGATTTCTAAGGAATATTACAGTGTCCAAGAGTATTTAGCAGATAAGGGTACATTTTAGTTGTACTAAAAGAAGGAGACTGCGTACTCTACTTTTTTTTTTATTTCTACTGTGTTTGTTTTGTACATATCATGACGCATATCAATGCTATTGTAAATAGTCAAATGATAATTGTTACACATCCAACAAGGCACTGCAGTTATTTCATAGTTTTAAGGTTTAAAATTAAATAAATAATAATAATAACATAGCATTTACTTTTTCTTCTAAAAGAACACAGTTAAATAATACGTTCCTTCATTCAACGTGCTTTATTGATTTTTAGTTGTGAATAAGAATAATAAAAAAAGATACAACATATTATGAAAATTGTAAATTTATACCCTCAAAATATTTGAGTGAGCTAAAGTGTTGAAAATGTTATGTAAATGTAAATAAGGCACTCCTATATTTTCTGTTATTAAATTTAAATTATTTATGAAATTTTGTTACAAAAATTGTGACTTTTGTTCAACGTTGTAGGATAAAATGATATATTTTTTACTTATACATGATGAATCACTGGAAACGCTACAAATTATTATCTGTACGGACGTTAAAATTTAGTATAGAAAATATAAAACCTTTGAAAAAATTGTACAAAAAATTGTTACTATGAAAACAAAACAGGGACAAAACATGCTGAATTCAATAATTGATTAATATTGTACTTTTAATATTTTTTTAATCGCATACTTCAGAAGTATTGTTCGTACTTTGGTTTATAACAAAATGTAAAAATTATCATAATACTGTACAGTACTTTGAAAAATAAAAAATACAAAAAAATTCATTTTTAAATTTATAATAACTATTAGACTAATTAATTATTGATAATAATATAATAATGAATCAACTTTAAAAAAATTCTGATATCATATGATTGTACAAATACTGTACAAAGTAAATATATATGAATTTTAGTGAAAACAAATGACCTTCAACTTCAATCTTACCAGGTGTCTTGGGTGTCCTGATCCTTAAAAAGGATCGTAACAAACTTACGAATGAACAAGTTAATTTTGATTTTTATATTAAGAACAGGTTAATTTTTCTTAGTGTATTTTCAGCAAATAAGATAAGGCAATAACCAATCCCTCTGATCTGAGAACGATAAACGTGGTTTACCAAAATATGTCACCATAATATTTGCACATTTTGCACCTATATTGTAATAAATTCTAATGTGTGACGTTACATTTTTATGTAATATGCGTTAAAATACGTAATATGCTCATAAAGTAACTCTTCACTTTTTACTACGAGGTTTAGTTTCGAAAGGTCGTTTGCTCCACACACTGTCCCAGGGGCGATCACAAGACCAATTGTGAAATATAATGTAATAGACCACTGTAATTAATTACAAGCGTTCCCATTCCGATTTTGTAATGTAACGTTTGTTTACTTTTATTTACATGTGAACCGAATTAATTAGACTGTTTTGCTCCGTTGAACTTACCATTTAGGTTTATTTCAACTAGAGGATTTCCAACATTGATAGTTTACTCTTTAGTTTTATTGACTAAAGCAATCGGATTATATATATTCTATGGTTTGTCGCCATCTACCATTTGTTAATTTTAAAAAGCTGCGATGTATATTTTGATAAAGATCCAAAAGTCATGATTGCATATTCATTGAATAAAAATGTAAAGTGATCTGTCACAAAGCTAAATCCAATCCATCAAGTCATTTAAGACCTACTTCACTGATTCTGTTTATGCTGGCTAATCCCTCCGTAAAAGAGCGTAGGGTCACTCTGTAACTATGTGATTCATAGTTTGGATAGACTCCACGCAATAACGTGACTGATCTAGTGTCAATCTTCATTTATATTTCCATTATTTACATCTGCCCACGCCAGATCGGAACCATTCAACAGTGTTCACTCCCTACGAGGAAGGCTCGTCCCACCTATTGTTCAAAGCTCCTTCAAGAAGACAATTTTTGGTTTTTGTTTGTTAAGTTATTTTAATTTATTCACTGTTATTTATGAGTTGTATAGTTGCATTACCCATCCCACCTAATCTATTTGTACAGTTCGTAAAGCCATCTTTTTAACTACCTATTTACAAACCCCCTCCCCCCTTCAACAAGACATGATATGCTGTCACATCATGATGCGTGTTTTAAGATCAATATAAATGATAAAATCAGTTAAGTATGAATGCGGGGGATCAGTGTAATCTGGGTACTAATTAAGTTTGATTTACCGTTAAACTATTTATTGACAATGAACGAGACAGTGGAGTGATTAACCATTTCCCTTGGAATCCGAACCACGTAGAGTGGGTCTGATAGCTTTGGCTGTGTCAACATTCTCGAGTCTCAGTTATAGGCCTCCAGGGTGTTTAAAAAAGAAAGACCCGATTAAATACGTGTATTTATTAAAAACAAGGGACTTACCCAAACACATTAAAAATTAAATTACTTACAAAAAAATGAAGTTTACGAAAATGTATCAAAATGTTTAATATGTCCTCCATTTGCAGCTCGGATTACATCTAGTCGATATCTGAATTTCTGATAGACACTTAACGCACAGTTTGGGACTAATTCAGCTATAGATAGACTAGATGCCATCCGTGCTGCAAATGGAGAACATATTGAGTATTTTGTTGTACATTTTCGCTAACTTAATTCTTTTTTTAGTATTTTAATATCCAATATGATTGGTAAAAGTCCTTGTTTCTGATAAATATAACTGTTTAAAATTAGATCATCATTTTTTAAATACACTGTATAGGCCTAATAAAACAAGAAACAACCAATGTCCCACACTCAATCTGGGATCTTCATAATTTTGTAATAATGTCCATTTATGATGATGATGATAATCGCTATGCGGTCATCCTTTCACAGTGAAAATAGACCTTCTGTGTTAATAGCCCATTATCTAATAATAGTAGGCCTACTCTACTAATCTCATAAACGACGTATTGTTTGTAACTAAACCAAAGTCAAAAACATTATTTCCCCCTGAATAATTACTTTAATAGTCTCATTACGACATGAAGGAACAAAACTATTTGTTGTTTGCAATCCCAACACTACAAAAACCACGTAAAAGCCACTTTGCACTGTGGAACTAAACTTAATCACCATAGGCAGGCTACCAGAAACCGCAAACGACCGGGCCAACATTGACATAACAAAACGGCCGCAGTGGCTAAGCCACAATGGACGGTAAACGATAAAATCGCCCAAGGCGGAAGGGACGGTCAGCATTGTGGAGGCAATTTGTATTCTCTGGCACAGCTCTTCCGTTAGAGAAGGCCTATAACACCGCGCCTTCGCTACTGCGCTCTCTCAGCTCCGAAATACAGTTGCAACTGTACGCACATATTGATAAACCTACTTAAACATTAATGTCTCGGGAACAAATTTGTGCAAATTTATACATTAATTATTCACAATGTTTCATATCAAGTAAAACCCCCATTTAGAGTGTAACTACACAACTAATACCTACACTAGTGACGCAGTGCTGTAACCCAGCTACTCGGGACAAAGTTGAGGGAGACAAAGGTAGTTGGACATTTGCCATCATTACGTGAAAATTACCAATCACGACGTTTCGATTTGGTAAAACCCAAACCTTTTTCAAGTGCTAAAAACTAAATTACATCTACACAAACATGTTATAAAACTACGTTCTTAAACTAATAAACTTATCTACTTTAATAATTAACTACATTTTAACCTAGATCCTAGAATGGGTTACAATCAAAAGTTTGTTACCAGCTGCGAGAGTGATTGTTTTTGCCCTACGTGTTTTACATGATGTTTTACGTACATTGGTAATTTTCACGTAATGATGGCAAATGTCCAACTACCTTTGTCTCCCTCATCTGATACTCCAAAATTTCAAAAACGGGACAAAGTGTTGTGGAGATTTTAGGTGATAGATTCTATACTCGGCCCTCTTAATACCGACATGGCGTCCACTCAATGGTTGCTATCGGCGTGGACACTACTAGAGAAGTCTGCGGTGTCCATGTTAGGTGGTAAGTCAGTGTTCGGATGTTATGTGGAGGAGAGAACTGAGAATCAATGATATAAGGCATGTCAATTAGCTAAATATCAGACCAATGCTATGTGGTTCGGATTCCACTTAAAGCTGTAGGTCCCTTAGTTGGCCTGGCTTTCTGAGGAACATGGACTACACTCGTTCATCTACACTCATAATACTAAATCCCCCCCTCCCCATATTCATCCATATCTGGACGACCGGCGTATTGTCACTAAATAAAGAGACTTGAACATTCTTACTAGAAATTGTAGTTTCTTTTAGTCAAATTACGCAATCAGTGTAATTATCTTTTGTTAGATAGGTCTGGCTAGTCAGAAGCACTCTTCATCGATATGATAGTAAAAAAAAAAAAAAACTACGTTCAATGTAATTATTTAGACAAATGAATCCTAAATGTTCTTAAAACTGAGGGAAATATTACGTAGGCTATGTAAAACAGAGTGTTGTACATATCCTACCGGTGTAAACACCAATACAAGCGTACGTTTACCGCTAACTTTCTCCGGCTTGTTATCGTGCAGTAGCGTTATACTTGTAGTTATTTTCATGAACAGAACGAGCCAACGTTACGTGACAAAGCTGGACTATAACTTGATATTTGTCATGTTAAAGCTGGTGATACAGTAGTCGGTAAAACAAAGCTCTGATGATGCAATAGTACGCAATCAATGTTGTAAAGGTGGGCTTTTGAGTGCAAGTAGAATTTACTATGATGATTAGGGAAAAATACTTGTAACATTATTACAAAAAATTCAAAATAAATTTGAAACTTCAAGGTGATGAGGCTCAAGGAGATTATTGGACCCTTATTCAGGCAATGTTGTTATTTAGTTAATTTAATTAAGCATTAGGTGCGATATTTCCTTTTTAAACAGCAATTAAAAAAATCGCCAGTTCCAAGCAAGTGTACCCGTACTAATTTTCAATTAGGTTTGATTTTTTTATGATCATTATATGCAAGGCTTACGTTATGTTGTGGACTTTACTGTCATTAGTATTGATAGAAAAGTCTTTTATAACTTTTCGAACACAGCCATCTGGGGCCGAAATCTTAAAAATTTTGAAATGTTAAAAAAAAACCTAAACTTAGTAGAGCCTTTGTCTAATTTGGCTCTGAAACTAAACTGTTCGAGGTAATAATAAAAAATACGAATGAAAAAAGTAAAGTCAACAATTCAAATATACAGATTTTGACAAAAATAGTAAAAAATTTAGCAAAATAAGGATAAGTCTACCTTATTTGTAATCGTAAATTCATTAAAGGAAAATTTTACAACAATTGGAATAGTTAATGATTTTGTTATTATTAGTTATTCACAAAATTTAATTTAAGATGAACGAATGTTAGATTTAGGACTATAAACTGTTGCACAATTTAAGGTGGACGAATGTTAGATTTAGGACCATAAACCGTTGTATAATTAAAGGTGAATGAATGTCATATTTAGGACTATAAACCGTTGTATAATTAAAGTTGAACGAATGTTAGATTTAGGACTATAAACCGTTGTATAATTAAAGTTAAACGAATGTTAGATTTAGGACTATAAACCGTTGTATAATTAAAGGTGAACGAATGTCATATTTAGGACTATAAACCGTTGTATAATTTAAGTTGAACGAATGTCATATTTAGGACTATAAACCGTTGTATAGTTAAAGTTGAACGAATGTTAGATTCAGGACTATAAACCGTTGTATAATTAAAGGTGAACGAATGTTAGATTTAGGACTATAAACCATTGTATAATTAAAGGTGTAGGTTTTTAATTTCACTTTTACTAATTTGATAGTTACAAGATGGGACCTAACCTAACCCTTTATATTTTTAACTATTTTTTACATATTATTATTTTCTAAACTGTTAAAGTTTAAATATAGGAGAGAACTTATGGCCGAGTGGTTTGAGGCGTCAAGACTGTTAGTTAATATCAGTAATATTCACCTTTTACTGAACTGGTTCTCCCCCTTACTTTGTATAATAAGTTCTCACACAGATCAATATATTTTGAATGGGTAGAGTAAAGTTGAAGAGAGTACCGGCATCTCCTTTTATTAAAATAACACAAAGTAAAAAAAAATAATGCTACTTAAGAATTCGATGTCTTTCGACGCCCACTGAGCGAAGAAAAAATATATAAATACAATAATCTTCTCAAGAAAGGAAGATATATTTTGAAGGTCACTAAGAGGACATAGGTCTTGTTGTTGGGCGTGGTTCGCATTTTGACATGCCCACGCAGCGGGCATTGAGCCAGTAACACAGTGCCCAATGTCCAACCCCCCCCCCCCCCCAGTTACCGGTTACTAACTGTTTCGCCGAGGCTCAGTGTGTGAGTTAGGTTTTATGTGAATGGATATAGGATGTGAAAGGATCAAACAATAATTAAATATCCAAGGTTACAACCGTGGAAAACAACAACAGAAACAAAAAATAACAATTATTAAATGTTTAATTTTCACTATCGTGAATAAACTATATGATTTATTGAAAGTTGGCCTCTATCTGCACTGGTCATATTTTAACAATCGTTTGACTCATACAGGATGGAAAAAATATGGAAACGCTTTCACAACAACGTTGTTTATTTTCCATAGATAACTTAATCATTTTTTTTTTTAAAATAATTGTGTTCCATAAAGTATAATTCTTGATCAGAATAATTTACTCGAAACCGTTAAATAGAGGAGAAATAATATTGTTGTAATTAGTTTCTTTAAAATTCAATTGACCGTTACTCTGGGAAGGATAAACCTTCAAAGTCAGGTTTACAGCAATTAATTTCTCTTGAATAGACGTTTCATTTGATACCAAACTCGACCAAGGTTTTCGTTCAACTCCTCTTTGGCCGTTACCCTGAAAAAATAAATAACAAACTATCGATTCTAGCAAATGTACATTATTTAATGTGATTTAATATTTTATGGCCAAAACTTTGGCTTAGTGCTGTAACCCATATATTTGATTACCAGTAGATATTCATTAGTAACGAAGACTACACTCTTTAATATTCATTTGTCAGCCATTATTCATGACCGTTCATATTTCTAATCTTGGCCTTTTACTATTTAGCAATATTTGTACTATGTGATAATAGTATCTTATTTTATTAAATCATATATGCGTAATTACCCGTAAATTTCTATAAATAGAAATTATTGTAACTAAAGACGAATATTACAATTCGTTAAAATTGTCTCACAACGTATAAAGTGCTATTTGGAAATCTACAGTAACACTCTTTACAGTAATTTTATTCGTTTTTATAGCAATTTATGCATAATAAAAACTAACAATTAAAATATATGCTATAGTGAAAATATTTATATAAAAAGATGCATGTTGTTTATTAGAAAAAAAAAAGATTATATTTGACTCATCTTATATGATTACAGAAGAAAATCAAACTTGTGAAATTTATTTAAAATATTTTATATTTAGTAGCATTATTTTAGGGTTTTAAGGAGAGAGGCAGATCTCCTTTTTCTCTAAACTGCCCAATCCCCATAGACTATAGACCTTATCCAGACTTAGTTTAGCTCCGAAACAAATTCCTGACGCTTTGACTTCTTGGTGAACGGCTCTTCCAAATAATATTAGCTCTCATATAAAATTGGCACTTTTACTTTCTAACATATGCTTTAGTATAAAGTATTGTGATGGTTAAAAAAATGTGTTTACAAGTTGGTCTAAAAATCCGTTGTAGGGTCCCCTGAACAAAAAAGTTGTTTTTTCGAAAAAAATAACTTGGTGTCTGTTTGTATGTATGCCTGTCTGTGTGCAGTTCGCTGGAGATCAAACGATACATTTTTACGAAATTTGGTATGTATGTTTATTTAGCCAATGTCTCCAGACAGTTTTTCACTTTTATAGAATTTTAGTTTTTATGGGCAAAAATACAAAAATATAATTAAAAAAACGACTCAAAAGATTTTGATTAAATTTTCAGAAAATATGTGAATTACAGTTTTAAATATTTTAGTAAAAATTGCATGTCTATACATAGACTAGTTTTTAAGTTATGGCAAAAAAACATATTTGGAAATCAAACTGGTAATTTTCAATTTTTTTATTTATTTTCGCGTTTGATATGGGGAAAGTTTGTGCCAATTCTTTGGAATCATTTATTTTAATTGTTTTTCACTCAATTTCAAATACTAAATACACCTCATCCAGGAAAAAAATTTGTGAAAGTGTCCAGAGGTCAGTGGTTTTTGTGGTTCGTCACTGACCACTACCACAAGAGGATCCTTCGTGGTATCTTGCCACGCCCTTCACCTCCTACTCTTAATTCTATAACATTCGTCCTTCCTTATTGTTTTTTGCACATCACTGATTGATTACCTGTGGTAAATTTACAATACAATTAGTCACGTAATATAATAATTAAGAGATAGGTAGCAACAAAAACATTAAATGAAGCAAGTTGGCTTCGCGAGGCTACTTTGTAATAAATAATTTAAAAATGGATTAGATAGAGGTCATAAAGAACTATAAGTTTGATGAAGCTTTAAAAGGTAATTTAAATAAGCCTAAAATACCTTACAATTAGAAAAGTGAAATATCAGAAATAAAAAATAATTTAAAATCAAATAATTACAACCGGTAGAACACCTTGAAAGAAGCTAACTAAATACTTAAAAAACAATGGTAATAGATAATTTACGACCAAGGATATAGCTAGCAACACCTATTGAAGGCATCTACATTTATAATATAAAATATAATTAAGTTAAAAAAAGAAAAAAATGGTATTTTTTACAGCGATAACAACGGGGAAGACGAATATAGAAAAACGAATACAACTTTTAATCAGGGAAAATTCGAGAATTTCCGGGCCGCATGAAATGTTTACAAAAGCCAATGTTTACAGAGCATTGTTGATTTAAAAATAAGATCCAAATAAGATGAAAACCAACATAAAGATGTCAATAAGGAAGAAATAATATTTATCAATCAAGTAAATTATAAAAAATATAAGAACTACAACTAATTGAATCAGTAGAAACAATATAAATTTTGTCCTTTTTTTAATAAAAGGTATAATTAAAATATATGTTATATGTTAACAAGTAACATACAGTGAGCATCGTCTACTATGAAAAAGACTTATTTATGGAAACAGACAATACGATCAAAATATATTATTTACTATGAGTCAGAATAACGATGTAATACAAGTAATAAAAAATAAACAGGAATAAATTGATTTGACCAATAGTCGGTTTAAAAAATATAACAAAATAGCATACGTGAAGAACCAACTAAATAGTCTTTGAGCAAGGGTCAACAAGGCGCTAATACCACCCGCACACTCGACAGTGTCTGAATTGCCTATCAACGCCTTAACAAAGGAAGGGATATTAATTTCATTGTTTGTGGACGGGCGAACGGATAAGTAAATTAAATCTCTTTTGCATTGAGATTTAAGGGTCTGCAGAGGCTGTCGGGATTTGTTGGTTTTAATCCCATAAGAACAATGTTGTTTTTGAACTGGACATACGATCACACATATTTAAATTTAAATGGATTTTTCCAAACAAACTGAATTTTGTCAAGAATGTAATTGCGCGTTGGAATTGCAAATTTATAATTAGTTTTATAGACAAAATATATAAATATTTAGTTTGAAGTTTTTATTTTCATCTATTTTTAAAAACTAGGCTTATTTATTCAAAATATTAAAATACGCAGTATGATAACGTTTAAAATGACACCTCATATACAAATTTTGGTCAATAAATAACGAAAAAATATGGATTCGTAAATAACATCGTTCTTATGGGTTGAAATCAAAATGGCCGACAGGGTCTACAGACTTAAGGTGGCCGTTTCCCCGCTGGCAAGTCAACAGCCATGTAATAAACATGGGGTTAATGTTTATTGAAATAATGAGCTATAGTGAACACTGTGTGATTATTGATTATTAAACCTAAAATCTAGTGAACATAAGTTGTTATTATGAGTTTTTGTTATTTAAAATTATTGGAATTACATTTAAAGTTTCACGTAATTTAACTAAAATATATACAACAATACTGACTGTTTTACAAAAGTAAAAATATTGTCCACTAGAAAAGTTCTTCACGTACAAAATGGCACTCAAGTGTTGCGATACGATCATTTTTACAGACTGAATCCTTGAAACTGAAATCCATGTTTTGGCCGTTTTTTGTGGGGTGAAACAGCCCCTTGAATCGCTTGTAAAAATTGCTGTGCATCAATATTCAATTTTCATATAATAAAAAAACTAACCAACGAAATACATTATTTAATCTTATGTTTTAAAGTAGATTCATACAGTAACAGTTGTTATTTTTACCTTTCGGGAAGGGGAAAATTGTTAAAAAAATAATGTTTTACATATGAAGTTAAATCTCTCATCTATAAGTTACTCCAATATTTTTTCTGTTTCTTTGAAATTTTTTATGAAAAATTAAACGAATATCATGTTGTAAAGTTATATGCACTTTTTCGCTTCTGTTTTTAATTTTGTTTAATTTACATAACATTTTTTCTTCATTATCAGTAAATTTATAATGAATCTAATAAAAAGCTTTATTACATAAAAAATACAGAGAAATAATAAATAAAAATTTACAATGTATTTATATACGAATTGGTATTTGAGCTTGAATGTAATGTCATAATAGTGTCATTATGTGTGTGTGTGTGTTTTTTTTAATTATTGAATAATGTTTATCAGAGTTATATATTTATAGTTATTTAAATACTGGTTTATAGTTTAACTACAATTCATAATTTTTTTGTAATCTAGTATTTAACTATAAATACTATACTAAGTATTTATGTATATACTTGTATACATGTATACACACGTGCGTATGTAATTAATATTAATACTAACTAAACCCGGCCATACTTGGCTTTGGCTTAGTCTGTGGCCGAGCGGTCTAAAGCGTCAGGACTTTGAGCTTGGGTTAGAGATAACGCTGGTTAGAATCCGGCCTAGACTTAAAGATTTATCAGTAATATTCACCGTTTACTTTACTGGCTCGCCCCCTTACTCTGTCTGAATAACTTCCTCGCACAGACAATAGTCTATGAGGAATGGGCAGAGTAAGGTTAAGAAGGAGATCGGCCTCTCCTTAAAGAAAATGTGATAGTAACTATTAGGGGTGCAATATGTCACTGTAGTTGTTAGAAAAACAAACAAATTTATAAATAACTTTAGGTTGACTTCTGATTTTACTTGACCTATTTTTCATTTTTGAAATATACGTAGGTCGGGAAATGCTTGAAATTCTCTGACTCCGTTTACAATTTTAGGAACTAAGTATATAAAATAAATGCAACGTTATGTACGAATTTCAAGTGAAAAAATATTTTTGAGTTTTGACTACAAAAATATTTGGAAGTTTTATTGAATACTTAGATTATTTAATTCCTAATTGAAGTACAATAGATGTACGTAAATTGTAACATTTTAAACTCAAAATCTACCATCTCCATAGGTAAATTAGTAGAGGTAAAAATACATTTATGACATGTGGAGATAAATTGTAAAGCTGTAAAGAATAGAATAAAAAAACAAATTATAATTTTTATTTATTTATTAATAATAAAAATTAATAAATAAATAAAAATATTAATAGTTTTAACTTTGTATTAGTTGCCAATTTTGATCTATTAATGTATGCGATACACAAACATTATATTGGAACATTTCACGCCAATAATAACAATAGTAACTAATACTTAGAAGCGTTCAATGACATTTCAAACTGAAGCCATGAGAAAAGAATGTAAAAGTAAAAATTAATAGCTTATTATTGTAAGATTATTTTATTATTATTATCACTTTCAATATTTTTACTTCCGTATACAAATTAAAAAAATATATTTACCAAAAAATTATGTCTTACTTATGAGACGCCGACACAACGTTGTGCGTATTTTAAGGCGAATATAAATGATGATATGAGTGTAGGATGAGTGTGGATGAGTGTAGTGTGGTTACTAACTGAGTTCAACTGTTCTTCAGAAAGAGCAATTTATTAATAGCTCAACAGCCAGGGCAACTAAGGGACCTACAGCTTTACGTGGAATCCGAACCACGTAATTTAAATAATAATAATAAATACAATTATCGATATACCTAACCAATATTTTACCGAATATTCGATTCGATAGTAAGTATCGAATTGAAAATATCGAATCGTAAACTTCGATATAACAACGTGGGTCACATTGAAATTCAAACCTCTTCAGCTTTCTGGTTGAAAATAATGTTTGTTTCCGGTCGAATTTACGTTTTCTAACCCTTGACCAATCGGAGCCGCAGCTTCCTTGCCACTAGATTGCAAGCAGAGGCGACATTCTAGTGGAGCAACAATAGCGGTAATCTGTTTCCGGACACTACTGTTAGCTTCCGGCGACCATCAGCTGTTGTGTCATTGACCACTGCACCCCACAAGTTGAGCAACACGTGTTATGTATTGATGAACCTCCCCCCACCCCTTGCAACGTTTTCCCACCTGTTAATTCCCGCATAATTACAGCGCTGACCCACTTGCGTGAGAACAGCTCTTAACGTTTCTTCCTCTTCAGCTCCACAAGTGTAGCCTATGTTACGTATTCACTGCGGGTACTTATATACTGGAGGGGGGGGGGATCGAACCTGAGTGGTTGTACGGGACACAACGGTATTTGTCATATACTAATTTTAAGCGTGCCATCCCGCTGAGATGAAAAAAAAACTTAGAATTGGGAACTTCACCTACTTTTCCTCATCGATAAAAGTACGGATTAAGTGACTTTATAAAGATCCAACATTTTTCAAATTGAGGACAGCTTAATTTTTTCTTATAGAACACTATTGCCCTAGCTATTGGGTTATCGATAAATATCTCTTTCTGAGGATCAGTCAACCTTAGTTAGTAACAATGACTACACTCATTCATTTACATTCATCACACTCATTCGACCCTTATATTTGACCATATCTTGACGATCGGCGTCTTAATAATAATAATAATTATTATTAATAATTTATCTTTTGCATTTTCCCCGTAATATTAGCCGTTTCCAATGTACGTATACTTAAATAGTTTAAAACGGCAACTATTGGTACTGTATTGCAAAATTGATTCAGTGATGGATAACCATACTTTGTTCAGTGATATTGGGATGCCGGCTTAAATTCCTAAAATTTAGTTATTATAAAGGTTGAATTTCTCAGATTAAATAAATGAAAGTAGCCCAGGGTTATTTTTTAATAACCCAGTTTCTACTATACTTCCCATTTCTTTTTTTAACTTTTGTTATTTTTTTCCCGACGTAGTTTCACAATTAAATATATTTTGTGTAATAAAATAGCACTTAGTACACTGTCAGTAAATTATTGTGTGTCAAGCGAATAAATGGGTTTACATAATATTTCAAAATTAAAGAAATGAAACTGTTTTATTTTCAAAACTATCGTCCTATATCACTAACACCACATTTTCCAAATAGTGCTCACTAGATTTTTTCAATACCATATTACTACATCAGTTACTTACTCCATGTCAACAATTAAATTATTTTTAATAATTACTACGATAACCGTGTAATTGTTTTCAACTCGCTACATACTAATCAACTTATATTTTATTTTAACAATGTGTGGAATTCTGATATTTAAAAAATGACGTTTGAGTCACAGATATTATCAAAAATAGCTCCATTGTAAACCAACTAATTCAGCTAGAATGTTCCTACAGGCTCCAGAGCTACGAACGAAGATAGTACGGTAGTTACATTACAATTCACTGACCGATATTTTAACAATCTGTCCATTAGAGCAGGAGCGAGTATTCCATCATTGACAATAGAAACAAGAAGTCTCTCTGCTCATAATGGTTCCTAGAAGTAGGTTTTCTTGTTCCTTGAAATTAGTTCATGTTCCGTTTTCAAAGGTAGCGCCAGCGAGCACCCTCTATATCTTCATCCCTCTCTGTTTCTCTCCAGTACACCTTGAAGTGACCAATAGTTGAGCTAGTACGCCAAACAATCATCCGAGCGTTTATTTAAAACCAAACACCGTTAGATATAAGCACTGGTTGCTGTCTACAGCAAATGCATTGCCTTGGACCGTCGATTGTTTCTTGGTTTCATGTATGATTCATAGACGAAAGAAATACAAGTTGTTGCCAATGAATGGCGGGAAAAAAGTTCCCACAGGATTTGTGCCATGGGAATTGCAAGTAGTGAAATATTAGCGCATTTGTTTGTTTTAAAGATACAATGACAATGATCCTGAGACTTATCATTTATTCAGTAGATTACAGTTAGATTAAAGTGAGAATGTGTCTAGTACAGCTGTTGCAATAAGGTATACCGACAAAAGTATTCTTGCGAAATGTTGAGAGTAAAATGTTTAATGTTTAAAAAAAAGTTAAAAAATTTCCTTTATTATTAACCAATGACAGTAATTTTATTGGGGTTTGTATTGATTGTATATGATGTGCCGCCCACCCATCCAACAGAAAAATGGGGTAGTTTTATGCGTAAAATGCCTTCACTATTGGCGTCTTTTGAAGGCTCCTCTGCCCAAGCACTACCAGGACTAAATGTGAGGAGATGGAAGTAAAGGGTGTTTCTTTTAAAACGCAACCAATGGTTTGAAATAAAAATCACAAGCAAAACATATATCTACAACACATTTTATTACTATTAACATTTATTACTACTATTTACATGACTTTAATGATGTTTTTGTTTATGTTTAGTGTTCGAACAAACCACCATTAGCATTTATACAACATTCTGCCATCTTTAGTAAATTCTTGGACATCTTTTTTAAAGTTTGCTCAAAACCATGTTTCTAAACTCAACTTAATGATATTGCACGAAATCCAAATAAAGTGAACAAAAATGCCACAACGTAAATCAGCTGATAGCCAAGGAAGAAAAAGAACCAGGGCTACCAACATATGAACTTGTAATTATCTTAAACCTTAATTTTCTGTACTTTAAATATGGTTGCGTTTTAAAAGAATCACCCTGTATTCTCTCCCAACCAAATCCAATAAGGCAGGGAGATATTCTTGATGATTAACTTAAAATCTACGAAAAATGTTCTAGTTTCAAACTCTTGCAGACAAAATTAGCCCATACCACAGAAATGAGAGAACTGCAAGCACGTGCGAGCACATCTCCCCTTCAGTTAACATCGACTAATTGAACGGAAACAATTTGAGGCGTGTTTGGCAAACGGACGCTTGTCACTTTCTCCACACGTCCATCATTTTGGGAGATCTTCCGGTCCTCCGTGGCCTATCATTTTGGGAGATCTTCCGGTCCTCCGTGGCCTCCAGAAGAAAAAAAAGGAAGCCTTTACATAAAGGATAACTACGAGAACCTGGAGAAGACGTTCCTCCCAGGGACGTTCTCACGGAATCTCAGCGAGTTTGAAAACACGTCGCCGTTTTGTGAATTTACAGTTGTCTGTTTTGTGTCAGACAAATAGTTCAAATAGTCTTTCTTATATTTCACTTGGTATATGATATATTCTATCACATAATACCATGTGCACTGCGATAGTATCTTTTAGCAACCAATTTACATCTAAAGTGGTAAATATGGTTAAGTTAATTTCAATATCTTTACATATAAAAATCAGCCATCCGTACGTTTGTGTACACACTACTCGTAAAGTAGTGAATGGATACACTTGAGCTTTTTACACAACATTCCATGTATATACAGAAGAGTGTTTTTATATATTTAGTTCCTAAACTTGCAAACAGGAACAGGGAATTTCAAGCATTTTCCGAACTACTTTCATTTCATAAATGAAAATAAATGTCAGTGTTGAAAAATTGCTACTGTAACCAGCTGATTTATTATGTATTTATGTCCAAATCATATTTTCTAAGTACTTAATTACTGTACCTGTTGACTGTTTATTTATGAAAACGAATGTGATTTACTTTATTTAAGAAAAAATAAAATATTTTTCTAACAACTACAGTAAAACACTGCATCCCTAATATTAAAACCAGAACGAGCAACAGAAAACCGGAAGCGGTTTCAGCTAGTATTATTATAAAATTACAAATGTATATATAAATACTTATTGTATATATTGAAATTAAACGATAAACCAGTATTTCGCACACAATACTACGACAAAATAAATTCGCACACAATCTCCACGACACTTTGTATCTATGTAGCTGGGTTACAGCACTGCGCTACTGATGCCGCCAAATAGTAAAAAATATTTCAGTGTATAAACAACGAAACTATCAAACTGTAATTTTTATTTAAACAATGAGTATAAAACACTACCGGTGTTGAGTCCCAGTGGCTGAGGCTTCGGAGTGAGGAGTACATCGTCCTTGGTTTTAATCTCTAACTGAGCTAAATAGGTAATTCACTTGTTCAAAAATGTTATTGGACAGGCCCGAAGGCCCATGTAAACGGGTTAGTAAGTTTTACAATAAAAGTCTAAAAAATGTTTAAGCACAAGAACCATTTAATTTCAAGAATAATTAAATGATTAAAATGTTCAAATTTAATTGGTGTCTTAAAGAGGTGGCATGTCCAGGTGTGAATGTACTCGCTAACCTCGCTGTCATGACGGTACATATTTTACCATTTCCGGCATGCTCGAGTGGTCAGTGCCAAGTTGCCAAGGTGGAGGTTTAATGATAATAGCCACTCAGGTAGATAAGTTGACGGATTTTGAAGACATCTATTTTTTTTTTAACGGAAAATTGTAATTATTAATAAATCTGAGTTTATAGTTTACTCTCAGTAGTTGGGGAGGAATTAGTATAATAATAGGATGAAAACAAATTAAGCCATATTATAGATATTATATAACAAAATAAATACATATACAATTACAGTATACAGTACATATACAATTCTTTTAGTTTTACATTCTGTAAATACTTTATTTTTTTTTAAGGAGAGGCCGATCTCCTTCAAAACCTTACTCTGCCCGTTACCCATAGACTATTGATCTGTGCAAGGAACTTATTCAGACATAGTAAGGGGGCGAATCAGTACAGTAGAAGGTGAATCTCCTATGTAATTCCATTTAATAGTTGCCAAGTCAACCTAATAATTGGTAGGTGGTATGTCACCTGCTGACAGCCTAATAGACAGCCCCGCCCATTACGTCATCAGCAGCAGGGACCATTGTTTGGTTTGATCAACACTAAATATTCAAGCTTAGAACAATAATTGAATTGGATCATTATTTAGTATTCAAACAACAATTATAAAACAATATCTCAATGAATTTAGATGTAAACAGAAAGTAATAATAAATCGAGCTTGTACAATTCAACACCGTTATTTTTTACAACTAAACAATATTGCGGAACTTGAAGGTGGCAGTTAGTCACGGCCGCAATATGGTGGAGCGGTGGAACGTTACTTCTCCACTGCTGAAACCCCTTATATGCACTAAATATAACACGCAGGTCGTAATATGTCCAGCCTTATTATAATAGTGAACCCTGTAACGAGGGTAATTGTGAAATTGCACAGAACAAAACACAATACACGATGACGTCACAATAGAGACCATTGACAAAATGATTACGTCACGTGATTTAGTCTCATCTACCTCTGGATGTCATAGCACTTTCTTCTGTCAAATCTGGTGACATCACAGCACCCCGATGACTTGTACGTGGAGATTCCAAAGTGTCACTTGAAGAATAACCGTAGTAATTTCTTATCTGTTGTGTGACCGTTTTTTCGTTTTCTTTCTTTTTCTTCCTTCTTTTCTTACTATGAAGAAGTATATGGACCATTCGTTTGTAAAACAGAGGCCTAGATTTAAACTATAAACTGTACTGTAATAACTTTTTAAATATCAAACAATAAACTGCGATTATTTAACAATAAATCAGGATGGATTTGTACTATTTTTTAATACGTTTTCATCTTTAACATCTGTCGATAGTGATTATTATTTTACTTTTATTAATAAGGCTCCGATCGCGAAGTCAGGGTCGAATATGGGTGTTGAAAGAAGGTCATGAGTGTAGATTAATCAGTGTGGTCATTGTTACTAACTAAAGTCGCCCGTTTTTCAGTCGTTATTAAGACGTCGATCGTAGAGATAATGGTGAATATGAGGGGTGAATGAGTGTGATAAGTGTACATGAACAGGGGTAGTCGTCGTGGACCTTTTCTGTTAATTCACTACCACTACTTTGGTTAGGTTATGTTAGGTTTAGTTATGTTATGTTAGGTTTAGTTATGTTATGTTTAGTTTGGTTGTGTTAGGGTAACCTAAGTTATGGTTATGGTAGTGAATTAACGTAAAAGATCCGTCGTTGTTACTAACTAAAGGTGACTGTTCCTTATTAATAGCCGAATAACAGGTGCAACTAAGGCACCTATAGCTTAACGTGTAATCCGAACCACGTAGTATTGGTCTGACTTTCGGTAAACTGACAGCCTGATACTCAGCTCTTCCCTACACAGCAACTGATGTCTGATAACCCTCCCACATTGTTACCAGGACTTCTCTTGTGGTTTCCACATCGATAGTAACCATTGACTGAACGTCTAGTCAGTTTTGAGATTGTTTTTAAAGGACATGCACATCTCCTTTTTAATTTTACTCTATCCATTCCCCATGGATATCTGCGCGGGGAACCAAAACAGTACAAGTGAATATTACTGATAAAACTAACAGTCAAGGCCAGGATTCAAACCTGCGCTATCTCTAACTCTAGTACATTGTTCTGACGCCATAGACAGTTGGGACAGTGGCTCTCCCGAGATGACTGAGAACAGAGCCTGTAGCCTGCAATCACCTCAACAACACTTACCCCTCAAGTAAACTGGATTTACAGCATCACGCTACACAATCTTAGATCAGGTTGATATTTTTCACATAAAAAAAGCTGTGGATATTTGTAACGAAACAAAATATTATTTCATTGCAATTAAACCTTATCTCAAATATAAAAATACTTTTATAATGCAAGCATCACATACTAAAATATCAAATAATCATCCCTCATGTACAAAATGCCCTAACTTAACGATATATCGATAAATGTTTCGATGTATCGATATATTAGTATCGATATTTTCTTTCGATAATATCAGCCATATCGATATTTTGATCCGATATACCATATCACTAAACATTGGCGTTATCCTCTCTCCTAAAAATTATCACGATTCGGAAAAAAACATTTAAATTGCCTCTTATGCGTACAAAAGATGCATTGAATTAATATTGTAACTTTATTCAGTATTTTTACGTGAGGTTGACGCACTAAAATGTGGTTTAGTGAATTAATTTGCTTAGGTTTTATTGTTTATAAAAAGCCTAGTGGCATTTTTAAACGTGAAACCCCAAAATAACAAAATTATTACATTATTTTTTTTATAATTACCATAGTAATTAAAGGTGTAATTATTTTGAATGTTTTTAATTAATTAAATCCCACAGACCACAACTTGTTTCATGTAGATAAATGTATTTGATATTTACATTCAGTAGACTATTCTAAACAGTGACAGCGAAACATGATTTCGGTCATGACATAAGTGTTAGTGCGTAGATAAATCATTTACAATTCGATATATAGGTTATCCGATATATCGATATTTTTCTTTCGATATTATCATTAGCTCGATTTTTGCGATTTATCGATAATTCGATATGTCACTATGTTGAAAATATTTGCAATCCCTAGCCCTAACTGTCCGCTTGAATCCTTCAGTTTCAACAGTCGAAGGCCTTCGATAGCTGGTAGTCATCAGTCAGAATCTCCACAGGGTCACTGGGACCCACAACCTGGCATTCCAGCAGATGAAGCAACCCACAGGGCGGTGACGCCAAGGATGTTTAGAAACCAAAGTCAAACAGGTTCCTCGCCATCGGCATGTTTGGACATGCAATCATGAGTGTTAGTTTCTGTTACTTTCGCCGCCCTCTGGGAGAGAGTGAATTTGCCTGCCAGGAATGTCCATATGGATTCGTCACTACTCAGAAATGGGGGATTCGAATCAAGGTTATAGGGACAGTGTGAAGGAGAATCTAGGATTCAAGGAAGTCAGTTGTTATGTGAAGCGAATTTACTCTTTTAATATGTTGTAAATGCAGTCAGGCAGTACGCACACGCGCACGCACACGCACACGCACGCACGCACGCACGCACGCACGCACGCACGCACACGCACGCACGCACACACACACACACACACACACACACACACACACACACACACACACACACACACACACACACACACACACACACACACACACACACACACACACACACACACACACACACACACACACACACACACACACACACACACACACACACACACACACACACACACACACACACACACACACACACACACACACACACACACACACACACACACACACACACACACACAACTTGGGGTAGAAGTGTGGGCCCTACGTAGGCTAACCTGAGTGAAAAAATATAGTACACAAAAAAGAAAGTGGATTTTTAAAATTTATTGTATTGAATTTTAATTTATATTTAATTGAAAGTAAGTCCAAACAGAAGTAATTTTGATGTTTTCTGACGACAATATTGAAACAACTCAGCTGTTGATTCTGCCTAGTTTGTATATTCTTTATAGTATGTCCAAATGCAACCTGATAAGGGGCAGTGACTTACATAATTATAATACTGGAAGCAGAGATTGCTACAATATTTGGAAACACAGAGTATTTATAGCCTATCAACACCTTCCCACGCAGGTGGGTGTCAAACTAATTAATGCTTGCTTAAAGAAATGAAAATTGCTCCAAATTCAAAAATATTTAAGACCCACTTGTGAAGCATACTGTTGCCCCAGGCTTTTTACAGCGTGGAGTTCCTAGCAAACTACTGGCTATACTCGCCCCATTGACTTTGTGTTACAAACTTTATATATAGAATTGTGTGAATGTCCTCTTTGTATGTATGATTGTGTGTAATTATTGTTATGAATGATTGACTAAGTTGATTGACTAAGTTAGGGAATTAGATTTATTTTATTTTAATTTAATATTGACGTTTGCGATGAAATATTTATGATGTTGTCTATGCAATAGAGGATTTATTATTATTAATATGAATATCTATTCTGAAGTGTGGACGAATATGTACGTTTACACTGAATCTATGATGCAATGCAAATATATGCGATAGACGTTATATTTCATCAACAAAACTGCTTATCATTTTCTGATATGTCAAAACTACGTCCTCAATATCAAAGTCTCTGATACAATTCTAAGGCTGGGTAGAACATGTTTATCAAAAGTAGGGACATTCCAAAAACTGCAAACATTAGCCCTTATGAATTATACATATTTGACTAATATGACTGTCTTTACAAAATATATTTTAAGGAAAAGTTAAAATTTGAAATCAGGAAGAGAAAACAATTGCTGTGTTATTGGTAAGTATCCATTAGACCTAATATAATTACAATAAGTATACGTCTTAAAAGAAGTAGGTCAAGTCAATTACGTCTAGTATTAAATACTTGGCCAACAGGTCAGTGGGTTGTGGTGCGGGGAAAGTACGCCGCTCATTTCACCTGACCGCCGCCTACCTCGGGATACTTGTCTGTCCTCCGCCCACGCATGCTCAAGAGTGTTATGAGACCACTCATGCCGACATGGGAACTGGGACACATAGTCCTCTCACAGGTGTTTCTCCTAGTCCAAGGAGATGTCTCCTCACAGCCACCCCGTCGGGGTACGTGTCTGTCCTCCGCCCACGCACGCTGAAGAGTGTTATGAGACCACTCATGCCGACATGGGAACTGGGACAAATAGTCCTCTCACAGGTGTTTCTCCTAGTCCAAGGAGATGTCTCCTCACAGCCACCCCGTCGAGGTACGTGTCTGTCCTCCGCCCACGCACGCTCAAGAGTGTTTTGAGACCACTCATGCCCACATGGGAATTGGGACACATAGTCCTCTCACAGGTGTTTCTCCTAGTCTAAGGAGATGTCTCTCCACAGCCACCCCTCGGGGTACGTGTCTGTCCTCCGCCCACGCACGCTGAAGAGTGTTATGAGACCACTCATGCCCACATGGGAACTGGGACACATAGTCCTCTCACAGGTGTTTCTCCTAGTCCAAGGAGATGCCTCCCTCGTGTCTATGGTTTACCACTAGGAAGGTCGCATACAATGCAATTCATGACTTTAAGAGTGTTAGAAATCCTGTCTCAGGACATGAAATTTCAGTGATTTTTTTAACGAGTTTTAGATGGCCGCTTCCCAAACTGCCAAGCCACCCCTGGAAAGTCGACATTCTAATAGAAGACATACAGTCTTAAAGTCAGTGAACTAAATCACGTTCTTCTATTTCAACTGAACGGTTCGTGTTTATTATTATAATGAGTTATAGTGAACAATGTATGATTATTAAAGGTCCAATATAAAGGACCATAAACGGATTACTTACAATTTCACACGTTTAACTGTAAAAATTCAAATTTTTACAAACATCTTCTTATGGTCCTCTAGATCACTTCTTCGCCTATTAAAGGAAATTTAAAAATGTGTAATGTAATCATTGTTACGGAGAGAATCCTTGAAATATGAATCCAAGTTTTTGCGTTTATAAGAAAGCGATACGGCTTTCTGAAGTTCCCTTCCTCTCCTTCAAGTCTATTTAAGGTTCTCTCATTTATGATAATAGGATCTCTCCTCTCCTGTTAACAGGCAAAGCCACTGAGAGAGACCTACTTGTTTCACTAACCTCCCACTCCTCATCGGCTTGTAGTATATATTTCACAAGATATATGTTCAACATTATTGTATTACTTGTGTTCAATCTCCACACTTTTTCTCAAACTGTTTTAGTTATGTAACCAGCCTAAAAGATTATGGTTGATTTTATTTGTAGTATTTATGACATATATTAAGGACTTAGTTCTTCAAAATTGTATTAACTATTTGATATTTGTTCTAGATGCTGGGATAAACTTTCATATTTTCATAAATTTCAAATCATCTCTAATGTTATTCATGTGCCTACATTACAAAATTGGGGATGAAAGGGGGGATCATGCTCTCTTGTGTCTCTCCCCCCTTATCATGTGTCAAGGCAAAACTTCTCAACATATATTGTCCCGTTGCTCCTTTACACACCTGTTACCAGACTTGTGAAGTCCGAAAGAGAGTATACCCCCTCACAGGTCTCTCCCTAAAATATGACAAGGCAAAGCTCCCCCTCAAGAATGTGCTGTTCACAAGCCTCCCTCAGTGACCTGGAACCTGACTCCTCTCATGTCTTATTTCCCTTTGACCCAAGGACATTCTGCTGTAACGTCAGTTAATTGCACCTTGCAGTGTTGCAACGACCACTCACCGCGTCCGTGTGTTGTTCCGTTAAAAGTATACGCCTTTGTCCGGTCTGAAAGAGAAGTTTTATAATTCAAGTTCCTTTGTTCAGGCGCATTTCACAATAATTTTCTCTCATTATAATGACACGAGAGAAATGTAAATCAACATTAAATTATCAGATAAGTTTTTTATTTTAAAGAGAGACCGATTTCCTTTTTAACCCTACTATAATAATTCCTCATAGACTATTGATATGTTTGAGAAACTTATCAGACACAGTAAGGGGATGAACAAGTACATTACAAGGTGAATATTTCTGATAAATACTTACAGTCAAGGCCAGGATTTGAATCTGCTCTATCTCCGACTCAGTTACGAAATCATTACTCCGTAAACTGCTCAGCAACTCTCTTAACGTATACTTAACATAGATCAGTGAGATAAAAGCATATACCTTTTTTTCACTTTTAGCATGAATTTGATGAAATTATAAATTTTTAACATGTTTACTATATTATACTGCTTAACCATAAGAAATCATAGATATTTTTGGTCACAAAAATTTTGAAAAGTGTTGAATAGAGACAAAATACAAGAATTTATTTTTTTAAAAGGTGCGTTAAACATAACGTAACGCAACAAACCGTAACTTAAAATATAACCTAACAAAACGTAACCTATCAAGCCTATCAAAACGAAACTAACCTAAAGTATTAATATATAGACATACAAAAAATATTGATGCTCCATTTGAATGTATGGTTTGTATCAGTCATACGATTGAAAAATGGAAAAATAACACATTCCAATAATATTTGCAATAAATTATCTCCTTTTGACCTCCTGAATATTTGTTAGAAGCTTACATTGTCATTGTATCTCTATAAACATTTGTTCTTTAAATGATAAAATATGAAATTGTCTTCCATTTCTCAAAAAAGTACGGTTCTTACAATATATATATATATTTACGACTCCACAGTTAATGTTTGATCCAAATTCACTTCTTCTATGCTAAGTTATTTTATTTGTTCATTATTTACATGCCATAGTCTACATATGTGTGATTCATTATTCATTCATTATTTATTTCTAAGACGCCGATCGTAAAGGTATAGGCGAATATGAGGGGTGAATGAGTGAAGATGAACGAGTGTATTCATTGTTACTATCTGAGTTCAATTTAGCTCAGAAATGACTATTTATTAATTGCCCAATAGCCAGGGCAACTATGGGACCTACAGCTTTACTTGGAATCCGAACTACGAAGTGTTGGTCTGTTTTTCAGCTAACTAACAAGACTGACACTCAGTTCTCTCCCCCACACAATATCTGAACCTTGACCACCATCCAACGTCGACAGCCCAGACTTCTCTAGTAGTGTTCACGCTAATGGCAACTATTGAGTGGACGCCGTATTGGTATTAAAAGGGCCGAGTATATAACCCCATCGCCTACAATCTCCACAGCATTTTATTTGCAAGTACTGTAGTTGGGTTACAGCACTGAGCCACTAGTGCCGACAGGTCATTAGGCCTATGAACTGGAAACTAGTAGTATAATGAGTGTAGATGAAGCTCTAATCTTCTGCACAAGTCAGAGTTGGCGTTTACTTTACTGTACTTTAATGATAAATTATGACCCATGTTTTATCAGCTGGTCCATTTCAAAACTGGCATTAGCACCAGGCCGTGACCTCTAGATTATTAAGAAACATTTTAACAAACTGTACTAACTATTAATTTCTTAAGCCAACTTGAATTCGCATTTTGTACTCATACTGAGAACTTATTTTCATGAATACGGGGACGTCCACTAGACATTCGTAAGTGGTTTGTACCAGTGTTCCTAACAACGTTTGTTAACAAAGTTAAAAATTCCACTGGTGTAAATAGGTTAAAAAAATCGAATAATATGTAATGTATATTAACTAATTTAATAATATAAAACAAGTGAACGTCACACAACACATTTATATTTTAATACAAGTACAAAATGTACGAATATTATAGTGATAAATTTTAGTAGACTACGTTTACCATCCTCAGACCAGAGGAATTCACAAACATTTTCTCAAGTAGGGTAAAATTATGAATGCATGAGAAGAATAAACTATTTTTTAGGAAAAATCCAAGGATTCTCACAAACTGACGAATGACCAGATTAATTTGGATTCAGAGATACTTTTTTCAACATGTATTTTCAGCAAATAGGAATATAAAAGGTAAAACTAATAGTAATTCACAAATTATATTTCAACAGTCATTATTTTGACGATTTCAGTCAACCGTCGTGAGTTTTCCGACCGTAACAAGTGTTAGTATTGAGTAGCGTAGTTAAATACTAGTTTGTGAATTCCTCTGGTCCGAGAGAGGTGAACATAGTTTTCCGACCGTAACAAGTGTTAGTATTGGCTAGCGTAGTTAAATACTAGTTTGTGAATTCCTCTGGTCCGAGAGAGGTGAACATAGTTTTCCGACCGTAACAAGTGTTAGTATTGAGTAGCGTAGTTAAATACTAGTTTGTGAATTCCTCTGGTCCGAGAGAGGTGAACATAGTTTTCCGACCGTAACAAGTGTTAGTATTGGCTAGCGTAGCTAAATACTAGTTTGTGAATTCCTCTGGTCCGAGAGAGGTGAACATAGTTTTCCGACCGTAACAAGTGTTAGTATTGGCTAGCGTAGCTAAATACTAGTTTGTGAATTCCTCTGGTCCGAGAGAGGTGAACATAGTTTTCCGACCGTAACAAGTGTTAGTATTGGCTAGCGTAGTTAAATACTAGTTTGTGAATTCCTCTGGTCCGAGAGAGGTGAACGTAGTTTTCCGACCGTAACAAGTGTAATATTGGCTAGCGTAGTTAAATACTAGTTTGTGAATTCCTCTGGTCTGAGAGAGGTGAACGTAGTTTATGAAATCAATCACTATAATATTTGTACATCAAAAGGTACGTTTACATTTGGATACAAGTATCTGGACTTGTATGAGACACAAGTCGAACTGACATCGCGATACATTTCCTCATACAAAAGCTCATACGGCCTGTATGAACATACAAATCGCCTAAAACATTTTGTCTGAGCAAAGATTTGCTCATACTTAACACGTGTGACTTGATTTTGGTGATTTAAAACAACTGTATGTAACATTTTATGTTATGCAACACTGTTTTTGTTGTTTTTATCGTGTTTATTTTTTTTGCACAAATTAGGTCAGCACTTTGTTTTCGTTTAATTTTATATTTTTTTATAAATTGTATTGAATATATGCAAACATTTCAAATCAGAACTAAGAAAAAAACATTAACACTAATTGAAAAAATAAGAGAATCTAAAGTTTGGGATGTGAAATCCCAACAGTACAGAGATTGTAAAATGAGAAAACATACTTTCTCATTCCAGAAATGTTCTGCAATTGCCTCTTATTTTAACTGCTTGTCGGTGAGATTAAAAATAAATAGTATATCATCAAAAGCCAATTTAGCAGGGAGCTATCAAAAAACTAAACATGATGATAAGTATAAAGTATAAAAACTTATCTTCATCAGACATGTTTAATTATATAAATAAATAAAAATCATAAAAGAGGTTAACTCGGCTTTAAACAAACAATATAAACACTTGACTTGTATAATGTAAGTGTAAACACATGTATATTTTTATCAACCTTTTGACATGTATGAGGACTTGTATCTCATACAAATCCCGATACTTGTTTCCCAATGTAAACACACCTTTATACTTATATTTTTTATTTGTTAACAACTATTATAAAATTTTCAGCCAACAAAACTACCTAGTATTAATTTACTATCCAACATTAAAATACACCACACTAAACCACACCACAACTTTATCCAAAAAACATATTCGTTACAAAGAGATAACATAAAATAAATAAATAAATATTTTATGAAGAAATTAAATCTTATTGTTGTAGAGTATATATCTGTTGTGATTTGTTTCTCATTTCATATTTGTAAATTGTTTGTATAACAATATTTGTTGTTAATATTTTTGTTGTATATCCGTTATTTATTTTTCTTATAAATGAATAATGCTTTCAATTTTCATCCGTTACAAATGCATAAAGACCTTAACTATTGTTGTACACTTCCTTTTATGTGTTTAAATTTATATTTTTAGTTGTATATATAACAATATACAACTAAAAATATGAAATGAATATATTGTATATATTCATTTCATATTATATATACAATATATATGAAATGAATATTGTATATATTCATTTATACAATATTCATTTGTATATGAATATTGTATAAATGATATACAATATCATTTATATTGTATAATTTATACAATATAATGATAAATATAAATTTAATTGTATAAATTTATATTTATACAATATAAATTTATACAACTATATTGTATAAATTTATATTGTATAATATAGTTTATATTATACAATATAAATATAATTGTATATTTATAATTGTATACTTATACAATTATAAGTATACAATATATTTACTGTATAAATATAAGTATATGGAATCCGTAGTCAAAATACACAAAGTGGTACTTACCCATCCACCCGACCATAGACGTACAGTGGTTATGACCCACCCATACACATACAATGGTTATAACCCACCCACCCATACACGTACAGTGGTTATGACCCACCCACCCACCCATACACGTACAGTGGTTATGACCCACCTACCCATACACGTACAGTGCTGATGACCCACCTACCCATACACGTACAGTGGATATGACCAACCCGCCCACCCATACACGTACAGTGGTTATGACCCACCCACCCATACACCTACAGTGGTTATGATAATATGTAATATTATCATATATTACATATTATCATAATAATATTTAATACTATTAATTTAATAGTATTAAATTAATAATATGATAATATTATTAATTTAATACTTAATATGCTTATTAAAGTATTAAATTAATACTTTAATAAGCATTAAAGTATTAATTTACTTATTAATACTTTAATGCTATTTTTAAGTACTTTAATACTTTAAAAATAGCATTAAAGTAAATTCTATGTTTAATATAGAACAAACTTTAATATTATATGTGTTAAAATTTGTTCCCATCAATCAACTTATTTATTTCTTTTCAAAATATAAAAATGTTTTACGGTTTGTTAAAAATATTAAATAAAATATACATACTCTTTGTTTAACATTTGTAATTAGAAAATGTGTATTAATACTCCAGAATTTATGTAAAAACTTGTTAAAAAAGTTCATATTTCAAATAGATTTTACTATAGAAAAATTTTAATAATGTATTTTAAGCGAGTAATTTGCGCATACGAGAAATATATATTAATATACAACGCAAAAAATATGTCGTAGATTTCCTTACAACATAATAATTGTATACAACTAAACACATTTAATTTACACAATCATACTTATCAAAACTGTTTTAAAGTTTATACTGATGTATTTGTTGCCAATGACATTTTTTAAAAGATGATTAAATAATTATTATAATGTAATAAAACAGTGTTGCGTGACGTTCAATTGTTTTGTATTCCTACCAACTTTAATATGCTAATTAATAAACAACTTTAATAATGTCTGGCAGTATTTAGTCTACGATACTGTGAAGTACAGTACTGTGGCAATGGTTCTATTTTTAGTCATTAAACATGGCCACGGAAAGTAGACAGAAAGTGAAGGTGAGGGTCTACAATGACTGGCATTGCCGCGTCACGGGAAACCACGATGAGTAAGTGAATCTGTCAACTAGGACTGGACATTGCTATATTTACTGACGTCATGACAGCGGGCAGGATGTCAATTGTGCTGTTGACAGTCTTTATCGCACTGTCCGTTCATGTGTCAGCTTTGTTAACTAGTAACGGTCTCAGGAAAGTACCGATTTAAACGGTGATAAGTGTTACAACATGAGTAATATGGTTAGAATATCTTCAAACGCAATATAAATCAGTAATATGACATATTGGTTATGATTTAGTTTCCATACTAAACGACTGTCATAGATATATTATTGACAGCCTTTGATAGAGTGAGCCATATACACCTAGTACAAAAGCTAAGTGCTTTTGGCTTTAGTGGTAAACTATTGCAGTGGTTGAAAGATTATTTGATAGATAGATGGCTCGTTATTAGATTTGGAGGTGCACAATCTCAAAAAATTCCAGCACTTTTTGGTGTGCCTCAGGGTTCATTTCTCGACCCAGCATTATTCAACCTATTTATTAATGAAATTATTGAAAACTTACCGGCCAGAAATTTATTTAGTGCCGATGATATAAATATATTTATCGAAATCAACTCATTTGATGATGATGGTAGTTGCAATGATAATAGGGTGGGTAGATGTGCTCTCATATCATTGGATTGTGATATGACATGCAGGTAAGAGTAAAATTACCATTTGTGTATGGATAGTTACACAGTTTTGAAGAGCATTATATGCGCTTTATAAAGTCGCATTCGTACAAAATTAGTTATTCAAAAGCAACATTGCTAATGTTGCGTAAAATATACCTATTTAAAATAAATGTTGCTCAAGACCAGTCTAATGAGAGCTTGTTTTTCTAATTTGTGAATAATTAGGCAAATAGTTTCAAAATTGTCGTTGCACCACCAAGAAAGACCGAACCTTTGCGGTGATTTATTTATGATTGTGTACACATTATTTACAAAATGACTACTTGGAAGGTGTTTAATAACTTATGCTACATTTAATTTTCATTTAAACCATTTATGCAATTATCTTGGTCGCTAGGGTGTTAGCGTGTCAAATGAAAACTAAGAAACAAGTTAACGTCACACAACACCAAATTTATAATTATATAAGTATAAAATGTACAGATATTATGGTGATCGATTTCGATAAACGAAGTTTATCATCCTCAGACCAGGGGGATTCAAGAAGTTGTGAGGAGAATAGACAAATATTTACTAATAGCCAATTTTTCGGGTCCATTGCAGTTTCCATCATCAGGGCAGACAAACGATTAACTGGAGAAGTGCGTTCTCCACTAATTAAAATTGTCCAAGTAAATCATTCTCAATTATTAAACTTTTAAATTTAAATACATTTGAACAAATAATCTTATCGTTTTCACCATAAATACATGTATTTAACAATCAATACTTAATTTGTGAAAATATCTTTTTCCAAAATATTTCTATTTAGAGTGGCCGTTTCAATCCATAAAAAACACAATATGATCTTTCTATTTCAAGGATTCGTTCAGTAATAATGTCGTATCACGGCACTTGAAGAATTTTTTGACATGTTAAGAACAATCTAGTGGACCATAATTTCATTTTTGAAAAAAAATGAGTATTTTATAATGTCTTGGATTTGTGAAACTTTAAATGTTATTCTTGACCATATTAAATTAAAAAAAAATCAATTATCATATTATGTCCACTATATTGAATATTTAATAATCATAAAGTGTTCAATATAGTTCGTTAAATTATAAACATGAACCGTACAGATGACGTACGATAGGAAGACATGTTTTACGTCTGGTATAAGGCTGTCGTCTTTCCAACAGGGGAAACGGCCACGTCTATGAAAAATCCATACGAGCCTCCAGTTATCACTGTCAAACAGTACCAATAAGTTAGTGAGGAGCAGATATGGTTCATGTAAATATGGCCACCTTATAGAATAAAATTCCTTGGGTAAGTATAAGAACCGATGTCAGATCAATCATATTCGTCAGATAGTAGGGGGGACCAACTATTTATATTCTAGGACTGAAAGTGAGTATACCTTCTTCGTACATAAAGAGGTTAGTTTGTTAGGCTAATCAAGTCTCTTAACTAAAAACGTTCAGTGCTTTATCAGGGAAAGGTACGTCCTTCCCTCGATTATCGATCTCTAATTGATAGGAACTGTTAGTTTTTTGCAAAATCGAAAAAAATTGCAACACTAGACACATCCGTGGGAAAGTAAGCGAGCCAGTCGGGCACCGTGTGAGCTAGTCTCTCTCATTACGGATCGCAAGTTGGAAAGGAAACCAGTGCGATTTACTAAACTATGTGGTGAGGGTGTGAATGTCCTTGGATAAGGATCTGTAAAGCAGTAATATATCAACCTCTCGTCATATCTACATCGGACAATCAACATGGCTAAGATGAGCAATGGGCATTTTATAGCAGTATTGTTAATTATAAATTCAGTTATCTCTACTATTTAAGTAAAGAGCAATATTTTATGATGAAAATATGTAGATTTGCTTCGATACGACATAAAATTATCAACAGAAGGGGTTTAAAAGACTGAAACTAACAATAGTTTTTTTTAATATAAAAATGAGAAGCCAATCTTTAACCTTACTCTAGCCAATCCCCATAACTATTGATCTGTGCGGGAAATTTAGGAGACAGAAATCAGTACACACAAGGTGAATATTACTGATAAAAACCAACAGTCAAGGTCAGGATTCGAGCCTGCGCTATCTCTAACTTAGGTACAAAGTCCTGACACCACTCGGCCAATACTGCTCCGTTCCACCCGTCCAAACGACTCTACTATCACAATACACAAGGCTAGGTTAGGTTGGGTCATAGGTATGGGGAGAACCAGTACAGTAGAAGGTATGTAATACTAACAGTCTTAGGCAAGATTCGAGCCTGCGCTATCTCTAACTTAGGTACAAAGTCCTGACACCACTCGGCCAATACTGCTCCGTTCCACCCGTTCAAACGACTCTACTATCACAATACACAAGGCTAGGTTAGGTTGGGTCATAGGTATGGGGGAGAACCAGTACAGTAGAAGGTATGTAATATTAACAGTCTTAGGCAAGATTCGAGCCTGCGCTATCTCTAACTTAGGTACAAAGTCCTGACACCACTCGGCCAATACTGCTCCGTTCCACCCGTCCAAACGACTCTACTATCACAATACACAAGGCTAGGTTAGGTTGGGTCATAGGTATGGGGAGAACCAGTACAGTAGAAGGTATGTAATACTAACAGTCTTAGGCAAGATTCGAGCCAGCACTATCTCTAACTTAGGCTCAAAGTCCTGACACCACTCGGCCAATACTGCTCCGTTCCACCCGTCCAAACGACTCTACTATCACAATACACAAGGCTAGGTTAGGTTGGGTCATAGGTATGGGGAGAACCAGTACAGTAGAAGGTATGTAATACTAACAGTCTTAGGCAAGATTCGAGCCAGCGCTATATCTAACTTAGGTACAAAGTCCTGACACCACTCGGCCAATACTGCTCCGTTCCACCCGTCCAAACGACTCTACTATCACAATACACAAGGCTAGGTTAGGTTGGGTCATAGGTATGGGGAGAACCAGTACAGTAGAAGGTATGTAATACTAACAGTCTTAGGCAAGATTCGAGCCAGCACTATCTCTAACTTAGGCTCAAAGTCCTGACACCACTCGGCCAATACTGCTCCGTTCCACCCGTCCAAACGACTCTACTATCACAATACACAAGGCTAGGTTAGGTTGGGTCATAGGTATGGGGAGAACCAGTACAGTAGAAGGTATGTAATACTAACAGTCTTAGGCAAGATTCGAGCCAGCGCTATATCTAACTTAGGTACAAAGTCCTGACACCACTCGGCCAATACTGCTCCGTTCCACCCGTCCAAACGACTCTACTATCACAATACACAAGGCTAGGTTAGGTTGGGTCATAGGTATGGGGAGAACCAGTACAGTAGAAGGTATGTAATACTAACAGTCTTAGGCAAGATTCGAGCCAGCACTATCTCTAACTTAGGCTCAAAGTCCTGACACCACTCGGCCAATACTGCTCCGTTCCACCCGTCCAAACGACTCTACTATCACAATACACAAGGTTAGGTTGGGTCATAGGTATGGGGGAGAACCAGTACAGTAGAAGGTATGTAATACTAACAGTCTTAGGCAAGATTCGAACCTGCACTATCTCTAACTTAGGCTCAAAGTCCTGACACCACTCGGCCAATACTGCTCCGTTCCACCCGTCCAAACGACTCTACTATCACAATACACAAGGTTAGGTTGGGTTGGGTCATAGGTATGGGGGAGAACCAGTACAGTAGAAGGTATGTTATACTAACAGTCTTAGGCAAGATTCGAACCTGTACTATCTCTAACTTAGGTACAAAGTCCTGACACCACTCGGCCAATACTGCTCCGTTCCACCCGTCCAAACGACTCTACTATCACAATACACAAGGTTAGGTTGGGTCATAGGTATGGGGGAGAACCAGTACAGTAGAAGGTATGTAATACTAACAGTCTTAGGCAAGATTCGAACCTGCACTATCTCTAACCTAGGCTCAAAGTCCTGACACCACTCGGCCAATACTGCTCCGTTCCACCCGTCCAAACGACTCTACTATCACAATACACAAGGTTAGGTTGGGTTGGGTCATAGGTATGGGGGAGAACCAGTACAGTAGAAGGTATGTAATACTAACAGTCTTAGGCAAGATTCGAACCTGCACTATCTCTAACTTAGGTACAAAGTCCTGACACCACTCGGCCAATACTGCTCCGTTCCACCCGTCCAAACGACTCTACTATCACAATACACAAGGTTAGGTTGGGTTGGGTCATAGGTATGGGGGAGAACCAGTACAGTAGAAGGTATGTAATATTAACAGTCTTAGGCAAGATTCGAACCTGCACTCTCTCTAACTTAGGTACAAAGTCCTGACGCCTTAAAAATCACTCGGCCATTGGCTATCCTTCAAAACCTCAATTATTAGTTTTCCTTTCTTCCATATGCGTAGGTGGAATCATGAAAATCACCATACGTAAATTTGTTAACAACAGCCCACTGCACTTGTGTTACTATGTGACAACGCAATTTATGTGTTTTGAATTAGGCTAGAATTAATTTACAGGTGTTAAATTAACGCTTTCAACCCAAACACTATTATTTCCATTATAAAAACATAGGAAGTACGTTTGAAACCTAGTGGGGTGAACCCTTGATGTCTGAGGGTGATAAGAACCCTTTGAGTTTTCTATTTGAGACTCTAAAAACCTGTGTGCCAAATGTCATCTCTCCAGCGTATCGGGAAGCAGGCGAACTTTTATAAATGATTGAGTGATAAATGTTCCTGATATATTTACATTACTATTTTCCTGTTTTACTGAGCCATGAGACATAAAATTGTAGAATTGTTAATTAAAATTCCTACTAACTAGTTTAAAATTAAACAATTATTTACAATTTGAATGATTTAAAAGAAGTTTTTTTTTTAATATACTTATTTACAAGATAGTAAAAGATTTAAATATATAAAGTACATGAAATATCGTGCCAGTGACTATATATACTTTTGGCCACCATACAATAAGTCGTTGTTGGTAGTTTTTCGGTCGGTATCCTTTAATATCCACCCTTAAAGTCACTTTAAAACTTACCGATATTTCTACACAGATCCAAGAAACGAATTGCAGATCGTAATAACCACGTCTAAATTTATTTAAAATTAACAGTCCATGTTTCACAGACTGTAATGGTAATATAACATGTGTCAAATATTTACATTATTTGTTAATTCATACAATAAAGAAAAAAATTGCATCAAAAAGATTATCTGGATAAGATAAAAATGATTATGCATATAAACAATTAATGCAAATCCCTATAACAATTAAAAACTCATGTTAAAAATTCACCCTGGGGCAGAGCTTAAAAATATTAGTTCGATAAGTGGCCGGTAGATCGTGTGGTATCTTTCCCTTTAAGTCAGAGTATGTGAGAGAGCGCATCGACTATATCTGTCTTTGTCGCACTGTCTGCTAACTATCTCTGTCTTTCTCGCCCTGCCTTTAATCAGAGCAGAGCACTCTCTCGGTAATTTATTAAACATAAACAAAACAGGCTGACTTTTCGCCATAAGGTCTGTTCTTCTTATAGCTATTTGTATTGATTAATATAACTGGGGGACGTTTTATCATCATGCTGTCTGGATAAAGCGACCTTTTGACCTAATATATATTTTGAAAACAATAGGACGAGGGCTGGGCTGATCCTAATTCATTTCCCTGACACTGGAGATTGCTGGAGCGACTGAAGGTCGTGCACTGGAGAGGCCGCCCGGTGTCACTTCCTACACAAGCTAGTCTGTGACACTGTCGATGACCTTTGCTGGAGACAATACAAGCCAGTTAAGCAGCTGATAGCTGGAGAAGTCTGGAACTGGACACTCCAGCACTAAACGTAACTCTGGAGGCCAACTATGTCATTACTAAGGAGTCTTATTTCAGTGACCAGAAGTGGCCAGAATAGTTTGTACATCTAAGGTTTCAAATTATTTAAAAGGGAACTGAAATATTATTAATGATTGGAGCTAGCTGGATTCCAGCTAAATCTGGAGAAAAATATATGATGCTGAAAATAAAGAGAAAAGCTGGAGAAAGTAAACGCCTTCGCAGTTAATCCTGTCGTTAGCACTGTTTCGTACATTCTTCGTCCATAAATGACAGAAAATAAGTGAGGAAAATCAGTATTGAATAGTATTTTATAAAATTTGTGTATTATACATAAGAAAACATATTAAAATCTGTCTATAGGACAGCTATCTAAGTTGTAGGCCTCCTTGAGACCTGTTGGATTGCCAACATGTCACTTTACGAGTAAACAAATTAATGGAATATTTTCGAATTCTGTAAACACGTTCTTATTTAGACAGTCCAGTGGAAAATGTTATTTTTGACGATAAAAAAATGAAGATTAGTAAACAAAACAAAGTAAGATAGAAAACAATGCTCTAATTTATTTGATAGATATCAGGTAATTTATATTTCTACAATTAATGTAACAACTCTTTGTTGTATACTTTTAAAGTCAAATTAAACAGAACTGGCCTCTATAGGCAATCCTAACTATATATACAAGTGCAATGACATAATGTTGGTCATATTGGGAGGGTCATAGAAGTTAGAGAGTCACAAAATGTTGTGTAATGACGTAAGCAGTAATTAACTCATTGGTTCATCGGTCAATGAGGTGTACCATATATTTAATTGTTATTTTTTTAATCTATCAATATTAATAAATGGTTCCAAAGAACTGGCACAAACCTTCCCCCATATTAAACACTAAAATAAAAACTTTGAAAATTACCAGTTTGATTCCCAAATATGTTTTTTCACCATAACTAAAAAACTAGTCAAGCTAGAAGCTTGTAATTTTTACTAAAATATCTTAAATTGTAATTCAAATATTTTCTAAAAATGTAATCAAAATCCTTCCTTCCTTCAAAACTATTCTTTCAAAAAAATGAAAAAAAATGTATATATTTTTTAAAAACAGAACCGGCCTCTAGAGGCAATCCTAACTATATATACAAATGTAATGACATAATGTTGGTCATATTGGGAAGGTCATATAAATTAGAGGGTCACAAAACATTGTGTAATGACGTAAACAGTAATGAACTCATTGGTTCATTGGTCACAGATGTGTACCATATTTTTTATTGTTATTTTTTAAATCTATCAGTACTGAAAAATAAGTTGAAATCTTTAAATATTTATAATATCACAACTATTTTCGGTATTATCTTTTAACTTTTGATAGAACTACAGTTTTTTTCCTTTAATGTGTTATTTTACTAGATAGTTTGCTGAACTTCGAACAGATCGGCTTTCAGTTATACAAAAATAAAAAGTTATTGACCTTATAAAACATTCGCAAATAAACAATACAAAATTGTAATACTACAATATAACCCCAGATGAAAGTTTGTTTACCAGTTGTAGGACTCCGTCTTCCATTACTATCCCTATAGTAATGGCAATACTACCTATTACTATTTGACTAGTTAGTACAAGGCGTAGTATTTTGAAACCATCTCAAATTCTAAATTGACTTAAAATAAAACATCAATCTCAAAAAGTAAGTCCAGATCATCT
Organism: Stictocephala bisonia; assembly: GCA_035578905.1. Taxonomy (NCBI): domain Eukaryota; kingdom Metazoa; phylum Arthropoda; class Insecta; order Hemiptera; family Membracidae; genus Stictocephala; species Stictocephala bisonia. The sequence continues at coordinate 8,210,797 of JAQJVL010000002.1, read as the reverse complement.
AGGACAATGTGAAACTTTAAAGCTTAAATCGTTCAGAAAAACAATTCTGGTGTGCTTCAGTAATCGTTCTCAAGAAGGCCTACTCTGAACAAAAACAGTATTTATAATACGACAATTATCTATGGTTGATAAACATTTATTACATTTTTAATGCCATTATGGAATTTAACTCGTTTAGCTGTCTTACCAAACAATTTAGTGTTTTTGGACAGTATAACGCTGTTAGCTTGTTCCAGTATCAGCTTTTTTTAAATTTATTTACAAAAAATTATTTTTACTTACAATATTGGCTTTTTTTTTACTTTCAGAGCATAGTTATAGTTATTATATTATCAAACTGTATAATATTACAATTGTTTGATTGTTTTTGTTGTAGTATTTATTCACTTAATTTAAGTTTATATTATTGTCGTTGTAATTTTAAGTATTTATCAATCTAGTTTTCATTTATGTTACACGATTTTCGCTGTATAATAATTTTGATTTGTAGTATTTGATATATTGCTTTATATTTTTTTGTTATTATACTTATCAGCCATATTTATTTAAAATGGTATATGTCCGTTGCATACAAATAAACAAATAACAAATATACTAAATGTTAGCGTCTAGAGTTAAGTTGGCAGGGGCCGATCAGGGACAGAGAAAAAGAAACAGAGATCGCTTTCTTTGGAAGTTTTAAATATATTACATTTAATTATTTATATATTTTTATTAATATAATAATAATTACTACGTTTAACCATGAGATTTGAGGTGGGTTATAACGGAGGAACTGACAAGGTGTTGGCCCTACCTGACAAAGTGTTGGCACAGAAACTGGAGTAATAACTACTCGACACACATTCAGCGCACTTATACATGATACCTCTGTTTATTTATTCTCTGTGGTTTAGGAGATTCACCCACTGAATGGAGACTGTTTTGTACACAGTTTATATCATTGTGTGAAACAATGGACGCACATAACAGCCCAGTTCACACAGTGATGAAGCGCAGTCTCACAAGACGCTTTGTCTGCGTATCGCTCGTTCCGCGTATTATGTACACAAAGTATGTTACACGAAGCAAAGTTCAAACAGAATGAGATTAAAATTTCCCCAATGATTCATTCCACTGTTTATTATAGTAAAATTATTACAAAACGTCTACGAATTAATCGAGTGTATTTCTCTAATATATTTATGGAAATACACATTTAAATGAAACTTTGTATTTAATTTGGGTTGAAACTATGACAGTTCTAGCAGTTTTTATCTTATTTAAATCGATCTTACTTTACTATTAAAACCATACAACATACTTACCGCCTTTATTTGTCATAAGATAACATGGGGAACATAAAACTAGCGAAAAAGGAAACTGTAATCCATATCTTCCAATTAAAGCAAAAATAAAAGTATTTATAAATTAATTTACTCACTATTGCGAACATAACGTAAGATGTAATATTCTCTAAAAAGACTAGTTTCTGTGTCTAGCTAGGAGTTAAAAATATAATAGATAACGTATTAATGTAAGCATAGATCTATATAACGCAACTTATATAGATTTTCTTATATAGATCGTTGAATATAACAAACGTTTTTCTATTCCCGGACAACGAGCTCAATACATCGTTGGGTTACTTTACCCTCGTTAACTATACAAGTAATGGTTAACTACAACAATTACAGTATATTTTTAAAAGAAGCTAAATAAAATCGGAGGTAACCACAATCAGATGTATTTAATATATGCTCAATAATCTAGCCCCTAAAATATAACATTTATGACCACTCGAGTGTTGGCTACATAACAAATGGAATATGCACGAAGGCCTGTGTTCTCAACTTTATTTATTTGTTTTTAAGACTCCGATTGTCAAGATATGGGCAAATATGGATTTCGAACGAGTATGATGAATGTAGTTGAACAAATGTAGTCATTTGTTTATCTACATTCAATGTAGTCATTTGTTAATCTACATTCAATGTAGTCATTTGTTCATCTACATTCAGTGTAGTCATTTGTTCACCTACATTCAATGTAGTCATTTGTTCATCTACATTCAGTGTAGTCATTTGTTCATCTAAATTGAATGTAGTAATTTGTTCATCTACATTCAATGTAGTCATTTGTTCATCTACATTCAATGTAGTCATTTGTTCATCCACATTCAATGTAGTCATTTGTTCATCTACATTCAATGTAGTCATTTGTTCATCTACATTCAATGTAGTAATTTGTTCACCTACATTCAATGTAGTCATTTGTTCACCTACATTAAAGGTAGACTATTCTTTTGAAAGAGTCAGTTTAAAGCCCAAAGATAAATAAACAGCTGGTGGTCACCAGCTGATGCATCTCAACATTTATTATGACTCTAGTTGGGATCGAACTGAGAACATTTAGCTTATGAACCAACTACAAAACTGACCAATTTAAATATGTGAAACTTAACTGTTGATGAAATGTTGCTGGAAGAATAATTATAGATAAGAGGGATGGTAAATGTACAGTGATATGCTGGAAATCTTTTAATAACTATAAGGATCATTTAGGTACACTGTCTTTGCACTGAAGAGAAGTTATCAGCCTGAACACAGTTATTTTTTATTACCGTGGTGAAAAAAGGGTAGAAATCACCTAATTATTTGATCTATCTTATAAAATAGGAAATTTAAAGTTAAGATTGAATAATAACCTAAAGTTGGTTCTAGTGGCGCAGTGCTGTAACCAAGCTACTTGTGGAAATTGTAGGCGATAGCTGCTAAGCTCAGTCCTATTATTACCGACATGGCCTCCACTCAATGGTTGCCATCGACGAGTACAACATTACTAGAAAAGTCAGAGGTGTCCATGTTGAGTGGTAGTCAAGGTTCAGATGATGTGTAGGGAAGAGAACTGAGTGTCAATTAGCTGACAATCAGACCAATACTACGTTGTTCGGATTCCATGTAAAGTTGTAGGTCCCCTAATTGCCCTGGCTATTGGACTATTGATAAGTATCTCTTTCTCTGAGGAACAGTTGACCTTAGTTAGTAACAATGACTACACTCATTCACCCCTCAGAGTTGCCCATATTTTTACGATCTTTGTCTTACTAGTGAATAATCACCTAAAAGGCGTTACAAACTGATATTAGATCATGGTTAGATCATAGCGAGTGAACGGACAACGGACACCAACAAATACGAACTCGTAACATAGATTACTAGGTACATATCAGGGTAAACCAAATCCATTTTCATGTTTAACTCATTATTTTTGTGGCTATAAGTCCAGCAGGTGCATGTTTGAGAGTTTTAGACGTTTTATGCTACGACAGCATCCATGGAGATACTGTTAGCGTCTCATCCTCTGGATATCTTAATCCAAAGAGAATCAATAATATCTTGCGTACCGAATAAATTGAAAATGATTTGGAAATACTAATACGCTGTCAAGAATACCATTAAAATTCTCAGATAGTAGAGAATGTTTAAGTTACTAAAGAATTATAGTATTTAAAAATCCATATCCTTCAAATTCATGTCGTGACAGAGAAGATTAGAATAAAGGCATACTTAATATATTAAGAATGGAATATATTAGCAGATGTATTGAAGAGTTATCAAGGAAAATATATTGGGCGATGTTTTTAGGGAAAGAAGCATAAATAGAGTATTTATTGGAAAATAATCTCCTACAAGAATAGTCATTGTAAACTTTTCATAAGGTCAATAACAGAACAACCAACATAAACAACACAAAGCCAATCTGTTCGAAGTTCAGCAAACGATATAGTAGAATAACACATTATAGGAAAGAACTGTAGCTCTATCAAAAGTTAAAGGATAATAAAAATGGTTGTGATATTATAAATATTTAAAGTTATATTTTTTCTTTCTCCCATATGCGTTAGCATAGAAAAAGTATCGTGAACGTCAAAAATTTTGTTTATAAGTCGGTCTAAAAATCCATTTTAGGTTCCTCTAAACCCAAAAAAGTGGTTTAGTCGAAAAAAAATGTTTGATGTCTATTCGTATGTGTCTGTCTGTCTGTGTGTATGTGGACTTCGCTGGAGACCAAACGGATAGGTCGATTTTAACGAAATTTGGTATGTAGTTGTATTTAGCCAATATCTCCGGACTATTTTTTCTCTCTTTTGAAATTTTAGTTTTTTAAAAATATTTTTATGGGCAAAAAACATACAAACATGGAATTTTCTCAAAACTGCTTTAAGGATTTTTATTAACTTTTCAGGAAAGATGTGAACTATACTTTAAGATATTTTATTAAAAATTACAAGTATCTAACTTGACTAGTTTTGAGTTATGGCAAAAAACATATTTGGGAATCAAATTGGTAATTTTCAAAGTTTTTATTTTAGTGTTTAATATGGGGGAAAGAACGTGCCAATTCTTTGGAATCTATCAATGTATTAATATTGATAGATTTAAAAAAATAACAATTGAAAATATGGTACACCTCATTGACCGATGAACCAATGAGTTAATTACTGTTTACGTCATTACACAACGTTTTGTGACCTTCTAACTTCTATGACCCTCCCAATATGACCAACATTACGTCATTACACTTGTGTATATATAGTTAGGATTGCCTATAGAGGCCAGTTCTGTTTAATGTGACTTTAAAAGTATACAACAAAGAGTTGTTACATTAATTGTAGAAATATAAATTACCTGACATATATTAAATAAATCAGAACATTTTTTTCTCTCTTACTTTGTTTTGTTACTAATCTTCATTTTTATTACGTCAAAAATAATATTTTCCACCGGCCTGTCTAAATGAGAACGTGTTTACAGAATTTGAAAATATTCCATTAATTTTTCTACTCGTAATGTGTAATTTTGGCAATCCAACAGGTCTCAAAGAGGCCTACAACTTAGATAGCTGTCCTGTAGACAGACATAAATATATTTTCTTACGGCACACATACATATGATTTAAAAAATATGTGATTTATTGTTTTTAACTATTTCGCTAATAATTTCCAAGTACGTCCGCGTCGCTCGACTCTTATTAAAATTCCTTAGTTATTCCATAAATTATTTAATAATTACTCATTCATTTAACAGTGGAGTTTATTTTAACTCAACTATTCTTATTGAAAATTACAAAATTTACGGCATAATTCGATCAGCAATTAATCATTTTAATGAAGAAAAAGTATATTGTCATAAACATCTACAGTAGTACCGTAGTGCTGTAAGCCAACTGCTTAGGGACAAAGTACTTTAGAGATTGTTCACGATAGGTTCAATGCCGTTTCATTCGTTCAATGGTTGCCATCGGTGTAAATACTATTAGAGAAATCTGGGGTGTCCATATTGGGTGGTAGTCAAGATCCGAGTGTTGTTTAGGGGAGAGAGCTGAGTATCTGGCTTGAAAATGATACCAAAACTACGTGTTTCGGATTCCACGTAAAGCTGTAGGTCCCTTAGTTACCTTGGCTATTGGGCTATCAATAAATGGCCCTTTCTGGTGGGTAGTGAAACTCATTTAGTAACCAGACTACACAGGCCATCCACATTTATCATACACACATGTAATCATTCATATTCGCCTTAAAACACACACAAAGTTGTGTCTTTGTCTTATTTCTAAGAACAAGAATGATGAAATCTTTTACTTAACAAAACACAGCTGTACGTATACCACTATTATTAATCTATGTATTCTTAAGTCGCCGATTAAAATGGTATGGGAAAATATGATTTAGAAAGAGCGTGGTGAGTGTAGATGAACGAATGTAGACTTTGTTACAAACTAAGGCCGACTACTCATTATAAATTGTAATTAATTAATTAATAATCTAATGACAAATAAACAGCTGTGGTTATCAGCTGATCTCTTTTTTCTTATCAGTTTTTTTCTCAACTTTAAGCTTATCAAGTTGAACTTATAAAAAAATACGCCACTGACTAATTATTTAATAACTAAAAATCTACCTTTTATCCGCTGCACAATAACCTGAAGGTTAATTTGTTTGCTTAGCTCAATTAAGGTGAACCTACTGACTTGATTGACGAGGTAAAATACACGATACACCAACAGTAAAAACACATTATTAACAATAATACATTTTGTTAATACGTTCAGCATTAACATAATAACTATTGTTAATAACTTTTAATTAATTCAACTACAAATTGTCCTAATTAGGACATATTGCAGTTAGGGTGCGACACGCTCGTTATAATTATCTCACGTGTACAAGTAACTGTAAATACACCTTGGCATAGACAACACGTGGAATATTCATTGTTTTCACAGCCCATTAGGCAACCGGGACACTCTAAATACATGTTGTTTTCTTTTTATCTAATTATAAATAGCCCTTAAAATGGCACCCTGAAGTGTAAATACACAGCCATTTTTAAAAACAATGGTAAACAATCGTTTGTTGTTGTTGTTAATATTATTAATTAAGTATTTTTAAGTAAGTTACTGCATGAAGTATAGGTGGTTAAAAATAATTTACGAAATTATGAAAAACAACTAAGGTGCCTTAACACACAATGTACAGCACGTGTTAATAATGTTTTACTTAAAAAATAATTTAAGTTTTATTTGTTGAGAAATACGTTAATAGTTTTCTCATGATTTTTTTGGTTGTTTAAAATATCGGTTTTTAAAACCTTAAACAAAATATGGGTGTTTTTGTAGTCGATTAAAAAAAGATACGATATATTTTAGTTTTTCTATAGCTGTTACAGGTTTAAAATGTTTAAAGTAAATCTATATAAATGTGCTATTTTGATCTACATTTCACATTTGAATGATTTTATTATTTTTGTTACCAGCAAAAAATCAATAAAATATTAATTTTTTAAAATGTGGGGGGCTAAAACACCGAGTGTAACATTTTTGTTGCCGGAAATATCTAAACCATTTTAATGTATTTTAAATTGTTATACTATAAATGATAACAACGTTTAAAAAGTAGGTCTAATTATTTCAGAACAGAGAATATTAATAAAACAGTAACAAATCCGTTATAAAATGTAGCAGACTTACCAGTCAAGATCGATATATCCACAGCACAAGAGACAGTTAGTTGTACGTTACACTCTGGCGGTCACTCACAGACTGACTGGGCCGGCAGACCCCTCCCGCACTCACTCGCACTTTCCGACAACCGGATACGGATGTCGTGCTGCCAGCGAGAAGATGCAGGGGAACTAGCAACAATAGTTTCACCACGACAGCATCTAGAAAACAGTAATAAGCACTTCTTGCGAGTACTTTCAATCGATTGGAGTAAAATGGCAGTGGTTAAGGCATCGCAATTGAGCAAACATTACTCGAACGGAAGGGTAAAAAGTGAATTTTGGTATGAAGTTTGGTCACGGAGTCATGTCTACAATACAAACTGGCGTCAGAAAAAATATTTGCTTTCTTAACTGATAGAAATGAATGCATATTAAACACGGCATATTCTGTCAATACTCTTTATTTTGAGTGGTAGCTGCCATAGCTGGAAGATTACAAATTTGTGACATTCCAGCTACCAGATTTCTTGTTCGTTTAGAACTACCCAGGGTGTACGTAGAGCTTTAAAGATTTGCTGTGAACGCGTACATTATCAACCCAAATCGGTTCCGAACTGGCGTGGGTAGATGTAACTACTGGAAGTATAAATGTGGATTGACACTAGATCAGTCATGTGATTGTGGGGAGTCTATCCAAACAATGGATCACATAATTACAGAGTGCCACATGCGCTCTTTTACGGAGGGATTTGCCAGCATAAACAGCATCAGTGAGGCAGGTCGCAAATGGCTCGATGGATTGGATTTAGCTCTGTGACAGAAGATCACTTTTATTTAATATACTACATGGCTTTGAATCTTAATCCAAATATTTACAGCTTTTAAACAGATTAAGAAATGGTAGCTGACACCAAACCACACGATATATATATATATAACATAACACTCTCTATGATTTAATTTAGGAACAAAATAAATCTAATTAGAAAAAAAACCAAGAGGATATATAAATGACAATTAAAACAGAAGGGACACAACATGTATAAATTAAACATTTAAATATTTCACAGTAACTACCTTGAAATTTGTATAATACTAGTTAATTATTATTATTACTAAAAAGTTATTGGACATTTATTATAATAAATTAAGAAAAAAATTTCTCATCTGAGTAATAAAAGGTTTTTTAATATTTATATTAAATCGTCATTGGAGGTACATGACGATTCAATTTGGTTGTATAAGTATGGAATATTTTTACATTGTTTTATAATATATTATAAATATAATTAAGAGTTTAGGTATAATATAAATTGAAGATTGTCTCATAAATGTTATAATGAAGCATTCCGGTTGTAATCTATGGTTGGCCACTGTAGATGTTTTAGGAGTGGTGAAGTAGTGTCTCCACAAAACTATGCACCATTAAATTAATTAGTGTTAACTATGGTAACTAGGTACCGTGTTGTTAACACTTCATACGCACCATATTTGCTGTGACTGATAAATAAATGGGCTATATAATTACATGAAATGGTTTTTCCTGTCACGGTCTTTCTGCAAATTTTTTGTATTCATGTTTGACACAAACCTATTTATAAATTATATGACGACACTAATTCCAATAAACATAGATTTTTACATTTTCCTGTTAAAAACTCTCGAAACATCACTATTATGGCACTCAATAAACACTTAGCCACACTCATATTTCTGGGACCATGAGATTCTTTGGTCAATCTAACCACTCTTCAAAGTTATCTTCCCAAAAAATGAAGTAGCTTAGCCATCTTCCACAGATAGAGACAGTAAAAGAGAGAGGCAGTCAAAGGTGGCTAACTTTTTCATTTACCTCACCAAATGTCAATATACCTGCTCTTTAAGATCGTCTTCCCAAAAAGGTTCAAAGTTTAGCCATATTTTACAAAGAGATGGAGAGTCAAATGTAACTAACTTCCTCCTTTACCACACAACATTTCTTGGTTAATCTACCTGCTCTTCAAGACCATCTTCCCGAAAATTCAAAAGCTTATCCATTTTCCACAAAGAGAAGACCAATCAAAGGCGACTGTCATCTAACTCACCATATTTCTTGGTCAACCTACCTGCTCTTCAGGCCATCTTCCCAAAAGATTAAGTAGCCATCTACCAAAAAGAGAAGAATAGTAAAAGGTGACTAACTTTTTCATCTACTTCATCATATTTCTTGATCAATCTAGTTTGCCCTTCAAGATCAACTTCCCCAAGATTCAAAATCCAAGCCGTCTTCCGCAAAGAGAAGATCAGACAAATGTAGCTAATTTTGCCATCTACTTCATCAAATGTCTTGACCAATCTACCCTGATCTTCAAGATCGCCTTCCCAAAATATCTTCCGATAAAGTAGCTTAGTCCCCTAATCAAGGAGAAGAACAGTCGAAGATGACTAACTTTTTCATCTACTTCATCATATTTCTTGATCAATATACTTTGCCTTTCAAGATCAACTTCTCCAAGATTCAAAATCTAAGCCGTCTTCCGCAAAGAGAAGGGCAGTCAACCGTGGCTAATTTTTCATCTACATCACCAGATAAAAAAAACAACTAACTAACTTTCCAGAGCAAAAATATCTCACGAAAATATTCTTAGCCAACCTTTGTTGGCTATTGTTAGCTAAGAACTCTACTACTTTTGATGGCATTTTTTCACTCATTTCAAGGGCATATGATGTTTTGAAAGGTAAAATTTCCCTCATCATTACACGGGCATCCCATTTGTCCTTTCCCACTGTTTTGGTGCGTACAAAAGGTCCCAATCGGGTTTATGCACCAGGTTATAAGGAACACACGCTCTGGTCTAAAGCCAATTAGAGCCAGTTTAGCTCCTTATTTGGCACGTCTATCTGCTTCCTTGCTCCTGTGACCGCCACAGTCGTGACAGGATTATTCAATTTGTCTCTGTCCGTCTCGTTAGAGTGTCGTGGGAGTTCCTATATCCCATATTTACTTATTTGTGATTGTATATACTTTATATAAATAACAATATATATGTTGTAAAATCGCATTATTAGCTTAATCAGCGTTAACTAATTATTCGTTTAATTTTTACCTTCAATGTGTGAAATAATTGTCCTTTTTTATATCACTGTATCAAGTAAAAAATATAACAAACGTATTCTACTATGTATGTATTTTTTAAATTTAAATTATTATGTGTGGGTATGAGGTTTCCTATGTTATAATTATGTGCCTGAAAATTATAATATAAGTAAAATTACATACAATTTTTGTTGTAATCTCAGTAAACGTTAGAATTTCTCTGAGTGCTTTACCATTTTTCTGCTTCCTTGATTTATCTGTTGAATGGTTTATATATTAATTGAAAAGGAACGGAAGATACGTTCCATTTTAACTGTCTTGCTTGTAAGGTTATGTCGCAATTTGAAACAACAAACTATATTAACTTAGGTACGACACAGTTATCGTACACCTTTACTGTCAAAAGAAATGCGATAGTTTGGCTGGAATGTTGATAAAGTTGTGCAATTTTTGCATTCATACAAAATAAATCATCTTCAAACCTAGATTATAAAGAGCTATAAAAATGTTCATACTCTAAGGGAACTTCGTGCCCGAATGGATTAATTAACTTGGAATGAGCTATCTTCCTTCCACCAAACCACGTTGTTCCGGTCCGTTTTCCTTTCACCTTTGACCAACCTTCCAATTAATATATTTTGCCTGAATGTGCTACTGTTTAAAATGTTGGTTTGTGTTATAAAATTTTCCAAAGAAACAAGAAAACCGTCTGCTCATATGAGTCCCGTGAAGCAACTTTACTGTTCGGTTAAATGTAAGAAAGGGAAATTTTGCCCTAATTCCACTTCAATAAAGAAGTTTTCCTATTCTATTATCTATGTTCAGTACACGATAAAGCAAATAATACCTGAGCTAATAGTACGTCAAAAAGTCGTCTGAAGGTTTATTTTAAATAAATCACCGTTAGATAGCAGCACATGCACGTGTCAACAGCAATTAATTGCATTGCCTTGGGCAGTCAGTTTGTTTTTATAGTCAATATACCTACTACTTTTATATATTTTTTTCAATGCACCAAAGCACAAATCAATTTTCATCTTGGCTCTACTTTAATTTTCACATTTGTTTTGTTCATATTGCAATAATATATTATGTAACTAGTGAACGATCAATGCCGTGTTAGTACTATAAGTAACGTTCACAGAATTTAGACAGGATAATTTTAAATGGGCGGAAGTGCGTAGACCAAAGGAAGAGAGATGCGGAAATAATCGTGCGTAACAAGCCTACATCAAACCAAATCACGCATTCCAATAACACGGTCATGCGCGAGAGGCCTCTTCATGGTTGTTGTACAGATAGTACGTTGTCATACAAGGCCGCAATGTCCACAAATTAATACACGCTATATCTAATTTTTCGATTGATGAGAATAGAATCCTCTCAAAGGACCCGGCTTTCGCCAGGACATACTTAGAGAAAGGGGTGAACCATTTCATAAGAAGTGACGGTGAGAAACTTCAGAAATGATCTGCCTTTCAAAGGATTATTCAGGACTTAAGTGCTATTAAATGTGTAAGGACTATTCGGGCCTAAATTAAGCATATTAGTTAATTATTCCAAAGCTAAATTAAGTAAAATAATTAATTTAGTTAATTTAAACATTTAAATTTTTTAATTTATTTTGCATTACTTGTTTCACTGAATTTTGCTTACTTTGAATTCATCATTCCTGTTTCATTCATCAACGAGATTTTTCAATATTGAAATTTTAATCGTTAAGGTTGTAGGCTACCTTTTTATATGAGAGTTATATCTGGTTTTGTTTTTCTTGTTTTCGTGTTATTTTATGGCAGTTGAAATAAAATAAGTTGTAATTTTCAATATAGAAGGCTCATTACATATAAGTTTCAGACAACATATTACATATATTTCCAAAACTACTGAACATTACACAGCAAAAATGGATTATTAGTACAAATTATTTCGGTGATCGATTTCAGTACAGCATGTTTACCATTATAGGAACACAAGTTTTCATAAAGAATAATCTCTATTTATTAGGATCTTCTCTATGTTGTTCATTAATGAAAAAAATCTACTCAATATTAAGGGTTTACATAGATACTAGAGAACACACCTGACGCTTCGCGTGCCAAACACGTCACCTCGCTCGTGTAATTTTGTTATTTTTCACATCGCAACGCATAAATTGTTCGGAAATTACCTATGTCAAGTTACACCTCTCTGAGCTCTCTCATTCGTTTGGTGATAACAAAGGCTCTGATTGACTAGGCTATTTTATTAAATATCTTATCTAATAAATATTCTGTATATATATTTGTTAAATTAACTTTCGGTAGATTTAAAAGTTTTTTTTAATGAACTATATCAAATGATCTGTAGTTGATGTACGTCTACAATTACGAGGCCACTTGGCTCAGGATGATAAAGTTGTAAGAAAATTGTTCCGTAACTACGAACTATTTTTTTGTGTGACTAACGTTTCTCAGCATACATTAGGTTATACTGTATATTGTTAGAATAATTTAGTCTATTTAACTTTTGAACAGAATAACCATTTGATTTATTACCTGAAATACTATATTATTTATAAAAATAAAAAACTGAACTCAAATATTTTTCAAATTAGATAGGATCACTTTTCCTTTTTCAATAATTTTTGACCAACTCGTCAACTTAGTCTCGGTGTCCCTTCTCTAAGATCACCTGTGGTGGACAATCTGGACGCACGACTCTAGCCATTGACATTGTGTAGTCGCTGATGGTTACATTGTTCACACTCTGTTTACCTGTCACCTTGAGGCCCATGACAGCTATTACAAGCAGGACCGGATACGGAAGTGGGGAAATACTTTGATAAACACATTCGTCAGTGGCTCAAATTACCATAGTGATTAATACTATAACAAAATTTTTAAATTGCTTTGTGAATCCTCTGTTCTGAGGAAGGTAAACGTAATTTGCCAAATCAGATTACTTTTGTGTTTTTTACATTTTGTCCTTATATTGTAATACATTTGTGTAGTGTAACGTTCTCTTATTAAATTTGTTAGAAACATTATACAGAATTTACGATAATTATACCCTTATACCTACAAAGAAGAAATATTGTAAACATTACAATACAAGCTGTTAAAATCAAATCATATTGTTTTGTTTTCTTCACATAAACATATACAACAATATATAGCTCAAGTAGGGTACATCCAATGCATATATTAATAAAGCAATAAAATAATATAGCAAATAAAAATAATATACCAGGCTGACAAAAAAAAAAAAACATTTATGATTTGTAGAATGCTAAATTTAACTTAGCATAGTTTAAAATTAACATGGTAACCTTCTTATCACTTTGAAAACGTAACATCTTTATACTTGTTTAACAATATCAGGAAGACATGAATAAAATGTTAGTTCTTGGAGAAAAATAGAGTAATTCTTATATATTTTTTCTCAGGTGGCAGAAGCAGTGGAAATGAAGTAGACCCGAAACACAAGCATATGGAATATAATTCTTTACTTAAAAACTAACAACTATTATACATTTAAGGGTCTGGAGACCCTGTCGGCCATGTTGGTTTTATACCATAAGAACAATGTTATTTGCGCTATTTATTGACCAAACGTTGTATATAACAATTCATTTTAAACGTTATCATATTGTGCATTGGGTTTGCTTTTTATACTTTGAATACATACGCCGTTTTAAAAATTAGGTGAAAATAAAAACTTAAACTATTTATTTTTTGTATTTTTTTCTATAAAACTAACTAGAAATTCGCAAAACAATTCCAACGTGTAATTCAATTCTTGATCGAATGAAATTTGTTTGGAAAAAATACGTTTCAAAATAACTGTTTTGGATACGCGTGATCGTACGTTCGGCTCGAAAATAACATTGTTCTTGTGGCCAACATTAAAACAAATAACATTATAACCAACATGGCCGACATAGTCTACAGACTCTTTAAGAGTATTCCATATTGGTCGTTGGGTTAGTTGGTTTAAGCCCGTGTACTAGCTTCGTATACTAAAGGTCCTTAGTTCGATCCCAATCAGAGTTATAATAAATGTTGAAAGGTATCAGTTGACAACCACATGCTGTTCATTTGTCATTGGGATATTAATTAAAGACACTTTGTTAGGAATAGATGATATTAGTTTGTAAAAAGACTAAATTCTTCATTCAAGACAACAATACAGTTATTAAAAATTCGTATACGCCTGCAGCTTAATTATCAGTGACTTAAAAATAAATAAATAAAAAGAAGAGGTTGTACTGTTTTGTACTGAAACAAGATTATCGTATTTCGTCATGAACCAAAACATTGAATACCTAAACAAAATGCTCGTATTTCGCCATGAACCAAAACATGGCATACCTAAACAAAATGATCGTATTTCGCCATGAACCAAAACATGGCATACCTAAACAAAATGCTCGTATTTCGCCATGAACCAAAACATGGAATACCTAAACAAAATGCTCGTATTTCGTCATGAACCAAAACATGGCATACCTAAACAAAATGCTCGTATTTCGTCATGAACCAAAACATGGCATACCTAAACAAAATGCTCGTATTTCGCCATGAACCAAAACATGGAATACCTAAACAAAATGCTCGTATTTCGTCATGAACCAAAACAAGGAATACCTAAACAAAATGATCGTATTTCATCATGAACCAAAACATGGCATACCTAAACAAAATGCTCGTATTTCGCCATGAACCAAAACAAGGAATACCTAAACAAAATGCTCGTATTTCGTCATGAACCAAAACATGGCATACCTAAACAAAATTCTGTATTTCGTCATGAACCAAAACATGGAATACCTAAACAAAATGCTCGTATTTCGTCATGAACCAAAACATGGCATACCTAAACAAAATTCTGTATTTCGTCATTAACCAAAACATGTCATACCTAAACAAAATTCTGTATTTCGTCATGAACCAAAACATGGCATACCTAAACAAAATTCTGTATTTCGTCATGAACCAAAACATGGCATACCTAAACAAAATTCTGTATTTCGTCATGAACCAAAACATGGCATACCTAAACAAAATTCTGTATTTCGTCATGAACCAAAACATGGCATACCTAAACAAAATTCTGTATTTCGTCATGAACCAAAACATGGCATACCTAAACAAAATGCTCGTATTTCGTCATGAACCAAAACATGGAATACCTAAACAAAATGCTCGTATTTCGTCATGAACCAAAACATGGCATACCTAAACAAAATTCTGTATTTCGTCATGAACCAAAACATGGCATACCTAAATAAAATGCTCGTATTTCGTCATGAACCAAAACATGGCATACCTAAACAAAATGCTCGTATTTTGCCATGAACCAAAACAAGGAATACCTAAACAAAATGCTCGTATTTCGTCATGAACCAAAACAAGGAATACCTAAACAAAATGCTCGTATTTTGCCATGAACCAAAACAAGGAATACCTAAACAAAATGATCGTATTTCATCATGAACCAAAACATGGAATACCTAAACAAAATGCTCGTATTTCGTCATGAACCAAAACATGGAATACCTAAACAAAATGCTCGTATTTCGTCATGAACCAAAACATGGAATACCTAAACAAAATTCTGTATTTCGTCATGAACCAAAACATGTCATACCTAAACAAAATTCTGTATTTCGTCATGAACCAAAACATGGCATACCTAAACAAAATTCTGTATTTCGTCATGAACCAAAACATGTCATACCTAAACAAAATTCTGTATTTCGTCATGAACCAAAACATGGCATACCTAAACAAAATTCTGTATTTCGTCATGAACCAAAACATGGCATACCTAAACAAAATTCTGTATTTCGTCATGAACCAAAACATGGCATACCTAAACAAAATTCTGTATTTCGTCATGAACCAAAACATGGCATACCTAAACAAAATTCTGTATTTCGTCATGAACCAAAACATGGCATACCTAAACAAAATGCTCGTATTTCGTCATGAACCAAAACATGGAATACCTAAACAAAATGCTCGTATTTCGTCATGAACCAAAACATGGCATACCTAAACAAAATTCTGTATTTCGTCATGAACCAAAACATGGCATACCTAAACAAAATGCTCGTATTTCGTCATGAACCAAAACAAGGAATACCTAAACAAAATGCTCGTATTTTGCCATGAACCAAAACAAGGAATACCTAAACAAAATGCTCGTATTTTGCCATGAACCAAAACAAGTCATACCTAAACCTAAACAACTTTCGTCAGAAAAAAAATTAATTTGAGTATGTATTATAAAAAGATAGACCTAGTATTTTCTTACCATGAACTATAAACAAATAGAATTTAGATTATTTCACCATACCATACGTCTTTGTTAGCTAAAACTCAAAGGAAACTTAAACAAAAGTATTTTCTACGTTGACCAAAACTAAAATCAAACAATAAGACAGTAACTATAAGATTTTCATGTAATTAAATCTTTGACGCGATTCTTCAAATTTCGAAAAATATTTCTTAAAACTAACTTTTCCTAACAAAATTACTAAATATGACTAATAACAAAAATGCACTTAAAAAAAAGTACACACACCAACGTATTAAAATAAGTTCACTAACAGAAAACTTTACTTTAATATGAACTAATTAATGTAGAATTATATGATTTTAGTTTACGGCGTAACTTATTTTTGAGTTGGTGATAAGTCATCAGTTCTCACTCGACTCTTCAAATAAAGTCATTAAATTGCCTTATAACTGACAATAACATAAATTATGAGTTATTCTTATATTTCACTTTGGTCATAATTTCTTTTATTTAGTTTGCATAGTAGTTTATATTCATATATAATAAAACTAATAATGAAAACATTTTTTTAAGAGTAGCCTAATGCCACAATCAATTTGTCCAACTGATGATTTAAATTATGCAAATGACATTTATTTGCCAACCAAATTTGTTACACTTTTTCAACTTGACATTTGCCGAGAGAACTTCTAAGTGTTACATAAACAGCGGTTTTTGTCGGTCCAGGATATCGTCCTGCTCGAAATGCTACAAGATACATCAGGAAAGTGGTCCGGTTTGGGCGGCATGTCCTCGAATATCATGAGGATCGGCTAGAAGGGAGTGGGCCGGATTGAGCAAGGATGGACCTGCTTGCCGGATGGCCGGCAGGAGTTGGCTCACTCAGCCTTGGACATGAGACGTCCATCCGGGGACCTTAAGGTGACTGTAATGTCTTCATTTCAGTCTTTCGACATTTGAAGAACCATGTCAGAGATGTAGTTACCGTCTCGTTGTTAAGATAACAATTTGAGAATTATACAGACAGAAGCAACATTGCCAAGTCACCGCTACACAGCTTATATACCAGACATGAAAACTTACCGTCTGGTAAGAAACTTACACGCTGTTCTATTTCAACTGTACGATTCATGTTTACTATGATAATTAATTATGGTGAACACTTTATGATTATTAAAGGTCCGATATATTAAACCATAACTTAATATTACGAGTTTTTATTTTAATTGGTCAAGGAGGACATTTTAACTTTCATATCTTTAACTGTATAAGAAAATACAGGGTGTCCAGCTTCGACCGTCGCATATTTTAAATGATCGTTTGTCAGGTCAATACAAGCAAATAATGCCACATAACATGTGTCCTATCTCGGTTCGTTTCCTGTCTGTGTCTGTTTGTGTTTTTTACACAATTTTGAATATTTCATAATTCATTTGACATACAATACTGAATTTTCGTATGAAAGTTGATCTTAAAAAGACACGTTTTATGTAAAAAGGCCGAATGTCTAAAATCATCCGTTTCAAAATGGCGGCTGTCCAAACATTTCAAAGTCAAGTATAAAAAAAACTACACGTATTAACAAAAAATGTTTAAATACAATATTTGTAGACTACGTTATTCAATTAAATGATCGGTTGATAAATAACAAAGAAAACTTATTTTTTGTGAAAGGAAGCATTGTTAACTGGTTAAAAGCACTCGTAATATAATAACACTTTCAGTTACAAAAAATAAGTTTTCTTAGTTATTTATCAAGTGATATTAAATTGGCAAATCGTTGAATTTGGTATAACGTAATCTTCAAATATTGTATTTTAACATTTTTTGGGTAAAATGTGTAGTTTTTTTTATATTTGACTTTGATATTTTTGGAAAGCCGCCATTTTGAAACTGATAATCTTAGACATTCAGCCTTTTTACATAAAGTGTGTCTTTTTAAGATCAACTTTCATACGAAAATTCAGTATCATATATCAAAGGGATTTTGAGACATTAACATTTTTGTAAACAACACATACAGAGACACAGACAGAAAACGAATCGAGATAGGACAGATATTATTCGGAATTATTTGCTTGTACTGACCTGACAAAGAATACTATAACATATGCGACAGTCGAAGCTGGACACCCTGTACTCCACAAAAACTCACAAGTTTTTACAAAAACCAACTTATGGTCCACTAGAACAGTTTTATACCTATTAAAAATGACAATTCAAGAGTTACGGTATGATCATTATAAAATACCGCTGCTTACACGACAATAGCAACTAACCATTCATTAAACACGTAAATGTTTAAAGATCATATAAAATCATCTGTTTAATTGCTTACACGCATTCCACCTGTTTTGATAAATAAGACTTCAAATATTACCTGATAATAAGATGTTTGAATATTACCTTACTAATATACAGGGTACTAAAATACTAGAGAACTATTCATAAACTATCTATGTATAGATTTATCAAGTCCTTTCTTAACAGTGTCACGTTGTTTTATGAAGTTTCTGGACTCTCCGCTAGCAATGCGTCGATTTATTGTGGACTGCCCGTAGTTGTCAGATCGTAACAGTTCACCGAGACTTCTGTCCCTCTTCATTATGGCAATTGTTTCCCGTTCATTAAGGGAAAGCCGCACGCAAGAGAACCTGTACAGAGTGCCTATTCCACATGAAAAACTTGTATAGTCTTCCCTATACTTTGAGCGATCTGTGCATTTTTTTATCGGAATACCTATGATAACATATATGGATAAAGTTGAAGAAAAATTATTGATTACTGAAATTTAATTGTTGAATGATGCAAGGAATTGTGTTTAGCTCTATTTTTTATCTTGACTTGAAGTTGTCGATGATGCTAATTATTTTTATATCTTAAGGTTATTTATCAATATACTTTTATAGTACTCTTTATCGTAGACATTTATACTAAATGATCGTGCAAGGTGAATTTCATGAAAACAAATAAACTTTATCAACGTACTTTTTCTAAGGCGGTCTAGAAGGGAACATACCAGGAACAAGTATAAATTCCTAGAATCTCCACTGCAACACTATAGGAATCCAAAAAGGCGTCCAGAAACTATGTACCCATGAAAGATAACTGCTCCAATACAGTCTGTTGAGTAGCGTTCTTGCCACATTGCGTGTGTGGTTAAGTTGAGTAACGCAAAAAAACCGACTACTTACACCATCTGACGAATAGTTTGGACTTCAGACGCACTTGATTACATCGCCAACGACACAGGCAGTGAGGTAACTAGTAGTCCTATCACAATATGATAGGCCAGCATACTGAGATGACCTGTTGCTCTGACAGGTAGCCTATTGCTAGGTCCGTGTTGTTGTGGAAACCAGTAGTAATAAAGCTGTAGAATCTGGTTTTCCACGTTCATTAATGTAGTAAGTAACTTAACTTTCGCACTGAAAGGGCATCGTGGTTGGTCTGAGCGTTATTACAACATTCCAATATTCTGTTGAAATCCTAATGGAAACCTAAGAAACTTTCTCTTTTTTATCTGAATGTTAAAAGGAGGGTTTCAGACAATTTTTTACTCCCTTGTCAAATTTTTTTATCAAACTCATCGTGTAAAGTCGTCGTTAACACATTAGTGAACACGTTTAAGAGTAAAGTTTGTATCGATAAATGATTTTTGTTCTTATATTATAAGGTGTAATTTATTGTAAGTTGAGGATTGGGAAACGTAAAACCTAAATGTGAATTAGATAGACGATCAACAAACCTGTTTGTAGAGTGTAAAAAGAAACAAAATCATAATCGAGCTCTGTTAAATAGGTGGAAAGGTCAGGGAGTAAAGCTAAACAACTACCCTCAAGCCCTGTGCGCTTCACTCAGCATGGTCTCCAAAATATAATTGACGTTCAACGTATTTCTAAAATAACGTTTGATTACGTTGAAAAAAAGCCTTAAAATAGTGTCTTATTAATTTTAATTTAAACAGTAAAATTAGAAACTGCGAATGAAAATATTACATATTTTGTTTGTGTATGACTATTTTACATATTTATTTTAAATTTAATAAACTTCTGTGAGTTTCAGAAACCCCCCGACCTCAGTCCACAAACACTCGACGCGCTGCAAACCGGACAGTCCACAAACTACACAAAATACCGTAACAAAGTAATCTACATAAATAGTATGGAGACTCGCATATTCTGTATATAGTTTGTTTATCTATGATGCAGGCTAACAACATCATTCTAACAGTGCTAGAGTGTAAGACCCATTAAAATATAGAAAAAAAGAAACGTGTAATAAGGATGCACAACATACAAGCTGACAAAGCTTATGTGTACTATAAAAATGGGTTACAAAATATTATTAATTAAATCTTCATAAATAGTCTAATATACATTTTATATTCAAAAAAAGAAACACGTCAAAACGTAAAAAATAGTTTTGATTTTTACACTTTAAGGATTGTTTATAATTTATACTTACAGCCAATTCGTTAAGTTGTGTACAGCAATAAAATAAAATTTACACTCGATTAATTATGAGTGACAGTGGTTTAGAAACGTTATACTCGCCAATTTATTTGAGTGTAGCGAAGTTAACCTGATATGTAAATGGAGTGATATTTGACCAAAGACTTAAGCCATCCACGTAAATAAAGACAAAGGCAAGCCAGGTCGGCCTTCGCCTTGACCAGGAAGTTTGTGTACCCCGCGAGGCTTGAAGTAAAGACTTGTTGGCCGACGTAATAGCACATGCCTACTTCACCCACAGGTTGGGTTTGTTTTTTTAAACGTGTTAATGACAGTATCTGAAGTAGTAGGAAAGGATTTTAAGATATTGCCCGCTGTTGTTGTAACTTGATAGAACCAAATTCAAGTAGAGCTAGTCATATCTGATCTGTGAAAGAGAAGTCTGACTTATGAATGGCCGGCAACTCAGTGTTAAACATTCTGTGTGGTAACTGCCATAGATGGGAGATCACAAATCCGTGACAGTTTAGCTACCAGATTTGTTGCTCGAATAGAGAAAAAGAATGATTGAAATTGTTCATTTTAAATACAGACTAGAGAAACAGATGTCGATGTCTTATGGCCACAACGAAAATATCAGTGGCCGTTATACAAAGATTAAAACTAATGTACATATTTACACTTGATCTAATAATTTACTACGTTTATCCATCTAGATTTTGGGGGTTGGGGGGGGGGGTTGTAAGGGATGGACTGACAATGTGCTAGGGTCTTGCCATCACTTGGTAAACTGGAGGAACTACTCGACACACTGACTTGACATACTCTTAGCGCACTGTTGGATGTGTCCTATGTTTATTTCTTCTTTGTGTGTTAATTTACCGACTTCAAACTTGCTATCATCAGTTTAGTGTTTTAGTGTTGTACCATTTTACATGTGCCTTAGATTAAATCCACTCCAGCTCTAATAAAGTTATATATCATATAGAAACACAATTATAAAAAAATACGCCACTATTTTTTCGCTTCTAATAGTATAATTTTAAGGTTTAGATTTTTGAGAATTTTAAAAGAATTTTACACACTAAGAAGTTAATTGTTCTCATTACTTTCAAGAACAGCTCTTGCTTCAAGATTTCCTATGAATGTATTTATACACAGCTCTATTGACTTATTCACCTGTGACTCATGAGTAACGTATATCCAATCTTTGTAATAAAACGCACAATAATTATTATTAATTGTTAACGTATTATTAATAAATTAACAATTATTAGAAGGTGCGAATTATAATTATTAACAAACTTTTGTTTATCAACCAGTTTTTATCCGCCACAATTCGTTCATCAAACAGTCTTATTGCGTGTCCTTGGATATTCAGGTAACGATAGTGAACGTTTTTTACAACCTATATAATTAGTGGTGTTTTGAACCGATATTTCGGTGTTCTGATTCCACAGTAAAATTACGTTTACTGGCCTTGGCTGCATTTTACTGTATTAATATTGATTTAACAGATAAACAATCATACGTTCATCTTCAAGCAACCAACAGTTTTCACTTATGTTTTCGTTGACGTCAGGATCTAAAAAGTGACAGCGTAATCAAATACCAGTAAGAGTTTTTAAGTGTTCAAACTACAACACAGTTTAGTGTATGTTAGTACCTAGCATATTCGAATACTTCTCCAGTTTACTCGAATATTCAAATTACTCTAGAGTTACTTCAGTCCCAGTGGATAAAGAAAGGGATCTATCGCGAAACATCTTGGTACCTAGACACAAGAATATTCCGATATTCGAACGACCCTAGAGTTAGTTCCATCCATGTGAAGTAGGAAAGGGGTACATCACTGCAACTTTAGTACCAAGGCAGTGACAGCCTATTCGAATACTACCCCAGAGTATCCGTATATTCGAACTACCCTAGAGTTAGTTCAGTCACTTTGAAGAAGGAAAGGAGTATATCACTGCAACTTTAGTACCAAGGCAGTAACAGCATATTCGAATTGGTAAGAAGTGTATCGAATATGCGAGTATCCGTATATTCGAACTACCATAGAATTAGTTCAGTCACTGTGAAGAAGGAAAGGGTTATATCATTGCAACTTTAGTACCAAGGCAGTGACGGCCTATTCGAATATTACCCCAGATTATTCGTATATTCGAATTACCCGGTGTTAGTTCAATCACTGCGGAGAAGGAAAGTGGTCTGTAGCAGCACCGTTAGCCGACTTTCCCCTTGACCCTGGCCCTGATGCCCCGCCGGGCCTCTCCCTCTTGTCTTTCATTCTCAAGATAGAGATGTCGATAATTGACAGTCTCGACAATCGAAATGAGATCGCCAGAACTTTTTACGAATACAACTCTCACTCGTCCATTTATTATCTCTTTGACCTACATATTCACTAGCAACGTTTTTACAACGTTAATACAAAGAGGTAAATAAAGTATAATTTGCCAGCAAGTGGTTCAGTGGTTAAGGTTTCGAACTGCAATGTCCAAGGTTCGAATCCCCTAGAGTGTTGACCATCGATACTTCACTCGTTGAATTAAGTTCATGCACAGTCCTGCGGACCATGTTAACTGTAAGTGAATTCTGGGTCAATGTCCTGAAGAATTCTTATTGTCACTGGAGGGTATTGGATGAAAACTTTACGTGGACTCTAAGGAGTTCAAGTTACCTGCAAAATGTCTTGATTCTAAGAATATGCCGACCTTCACAATTGTACAGTTGTACCTGTTGTGGTATTGTTGGTTAAGAAGGAAATATGAATCAATCAAATAAAATCGAACCGAAAAAACGTAATTGATAAATTAGTATTAGAAATACTAATACTTACTAATGAAACAACACTATTCTACACGATTAACTTCTGACTCAATGTAGAAATACATTTTAGTTATATTACGATTCACCAAGGTGCCAAAAAAGGTAATACTAACCGCACAGAAAATGTTTAGTTGAAACATTACAATAATACTTTTATTTCTCAATCAACAGTTTAACATAAGAAGTGTAGACGAGAAACTTTTTCAAATCATCACTTTGGCATAATAAACCTATACATAGAAACGTTAGTATAAAGCCTTAATAGGGTACGGAGTTCAAACTATACAATATAACATGTGTCCTATATCGATTGGTTTGTGTCTATATGTGATTTTTACAAAAATCTAAATATCTCAAAAACTGTATACGATAAATTATTGAAACTTGGTAAGAATTTTGATCAGAATTGGATATATTTTATTGAAAATTTTAATTTATTTTGAAAAATTCCTTTCAACTTGTGACAGTTAAAAATTAGTTGTTCTTTTAGGTATTTAGCAATGCCATTTTTTTAACTATTGCCATTTCCAAACAACATTCTTAGGAAAACACAGTTTTCTATAAAAAATATCCCATTTAGACACATATTCTCAGTGAGTTTCAGTATTTTATCTTCAACTATTTTTTAGATATTTGAATTTTTGTAAATAATCACACATAGGCAGAAAACCATTCGAGATAGGGCACATGTTATGAAACATTATTTGTTAGTAATTATTTGCTAAACAACGTAGCAAGGTATTCAAATGGTTGTAGGACACACCGTACTATACATAGTATTTTTTGACAGATAATATCTCAATGATAAAAAAAATCATTTGATAGTAAAAACTAATTTTTAAAAATTAATAGAAGGTCAAACACTGCTACCTCATAGTTGAAATTAAGTTAATACTAAAAATTAAGTATAACAAAAAAGTCCTCATTTATTCTAAGAAACTGCAGCTTGGAAAAACAGTTGTGTTGCCAAATTTTACTAAAATTCTCCACCTTTAACTACATAAAGCAATGTAGATAAACTCCAACATAACATAAAATGAAAATTTAAAACTGTTTCAATAACTACATAGGAATCAATTGTATTATAAATCTTCTTACGACAAATGAAAATGAATTATAGAATGGAAATCGGGCTGGTGTTCGAGCATGCGCAGTTTCTTTGTGGGTGGATGGTCAAGCTATCAATTGGAAGCAGTTTCTTGCTGGAAGTACCAAGACAGCACGTCCCGCTGGTCTTGCATGGGTAGGCACCTAGACGTGCAGTCGCGCAGTGAAAGTGTCGGGGGTCAGCCCTCTTTGGGTATCCCAAAAATGGGTCTTCCTTCCGCTCGTCCGCCCTGGAGTTACGTGGGATGCACGCCTTCCGGATAGGATGGTTGATGACGATATCATAAGCTCGTTCATGTCAAACTATAATTATTTGTGATAAATAAGATATTTATAATATAATTATTATACCGAATGGTTTGGTAGTATACTTGTTCTCAATTGCCGCCTTCTTTAAAACCCACCGTTGATGTCTCTTTCCAAGCTATGGCAATATAGCTTATTTATTAATACGGTAATAAAAATATTTAGAAGATTTTCACCATTTAATAAATCTATACATTCTATAATTGGTGAGTTAATTTATAATAATACACTAATGAATCACAACAATAATTATTTTAGCTCATTCAAAAACTATGTCTGAAGAAAAAAACTGAATGACTAAAATTATTAAATTTCATATAAATAAAACGATTTCACATTATACTACTATCTTAAACTAGTTATTGGATCTTCTCATAGTGGTAAAATACCAATATGTAATTAATTAGTGCAGTAAGGTAGACGATATCTAACGAAGAAATGAGGTGAAGAGATACTATATAACAAAGAAATGAGTTTAAGAGATAGGCTACTATATAACAAAATACGCTATCTACCGAAGGAATTAGTTGAAGAGGTACTGTCTAATGAAATACACTATCTACCGATGGAATTAGTTGAAGAGATACTATATAACAATGTTATTAGTGAAATAGATACTAATTAACGAAGAAAATGAGTTGAAGAGATACTGTCTAACGAAATTCACTATCTACCGGTGGAATTAGTTGAAAAGATACTATATAACAAAGCCATTAGTGAAATATATACTATCTAACGAAGAAAATGAGTTGAAGAGATACTGTCTAACGAAATACACTATCTACCGATGGAATTAGTTGAAGAGATATTATATAACAAAGCCATTAGGGAAATAGATACTATCTAACGAAAAAATGAGTTGAAGAGATACTGTCTAACGAAATTCACTATCTACCGATGGAATTAGTTGACTCCAACTTAGATAGTGAATTTCGTTAGACAGTATCTCTTCAACTCATTTTTTCGTTAGATAGTATCTTATTTCCCTAATGGCTTTGTTATATAATATCTCTATACTATATAACAAAGCCATTAGTGAAATAGATACTATCTAACGAAGAAAATGAGTTGAAGAGATACTGTCTAACGAAGAAGATGAGTTGAAGAGATATTGTCTAACGAAATTCACTATCTACCGATGGAATTAGTTGAAGAGATACTATATAACAAAGTCATTAGTGAAATAGATAGTATCTAACGAAGAAAATGAGTTGGAGAGACACTGTCTAACGAAATACACTATTTAGGCCCTACCGAAGAAATTAGTTCAAGCTATATTATATAACAAAGAAATTATTTAAATTCTACTAATCAAACGAATAAATGTGTTGATGAGAAACTAAATAATAAAGAAATTAGTTAAATAGATAATATCTAACGAAGAAGTAAGTTAAAGAAATACTATCTAACGAAGAAATGAGTTAAAGAGATACTATCTAATGTAATACAATATTTACCAAATAATATCTAACGAAGTGAAGTTAAGAGACATTATCATAAAAGTATCACGTTTATGTAGATTCTCAATAACGATAAAATTGAGTTAAAGGAAAATTACCCAATGAGTTGAGGAGTGAGCGAACAGTATCTAATGAAGTATTGCAGTTGACAAGAAGTTATTTCCGTGAGAGCAGTACTGTAGGATGAATGGTGTAGTGAGAAAGACTTCGTCAAAAACAACTACGTGAGACAGTAATAATCTATCAAGGCAGTACAGTGATAGATCAATTACCTAATGAGCAAGTGAAGTGAGAAGGGAAGTTGTCGTGGCACTTATTTTCATATGGAACCAGGCAGTCTTTTTGACAAAATATTTAATAGTTTAGACTATTCTTAATATTTTCTTTGCATAATATTAACCAACTTTTTACTCTTTATTCTCAAGTAACTGAGATGAGATATTATGAAAAAATTGGAAGGGTACTCTTAAATTTTTATCGTTGAATAATATATTTTATATTTTATAGTTATCTAAAGGATTTTTATTTGTAGTTATTTAGTATTACTATTGAACAAACTAATGTTTGTTGATTCAATTTCTGAGCCTCACACAAACTATCCTACGCCTGAGACTAAAAACCAAGTTATTAATTTGATGTAATGAGAATATAAATTGAATAATATATTTTCTTAAGTTCAAATTCAAACTCAAACCACGCTTTATTTGGGCAGAAATATCTGCATAACAGCGTAATATTTACAAGGCTAACTTATTCTACGTTTCAATTCAATATCACTCAATGTCAAACATATACATACACAAAGAATAAGAGCACTTAGAATTGCAACTAACTCAAATAAAATTATCTGAACTAAAAGAAAAAACCCGGACGCTATATGGGCACTGGGTTAGGAACATCTATTGCAATGATTTCACAAAACGTTTGACATTGTTCCAGTTTCAGGTAAATCGGCAGTGAATTGGATAATTTAACCCCATTATATTGATGATGGTTTTTGAAAAATTATGGTTTTCAGATTGCATAATAGTAAAAACTGGCCCTTAAATATAAATTTTGCACATTATATTAGAGTTAGAATTAAGCCAAGAATGTCCGGTTGTGTGACATTCCGCAGTTGAAGATGTGGAATTAAATGGTTCTTATTCCTTCCCACATTAGTTTGCAGATTTAATCCTAGCTAATTCACTCTGTTCAATGTTCGCTCAACACGAGTCAGGATACAAATTACATCAACGTAAGTGTTAGCTAACGATAATTTAGGTGTAAGGACGTCAAGGTGAACAACACCCTGCTTGAATGAAACCGAACTTAACGACCAACTCGTGTTCCAGGAGATAGGAAGCAAGACTGATCAGAGTCAACAAGACATTGACAACAATACTTCATTGTTGCATTGTTGTGATATCATGGTGATCACGCCAGAACGGCTTCTGATCATCATCTCGACCGACGAGCATTCCAACTCAAGGTCCATGAGTCGGTCATTGAGAACAGACCCAAGGCCAGAGACCACTTGAGTGAACAACGCATAAATCTCTGAATCAAATAGTTTACACTTACTAAGTGGTCTCGAGATTGTCGCAGACCACAATCTATGCGTCATCGGTGCGAACCGATGACATGTAAATCCTACTACTTAAAGAATTTATAAGGTAAATTCTGTGTTCTGATGTAGATAGATAAAATAAATTAATTTATATATGATTATTATATCTGTATATTTGTACATAGCTATATATCTATAAACTATGCATACATTTCATTTTAATAATACTAATGTGTAATATTAATATAAATTTATCATAATGACAAAAAAGGTGTGTAATTGTCATTTTTGGTAGGACCTAGTTATATCCAGAGCGTTCATAAAATATTTTCAGTACAATACTCAATTGTGGCACTAAAAATCTGTATTTTAATTAGTAAAAAAATATCTCGTATTATTGAGGTATCAATAATAAATAAAATTATAAGAATAGTGCATTAATGTAAAACTATTATATAAATGGTTATATAATACTTTTTGAACTTTAAATTCGACAGAAAGTTTAAAGTTCAACTTTCAAATTTCAGAACTCTGCATGAACTTAAGTTGAACTTCTTGTACCCCTAGAACGCCATGCTTCATTCTGGATTCTGAAGCGTTGTTAATGGTTTTCTATGGTTATTTCGCTTATTTGGCGTCTTATGGAATTGAGGTGTGAAGAGTTTCTTCTCTCCTTTTCCGAGTATTTATAGAAAAACAGAAAATCAATGAAATATTTTCGGTCTACATCCATTAACTTCATGCAGAATTGGTTAGACGAACTACATCCAGCAACTTCATATTTCACGAACTGTTGGTTTTCACTTTCTGTTCACTTTATTAGAGAGCAATTTTGGCAATCCTGAAAAATCCTCATGATCTTCAAACTGTTGGTAGGATTTCCAACTAGAATTTCTAGGCATGGCGTTGATTTTCGCTCCCCAAAACATCGCCTCACTCTTGCTGAGAAATATGTATCGAGTATGGGACTGTTTTGTTTAATAGATTGCCTGTTGAACTAGAAGCGTGCAAGGATAACAAGTTTCATAAATTACTGAAAAGATTTTTAATATAAACCAAATTTTACACAATTGACGAGTTCCAAAGTTAAAAACTATATTTAAGTAGCTTGTAATAACAGCCCTGACTTGTTTTCAAAAGAGGCTTTATTTCTGTGTCTGATTGTAAAATTTGTCCTTTTTATTAGTATATCACTAACGTCTAAGATATACATGTTTTGTAAATTTATATCAAACAAAATTATATTGGAGGACATAAAATGCGATAATGGCGTCAGAGGAACATTCTCACTAAAAACTGCACCCTAGGAACGTGGTTCGGCCTCCCTATCTCGGTCAACGAGAGGATTCAAGGTCACTTAGCACTTCACTTCAGTAGACAGGAGAATAAATGTTTGACTAATTTGAAGCATTTGTAAACCCTTTGTTTGCCAATGGGTCACATTTACTTTCAAGCGCGGTGTTTGTGTAGTTAGCTTGTCAATGCCGTGTGCAAACTGAAAACTACTGCGTGTTTATCTACAGTAAACAGTCTTTGAGATAAATTATGTTGCTTTACAATTATAGTGAACAATATATTTATAGAAAATAAAAAATTACTCCACTACGTTTTTCTAAAAGATAATAGGAGGGTTATAAAAGTAATATTAGCAGACGTTCCAAAAACACCGCCTTTTCTCCATCAGTTCAATATCAACGATTAAAGTATTTCTTATTAAATCTGTAACGTTTTTCATAGTTTTTACGAACATTTAAAGTAATCTTTACTTATTAAAACTAATTTAAGAAATATAATTTTAAATAGCTGTTTTGGCTATAATTTTAAAAGCTTGTTTTCTAGCAACGGTTCATAATGTCAAAAGTACTTTATAATAATGTAGAATAATAAAAACTTTATGGCAGTGAAAACATTTAATTATTCAAAACCTAGTAGTCTTCTCTTTTATTACCATGAAACAAAACACGTTTCAGTGATGAAGTATAATTTATTTTTACTGCTTGTTATACAACTGTTGGATGGTTATAAAATGTTGTTTCCTTTGCACAAAAGATAAAAACTGTACGTTCGTGGTTTTGCACACTCTCAATACAGCTGTACGTGTAGCCTATGGGTGGGCGTGTGGGTCACTAACACTGTACGTGTATGGGTGGGTGGGTTCCTAATTATTGATGGCAATATTGTAAAAGATAGTTTTTACGCTGAATAGTATTCCAAAAAAGAAACGCTAAGCTAAAACGAGGTAAAAAGAGAGGGAGAGGGCACAGATTGCAGTGAAGTTGGGCTTAACGGTTTCAAGGAATGAACTCCCTATTAAGTTTAATATTTTTTACATGTAACAATGGCAACTTTGACTCATTTAAAATCCCAGAGTGGTGGTACAAGGTATAAAGTTTTGGACTGCAGAATGAGCTGTCCAAGATTCGAATACCCAACTGATCTAATGATAGGTACTTTTCTCGTTGAATAAAGTTCACTCACAGGCTGCAGGTCCATGTGAACTGGCGAGTGAAGTTTTAACAGTAAAAACCCCATTTAGTGAAGCCTAAAAGAGAAATTAATTAAATATGATTTTGTGGGATTTGTTCTAAGATTAATGTCTGTACAATTTAGAAAGAAGCTATTTAGTTCTTGATGAGTATCGCATCATCAGGATACTGAACGAGCCACCCTTGGCGTGGTGATGATTCTATGTTATTAACATATACCAAGAAAAATAATGGACTAAGTATCGATCCCTGAGGGACGCCACATTTCATATACTTAGTTTTTGATACTTTACTAGATATTTGGACTGTCTGACTTTACTGTAATCAATACATTAAAATATCTTTAAGAAGAATAGACCATCTGGCGAGGGATCGGATTGTTTTTTTTTTTTTTTTTTTTTAATTTAATAAGTCGCTGAGAGAGTGCTCTGCTCTGAGTAAATTAAAGGCAGTGAGAGATAGATAGAGATCGTCAGAAGACGGTGCGACAAGACAGACATAGTCGAGCACTCTCCTTGAAGAAAAAGTCGCTCAGCACGATCTACCGGCCACTGATCGAGCAAGCTTTGCACCAGGCTGAATTATTAAAATGGGGTCTGCACTTCTTTTAAAGATATGTATTCATTACAGTTATCGAAATGAACAGGGATAAATGACTGCTACATTTTTCTAAATTTGAAAATACAAGTTACGATTTTCATTTATGTTCATTAAATTTCAGTAACATTTTCTCACTTATTTTACGCACTTAAATATAGTGATATGTGCAGTAGATTCTCACTTTCCCACGGGAATACCACCGCTAGTTAACCTTTAGGACCCCACAGAAGGCCTGGCCCGCTGGACCTGTGCGCTCTCCTGAAGGGACACATTGTCCTGTGCGCAGGAAAGCGTTGAAGCTCAGCTTCAGGAGTTCTGAAATACGTCCATTCTGCCCGTCTCCTGGCTATTAGGAAACATGAATTCTTTCACCGGTTACTTCCCTGTTACAGGAGGATTGAAAAAATCCAATTAGATCAGACGTACAATTAAAATTAATTGCTTTCATACAGTTTTAAAAAAATACATCTCGTACACAAGTTATTCGATACGATCTCTTATTGTTGTCATTTATCAAGTAGTTTTTTTCTACAGTCATACTCAAGTTAAATTATGTGCGACTTTAAGAATAAATAAAAAATAAATCAAACTGATACTTAAAGTAGTATAAAAGAATATCTAGATGTAAAAGTACGTTTATTATTCAGGGTATTTAGAGTCTGGAGACGGTTTATTATTAATAAACCCAATTTTTACAATAGCTTTATTATTAATTGGGCTATAGGATTAAACATTAACTAATTAAATTGGAAGCTAAAAACACATTTTTTAACGTTCTTACTGACTCTACCACCAATGGGGGACGGCCCACAAGGAGTTGGTAGATAATTTCAATGTAAGCATAGGTCAATGTGGATATAATTTTAAAGGTCTTAATTAGTAGAACATCATGCCGCAAATTAGACCTCAAAAGGTTAATCCTAACTAAATGGCCGCGTTCGAAAGTTTCAATACTGATCATATATGCAAGTTCAAAAAAGGCTTAATTTTATTGTAACCATTTCATACGAAGCTACAAAACTTCACACATGATTACTGTACAAAAATACCTACTTTAAGGTATATTCAGTGTTCTTCTATTCTATATCTGTATTCTATTAGTGTAATGGATAAGACTTTTGAAGTGATGTTTGTGGCATTCTTCTTTGCTTGTCCAGCCCTTTAAAATTATGTGCATATCAACTTATGCTTACATTAAGATTTTTCTACTGATCCCTCATGGACCGTTCCCATAGAAGAATAGCTGGACACTGAATACATCTTAAAGTAAATGGTAATCATGTGTGAACTTTTGTAGCTTCATCTGATATGGCTACAATAAAATTAAGCCGTTATTGAACTTGCACATAAGATCAGTATTAAAACATTCGAGCGCTACCATTTCCCCCCCTAATGATTAACCTTTTGAGGTGTAATCTGCGGCATGATTTTCTACTAATTAAGACCTTTAATATGGTATGCACGTCGACCTATAATTACATTTAAAATTGTATCTGAGTCCATGTGGGCCGTCCCCCATAGGAGGTAGAGAGTCGGGAAGAATATTAAACAAAGTTTGTCAACTTCCAATTTAATCAATTAAGTTTTAATCCTCTAGTTCAATTAATAGTAAAACTATTAATACGTCTCCAGATTTTTTAATAGCTTTGTATAGTGACTATTAATTTATATGAATTGCTGCCTACAAGATCCGTTGTATATATTTAATTACACATTTAAATTAATAAACTGGCTCTTAAAGCTTACCTGATTGGCACACTTGAACATGAATTGGTGTAAGTACTGAAAAACATTTAGACATGTTTTATTTATTATTTTTACATTTTATTTTACAGATTTGGCCTCATCAAATTTGATGTAACTTGTCGGTGAGGTCCATGTTATTAACATTACATATATACTTACAATTATTTTATTTTATATCCAAAATTAGGTTGTTTAGGGTGAACTAATCCTATCACTTATTTCAGGCAGTTACAATGAAAGTGAATGTTAGGACGTGTCGGCCTTGGTTTATAATTTCTCAGTTAATAATTTAATTTTAACGTAAAAGAAACTGGTTTGCGTTTTAAATGTCTGCCTATTCCAGTGTCATCCTTGCCCATAACAGTTGTTCATTTACATCCGTGCCTCAACGTAAGTCATGTTCGTCTGTCCGTTTTGGAGTTACTTGAAGTTCGTTCCGTGGCTGACACTGCCGTGATCTGTTGCTTTTTCTAATAATTGTCAAAATTAAATTAACAAGAAAACATCTATAGCATAACATTTATAATATGAGCAAAATATATAATTAGTTACAGTAAACGCTATTCAATATCAGAAGTGTAACTTGTTTGTATTAAAGAATTTAAAACGTTATTATAAGTGAAGAAAATATCAGTATTATTATACTCGTATTACAATTCATTATTTGAATATCATGAAAACAAGAGGTTAATACAGTGAAACGTGTTAGTTTATGAAACTGAAGTGTATTGATGTGTGTTGTGCTGAAGCTGGAATCATTGTGAGGCCTAGAGCTCATTGTCCTTGGATGACATAATCAGGTACTTGTTTTAGTTAATATTTCTGAAGGAAGTTAGCCATAAATGACATCCCTTTTAAATTCTGTGAAATTAGGTATGTTTTCAATTTGTCTGGTAGTAAATTGAAAAGATAAGGAACCATAAACTCAAAGAGTCTTCACCCATAATTTGTTCTGGGGAATGACGTAATATATTTTGTAACATTTCAAAATTTCGTTTGTTGGGAGCTTTATAATTATTCTTTTTAAAGTTACTTATTATAAATTTTACTTCGTACAACCCTTTTGGCGTCAATTGTCCCATAAAACTGAATTCATTTAAATTTATATTCTCGACTGGGTAAGGCTTTATTTCGTTACCTTCCAGTATTCTAAAACATTTCTTTGGCAGATTCATCATCCAGTTTAAATCATCCCAGACTGATATTTCATACCTTAGCAATGATTGTAAACAGCCTTATATATTGTATTTGTAACTTTGGGTGATTTATTTTTTAATTTATACATCATAGCAGTACATTGCGTACGTTTTTTATGCAGGTGAAACTTACATGATCCTTCCACGTTAGTTTATTGTCAACCACTAATCCTAAATATTTTGTGACATTTACTTGTGTAATATCTTCACATTGGCTCTGCTCTTCTCCTTGTAAACAACGACAGATATGAAGTTTTATACTGATGTCTTTTTCAATACTTATATTTTTTTATGAATATGTATAAAATTAATTTCTGGCTGTTTATGTTTAGCATAAACATTCAATTCATTTTCAAACGTTCAATCAACTAGACATTTTGTTTTATTCTTAGCTGAAGAAAATAAGACATTTATCACAGTACATATGTTTAAAAGTTATTTCTTGGCGTTGGACTGTTCGTAGTTGGTAAATTTGTAGGATATTAAAACGCTTCAAGATTTTTTTTCAAACAAAGACAACGTTTCGACATTTATAACTCCTGTCATCTTCAAGATTTATCCTCTAAATTAACCATATCAATATAAGAACATTCTTTAAAAACTACGTGTCCATAACTTACTGTATACTATTCAGAAAGTCATGATTTTTTTAAATACTATTACAAATATACAGAACTACTTTGTAATATTTGTAATTATTTTGTACATTGATATAGGTTAATTTAGAGAAGAACATTACTTATAACTGTAGTATAAGGTGGTAAGAAACACTCGAAGACGACTGGAGTTTTGTACCAGTCGACACGTTGGGTTTGTTCTTAAAACAATTTAAGCGTTGTAAATATCCAACAAATTTACCAATATTTTTATGGCACAGTATGTCCAAATATATTTCAAAGAGCAGTAATATTTGTTTAAAAGTATGTAGATATTTGGAGTTGGCCACTCTTTACTTTAAAACTACAGGGAATTTTAGTCTTATATTATCCAAAAATGTACTTCTCGCCACGACATTTTCCTGCACCACTGAACAGATTTTGATGAAATTTTGATATAAGTTATTTTTGTATCATAGAGACCTAATAAGAAAGTATTTCTCGAAATTCATTAATAACAACCCCTCAACTTTTTCCCCCATAAGAGTAACATTGATATCAATTTAATATTTTTTCAAATAGCTGATAATAAATTAAACAACAGCTTAGATAATTTTGATTTTAAAATGTTTATGGTCAATATCTGCAGACTCTAACACGATTGTACCACTTTCCATCCCCCTAAAGTAGACTTAGGAGTTCTAGACTACAAATTTTACTATCCAAGAGATCGCCAGCAGACTAACAATTTTTATATTAGTGTAGTGTTTTACAAAGAACCACAAAGAGCAAGCGTAGAGATCCACTCAGTAGTAGAATCAAGGGTTGTGACTAATATTTATTAAAAGTTTGCATTATTTAAACTTCGTTTAGAATGGTTAACCTTCAATTTTTGTATTCGTAGTTTCGTAAAGTTTGTTTTTACCACACTTACGTTGAAGCTTCAATTTAACGTACAATTTTATTAGATATATGTCTGGGAGTTTTCCATGAAATATGTATGTTAAATTTCGCATGTCATACGTAAGTCATTCATTAAATATTTACATATATTTTAAATTATGTTACTGATATTTTAATTGATTGGCAATTTTTAACAAAGAGACTAACGTCGTATTTTCAGCAGAACATATTCTATAATTGAGTTAAGAAATTCGTGAATATAATCTTAAACTTGCCCTGTATTAAAAAAAATGGTGAATAATGAAGACTCGATCTGTCAACTTCGGGTAGCTGATTGAGACGGCACTGCAACCTCGTGGTGATCAATGACATAATTATAGAGATTCTACCACTTTATAAGGTCCGGGAATCGGGTTCGACAAAATCTCTTTTGATGTGGATCGTATCCTGAACCGGTTGTCCAGTGACGATGGAAGTCTGAAGGTCCTGCCAAGGCCGGTGCCCCGTCAAACCCTCTCAGGGTGCGATGAAAGTGTCAGAAGTGATTTATGACGTTTGTAAATGCCTCAATCCAATGGGGGTAATCAATCCCCAACAATGGTCTTGATTTACCGTAATACCTAGCGATAGACTTCAACTCGTCAGACGTGCCGAAAGGTCAACACTGATAGGCGAATTTTAATTATTGCAAATATGAGTCGGTAAATATTCTATGATTGGTTAAAAAAATATGATTGATGATTATTATACGAAGCAACAAAGATATGATACCAGAATATACTCATCAAAGCTACAAAAACTGATACAACTCGAAAAAAAGGAAAAAAGTCAAACCTCTTATTTATTTAAACTATGTAAGTGCATTTATATAATAGTAAGAAGTTGAAAAGATCAAGTCTCCTTCACGCATAAATTATAAAATTGAAGTTCTAGAATAGATTTCAGATTTTATAATTATAGTTATAATTATAATATTATAGTTTATAATATTATAATTATAACTATAATTATAAATTATAGTTATATAGTTATAATAGTTATAATTTATATTTGAATACAGGTAAAAAAGATTACCCCATTCTTTTATAGGCGTTTTGTTTTTATAGACCTGCAATGATTTGTCTTTTTTTCTTTAAAAAATCTTCACTCGCCAATTCACATGGGTCTGCATGCCTGTACCAACCAATAACTCAGCATGAGATCAGACCTTGGACAGTTTATATTGATTTTTAAAAGAAAAAATAAGTTTAATATGACTTCATTTTTCTTTTAGTAGTAGACATAGTTTTAACACATCAACCCGAACTCACGCTTTGCGTTTGCAATAAATTGAGTTTAAAGGTAGTTTCTCTCCAGTGTATTTAAATAGTATACACATCCTTGACTTATTTGAGAGAGAAAGGGAGAGAGAGAGAGAGAGAGAGAGAGAGAGAGAGAGAGAGAGAGAGAGAGAGAGAGAGAGAGAGAGAGAGAGAGAGAGAGAGAGAGAGAGAGAGAGAGAGAGAGAGAGAGAGAGAGAGAGAGAGAGAGAGAGAGAGAGAGAGAGAGAGAGAGAGAGAGAGAGAGAGAGAGAGAGAGAGAGAGAGAGAGAGAGAGAGAGAGAGAGAGAGAGAGAGAGAGAACATGATGCTTAATAAATTTTACTAAGGGGGCTTTCTGTGCGTCATATTTAGTATTCAGAACCTTGTACTTTAGATTTAGCTATTTGATTTTTTTATCATTTCCTTAGGACAAGAATATTTAACTCATATTTTTATTACCTTTAAACTTAATATATTATAAGTAAGCTGTTCCAAAATCTTAAAATACTTGTGTCCACTTAGACGCCTTAAAAACAGCGCTCCTTCTGTCAGCATTCTACGACTAAGCACATTAATTTTAAAAAGGCCTGAAATGGAAAAATGTAAAAGGATTCAACAGCGAGGGTAAAAAATTTGTCATATGGATGTCTGTCAATAATTAGCATTCATAAATCTTCAACATCCCAACGAAAGAAAAGGTTTGCATGATAAAAAAACCTTTTTCCATATTTGTGAAGGGAAAATAATAACACACTGGCAGATATGATTTTTATTATGACAGTACATGATTTTTATCATTGAGAATTATGGAAATCGCAATGATTCTGGTTTTCCGGAAGAAAGGTTACAGTCTCTGCCCGTGGACTGCTGATGAGACACAATTATACGTGTTCAAGACTAGGTACAATCCTCACCAGTTTTTTAACTGAAAGCCGAGAATGGCAAGGCTGAGCTAGCGACCTTCCCTTGGCCAAGACGGAGCCATTCTTTGATGTTCTGCAGGGAGTAAAAAGTTCTTCTTTAGAACTTTTGTTGGCCTTTGCAGTAAACTTGCTGTAGACTTGATGTAGGTGCAGTAGGCATGAATTGTCCTTATAATTTTAGTTAAAGGTTATTGTTGAGATAGATTTTTAACTTATTTGTTTTGTATTTTAAACTTCCAATTGCTGAACCATAGATTTTCATGATTTGCTTAAACATGAATTAAATGTATACTTAGATGTAGAGCGTAAGGTCTCAGGAAAAAAATTGGGGATGCATTATTTCTAATCTTACCATTTGAGAAAAAACTTCTGCAAACAGTTTAGAAAGACAACAGTTGAGGTGGAGCAAAAAAACTTGTGGAATGCCTACATTTTCAAAAGAGTAATTCAGTAGACACTATAAAATAGTTTATCACAATCTCCCAGAACGAGAAATCTCCCTCTATAAATTTACAAGAAATGAGTCATGGCTTCTCACTGGAGGACACTGTTTGGTTTGTCTACCATTCACAGAGTCCCACAACAATTTGTAGTAATTACTGACAATTACATCCGGATCCGGTGGGGTGTGGGAAGTATGTTGTCTGGCCACAGACTCGTGTCTTCAGTAGCACATTTCTTCCTCTATACAGGATCTAGGTTGCTCTAGGGTATGTTTTGATTTCACTAGCAAGAACTTTATTGTGTCAAATGCTTAAGTTTTCACCTGAGCTTTACAAATGGTTGATGAAAAATAGCTAAGAAAATGCATTCTGTATCTTCTCTAGGAGACAGATGTTTTATCTATGATACTACTAATTTAGTTTTTTCTTTTTCTCTATAGTTCATCAAAGTCCTCGCCTGGTTTCATTGAGGTGTTCATAGTTCCACCAAATAACTCAGGCTTCAGCGACAAGTACAACAGCCCTCCACCACTTTTTATATATATTCTGAGAGTGGCCCTTTTTCCTCGAAAAAAGTGTAAGCACGTTAGTTAGTTTTTTTTCAGCAGAGTAAAAGTCTGCAATAAAATATACTTACACTGTGCAAACGCTCTTCAGCTTTATCATTTTTCCAAATTGAACAGAAACCAAGTCTTAAATATCATATATTTTTCATAGAGTACGTATACTGTTTTTATTTATTTAAACAAATCGATGAAAGTAGATTTTCTCAGGATATTAAGATTCTAGTAATATTAAACACTTTCCCTAAAACACCACCAGATTTGGTAGAATAAACTAAAGATTTTGCGCAGCACAGTCATATTCGAAGTTGTAGAATCCTCCACATGGTTCACCACAGCAAACCTAATTTGTAGTACATTAAACATTAACGGATATCAAGTTTGAGTTAATGGTGATAAAATTAACTAAATACTTATTACAAACTTTTATGTTTTTATACATAAGAAGAACAGGGACTGGACATTAAAACTCTATAAGAAAATTCTAATTGATATCTTTGAAACAAAAAACGTGAGTTAGGCAAGGGGTTGCTCTTTCACTTTCACTCTTTAACTGTGTTTTAGAAAGAGGAATCCAAGAATTATCAAAACAAAAAGTGTAAAATAGCGGGAATCATCCATCACAATAGGTAGAACCAATAGTAAAGACGATTGTCTATCTTTAACCCATCACATCGCAATGTTAAACTGAGACATCTCCAGTGCTTAAACAAATTTAAATCCTGAAAGAAATATCAAAAACAGATGACAAATTCTAATAAAAAAATCTTAATACTTAAGTGATTTTAATGTACTCCTAAGCTCTTTAACAAAAAAATACGATAAAAAAAGAATGGTTTCTCATTTTAAGTATTTGGGTGAAACTGCCCAATAATTTGGTCTTAAAAAATCAAATGATTGCCACAAAATATTAACTAGTTTCAAACGAACAGAAAACGTGCATAGCGAAAAATCACTTTTTAAGTATGCAAAACTCAGACACTGTTAACACGGGAACTAAAGACAGTCATTGGAAAATTTACTTTCGTCATGTCTAAACTCGCTAATGACCATACCAAACGTATTGTTTAGTAATATTCCTCTAAGTGGTGGGCCACAGAAACACTTTCTCCCTCGGCTTACAAAGGGGGTGAATACCCAACGTCCTAGTTATAGCACTCTATAACAGTCAAACTGATGGTTACGTCAATATAAAAAACCCCGCAACTGGTTCTTGCTCCCCTTTTTAATTTTTTCCATACAGCCTTCCTGGTTAAAAATAAAATCTCAGCCCCATAGAGGCATTACTGTATAAGGGATTATTTTTCTCGTATATACCTCGAGATCCACGTAGGTGGGCAAAACCTCAGTTAAAGTCATATTCAGATGTGCGTTAAGTGTGTGTCGAGTAGTTATTTCTCTAGTTTGTCATGTAGATGGCAGGGCCAGAATCTTGTTAGTCCCCCCTTGTTCCCAATAAACCCTCAAGGATAAACGTAGTAATTATTATTACCCATGTAACTGCCACTGAAGCGTTCCCTTCAGCCATAAAAAAGAGTTCTCTGTTTCTTTTTTCTTTGTGACAAAACGAAAAGAAACTAAAAATTATAAATGCTCGTTGCTCAATATCAATATCAATAGGCCCCATATATGTGTATTGTTGTTTTATTTTTCTAACCGAAAATCCGTTTACAGGCTTAATTAGGATCTATATTTTCCGCGTTGAATTCAACCATTGAGTGGACGCCCTGTCAGTATTAAGAGGACCGATCACAGAACTTACCGTCTACAATCTCCACAACACTTTGTCCCCAAGTAGCTGAGTTACAGCACTGCACCACTAGTGCCGACTTGTTATTTAATATTGTTAGTTATCAAACAAGAAACATCGAAATCCACAAATAACTAATATAAGGCCTTACGACACCACAATGAATAGAACGAGTAATTCAAAACCACACAATTCAATATCCACCCATCCCATCAAGACTATCAAATTCACGTCTAGCTTTCGAATCCAGTTGGGCAGAGGGTGGGCTTGTGAAAGAGCGAAGCTCCTCACGTCCTGATGACGTCATGTGTTTTGGCAACAATTGTCCGGGGGAAGCTAATGAGCTGACAGAGATGCGTCTAGTGAAAGCGGAATATCTCGTGTGAGAAGGCTGACGATCGAGTGATAAAATGCTGCTTTCAGTTGAACGGTGTGGAGTAACTGAGAGTGAGTAGGTATTTTTAAATTTCAC
This sequence comes from Stictocephala bisonia, assembly GCA_035578905.1. Classification (NCBI taxonomy): domain Eukaryota; kingdom Metazoa; phylum Arthropoda; class Insecta; order Hemiptera; family Membracidae; genus Stictocephala; species Stictocephala bisonia. Next base: position 8,169,766 of record JAQJVL010000002.1, on the reverse strand, counting down.
TAACAAGTACGTGGGCTGCAGGCCTGTGCGTGAACTTTATCCAACAAAGGAAGTACCGACCATTTGCAGCTCTTTTCGTACATTCGACCTTGGACGCCACAACCCGAAGCCTTAACCACTTAGCCATAAACTGGCGAAAGATTTTACGTTTACATATTATATTATTGGGAACATTTTCCTTTTTACGTTTTCCACTTATAAGGAGGGACAAGACAATTGTGTACCTTTCGAATTTTGTAAATTATAATACCTTCAAGTAGGCCCTTACCCATAAAACCATTGATTTCATATACACACTGATAGATTTATCATCTGATTCTAAGTTTTTTTACGCTAAATAACAGCTGTTTTGAGGTCCAGTAGTAGATCGCTATTGTATTCTCATGTAAATGTAAGGCAGTTTAAACCAGCTGTAGTAGCAGACCTCACAAACTATTCCTTTTACTTAAGATACGTATTTGTACGTAATGTTATCAAGAAAAATACATAGCAAATATTTTTCTGTTGTTGTTAGTTACGTTTAGGGATGGCAACGATGTACCGATATATCGATAAATATGTTTCGATGTGGCGATAGATTAGTATCGATATTTTCTTTCGATAATATCGGCCATATCGATATATTGGTTCGATATATTATATAAATAAATACTGACGCTATTCTTACCCCCAACATCATCACGATTCGTAAAAAAACACATTAAAACTGCCTCTTATTCGTACGAGACATGAATTGAAATAATAAAGTAACTTTATTTAGTTTTTTTTACTTGAAGTTTTGTGGAAAATGTATTTCCAAACATTCATTTTTAAATGGTTTACCTAACAAGTATTGGAAATTAATTAATTTGTTTAATTTTTAGTGTTTATAAGGGACCCAAAGGTATTTTTAAATGTGAAAAACAAAAATAACAACGTTATTACATTAATATTTTATAATTAACATAGTGATTAAAGTTATAATTATTCTTATTTTGAATTTTTTCAGTTAACACCATAGACCAAAACTTGTTTCCTGCAGATAAATGTATTTAATTTTTACATTTAGAAGGCTATTCTAAATACGACTGCAAAATATGAGTGTATTTTTGGTCATGACATTAGATTCAATGCATAATTTTAAACTGATAAATAATTTAAAATCGATATATCAGTTACCCGATATATCGATACTTTTCTATCGATATTATCATTAGATAGATATTTCGTTGCGATATATCGATAATTCGATAGATATTTTGAAAATATTTGCCAAACGTAACTTACGTTGCGGTAATTAGCTGGATCACATCTGTTAAAGCTTAATTATTGAAGGATACATATGAAGATTAAAGCTAGTTAGATACTGGTTTACTATCGTTAAGATGCAACGTCACTCTTCTCGGAAATAGGGAAGGGAGAATATATAAAAGTGTTAGTTGTAGCCCTCCTGAATATACCAACTGCTCTTCAAATTTGTAACAAATCTAATTCGACCACCAATCTGTCAAAATCGTCAACATATAACTGTCAGTTCCACAACGCGTAAAATATGTTCTAGAAATGTGATCTTTTTTTTTTTTAACAGTCCAGAAATATCCGATCTGCTTATTTTGTTGTATAGACAAATCATCAATCCGGCCACTTAGGTTTTGATGACGGTCACTGAATGGACTCCATCAACGTGATTATAGTGAACTCCGTTATTAGTATAATCACTGATAACTCATTGACTTTTCTAATCCAAACTCCTGTCTTAAAGTAACTGAATTATAACAATAACACTACGCCACTAGTGCCTACATCAAACAAGCACGAGGGAGTTAAAGTGTCCGCATCCTACATTCTAATACTTGCAGTCAACAATTAACCTGTTTAAATCCATGATGGCCTCTATACTAACTACGTCAACTAATGGTACAGGTGACATTATGATTGCACATGACGATCTAGTGTGCAGGGCGATCAGCTATTTCAATCTAATCAAGACGGCAGCGGATCAGCTGACACTGTCGCAACCGTGTCCAGTTGCGCACTCTGGGAATATCTTGACCCCGTTGTATGGGAACTGCTACCAGCTTTGTCTTGTCAGTCTCTTCTGTATTCAACATTTGAATATTTCCTGGAATGTTACTACAGTACAGTAGGTTAAACAAAGAACTGGGGCCAGAGATGCGCATTTGACAAATTGTCAGATTAATTTGTGAGGTATAACGCTTAAGTTGTAATTAAAAATTGATAACGATGAATGTATATTCTTACATTCTTACATATGAGACGCCGACACAACGTTGTTGGTATTTTAAGGTGGATATGAATTATTATATGAGTGTAGGATGAGTGTGGATGAGTGTAGTCTGGTTACTAACCGAGTTCAACTGCTCCTCCGAAAGGGCAATTTATTAATAGCCCAACAGCCAGGGCAACTAAAGGACCTACAGATTTACGTGGAATCCGAACCACGTAGTGCTGGTCTGATTTTCAGCTGATTGACAAGCCTGATACTCAGTTATCTCCCCAACACAACATCCGTACAATGACTACCACCCAACATGGACACCCCAGACTTCTCTAGTAGTGTCCACGCCGATAGCAACCATTGAGCGGACGCCATGTTGGTATTAAGAGGACCGAGCATCCAACCTATTGCCTACAATCTCCCAAACACTTTGTCCCCAAGTAGCTGGGTTACAGCACTGCACCACCAGTGCCGATATATAAAATATCTTTAGATATCTGTAGTAATATTTACTAGGGAGGGACTGACAAAGTACAGGCCCTGCTATAGCAAGGCAAAATGGATATATGGACTATACATACTTTAGCGCACTATTTGATGCAATCTCTGTTTCCTTCTTCTCTGTAAACCTTGATAGTTTTCTAAGAGTGTTTTGCACTATCAGCCTTTTTAACTGACTGGCTATCTGGATATATACCGTAACCAGCACCGAGCATCCAAGTTTATGTTTTTTACTACATAAACAATTTGAAAGTTATCTTGAATAAGTGGTAGTGGCAACCCTGATTTATAGCTTCAATGCCTTTCTAGGTTTATTCGAAGTACAGTGTAGGCAGATCGCGTGCAGCAAGGCCGCATGGGATAGATAGGAAGCCTGGCTAGTTTTTCTTGTTCCTCTATGAATGACTCGTCAGCGTTGTCGTTTCTTCCTAGTAAAGGACTTGTCCTGAATGACCAATTGTTGTTTCGATATTAATTTAACTGGGTATATTTCAATATTACTTCTCATTGTACTTCACTAAAATATTGGTTAGAGTTCAGTAAAGTCTGGGATTATTCGGGATAAATTATTTTCCCAAAAGTATAGGCTTCTGGAAAATTCTTAAATATAATATAAGATTTTATATTTATATTTAAGATTTTTAAATATAATTTTTAATTCTTAAATCTAATGATAAGAATCGGTTAAGGCTAAAGTAACTAGGGAAAGCACTAACTTTGGGTCTGTTTCAAATTAAATTAATTTAGGGCCATTTGTTTTAATTTACCCATTTAAAAACCATAATATTTCATTTTGCTTTCACTACTGATATTAGCAATAAAGCCTCTTTTTGGGCTACGTATCAGAACCTCCCTTTTTTAAAAAAGTAGCACAAACTTTGTTATGCCCTTCAGTTAGTTGTATAGTATAAAAGCTATTATTGTGAAAAAAAAAGAAAAATCTATCCCATATTACTAGACTGTTTTTCTTTCTTTGAATCAACTACTGGATGAAATGACATTTTCAACCTCATATTAAAATTGTAATTCTTTTTTGAAGAAAACATCCCAAAATCCTAAGAAAAGTAATTGCATATTGGATTTTTATTTGCCTAAGTGACAATATTTTTATTTCATGTTCATTTGAGAATTACTCTAGGAAAGATCAGAACATTCTACTGATGTTTTAAACAGGTTGCCTAGCATTTATAGTTCTTACCTTGCAGAAAAAGCCTGATGTTTTGTATTTTTGTTTGTATGATTTTTAAGGCATATATCTTAGTTTTTAGCAAGAATGTTTCATTCCTTAGTTATTAGCAGTTGGTAGATACAGCTATTTTTCAGTCAAAATGGATTTTTTTTTCTTTTTCATAGCGTTTGTGAAGAATAAAGGACTATGGTGATGGTTACGTTTGAAAAATAACATTTGAAAATTGTATGAGTTCTGAAGGAGGGTACCTATACGTTTTATGACAGTGATAATTCTGTTGAAATATTTTATGACAATAGTTACCATGATGCAGGCTTTGGTAATAAAATCTTTGATCATTACTGGTAGTGAACTTAGCAACACTGACAATGACATTAGTAAAAACGTATATTTAAGGCAAAATAACCATTTGTGCGTGGTTTTAGTGATTAAATGGTTAACAATCGCACTTTTACAATACTTATTTTCATTTTAAGAAACAATTGCGACCTATATGTAAAGAACTCAGAAACAACGGTGGCAGTTTACCCGTTAAGGATTTCATTTCTAAATCTTGACTTCACATTACGTGTTACGTTTGTGCAGAAAAGAAATCAGACACCCAAAGCTTTGATCATGTAAACATTTCATAGTCGATATTTTTTTTCAAAGGGATTTTTTGCAGTTGCTGCTTTTAAAATAATACAAACAGACAACTGCATCCGAATGAATCAAGAAATAAGTTATTTTTAGTGCACGATCAATCACAAAAACGTAAGGAAATGACAAATGTCTGTCAAATACTAAAAATCTTTTAGAAAAGGTAGATGAATTTTGTTATCTAGGGAGTAAAATAAGGAAGAAGAGCACAATAAGAGAAGATATAGAGGAATAATAATAATAATAATAATAATAATAATAATAAATCCTTTATTGCATGGACAATATAAAAAATATTGTATCGCAAACGTCAGTATTAAAATTAGTTAACCTAAGGCTTAAATTTAAACAATCATTCATAACAATAAATACACACAAACATACATACAAGGAGGGCATTCACACAAATATATCTATAGTGTTTGAAACTCCCACAAAAGTCAACGGGATGTGTCTAGCCAATTAAGTTGGTCTCCCAGTCGTGTGCTAGGAACTCTCCGATGCTATAAAAAGCCTGGGACAACAGTATGTCTCTCAAGCGGGTCTTAAATATTTTTGAATTTGGAGCAATTTTAATTTCTTTAGGTAAGCTGTTAATTAATTTGACACCCACCTGCGAGGGCAGGTGTTGATAGACTACCGTTCTGTGTTGCCCAGTACGGTAGTCATCTCTGCCTCTAGTATTATAATTATGTAAGTCACTGCCCCTTATCAGGTTGCATTTGGACATACAATATAAAATTGTTTCTACGAAAGAATATGGAAGAGAGGATAGTCGTTTAATATGACAAAGAAAATATTATGTAATTGGAATATAAGAAAGGAAACGAAGACACTGATATACAAGATGTATTATCAGCCAATCTTACTATATGGAGCGGAAACATGGACAACAGGTGATTTGAGCAGATCATAGGCAACAAAAATGAATTTTTAAAGAGACATAGAGAAGATTAATACAAGAAAATAGAATGAGGGATGAAATATCCAGGAGAAGGGTTGAAATTGATATCGCTACAAGAAACAATGGAGAGAAGAAAGATGTAGTGGATGGGGATTGTGAAGAGGATGTGAAATAATAGATTGCGGAGGATAGCTCTGGAGAAAGAGGAAAGAAGAAGAAGACCAAGAGGAATTTTTGGGGACCAAGTTTGTATGGGATGTGGAGAGAAGAGGAACGCTGACAAGACAAGTGAACGAGGAGGAAGTGTTGGAATATACAAAAATGGAGGAGACTGTGTAGAACCACAGAAAAAGAAACAAAGATCACTTTCTTATGGTCACAGTGAACGCCTCAGAGGCAGTTATAAACAGATTACAACTTATTTACATCTTTATAGATCTGAAGTAATAAATACTACATTTATTCTTAAGTATCGAAGGGAATAAGAAAGTGACTGACAAAGTGCCTGGCAAAATGGAAAAATAACTACCGAATGGATTTAGTGCACTATTGGATGTGGCCACTGTCCTTCTTCTCTTGGGTAGGACAACCAGTGAAAACGTGGAATAGTCAAAATATGGTTATGATCAATCACTAATAATGCCCAATTTATTTATTCTCTCCTTTCATCAGGTGAGTAGAACCTGGCAGATCCAGACGAACGCTATGTTGCAGACCATGGCCTCTATGCGCACGCTACAGAACGGCGAGCTGTGAAAGCGTAGGGATCGGCTACCACATGATCGTCAGTGGCTGCCAATACCAGTCATTCGTAAAATTATGATCCGACTTTCTTGATTTCCGAAGAAAGTCAGACAGACAGTAGCACTTTAAAGAACTGAATGTGTGAAGTGAAATTGTTATCAATATTACTCTCCTGGACAGCACCTAATTGGTCATATTAATTTAACCCTGTTAACATTTTTACATTTAGTATAAGTTCATTTTATTGTACCCCATTCTATGATCTAGGTTAAAATGTAGATAATTATTATAGTATATTACTTTAAGAACGTAGTTTTATAACATGTTTGTGTAGATGTAATTTAGTTTTTAGCACTTGAAAAAAGGTTTGGGTTTTACCAAATCGAAACGTCGTGATTGGTAATTTTCACGTAATGATGGCAAATGTCCAACTACCTTTGTCTCCCTTATGTGATGCTCCATCATTAACAAATTTCAAAAACAAAATTACTCTCCAATTCGCTTGGTTCTGCAGGACTGTGCTCACACTTTATGAGTGAAGTACAGACAGTTAGCTCAGTTTGGGACTCGAACCTTGGATGTTACTGTTCTCAGTCCACTGTCTTAACCACAGAGCTACTATACAGGCTCTTCATATATTGTAAAATACAACTGGAATATATCTAAAGAAACCTAATGATACTTGGTTGAATATTTTCATACAAATATTGGTAGAATATTTGACAAATATAAGAGCAAAGTACAAATCTTTATTTAGTTATTACTTACACAAATAATACAAACCAAACAAAATGACAAAATATTTTAATTTTATAACATAAAACCAAAATTCAAATTCAATACCACTGGTTTCCGTGATTTCAACACACAAAAACTAAAGACACTATTTTGTAGGAATTTTGTACAGAAAAATGTTATTTAAATCAAACCTTAATAACAAAATCCTGGAAGTCCTTAAACATAACATAATTTAGTCTTTATATTATAAAAAGTAGACTTTTAAGGATTAAGAGGATAGATAACTACTTATAGTTTAGATGAAAACAGACCTGTCTATAATTCCTTAAATAAAGTCCCCTCTATAGTTTAATTGACGAGGCTAATCAATTTTATATAATCCAAAACTATGTACTCAGTTACAAGCAAATATTCGGAACCACTGAATAGATTTTGATGACATTTCGAAAGAATTTAGCTTTCCATAGAGACCCTATAAGAAGGATTTCTTGACATTTTATTTCAAAGGGTTAGAAACAGCCCCTCAACATTCCATTTTTTCATAAGAGTAACATTGGCATTAATTAAATTTAATAATTCACTCCAAATAGTTGATACAAAAAGTATAATCATAGACAAAAGCTTGGCTAGTTTGGTTTTCATTGTGAAATTTGTTTAAGGTTTTCTCCAAACTTCTTTGTACTTCTTTGATTCCCCCTAAATTAGACTTATAGGTTTTTACGATGTGGTGGTTTAGAGAGAACCATAAAGAGAAGAGTAAGCAAATGTAGAGAACCACCCCGTAGAGAAACAAGGGCTGTCGGTTAGTAGCTTAAATATAGACAGAGTATCCTCTACAGTTTGAATGAACACGAATAATATATCTATCTTGAGATTGAAACAAACAACGTACAGTTCGATAAGTATAAAGAATGGTAAAATATGGAAACGCTTTGACAAAAACGTTTAATTTTTGTTTAATAATTGTGTTCCATAAAGAATTATTTTTGGTCACAATAATTTAATTTAAACCGTTAAATAGTGGATAAATAATATTGTTCAATTTAGTTAGTTACTTTGAAATTCAAATGACCGCTACTCTGGAAAGGATAAACTGTTCGAAGTCCGGTTTGCGGCAATTAATTTCTCTTGAATATTAGACTTACATTGAAGATTTTCGTTCTACTCCTCGCGGGCCGTCCCCCTAAAAAAGTGAAATGTCGATAATGGTATCAACAAGTTTGTTCTCTGTAACCATGATGATGTACAAGATTTCACTTTTAAAAGTGAATTCATACAAAAGTTGTGAAAGCGTTTCCATATTTTTTCCTTCTTGTATATACGATTTATATTAAATAATTGATATTTACGTATACTAATTCAATATAATGATAATTTAATAATGTATATTAAATAATTTCTAAAGACTTGTATTTTTTAGATGCTGTGATGAGTCTCTCAATGGTTATAGATAAACATTGATGTCTTTATATTATAAAAAGTAGACTTCGTAAGGATTAAAAGGATAGATAACTACTTATAGTTTAAATTAAAACAGATCTCTCTATAATTCCTTAAATAAAGTCCCCTCTGTAGTTTAATTGACGAGTCTAATCAAACATATGATGGCTTTAATAGTTATAGATAAATAAACAAATTATAAAATTAGATCGTCAGATTTTAACAATTGTTTGTACTGGATCTTTGTTACATCGATCACAAGACAATTGTCACGGTTTTATTTATAAAATGGTAGTCTCTCTGTCTCTCTGGACTTCGTTTATTTTATATCGTCTAGCAAACGGAGGAAAATAGCTTCAAATTTTCTTATACTTTGGGAAGGTAAGAGGAGCGTACAGAGAAATAGTATATTTCATAACAAGAGTGGAAAGTGGGGTTTTGCATGTTCGATACCATATGTTTGAAGTGCGAGACTTGTCGAGCACCAATTGGTCGAGAACATACAAAACACTTTCACTCGAGTTTTGAACGATACTTTTCACTACACTACTATGAGTTAAGCTGTTTTCGTTATGTGTTTACAACCTGCGAAACATCATATTTTCAACAGCTGTCTATTGTTTACTACCGAAAGTAACATTGTTTACAACCAAAAAATTTCCACAGTCAACAACACCTGTTTTTACTCCGTAGTGTAGTGAAAAGTATCGTTCAAAACTCGAGTGAAAGTGTTTTGCATGTTCTCGACCATTCGAAGTGCTCGACAAGTCTCGCATTTCAAAAATATGGTCTCGAACATGCAAAACCCCACTTTTCACTCTTGTTATGAAATATACTATTTCACTACACTACGGAATAAAAACAGGTGTTGTTGCATGTGGAAATTTTTCGGTTGTAAACAATGTTACTTTCGGTAGTAAACAATAGACAGCTGTTGAAAATATGATGTTTCGCAGGTTGTAAACACATAACGAAAACAGCTAAACTCATAGTAGTGTAGTGAAAAGAATAATTCAGCTGTGCGTGAAGTAATGGAACTAAATTCAAACAACTGTCTTTGGTAGTGTTGTTTTCCCTTTAACTAAGAAAGGAACAGTGAAACAAACCGATGTGTTTCAGCGTTCCTTCACTGGTTAACTAGCATCGTTGATGATGAAGCAATCATTCTCATTGATTCCGTCCATCCGTCACCTGAGTTTGACGATGTCATCCTTTCTAGTGACCTCCAGTCAAACTGCCAGTCATCAACTTCTCATCTCTCCAGAGATGTGACAATACTCACTTGTTTGTGGACAATGACCGTTTTCTATTTCGATTTTAGTTTTTCCTGCACTACCTCTGTAAAGTGGAGGACACTTTAGTAATAGTACTCCATCGTTCCAGCAGTGACATTGTCCTGTCCTCTCATCCGGTACTTCTCCTATCTTCTTTACTATATCCTCAAATATACATGACACTATTTTGTCATTTTGTCTGGAGTATTTACCTTTAGTAATTCTTTTATTTAGTTCTATTATTTCATGTTCTCAAAATTAACTTTTTAACTCCTTTAACGCAACATTCAACAGAACCTTCTCATTTGCTTAATTTGATATATATATATATATATATATATATATATATATATATATATATATATATATCAGTGACCTCCCATTCCAAAGTAAAGAAAAGATTGTAATGTATTTTGATGCCACTACAGTACTTGTAACCAGACACACAATAATTGAAATGGGGCAAGCGACGAGAAAAAAATATGAAAATGTTAGATGAGTGGTTTATAGCAAATGGGATGAACTTAAACAAAGAAAAGACAAGCTTAATTCACTTCAAAACAAAAACAACAATTGGTACAAGCAAGTTGGATATAGAGACACCGGAAAGAGTAAAATTGCTAGGTCTGGTCTTTGATCCACCGCTTAGTTGGACAAATCATATAGAACATATTACCTCAAGACTGAATAAAGCAATGTTTAACATGTCATATAGTTAGCAAGAGAACTAGGCTGACGTTATACTTTGATTATTTTGAATAGATTTTGCATTATGGAGTAATTGTGTGGGGACGTTCAAATCACTGGGAAAAAATATTTAAAGCTCAAAAAAGAATGATAAGAGTTATGATGGGCACGTCTTCAACAGAATCTTGTAGAAGAACATTTAGAGAGTTTGATGTTCTTACATTTCCAGGATTGTATTTTTGTTGGAAGTGGTAAAACATGTACATGAAAATATATTTTCTTACCAACAAAATAATGTATTTCACGACTATGATACAAGGAATAAATGTAAACTAAGAGTTCCCAAGCATAGACTAAGAAAACATGAAATAATCCCATTTTACAGTGGTATAGAAACATATAATAAAATACCACATGAGTACAAACGTTTGGGGAATGCCAACCAGCTCTATCGAAAGTTCAGGCAGTTTCTCGTTGACCGAAGCTACTACTCAGTCCGGGATTATTTGCAGGATGAAGTAGTCTTGATTTAGTACTAAATGGAACTAGACAAAGAAAGGAGAGATGTATATGCTCGCATTAAATAGCTGGTAGATTAATTTATTTTTTAGGTTAGAAAATTAGTGTTAAGTATGATGAGTCACCAGATTGCAGCAAATGTTCTGTAAATACACAAATTTTACACTAATTATGTGACAATGAACCATTATCATTATCGTATTTTTAAGTATGATATAGTAAATTGAATAGACCATCATATCCGATTATTTAATGACTTATAATTGATAGGAATAGTTTTTAGCATTTTAGGTAATCCGGTTGATTGTAAATTCCCCGGTACTAGAGTAGTACCTGGAGGAGAAGACGGTAGGTATCACGCGCATTTCCAATGGCGTCACATAGGCGAAGTGGCAGCCGGTTGGAACAACAAGCAACTAATAAATACAAAAATACTTGTTTTAATTCCTGTAGTTACAATTCAAACTATTTGGTGGTGAGTAGCTTGCTCACTGTTTAGCTGAAAGCTCTCACGTGATTGGTAGATTTAATTTTCGATATAATAATCAAATCAGAATAATTAAACCAGCTGACTTCGGCCATGTAACGTCACAGTCTACTGCACAGCCTCACCGTCTGTTCTAGTAACCGTGGTAAATTCACAAACTAGTAGTAAGTATATATTCAGCAGATAAGCTGTTTGGGGTGAGGCCAGGTGGAGTTGTGGCAACACTCCACCTGGCCTCGGTGTCCGTGGTGAGGTCAAGGATGACGGGTTGGCCGTTCTAACACTGTCCTCACACTTAACGAGATCGGTGTTGACTTTTATCTGTTTACAGTTTGCGATAAAGGTTTTTGGTCCTTTCAGACCTGATTTATGGTGATATTAACGACTTTATTTAGTCAGTTTAAAGTAAATATGAGATTCTTTTCGATTTTATTGTCCATTTATATTAAGACATGTTTCTATCTACTACAATTATTGAAACTATTTCAACTATAGATAAGTCTCTGTCAATTTATCTCTTGCGAAAATCACTATTTAGTGAATCATCACAGCATCTACAAAATTATAAGGCTTTAGAAGTTTAGCAGAAGTATTCTTTCTGAGCTATATACGCGTGCTAAAAACTGATTTCAATATATTTTCTTTTAAAGAACTAAAATACAGTAACTAATACCTAAACCGGTCATCATAGACCTTTTTACTCTTCACCATATGAAGGAGAGAGTTGATGGCGTTGCAAATTAACATGGGAGGTTATTTTTGAACAGAGTAAGTGTGCAATGTGAAGAGAGAAAAAAAAATCACACGAGGGAGTTACAGGGTTGGCACATGAAGCGTTCATGGTTGTTCCTTAGTTGATAATAAAAAAATAACACATTGTAACATCATTTAGATTTCATAATTTTAAAATTAGACTAATTATGCTTGGTCATCCATCCCCATGACCAAGCATAATTTTTTTTTATGGATTATGATGTTGTTTAAAAGCACCCACAACGCACAATTTAGGCATCATCCATCATATGTATAGTAGCATTTAGACACAAGTTAGATTTTAAAATTATATTGGACTGTGTTATTACTGAAACAATTTACTTAAAGTGAAAAAGAGTACATGAAAATTTGAAGAGATGCATAAATTAAACGAAACACAAAAAATAGCTTTTGGACCACCGCAATACTTTTTTATTCTACGAGTATGGGAAGAAGTAAACAATTGTAAAACTAATGACTATTGCCAGGTTTAATCTTTGAATCCTTTTCTTGATGTTTTTTTCATGGATTAAATTGCGGCATACAGTTAGTGTTACATTTTTACACAGTAAATAAAACCTGTTAAATCATTTTAAATTAATTCATACAAGTATATTCATAGTGTAATGTTCAACGCAACAGGGTTATGAGCTATTAATGGCACACTCATGGCAACTTCACTTCCTTGTTTATCGGGGCAGAGAAATATAACTCCTCCAGAGATAAGACGTAAGGAGGCGCTACTTAAAAAATGCAATAAGATCTTGAATGCCCCGCACCTCCCATTACATAGGATCTCCCACGTCAGAACGGTCGCTTAAAATCTCGAAACCCACCTCTACGTACTGCTCTCCAGTTGAGCAGATCAAATATCTCGCCCAATATTAGCTGGACCATGGCGTGGAACAGTTTTGATGGACAAATTGAGTTGCTTATTATCGATCCGTCAATAACTATAGTTGGGATGAACCTCCCTCGTAGAGAGTGGACACTGTTGAGTAGCTTCCGAACTGGCGTGGGCAGATGTAACTACTAGAAGTATAAATGGGGATTGACATCAGAGATCAGTCATGTGATTGCGGGGAGTCTATCCAAACAATCGATCACATAGTTACAGAGTGCCTCCTGAGGTCTTTGCGGAGGGATTAGCTATCATGAACAGAATCAGTGAGGCAGGTTTTAAATAACTTGATGAATTGGATTTAGCTTTGTGACATGAGTTCGTTATATATTATTAATATACGTATGACATGAATTTGGGATCTTGATCCGAATATATAATGCAGCTTTTTTATTTTTAAAATTGATAAATAATAGCTGACAACAAACTATACGTTACATATACTATATACAGTGATATGAAATCAATCACTGCAGTAAAATACGCACATTTATTGCGATATTTGAGTTTAGGTGGGGGGGGGGGGGGTGAGCTCGTGACAACTGCTAAAAGAAGAGTCGCAGACTTATGACACGGGTATCCGTCTGATTGAAATGGTACCGTTTCGACACACGGGGACATTGCCATTTATAACTCATGTCTACCGGTCGTGATTCCAGTATTGCAGATCCTACCCGGATGGCTCGATGACAAAGTGGTTGGACGAATTGACTGTCCGGCTGTCAAAGACACGATTGCGCGGCACGGTTAGTCATTTCTTCGTATTGTGCAAAAGGGATGGGTTTGTGTTGGCAATGTTCCTAGGCCTCATATAAATGTTATATACCTTACAAAAGGCAAAAATAAGCTACGCTTGTATTGTTTTGTTTATTTAGAAGAGATGACAAAAGATAAAAAGACAATGATGCAGTTCAGATTCCACTAAAAGATTTTTTAATGAATATAAGAATTTTCATAATAGGCATTAGGTCTCTTGATTAGTAATATATAACCATTTTGGTAAAGATAAAACAGTACACAACTCTACTAAATGTTTTTAAACAACTTATGTAGAGTTCCCGTATTTATTACTCTACTGTACAACAATAAAATTAAAACTAACACTTTTAAAGATACTAAACCTCTCTGTTAGATGCTACTTATGCATATTTTAATACTATCAAACATTTGTTAAGTGCTTATATTGTATTCTAGAATCAAATTTATATTTATTTATATAAATATGAAACTGCACTTTTAGATTTCATCTGAGGGATGGTAATTGTATCGAAAAAAGCTAATTTTGGAATTCTTCAATTTGGATACCAAAGAAATCAAATAATTATTTTCTATAGATTCTCTCTCATAACATAATATCAAGTAATTTCTTTCTGAAGATTCTTTTTGTTAGATTGGTTTTATTTTGTTTCACATTGGAAAATAGTGTTTACTTATAACTTTTGATTATGTAACAAACATTTATAGACTGTTACATGGATATTGGTTCAGTTACCAAATATCACCTTTATTTTTGTACATTTAATAAGTTTGTGACTTGTTCAGTGAAATTGTAGCTATATAAACTAAACAGACGGTCCAAGGCAATGCATTTTCTGTAGACGCATGCCTGTGGTGCTATCTGACGGTGATCGGTTTCAAATAAGAACTCGAACGGCTGTTTCGCGTAATATTAGCTCAGCTTTTAGTCTTCGTCTGCGTGTGTTGGAGAGAGATAGAGATAGAGAGAGAGGGAGACCGCTGGCGCTACCTGTGGTGACAGAACACGAACTATTTTCATAGTACAAGAAAACCGGATTCACGAGACACGTATGAAATGAAATGGAATGATATGAAAATAGTCTTTATTAACGTGGTGAAGTTAGTACTATTTAGTCCTCTGTTCCACTTAATCACACACACGAGCGGACATTCTTGTTTCTATAGTCTATGGTGAAACTAAAACACACCCGTACATGCAATACCAAGAGCTATCGTATGCCCAAACTGTCATTGTCCCACATCATGTTGTGTAAGGCTAATTTGCCTGCTAACTGAGCCACGAATTGGCTCTACTTTACTTATTGTTTGGAAACAACAGTGGCCAAACAATAGGTAGGCGACAGTTAGGTACTTGTAGTAACTGTCCGCGTAACTGACCGCCGTGGTTACTGTGGGTCACGAGCACAACAGTCGTCGGTTCTTATAATTTATTTCCTAATAATCATTGAATTTTATTTTCTTTATTTATATTAAGATAAGATATAAATTGTGACACCAAAAGGTGAATAAGTAATCAACACACATAGGGATGGCAAATATTTTACATATCAATATACCGAATCATCGATATATCGCAAACCAAATATCGATATAAAAATATCGATATATCGGGTAACTGATATGTCGAACTTATACTTGTTTGCTTAAAACTACACATGATTTGTTTGCTTAAAACTATGTACTAACTCTTATGTCATGACCAAAAATACACTCATGTTTTGTTGTCACTATTTAGAATAGCCTACTGAATGCAAACATGTGTGGTCTATGAGGGTGAATGAAAAGAATCAAAATGGGAATAATCAAACCTTCTATTATTATGTAAATTATAAAATAATAATGAAATGACATTATTATTTTTGTTTTTCACATTTAAAAATGCATTTAGGCTTCTTATAAACACTAAACATCCACCCACTGGTCTACAATAAACTAGTTTTTAAAGCGTTAACTTCAACTAAAAATTAAAGTTACTTTATTATTTCAATGTATGTTTAGTACACATAAGAGGCAATTTAAATGTGTTTTTTTTCGAATCGTAATGATTTTGAGGAGAGAATAACGTCAATAATTAGTGATATGATATATCGGACCAAAATATCCATACAGCTGATATTATGGAAAGAAAATATCGTTACTGAAATATCAATATATCGAAACATATTTATCGATATTTCCGATATATCGTTGCCATCCCTAAACACACATGGCGAGAAAATAAATATAGCAGTAGTTGGTTGATGGGCGGTAGTATATTAGAGCCCAGCCTCATAAATTAACGATTCTCAGTTCGAGTCGATCTCAGTCGTGTTTGACTAAGTTTCATTGATTAACTTTCATTCAAAGGAATAAGAAATTCAAAGAAATCAGTTTCACTCTTTTGTGGTCCCTCTGGTCTGAGAATAGTAAACATGGTCCACCAAAATCGATCACCTTTATGCGTGACCTTTTGTTATGCAACTTTCACTTGTTATGTATTTCTATCAACATTTATCATGAAGTATTTATATGAAAGTATTTCAAACTATATCATTATAAAACAAACCTATAACAATTACATACTATAAGCTAAAATTTATCAAAAACGTGGTTTCTTAAAAACTAATACAAACAATTTAAAAAAGACATAGAAAAAGTCATAAACTAACAATTCACACAAAACAATATTAAAAAAAAAAAAAAATATTACCTTACTCAATACCGTATATATTTATATATATGACGGAAATCCCCGAATAATTATTCTCACTGACGTAATCCACTACAACGTCAATGACGAACTAAGTAGTTGTTTAATATTATTTTTACCTTACATTATTTTATTAGTTCTGAGTTTTAAATGAGAAATCGTTCAATAACATTTAAATTCATAATTTTGAATAATTAAAAAGGCGTATTTGGCAATTAAAATATTTATTTCTCACAGAAAACTGTTACAGATTTGTTATGAACGAAAATTTAGGCAATAAATAATAAAATCCGCTTGTAAAAGAAGAAGATCAAGAACAAAACCTTGAGGAACACTCTATAGATTAATCATAAAAGCCTTCAAAGTTTTCAAAGTGAGACCGCTCACTAAGGTTATTAAGCTATACAATTTAAACATTGTTAAACACAATTATCCTGATTGATGGAGCTTACGAAGATAATATATAAATATAGATTTATCCTTGAGTAGCACTTCAAATGAAATTATTTGCTAAATTGGCTTAATATCCTTTACCTAACTTAATACTCATTTAATTGCCGTTTAGGTCCGGTAAGTTTGTGGACTAATGTCTCATTATTTGGTTTTCACTGCCCCCTAAACCAAGAACCAAGGCTAGCAAGGTCGTTCGCGGAATGCGACCAAGGAGGCCATCTCCGCGAGGACTCAGCGACTCTCACCACAATACAGATTAAAGTGGCGGAAAAGGAGTGATAAACAAGCATCCTTTTTAGGGATTTTAATGGAAAGAATGTACATAAACAGTGTCTATAAAAATCAGAGTGTATAGTGTTTATAACACAATTATAATTGGGCAGGACAGTAAGCGACGACCTGCGTGTTACATTTAGAACATATAAGGGTTTCAGCACTGGAGGGGAATAGTTCCATCGCTGCGCCTCTATACATCACGGGCGTGACTAACTTCCACTTTCAAG
This sequence comes from Stictocephala bisonia, assembly GCA_035578905.1. Lineage (NCBI taxonomy): Eukaryota > Metazoa > Arthropoda > Insecta > Hemiptera > Membracidae > Stictocephala > Stictocephala bisonia. Next base: position 8,152,368 of record JAQJVL010000002.1, on the reverse strand, counting down.
CTTCGGTTTGTGTTCAATTTCCACAAAATTGTTTCGTAGAAAAAAACTTTAATATGTGATTAGCTTTGTTGTAAAAACCACTTTTGGCGTTTACAAATTATGTTAGTTTCAATGTTTAGCGGTCGTGTTGTTTTTAATATTTTGTATACCAATGTGATTTAATAATCAATTATATTGATGATCTTAATATCAGCTGTCCTTTCTTTACTCAAGCAAAAACTAAATTATAGCAGAGCTATTAGCTTAGCATTTAGTCGTTCAGCAACAGCGTGCCAAGCTGGTGAACAGCATAACTTCATTATATTCGCTATTGCCACATAGATTATTCACAGATATGATCACTAAATATTCTCTAACACAACAGCACTAGGCCTTATTGGCTGTAACAGTGAGGCAGTGAAGTGATGCAATCAGATGTCAGTGCCAGACAAATAACGCTACTGTATTGTAGGTCACAGATCAGCTGATTACATCGATGTTCCTAACGGCATTGTTGCCGAAGCCAATCAACAACGTGTTTCACGATAAAACCAATCGGGTGAATCCATGAATTTACAACAGCAATCACACCACTGTTGCGGTCGCTGTCGTATTATTGGTTTGTTTTCTCATCTTGTAAATTTATCGAGTAATTTGGGGTGGGGAGGAGACAAATTACATTATGTAACATTGATGAGATTAAAAACTACAGAGAGAGAATATTGGCGGTTTCGACATTACTTTAGAGATGGGATCTTGTAGGTTATGTTAGTAAGGTTATCTTGGATAGGTTAGGTTATTTTACTCAAATTTAACGTGTCCCATAGTACGTTTGATTATATTTAACGTGTGCTTTCAAAAGAACAACATTTTATAAATGTATTTAGTTCTTTAAGAATGTGTTTTATTTTATTCAGTCAACGACACAGAGCCATCTACATTACAGAAAATTAGACCTACGCACATCCTTGAAAACAAATAGGTTACAAACAGTTTCAAAATAGGACATGAGTACAAATTCAACGTTACTTTAGAACAAAACATATTACATGAATGCTCACAGATAATGTTAAATATCTCCTTAATACTTTTAAAACTAATTTCTGTAGTTAAATTTAATTTTTTTTGGCAAGGTATATAAAGCTGTTACCAAAGGTTTAAAACTAGGCCATTTTTCTAAGTTGATGAAAAATTACACTACACTATTGTTCAAGTGATTGTACAAATCAGGTGGCTTTCCTTAGATAAACTAGAGTCAATCCATTTTTAAATGTACCAATCATGTAGATATATGTCTTAAAACATATATGATATAAACAGTAATAATTTAATTACGTACCCGTAACAGTTATTCCTCTGTTGATATTGTCACAACCTATAGAGTCTGTAATTTAAATTTTTTAAGTCAGAATTAAATTTAGATAAATTAAAGCTTAAACCCAAGATTGCAGTTTTAAGCAAGTGCCTGATTTTTAACCTTGAATATTAATTTTAAGTAAATTATTTAATTATTGAAAAAAAGGAAATAACGACTTCTCAACCATACTCTACCCATTAGAGAATTAGTGTAGAGTACAGGCTGAATAGCAATTATAAAAACTAACAGTCAAGGCCAGGATACGAACCTCTGACTCCAGTTAAAAGTCCTGACGCCTTAGACCATTCGGCTTCTAGCCATCCCAAAAATTACTAAAGTTTTAAAATTAATTTTAAAAGTTATAAATGCGTAACGTGCCTTGATCTTTCAGGTTTATAGTACATAAAGATTCGAATTTTAAGTTGGGTGTTTTCTATATACTGTGGTACTTTATTTTTGTAAGAAACATAGAGTTGTAAATAGATATTTTCAATTTGGAGAAGTAAGGAAATTCGAACGATTTCAGCATCTTGCTAAATGTTTGTGTAGTCTTTGAGATGTCCGACATTCCATAAAGAAAACGAATATATCCGTTTGACTATAGGGAAGAAAGAAACTATAGGGAAGAGATCGCATCTATAGTGTGCTGAATAGGTGTCGAGTAGTTATTTTGTAAAGTTCTCTAATTATCTGTGCGGTTGGTAGGGCCACAACCAGTGTCCCTCCCTTTATCCCCCCCAAATCCTGAAAAATAAATATATTAATTATTAATACAAAATTATAAAGATTTACATTTATAGTAACTGCCACTGAGGTGTTCGCTATGACAATGACATCTGTTCCTTTATTTCTGTGGTTAGGCTGAGTGCCTGAATGTTGTAAATTTAACGTTTAATTTTATTTTTACATACTTTGGTTTTAAAATTGATTGGAAATATTAGTTTTCATACTATTTACCATATGAATAATAGTAACTTTCATTGATAGGGATATGCATTTCACAACCAACAACAGATGAACATATTTCAATGCATTTTTATAAGTAGGTACTTGATTCTTACTGACGAGGGAAGTATTAAAATATTTCCAAGACAGTTTGATATTACACCCTTATCAACAAGGATAGCTATTTCATTCTCATTATTTCTTATAAAAAGCTGTAAAACATTTGTTATGAACGAAAATGTGGGCAATAGATAATAAAATATACTAATAACAAAGTTATCAAGAACAGAACCTTGAGGAACACCTACTCAATCTATAATTAATCACAAACACCTTCAAGGTTTTTTAAGATGAGAACCATCACCAAGTATATTACACTATTAAAGTTAAGCCCATTTTTAAACACAATAATTCTAATTTAAAGCACATGTGAAGTAAAAACTTGGAATTATATTTTAATATACATTAGAGGTAAATTCCATGAGAAAGTTTCGCCTATGTTTCTTTTTTTCTCTGTGATGAGGCCTGAAGATTATACATTTAACATTCAATTTTATCTTACCTAATTCTAACCTTATTCTACCAATTTCCCATAGACTATTAATTTTGTGGGGAACTTATCAAGCAGAGCAAGCAGGAGAATCAGTACAGTACAAGGTGATTACTGATAAAAACGAACAGTCAATTCCAACTAGGAGGATTCGAACCTGCCCTATCTCTGACTCAGGTACAAAGTCCTGACGCCTCAGATCACTCGGCCATTGGTTCTTCCAGAGCTCAGGATATAACCCTGATTATGTCAGCCTGATTCAAGACAATATTCCTCTGATAGGTAACACTCTAGAATGTGGTAACACCGGCGTACAAAGTCTTACACGTATTGTATATGCATGCTAACTAAGTGGGATAATTGGAGAAAGTCTTGCGTCCATCCTGAACTCTCCTAGCTGAGTCTGCCTAGAGTCGCCACCATCAGCGAGAGTGTCTTATGGTGTTACAGAACTAAGAACTACCTACGGAAGGGGAAGATGTAACATATATCCAACTGTAACACGTGAAATCACTCACCACCGTCTTTATGCTTTACTTCCTACATAAACGTAAACATTAACATCGCAGAACACGACTTTTCCTCATTTGTGAAAACATATGACACTGTAAATTCTTCATTTACTGCTAAAGTTTCTTCAGATATCCTTAACTACTCCAAAGTCAATAGACAAAAGACAAATAGATTGACAAATTCTTCAAGAATTGTATAGCGTCAGTGTTACACATTTTTTCACGATTTAAAAAATTATGATTTCAGTAGGTCATAGAGCTGCTTGAACTTTGAGGAGTGTTGCGTCCAAGAACTCTTGATGGAATACATGGGTCGATCTGCGAACCATAAATCAAGCTTCTGTTTAAGAGCACTGCCGGTAAGGGATTTCCTGATTAGAGGAAGAAGGTTAAAAAATGTATTCCAGCAAAATATGATTTCTTCTCGTATAGTGCCATTCAGTGCTGAGCTGTGGGCATTGTCTGGTGTTGTATGAATGTCTTGCATGTCCTCTTGGAAGTCCTAACTTATCTGCGAGGAGAATTACTTCTTGAATGTAGAGTGCTACCACTGTCTTTATCTTGAGGGCTTTGAAGGTTCCCTACAGCTTTCATGACTGTCTAGGTTGGCCAGTGACCTTACTGCTGCCTTTTGTATCTTGAGCACTCTTGTGAGTTTTGATACAAAGGTTTGCATATGTATTACAATTTTAAGTTATTGAAAGTCACCATATCAAAGAAAAGAAGCGAAGTATTCATTTGGGACTAAAGCAGGTTTCACATGCGGTAGCAACGAGCTCAATACTCTCCACCAGAAAAATGTTTTTAGAAATGGCCTAAACGTATTTGTGAATATCTAAGCCCTAACTTATTGAAACTACACTGACATACAGAAATATAATATACCATGAATCAGTTTTTAATTTAACTAAACATTAAAATTAATATAACTTCTATTGTGAAATACAAAAATTAATTAAAATGTTCAATACATGAACTTATTTTCATCTTAATATTACTGCACTTCCAAACATTACTACTACCTTATAGCGAATTTCGGGGTCATTTTCGAATTTCGCCAACAGTTATAAGTGTGCCAGTCTATGCCATTATGACATATATCGATTGGTAATAACATTTCTACAAACATTTTCTCAGTTACTGATTACATTTTTTAATTCAAACACCCAATGTATTTTATAATCTCATTCATTCGCCAATTTCTCACTACGTCTAGTAATGAATGCTTGTGGTGCTAAAAGGTATTTTATTTAAGATTTCTATTGTTTTAAAATAGTTTGCAGAAACCGCAATAATTGATTTTAATACGTTTGGACGTATCGTTTGTTGTTGTTGTTTTTTCTTTTTTTAAATATGAATATCCTAAACAATAGTACAAGTTCCAAGTAACACCATTCCATCGGAAAGAAATGGTAAATCATGGTATACTATGCAGTCGTGGGATAAATCAGAAATAAAAACCTGAAACTTTCAAATAAAAGTCCTGTGTTTATAGAAATATTTACTAAATAAATGAAAATTTTCTTTTTATTTAATTCGACAACATGTTTTGGATTTGTAATCCATTTTATTTGTCATATATTTACCTTTTAACTGTATCAAATTAATATATGTAAATTAATAAAAACATTAGAAAATAAATAAAAATGTTAACATTTGTGAAATATTCACAAATGTATACTATTTATTTACAAAATGGATTCATTTTATTATCATCTTTTACTTGGTGAGACTGACTGGTCTTAAACGTAAGGACTTTTCATAGACCAGGTTCACTTTCTGCTCTACTGGCTCTCTGTATTAATAAGTTCTCCTCAAAGATCAACTTCCTATTGGAAATGGTCAGAGTAAAACTGAAAATATCAGGTTTTCCTAAAGAAAAAAAAAACTTAAAACTGTGTTAGACGCCAAGGTGTTCAATTAGTGAATGCTGTATGATTGATATTAAAGGAATTTAGAGATCTACATTTCCATTAACTAAGATCAAAAGGAAATATTTGTTTCTGAAGAAATATGTACTGAAGAATCATTAGGAAACAATACAGGAGGGAGCCGGTGGCTGTGAAAGCAACCCGCGATGAAATGGCCTCGGAACGGGAGAGTCTTACACAGGTAATGATGGACACGGCTTTATACTTAACCCAATGTTGTAATATGGGGCAGATTGTTGCAAAATACGCAGCCACCACGCGTTTGTGGCTGAACACCAGTTCGAAGATAATATCTCTCATTTACCTTGCCCGAACTCATCTCATTGCTGCCAGTTTCTTATTTCCAAACAAGCTGTTTCTTAACGGGTTCCTTCTCATAATTTTTGTGTAATTTGAGGTACATTTGAAAGAAATTTCAATACATTTACCCAACGGGGCCAAATAAGAACAAGATGAAAAACACAAAGCCTCAAATAAAATTCCATTAAGGTTTTTATTTACCTTACAGAAAAAAGAAGAAAAAAAACACACACACACACACACACACACACACACACACACACACACACACACACACACACACACACACACACACACACACACACACACACACACACACACACACACACACACACACACACACACACACACACACACACACACACACACACACACACACACACACACACACACACACACACACACACACACACACACACACACACACACACACACACACACACACACACACACACACACACACACACACACACACACACACACACACACACACACACACACACACACACACACACACACACACACACACACACACACACACACAAAACAAGGACTGTATATAGGTCACATATTATTATATTCTAATGAAATATAATTATTTAGGATAGTTTCTTTTTATTTATTTATTTATTCTTAAGACGCTGACCGTCAAGATATGGGTGAATACGGATTTCCTATGAGTGTGCTCTTAATACCGACTCTTAATACGGATGCTCGGTTCTCTTAATACCGACATAGCGTCCGCTTGATGGTTGCTATCGGCGTGGACACTACTAGAGAAGCCTGGGGTGCCCGGTTAGGTGGTAATCATTGTGCGGATGTTGTGTGGGGGAGATAACTGAGAATCAGGATTGTCAATTAGCTGAAAATCAGACCAGCACTACATGGTTCGGATTCCACGTAAAGCAGTAGGCCCCTTAGTTGCCCTGGCTGTTGGGCTATTAATAAATTGCCCTTACTGAGGAACAGTTGAACTCAGTTAGTAACCAGACTACACTCATCCACACTCATCCTACACTCATATAACTATTCATATTCGCCTTAAAATACCAACAACGTTGTGTCGGCGTCTCATATGTAAGAATGTAAGAAAGAAGAATGTAAGAATGTGATGGATGTTGGTGAGCGAATGTAGTTACGAACTAAAGCTGACTATTCCTTAACACGTTTCATTAATAAACACCCCAATGACAAATGAACATCCGGTGGTTATCAGCTGATCCCTTTAAACATGTGATATTATTTTTATTGGGAACGAAATGAGCACCTTAGCCTATGAATCTGGGATTCAACCAACTACACTACTGACAAATTGAGGCAGCGGCCATTTAAATGTTATTCTTTAATCTGTGGACAGTGATTATTTTGTGAAAATATAATTTTCACATTGATAATCCGTTGTAATAAATGTGAATATGGAAATTAAAAAATTGAACTTCATTTTTCTGTAGGTCGATTCTGAAGCTGACGAAGGCGTGAAAGAGAAAAGACGTGCATATTTGAGATTAAAACTGCTGAATCACACAAAAAAACAATAAGTTCACTATTCATGTATTCAAAAATGGAGGCCAGTTTATTTATTCTGCAGAGGTGCTTCTTCGGCGTGACTTGTGTACGTCGGGCCACTCGGCTGCCCACAAGGGTCTCGCCTTTCACCCTGAATATATTACAGTCAAGTGATGGGTCCCAATAAACGGTGACCATACTAATGGGATGTGTTTACATTTTTACATTTACATAGTGTCTTTCAATATCAATGTGAAGTGTGACCAAACTTAGCTAAGTACACTGGTACGTCAATAAATAGCATAAGTTGAAAGCTAAATTGATTGGGCGAAATTACAACATAATCTAGCAATAACAATCACTGTCAATTGAAGAAAGACATCTTTAAATGTAGATGAATGTTTATTAACTGCTAAGTCTTTTAGATATGTGGATTTAAAGCTGAATCTGTCTAATAACACATTTAAAAAAACTAACACGTGAGTAAACAAGTAAATTGTATTTCTAAAGAAGTTAGGTTTTAAAATAATTGTAATTTAGAATATATACTTCATACACATTCATTTATGTTTTACTAGTTCCATTGACTTACATTAGAATATGAAACATTAGAATAAGAAAATGAATACAATAGAATATGAAAATCAATGCATACGTTTGCTTTAGGCATTAAAACTCACACGCACTACTAAAAAAAAAAAAAAAAAAAACACGATGCTCCACGTCGCCACAACGGGGTGGCAAAATGGAAAAGCCCCACTCGGCGTTCACTCTTCCAAGTATTTAGTAATCTCAAGACTTCCTCAGTTCATATAATATATATTTTTTTAGTGAAAGCTTTATTTTTAATGAAGAAGCTAATCCTGTTATGGAAGATGGCGTTTCTCTTTTAGATCCTATTTCGACTAAATCTTTTAGATCCTATATCACCTATGCCTTCATCACATTCTGTCAAATATCTATAGTCATCAATACTATATTGGTGGGTAGATGGGCTTACCACTGAAGAAAAAATAAAAAAAAGGAAGACCAAAGGGATTTAGGTTTGGAAGCAAAAGTAGTGAAGACACTGACTCGTTTTAAAAGGAAAGAATTATTGCATTCAGGTTATCAATTCCTTCGTTATCTAATATTTATTTGAAGACGTCATAAAATATCAAATTAATACTTACGTTACAGTCATAAATGATCACATGCTCTCTGGTTAGTGGTGTGGAGAAAAGAAGCATAACGAAATACAGCTGATTTGTCTGATTTCTCAATGTAATATTTTATAACCTTTATTATATTAAAAATCAAACAGCTAATAAAAAGTATTGTAATAAAATGGTTTAAATTTACTGAACTCCCAAAGGTAGTGTTCTTGGGCCCCTCTTATATATCTTATTTACTGCTTACCTCCCATTAGACAAACATTCTCATTTTAATAAACCCTCGATTTTACGGACCCTGATTGAACGGATTTTGGATTTAACGTACAGCTTACGGATGTTTTACAGTATCTAAATTACTATATGTATAACACGCACTGTAGGAATTGTTATACAATAGTTTTATTTATAAAAGGTGTAGGGCAGATTTAACTGACAATCTGCTTTAACGAACTAGAGCCTGTCCCATACAGTCCGTTAAATCGAGGGTTCATTGTACAACATTTGCTGATGACACATCTATTATGTCAATTCATAATGATCCTGTACAAACATCGATTCACTTGCAAAAAAATTAGGATGATATTATTACATGGTTTAATATTTGGAGGATAAAAGTAAATTAAAACAAATCAAGTCATATAACGTCCACATTAAATCAAAATTATAGTCCTCTAATTTAAATTACTAATATTAAGTTACCTCAAGTATCAGAAGTAAAATACTTAGGAATGCATATTGATAAAAGACTGACTAGGAAATCTTACTTCTGGTCAAAGAGACAAAATTTAAATTTGAAAACATATAAACTTCATTGGCTTTTAGGGTTTAAATCCAAACTCAACTCGAAAAACAAATGGTTATTGTACAAAACTAACATATAATTCAAGACAGCACAATACTTGTTCAAATTTTATAAAATGTACTCAATGTACAATTCATCAGAAAAGGTTGTAAAGAAATAAATTGTTTAAAACAATATTTACGGAAACACAAGTTGTTACTTTCATTCAAGTGTTTGTTAAGTTTATTTACAAAACATAAAAAGTGATTTATCTACCCAAATTCAAAGATACCAAGAAAATATCGTGAGAAGAGTACTATAGATAGCGGCACTTAAAAAGCGGCACCAACTGAATGCACATGTGCGAGAGAGACGCACCGAGTGGTGGAACTGAGATAGAGAACTACTCTTCCCCCACTGTGTCGTTCCAGTTAATGTTGTATGGCAACCAGGATTACGGAACGACGCGGGCTGGTAGCGAAATAGCATCTCCCCTACATTATCACCAACTACATAAAAAATCGTGACCATTGGTTGGTTTGATTAACACTAACGAATCAAGCTTAGAACAGTTAAATTAAATCATTATTGAATAGTTCAATAACATTGTTCAAATAATAATCAATAATAACAATAACACAATGAATAATAGTGTAAGCAATAAATAGCAATTAAGCAAACTTATATGGTTCATTTTATTTTTTTTTTTTCAACTAAACACTATTACAGAAGTTGAATACTTGAAGACGAAAGTCAGTTACGCATTGAGAGGTAGAAAGATTCTCCTTTACTCCTGAAATCCCTACATTTGCTAAATATAACAGGCAGGTCGCTTACTGTCCAGCCCAATTATGGTGATTTTACGCGTACTGGGGATATTTATGCCATAAAATAGATTGATAACAAGGCTCTCCTTGCCTTATCAAACTTCCATGACCTCGAACAGCAACAAGTGATAAGAAAGCTGAAAACAGGCTAAAGATTATATCTAAGTTATCCTGAAACAATTGCTTCTCATACAGTTGATTCACTATTACAATTGTGTTGATCGTTATGATAAAATAAAATAGACAGCAACAGTAAAAAATGGAAAGATGAACCCAGAAAAATTCTGTTTAATTTCTATAAGACTGAGTCAATGGTACAAAATTGCTTTTATTTCTATTACAATTTACATAATTTTACTATTCTATCTTCTGGATTTAAAATGTACTGCTGATTATTCATACAATTACATGCAATTGAACAGTAAGAATGTTCAAACAACAAAACGATTTCCACAGTTCGTATAAGATTACCAACATAGAATTCTGTAATTACACTTTTTTTATTAAAGGACAATACTGTCCAATTAATGATTGATTGGAAAAGGAAGACTCCCCTAGCCACATCTTTGACACAGCCTCAACAGATTTTGATCTATTGACGAATATATCCTTGAATAATTTCCAAAACATTTAGTTCAACTACTTATGGTACTCCAGTCCAGGCAAATCATGACGATTCACCCTTTTCGGGTATAGCCACATATGTGTCACCATTAAATATGAGAGTCCGTTTATTTGTTTTGTCTAAATGCAAATACCTTTGTTCAGGATCTGATGAAATTTATAATTTTTTTAATTAAAATAATTAGGTTACGAGTTTTTTTTATTAGTCACATACTTAAAATACAATAAGTTTACAGAAATGACGAATTTTAAATGTTTCAACTCGTGGTGGCATCCGTTATGTATCCAAAATTTGAATGCTTAATTTATGAATTTTTCCATTACATTACCTGCAATCTCTGTCTTTTAGCACAGTATAAAACACTGTGCTTTTAGTTTCAGTCAAGCGGATTGCGGAAAAATCCTCTTTGTTTAGCAATGGGAGATTTATGCTATGTTAGAGCTTATTATGTCTCTAAGGCACTGACAACTTAAAAAAACTATACCATCAGGGTTGTGAGGTATTAGGATGCGCAAAAGCAGGTTTCATTTAACTTCTTAAATTGCAACAAACAATATCATATAGTATGATTTACTTTAATAGAGTTTATCATATTATGTTAAGTTCAGTTTAAATCTGGAACAGCTGATACAAAACCCCTCCCAAATAGTTTCGTTTTGTCAGCTGTCTCTCACTATTTTTATTATTGTTTGCTACCGGATGTAAACATTTAATCATAATGATGCTCAGTTGAATGAATTGTTTACTAATTAATTGTTAATTATGATTACCACGACGTAAGTTTATTCCTGGTGTTGATCCTATTATTCTTGTTACTGAAATATGGCAGAAACTGGGGACAAGAAAGAAGAGGAATCAAAGAAAATAGTACACACATATCCATTAGTTAAAGTGAGTAGTCATAATATTAATCAATTTTCACAAGACCAAGACAAATGAAATCATCTACACAAAACGCGTTTTCTTCTGTAATGAGGATATAAAATATTATTAGTTTCCTTAGTTATTCGTAACAAACCTAGTTGGTTTGCTCTTTATTGAGTTAGATGGCTTAACTTAAGGCTGATTTGTGTATCTTTGATAATAAAAGGCCAAACAACACTTATAATATGACTTTATGGTGTTATTCCTTTCTTTCTTTTATAAAGTAGCGCCCCATCAAATAATGTATTAGATGTATTAGCTTTCAGAATAAAATTATTTGGAGGGTGGTGTAGCTATTTGCCGCCACTGCCCGATTTCACATGCACAAGTTATGATTTTTCTGTCCCTCTTGTCCTGGTTGTATTTCCTCTCGCCAAACTTCACAACTTCGATTGTTACAATATAATGAGATGTTGTAGACTGTAGAGAATGAAAAATTCTAAAAAGGATCCGCTATCTCACTTTTTCATTGCCACTAATGGCTTTACAGCCACCAAGTACATTCCACTGAAGACACACTGATCCTAACCACATGCCATGGTTGTATTTATTTTCTCAGCATGTTTTGGATTGTTCATCTGGATAGTACTATCAACCCAAACAAAGTTGATTTACATATTTATTTATTCACAAGACGCCGATCGTCAAGTTATGGGCGAATATGGATTTCGAATGAATATGATGAGTGTAGATGAGCGAATGTAGTCATTGTTACAAACTAAGGCCAACTATTCCTTAGAAAGTGTCATTAATTAATAGCCCAGTGACAAATGAACAGCCGGTGATTATCACTCTGATCCTTCTCAAAATTTATTGATTCTGATTGGGATCGAACTGAGAACCTTTAGCACATGAAGCTGGGGTTGAACTAACTACGCTACCGACAAGCCTATAACTTACTATCTCTAAAATGTTATATAAAGTGATGTATATAGAGAAAAGGCATTTTTATTTATTTAAAAAAAGGTATAATAAATGTGTTGAGTACTTATTTCTATAATTTTCCATATGTTAGTAGGGCCAGCACCTTGTCAATCTACCTTATTCCCCACAAATTCTCAAGGATAAATATACTGCTGCTGGTGTTCGATGTGGCCACAAGAAAACAATATTTGTTTCTTTTTCTTAGTGGTATTTCATATAAACGATGAAAATTAGTGTTTCATTTCAAACATTCATTAAACTTAATACTGAAAAACATGAACTTATTTGATGTAAGTTAATCATGCTAGGCTATAAATAAAAATTATCTTTGTGCCTATTCTCAAAGTTATTGAATTGGACATTTACATCAAGTTGGGTAAGTTTTACTTGATTCAATAGCAATTTATTACACTAAAACCAGTTTCCCTTTTTACTAATATTTTGTGTTAGGATTTCAGTTTAATGTGTAATGTAGATTTAGGCCTAATTTTACAAATAGAAGTAACTTATGTTTAGTTTCATCAGTATAAGTTATCAGAACGGAACTGATAAACTTGAAGAGTTTCATTTGAATTCATTAAACAGAGAAGCTTGTGCATGGCAAGTGACATAGAAAGCAACACGACACTGCATTGAGTGCTGTGAATGGTCGAAATCCATCCTAGCATTAGAGTCAAGATTTTTTATTTCCATTGATTTGTGTTTACAAAAATAGGATACATCAATTAATCTAAATATATGAATAAGACTCAGTATGACAGATAAACTCAATTTTAAATACAATAATTATTAGTACATGTTATTATTACAGAATGAATTTTACATATAAATTTTTAAAACTTCTAGTTATTTCCTTAAGTTAAAGTAATTTGGATACGGAAAAGCAAGAATATTTTTAATAATAGGTCTATAATATACAATTAGAACTGAATACAACTGGGCTATCCAAAAATTCTTTATTGGTATAAAAAGTGGTTTTCAACAGCCAATTGCTTATCCTAGATTTGAATTTACTGAAAGGAACCACTGCAGCTTCAGAAGGAGCCTTATATTACATTTTGCACAGTTATTTTGAAAGAGTTCTCCGTTTTTTTTAAGTCTATGGTATGGAATATAAATTTTGCTCCTATCTCTGGTGTTATGAATGTCAATTTATTTTCTGCGAGTGAACTCAGATATCTTGCGTGTAAGAGAATTTGAAAGATGTAGAGATTTAGTAATGTTAAGTTGAATGAAAACAGTTTTATAGTGTTCATATTCTCTACAAATCAATGTTTAGAGTGTCCATTCAAATCATTTACTCTGCAAATGGTTCTGATAACTTTTTTTGCATAAAGAGAATGCACTAGAGTGCCCCCACACAATTAGAGCATAGGTACGGAGACCATATTTCCCGTCAAGCATTTCGGGACTTCTGACACTTTCTTTGTCTGTAGATTTAATATACATAATTACAATAATTGGTATATCAGTTAAATACATTTTTATTACCTTTGGTATCTGAATGAACATTAAAATGTATGTAATTAGGTAAAGAAAATCAAAAATCTTTTCTAATAGGTGTACAATATGTTTAATAATTCGTTCTTCAACTAGCTCACAAAGGTGATATCTATGGTTTGCTCCAATGGTTGAATAAAGCTTATCAACTAATATGCTGTTCTTCTTTATTTTACTGTACATTTAAATGCATGACTCGCCCTCGGTGTACATTTTATTGTCATTGATGCTTTTTCTATGAGCCAGAAATTATTAATTAAAAAAAAAGTTATATATAAAAAGCCTCTATTTTAGTGGTGAAGTTAGGACCATACAGTCCTTTCTTCCACTGAACCACAACAAATTTTTGTCAATGCAATGTTATAAAATCTGGAACTTTTTGTAGATTTGCGGGACACCGGGACATTGGTCTTAAATTCGGGACTGTCCCGGGTAAACCGGGACATATGGTCACCGTAACTATAAGCTATGTGTGATTGGAAGAAAGCAAAATAAGCTTCCCTGAGATTCTTGTCCAACAATATCTCTTAACTTACACATTTAGATAAGAAACTCTTGATATCCTTCTTCTACAGACACCGTCAACATGAGCCTTTCACGATGGCTTATTGTCTATAGAAAAACCAAGAAGCTTAACAGAATTTAGATTACTCGGACTTGAGAGACTAAAAAGTATTTCTTGGGTTTTGTCTCTGTTGCAAAACAATTTATTCATTAGAAAACCAATTTACAGCAGACCTGTAGGCCAAGGCTCTACATTCCTCGAGACTTTCAGAATTTCTCTGTGACGTGAGCAAGGTAGTATCGTCTGCATAAATATAAACCTGAGATTGCAAATTGCATGGTAAATTATTTATAAAGGCAATAAAAAGGAAAAGACCCAGAACAGATCCTTGCGGGACACCTGTGGTTACACTCAGGGTGGTAGATTGACCGTTATTAATTGTGATGTATTGTTCACGATTATTTAGGTAAGATTTCAGTAATTTTAAGAAGTTTTTAGCGATACAATAGAAATGACACTGGTCAGTTGAGTGTGATTTGACATTGTGTGTCTTTATGTTGATTCATTTGTATACATTGCAACAGTGAGAATAGTGACTAGTTCCTTTTTATTATCAAAACATATAATAAAAATCTAGTGTATTTCTTTTAAATCATAATTGTGTTTTTGAATAAAAATCACAATTTTCCTTTATTGACGATTTGTCGTTTTATTTATGTAGGTCTCTTTTAATTTTCTATCTGCTGTGCTTCCAGACATGAATCGTTGAACCTATAGAATATGTCTAAACCCATTGTATTTGGAATAGTTGATAACCTGCCTATTTTTGAAAGGTCTTTGTACTTAGCCGTTAATCACAAATATAATTTTGTTAATCTGAACATTGCAGCCTCTACTTAGAACATTAAACAGACGTGGAGGGAATTAGGAGAAAATTTGGCAGTACCGGTTGCTACGTATATATATATTACATATGTAATTGATATTATTTTGTTTTATTTCTTTGCAGAATTGTGATATGAATGATGAAATGAGAACTGAAGCCATGGAACTTTGCGTTACCGCATGTGAGAAGCATGCTGCCAACAATGAGGTATGTATTGTATCAAGATTTTTCCAGATGAATAAAGAACCTGAATTAAATGAACTCTGTAAAACTTGTTTTTGCAATGGGGTATACATTATAATGAGATTATAACCATGTAACAATTTATTAAAGAGTAAATATCGTGACAGATGCCACTCCCAATCAGGTGTGTTCTGCAATTGATTTGTCCACTTTCGTACCTTTTAGTATGTGATTAAATGATTGAGTCTAAACATACCGCAATACATGTTATTGTTGCTGGACGCATCCATTAAGGCATTTTGAGTCCAAAATACATGTTTGTCATAGTGCAAGGTGCAGTGCATGGGTATCCGGAACACAGATTTCTGTGCGATTTAACATGCCTTCTATATACATTTTTTGTCAATTTGATGTTTTGTGTTGTTATTCAATTGATTTTGTTGTTATTCAAAATCATGAATAACAAACATACTTTCAAATTAATCGGAAACTTTTGGTCTTATGGAAATACTTACGATATTAGGGCCTACTCCAACAAAAATAAAGGAATGTTGCTCCGCAAACTTTCGCAACAAAGTACAGCATAACTGTAAGGCGTAGAAATGAGATCAAACGTTTGAGATCTAATTTGTTAAAAGATCTCAAAATTTGATGGTAATCTTAAGCTTATCATGTTTTATATATATATATATATATATATATATATATATATATATATAAATAGCTAAATGAATCATAAATCCACCATGTAATGAAAACTTCAGTATCTGAACTAGTTCACCCTCAAATTTCTTCGGATAATCTGAGTACTGCTATACTTAGTTGAATTCTAAAATTAATATTTATGATCAAAATATATAGCTGATATGTTTTTTCTTTACCTCGATAAAATCTTTTAGACATGTGATTCATTATGGCTTTTAACACTTTATGAACAATTGCTGATAGGCTATAGATTTTTTAGACAAATGGACACTTTTGTAAGGTCCTAATTTTTTGAGAATACATAAATTACAAGTTAAAAATAAATTTCTATCCAACTTGAATGCCTCGATTTTTATGCAGCACTTAGACCTCCAAACACACTTAAGTTGTATGTTGAATGGAACATTGAAATGCAAATTGAGAGTGAAAGTTTATAAGTGTGGTCATGGCTAATGAGGTCATTTAACAGTGAAAGAATGCATTTATTTAATGAGTAATTATTGTGATACGTACCATCTTCGAAGTAGTACATATAATGCAATTAGATTATTTGACAGCTAATACAGTTTCTACTGAAAAAATGAGCAAAGCTAACTCGGTCTTGAAACACAATACTGTATCTCTTAAGTCAATTTTCTGTTGTATAGTTTGCACGTCATTTCTTACATTACTTCTTTTTTCCTCATAACAAAAGTTACATATGTTCACAAGTGTTTTAATAAAAAAATTGTCATAATTTGACTATAAGTTGACAATAAATTAGAAGTTATATTTCTTTTTTACCCGACTACTTTATTCTACAGTATAAAGTAATATATGAAGAATAATTGCAATAGTTATATGTACAATTATTTCATAAAATAACTTTGCAAAAATGAATAAAGCACAAAATTCTTGTTTTCCAAACTCCATTGATTTGAAATGGACATAACAAAACCGATTCCAGCTTAAATAATCTGCAGGGGAGGATGAATGCTTGCAGTCTAAAACATAATAATAAAATTTATTTCTCACAGTAATTTGTTCCCAGGTAGCTTGGAAACAATACTACTACAGGACTGTACTAATGCCATTCATAGTGGATAAACGTATTGTATTCGCCGGTCATCTCTGCCACAGTAAGATAGGTCAGACACACACGAAGCTGTTTGATGTGCCGACTCTGTGCCACACCATTCGCCTGTTGTTGCACAAAGGACAAGACACAGCAGTGGGAAGCTTGTGTCAAGCTTGGCGCAAGTAGATTCGGAAGATTATGCTTATAAAAGCTGTTGTTTCCTTCAGCAAATGGCAAAACTTTTTTAATATTGTCTCCACAAACAAATGTATGCATATTTTGAAACTAATCATTTAATTAATAACAATCAATTTGGATTTCGTTCCAACTTGTCAACAATAAATGCTCTTCAAAACTTAATTTCTAGTGTATATGATAACTTTGACAAAAAACTGTACACTTGTGCTACACTGATTGATCTAAGCAAAGCTTTCGACTCTGTACCCCATGATGTTTTGGTCAGTAAATTATCATTTTATGGAGTAAGTGAAAACTCTCTTAAACTACTAAGGTCTTATTTAACTAAAAGAATACAGTCAGTGCTAGTTAATGGTATGAAGTCAACGTTTTTAGAAATAAAAATGGGGGTCCCTCAAGGTTCTGTATTGGGACCTTTGCTATTTATATTATTTATAAATGACTTTCCTGATTATATGGCATGTAAAACAATACTTTACGCCAATGACACAACATTTATTGAAACAAATAAAAAATTAGAATATGTATTGGAAAAAACAAATATTCTGACTAAAATGGCTGAATCATGGTTTCAGATTAATGGATTAAAAATTAACCACTCAAAATTGGAAAGCATTATATTCGATCTTAAAATTCCTATGGAGGTAAACAAATCAGTAAAGCTTTTAGGGGTCGAAATTGATCAAAAACTCTCATGGCGTGCGCACACTAACTTTGTATGTAAAAAACTGTCTTCTGTGATTTTTCTACTCAGTAAATTAAAATCTTGCGTGACTAATCAATTGTTAATTTACTCATATTATGCTTTTTTTCATTCACGTATTCAGTACGGCATACTTCTGTGGGGAAATTCAACAGGTGCAAAATCTGTTTTTAAATTGTAGAAAAAGGCAGTGAGGTGCATTTTAGGTTTAAATATGAGAGAATCGTGTAGAGAGCATTTTACAAAGCTGGAAATACTTACATTACCATCTATATATATTTTTGTTTGTTTAATGTATGTGAAAGAAAACTTAAATAGTCACCGTCTAAGATCCCATATTCACAGCCATTACACAAGAAATAGCCATTCTCTCAATGTACCTATGACAAGACTGTCCTTTATTAAAAATAGCTACTCGTATTTAGGGTTTCAATTGTTTAATAAACTACCTGCACAAGCATTTGATGTGCCAGCAAACCGTTTTAAATGTGTACTTCGCTCCTGGCTGAAAAGTAATCCACTGTACTCAGTGGAAGAATTTTTTGAAAGTAATTTAGAGAACTTAATTTTTTAAATATTTCTCTACATAAATATTTTGGCAAAATTTTACTTAAACATAACCTCAATAATAGCAAAATAAAATTTGTAGTATTTTAGAATGTAATTTTAGAAATAATTTTATGTGTTTATTTTTAGATTCTTTATGTACTTATCTGATTGTATTTATTGTATATACACGGCTTCATATCTGAATACCACCAAAATATGTATGTAAAATTGACAATGTTGATTGCTCATTTGAGCTGAAAAACAATAAAAATATGATTTGATTTGATTTAAAATTCCATGATTCTATGAACTTTTGGGTTATGTCTAAGGAACGATTTGCTTTTAAAGAGTTGTTTAAGCCTTCTTCAACTCTTTTTTTATTGGTGGACGGCCGTTCTAAATTATTGCCAGCTTATCTTCGAAAGACAATGAACTAAAAGCGGGTTTCTTAAGTTTTACTAATAAATTATTCCACGAGTGCTGGCATGAACTTAGCAGTTTTATAACTGTAGTGTTCAAAGCTCAGAAAACTTGTGACAGTACATCTCAGAGCCTATAAACTTCTGATTATCTTCTAGAATAAGCACTAAAGGAACCCATGCTCTGCTTGTTTCAGGCAGCTGCAAAGATGATAAAGGAGTCAATGGACAAGAAGTTTGGTCCTTCATGGCACGCTGTAGTTGGAGAAGGGTATGGTTTTGAAATTTCATACGAATGCAAAAGCCTCTTATACATGTTTTTTGGAGGAAATGTTGCTGTTTGTATATGGAAGTGTTCATAACATTTTAATTTTTTTATACATCACCATTTCAGTATTATATTTATTATTTATTAAAAACAAATGATAATGTTACTAAAAAACGTTAGGCTTAATATTTATTACCATTAATAAAATGTTTTGTGCAATCTTCTAATTTATTATATTTAGCTAAGTAACAGTTTCACCTGTTAAAATATGTACTGACCTTTACATATTTTGCACTTTGTTCTTTAAACAATCAATTAGATTTTATTCCTAACTAGTCACCGTTTTTGTCAGTCTTCAATTTTGACTTGATATAATTGATAAAATTCTAGATTGAATCTTTACAGTGCAATTTGAAAATTGCCTATGAAGAGAAAATTTACCAAAGAAATGTATTAACTCTGAAACATCATACTAAACTTTATGAATATTTTACTGTAGAGTTGTTATTTTAACAATTAATTAGAATTTTTATCTTTTTAATATGGTATTTTAAGATCAAATTTTGTTTTTAAATATTAACTTTGCTATAAACAAATTAATATGTAATCTTGTTTAGATAGCTATAATTAATACTAGTCTAAAACTAAAGAGGACATGTCATTTTAGTGCTGATAATTGCTGCAGTGCAAGTAGTAGCCATATTTTAATCATAGTAAGATTGTTACAACAACAACAAAAATCAAAATATGGTTAATAATAAACCATAGTATTGTTTTTAAAACCATTTTGTTTTTGTACTATCTAGAATTAATGATTTTTAACTTCTTTTATAGTATTTATATTTTTGTTATTTATTTTTGTATTGTATGTATATTTATGCAATATTTTATGTTAATTTTGTAAATGTTTAATTATTTATTATATATGTACTTAAATATTTTAAGAGGATGATTTAATGAATAGTATTAAATAGCAAAGAGAATTGAAGAAATGGCCTAAAGTAGTGTCTGAACTCTCTTAATTGTATATATTTTGTAATCGTTAGGTATGCGGCTCTATGATATACATTCAGTTGATCCAGTCAAGGCAGCGGAAGCTCAGTTCTTGAAAGATAAATGTACTAGCGCAATTTTAAATGTAATTTAGACAAGATATTTGCTAAGCCTTCGTAAAATTTATGCCTTACAAAATATTTATTAGTAATACAGTTAGTAATATTGATACTAGTACTAACTGTAACTAGATTAGCTCTTTGAAGATGTTTCAAAATCTAACATGGTTGTAGAATGTTTGTGCTCTAGTCAGTTAGGTTTTATATTAAATCTCTGTCAGGTTTCCGGCTGTTCTAAAGATGGAATATTCCTATAGAATGTGTTCCAGTTTTTCTATAATATTGTTTGTTCATTTTCTTATGTATGAGACGCTGACACCACGTTGTACGTATTTTAAGGCGAATATAAATGATAATATGAGTGTAGTCTGGTTACTAACTGAGTTCAACTGTTCCTCAGAAAGGGCAATTTATTAATAGCCCAACAGCCAGGGCAACTATGGGACCTACAGCTGTACGTGGAATCTGAAGCACGTAGTGTTGGTCTGATTTTCAGCTAACTGACAAGTCTGACACAGTTCTCTTCCCAACACAACATGTCAACCTTGACTACCATCCAACATGGACACCCCATATGTTTCTAGTAGTGTCCAAGTCTATGGCAACCATTGAACGGATTGGTTATGACCCATTGGTGACAGAATTAATTAAAAAAAAAATGTTTAGACAAGTAAGACACTTTCAAACTGTTTATTATACAGTGAACATTATATTAGTACCCTTCAAATATTCGGGTTATCAAGTAGAATATTTTTCATATCACCACACCTATTAGGCCCGCACTACACCAAACAGGCCCGTACCTGCAGATGGACTGTACTGATGCAATTGCACCAATCACCTTTTTGCATTCTGACTGGGATTCAAACCCAGGTCTAAATGTCTCCCTGGTCATGGGATACAGCGATTTTAACCACTAGACTAATTTACTACGAGACAAGGGCCAAAATCAATTCACAAAAACTAGAGCTCTCTGCGAAAATATTATTGGTTGTAGTGTTTTTTGCCACCAGTACTGCTCATAAGGGATATGACTCTATAGTAAACATATTTTCTCTCTACCAATTTAAGTGATTATTTGGTTTATTTATTCACTATTTAAACAATGCTTAACATACAAAGTACAATAATGGGTTAATGCTAAAGGAATTTGAAATCCTCCTATATTTTTCCTTAAATAATTCTAATTATTAATGTTTTGAGCCCTGGTGATTTCCTTATGTCCTGACCTCATTTTTTACATATATATGCTTTTTATTGATGTTCATTCAACGGTCATGTCACAACTTCAGGGCAATATCTAAGTTCATTTTAATAACATGATTATTTAGAAAACTGATGTCAGTTCTATCTAATATAAATAAAGTTAAAAATACTAAAATGCAACATATTTACTAAGCAAAAAAATTAAAATTCAATATATGATAATTGTACAAAGAAACTTGTGGTTTGAATTTGTAATATAGTAAAAATAATGAATTTTAGCCTTAAGTTGTTTTAGTAACAATTCTTAAATCTCTTTTACTAACTTCAAAAATGTTGATTTATGTCCTGAACATAACTAGTACTTGCAGTTCAGTGAATAGTAGTCTTTGTTCCAGAACTGTTTCGTGTAACAACAGATGTTTTACGAGTGTGTAGACGCAGTTCCACGATATGACTGTAATGCGGGCATCGCTCATACTAAGTAGAGCATTTTTTTGCAAGACCGCCATTTTCGATTAAAAACAGTATGGAAAGTTGAGTGAAAATACACATTTTAAAAGGACGACCTTATAGATGATTTTAGTTCAGTTGTTAAATATCCTAAATATATGTAGATTAGTAAAATGTATGTTCTAGTTTTATGAAATTGGTAAAATCCTGTAAGTATGAATTATTTTTAAAAGAAGAACAATTTGTGCTCAAACATCATCTCCAATATGTTATTTCAAGGCATTGAACCACCAAAATCTATACCTACACTTCAAATTTGTATCATATATTTGAACATATTTAAAACCACATATTACTTAAAATATTATGTTATTCAAGCAAAAAACATTAAAAATTGTTAAGACTATTTAAAAAAATACTCTTTGAGTATTGCAAATGGTTCAGATTTCCATATTGTTGTTCATAATTTGAAATAGGCGGGTCAATACCATTGTACGTGTATGGTGACCCATACTCACGTGTTCCAAAAGAGAAGCAGATTTATGATATACGTTATTTTTAATCAGTAAAATTAACAGGAGACTACCACTGTACGTGTAGGGGTGGGTCACTACCTGTAGGAGTGGGTGGATCACTACTACTGTACATGTATACCACTGAGGGTGTACATATAGGTCCTACACAACATATATGTGCGATGCAATGTACAAATAAATGGGGGAAACTTTATTCAACCCTCCACACAACATGTGCAATTGGACAGACTAGCGCCTGAATTCACAACAACCACACACGACAGGTTCATTATTTCACTCGTCATAACCTGAATCTCATCATGGATCTACTGTACGTCTTCCTTGATTTGAGAAAATTTAACATCGGTCGTAGGGGAGATAGACTCATGCTGACCAGAAACCATAAGAGAGGTTGGAACAACGAACACATAAGACCAATGTGGTTGGGTCACTAGAATGTCGTATCAGTCCAGCCCGTCCATGTAATAGTACATAAATAACAACTTACCTGACAGCTAATTTATATAGCTAAATTAGAAGCGAAACTTTGGTTATCCATATCCCCTAAAATAGTCTGCAGAGATGATCACCATATTGGATTTATATCCCTTAAAAGCAATGTTAATTTGGTACATCACTGTTTTGACATTGATTTTGAGTAACATTCTCCATTAAAATACCCACAGAACAACATATTAAACATAATTTTATTGGAAATGTAAAATATCGGCATAACCGTCTGCTTATGTTGAAGTTAATCCCACCCACCTATCAGAAACTTCCATACCAGTCAATTTTGTCACTCTCTTATAATACACATGGAGATACTTAAAACTGCTTACCTTTCTTACAGTGGCGGATCCAGATTTTGCGAGGCCCTGAGCAATTGACTTTGGGACCCTACTAACCGGAGGGTATAGAATACCTCTAGAGGGAAACAGGGGTCTGGGAACCTTAGAATTAAAAAAAAAAAAAATATTAGCTCTGAAAGCGTTTTTGATGTGTGTGTGTGTGTGAGTGTGTTTTTAATAGTTACCTGTGTTTAACCAACTTATAAAACTGACCTCATTTGTGTACTATTATAGTAGTTTCTAATTAACTATTTAGCAGCCTGAAACTTTTATCAGTTGGCAATATAGGTACAGTACTATGCATTGACTGAATGTTTTATACAAAATAGTATGTTTACTGTATATATTTTCATGTTTTAGCTTTCTGAAAATGGTTAGCTAAACCCAAAAACAAAAAAGTTACATGGTTTATCATAAAATATGCCAATAACAGGTCAAAACTGTAATATATAGCAAATAGTCAATATAATTTGTTAGGTTTATTTTTAAAATATTACTACTTTTGAATTTTATTTCGCTTCTGGCCTTTTAAGCTATGCATAACACACCAGAGCGGAAACTTCTTAACCAAATGATTTTGTAGCGAAAGGCCAAAAATAACAAAACATTTTTACCTTAGAACTATAAGGTTTTATTGTACAGAATTTATATGAAACAAGAAACATAACTAAACTTATAACTTAAAAAAATCACATAACATTCAAAACGAAATGAAATAGAACTACAAGTAAAAATTGCTACAGTAAAATAAAAGGTTATTTGAGTTATTCGATGAAGCAGTGAAGTTACAACAATAATCAAAGAATGAACTGGTAGGCAATTCAAAATGTAGATGTACACAGATTTTATTATTTAACCTAATAACAACAATAAAAGCTAAATTGCTTTAAAAGTTGTAATTAATGTAATCTGTTTTAAAATTTGGGCTGAACGAACAAACAATTGAATATTCTTATTCTAATTATATACATATTTTTTGTATGTAAGTTTAGAGTTATTATTTGTAACTTACTAAAGGGAGAGAAATATGTTCACATATATAGAGACGTGCAATCAAAATTCCACAAGTCTAAGTCAATTTAAGGTAATATTTGATTTGAAATTAACAAAGTACGCAATGTGCACAAACTTTTGCAAGTTTCAAATTACCAACGTAAATTCCACCTCCAGTGTAAATTTAGTTTAATCTATTGACAAAAACAGAAAATGTTACTCTTTGTTTTAGAAATGTTGAAATGTGTTTAAAACTGATTAATGTCGATTAAACTCGTTGCTGTAGTGATAAACGTAGATTTTCAACAAATTAAACATCGTTCCGTAAATAACGTTATTACGCTGCTAAAACTGAACCTACATCTTCAAATTTTGTCTCATTTTAAAGTACACATTCTAAAGACAAGAATATATTTTTTGTTACAGTATTTAAACAATGTGTGTTTTGAGAACAATGCCGTGATTTAGAAGGCTGTGCAGAGTCACATTTCAAGGCGCTGCGCCGGCGCGATCTTGCCGTCTTGTGGGAATCAGTTGTTTTGCACCCGGTTCATGTACATTATCAGTTTTGTCAGTTCTATAATATATGTATTATTATATTCTTTATTCAAAATATGCTTTTATAACTTATTAATCAAGAAAATTATTTGGAAAATGTATATATAAATGGTGCATATGAGTATAACAATAATGTGTCGTTTCCATGGTTACAGTAAACTTTTAGTTTTTCTCTTATAAAACCATATAGATATATATATATATATATATATATATATATATATATATATATATATATATATATATATATATATATATATATATATATATATATATATATAGATATATAATAAACTTATATATGAACTCAGCACAAAATTAACAACAAAATGGCTCTTTCGCTTATTTTTGTGGTGTATAGGGTCTGATGTAGCCTTAATGGTCATGTAAAGTTTTTGTTTTCAATTTAGTAGTAACCTATGATAAATATGTTTTTTATTTGTGATAGTACTTTTTTATCATTCTACTGCACAATGCAAACAAATTGATATACAACTTGGTAACCATAAGTAGATATTTATATTTTTTATCATTTTTTAAGAGAAAAGCTTGCAAAAATGGCCCATCAGTTAGTTGGGGAAAATATAGTCATCAGTTCTAGGGTTAAAACTTTAGTCGAAGAGTTTCCTTTGGCTGAACTCTTCAATGACATCTTTAAAATCTATTTTTTATACAAAATCATTTACTATATAGAGCAGAACCAGAGATGGTAAGCAGGTCCTGGGTCATTGTGTTTCTGAGATAGGTCTTGATGAATTTTAATATCGAAAAACTTCTTTCTGCTGATGACTATGATGATACTATTACCAGAATTGTAGCAGTTATTCTTAGAGCGACATAGATATTTAATATGCCCTGTAGATTGTTGAGTATGATTGCTACAATTCTGGTTTAGAACAACCAGTACTTTAGAACAAAAAGTCTGTTTATTCATCATAGACAAATGTTAGCATTTTTATTTTTTCATAAATATCTAGTGTATCGATGTCATAGTTGTTTCTGTCACTTAGTGTCATTCTTAGGTCTTTACAGTTGTTCATCAGTTCTTTATAACTCATACTACAAAGTTCCTTACAGTGGTGCAGGAAACCAAAACTGTTTCGATAAGTTTTCAAAGCTGAAAATCTTGGTTTACAGCTTTCTTGAACTGCATCTACAATTCTTAAGAATTAGTTTACTATCTTCAGGGGTTTGTTCAGGAACTTTGTCTTCTTGTTCGTATTCGAACACCTTTTCTTTTGTCTCCCTCTTTAGGGGTTGAATGTTCTTGTAATTACTGCTACTTCCCTTGTCGACTAATGCAGACTGAAACCCTTGATTCCTATACCCATCCAGCCACTTGACAAATGCTTATAATTGTTTGATAGCTACGTCCAGTTGCAAATTTACCCTTTGGCTAACTTTACTCATAGTATGGATTTTTACGAAAATGTCGGATCATAATACAAAAGATATGACAAATTCGTAGGTTGAAATTTTGTTTTCCAACGACTGACACTCACTTAACCACAATGCAGGAAGGTGCAGACCTTCCTTCCGCCAGCCGCTGTGACTCACCACTGACACACTCATCCCAATCCCTCACCTACAGACAGTACCACAGCTAGAGCTACAGCTGCAGTACAGTACAGTGTACATACAGAAGAATCTGTACATTTTACTTTTACTATGTGCAAAGTATTGAAAACCCTTTAGCACCGTTTAAATGTAAGCCTATATTAAGTATACTGTAAAAGTATACTTTATTTCCAGAAAAATATGTTTGTCATTGTAAGTGGATGTGGATAATTTGAAGATCAGGTATGGATTTTACACAGAATACAGAATGTAAAACAGAATAATTGGTCGGTAGCGTAGTTGGTTCAATCCCAGCTTCATGTGCTAAAAGTTGTCAGTTCGATCCCAATCAGAGTCAATACATTTTGAGAAGGATCAGCTGATAACCACCGGCTGTTCATTTGTCATTGGGCTATTAATTAATGACACTTTGTAAGGAATAGTCGGCCTTAGTTTGTAACAATGACTACATTCGCTCATCTACACTCATCACACTCAATCGAAATCCATATTCGCCCATATCTTGACGATCGGCGTCTTATGAATAAATAAAAAAATAAATAAATAATATACTGTTTTAGAGACTTCCTGTCATAAATCTACTAAACTTAAGATACAATGCAATTTATGAACGTCGATATAGCTATAATAGTAATTATAGGCAATACCCTTGGTTTCTTACTGACTGACAGCTTTCGATTTATGATCGATTTCTTTATTTCTAGCACAGTGGCATGTAGCCCTACCTATCTGAATGGTTTACCTATCTGAATGGTAATTACATAACAACGAAGAAAAAAGGTCCTATAAACATATGTCCTAAAATACAGTTACCGTCAGTCTGTCTGATAAAAACTACAAGATACCTAAAAATTACAAAATTTGATTTCCTAAAATACTATGCAATAATTGTAAGATCAAATCAATAATAACTGATGTTGTAATTTTTTAAATAAAGTATACTGTATGCTAATTCGATACAATTGCCACAATATTAACATTTAATGTATTAAAATAATTACAACTTATTCACCAAAAATCGATTTGATCTTAACAATCCTTGTACCATTTTTAGGAAATCAAATTTTGCAGTTTTTAGGTATTTTGTAATTTTTTCTAATTTATACTTTTTAAGATATTAAGCTTTGAAAACTAAAAATTGAATTGGTACAGAGTAGGAACTTGATACTTTATACTAAACTAGGGGGCACCCCTGCACGCTTCGCGTGCCAACCCCGTCGTCACTCGTTACGCTCGTGAGGTATGCTCGGCCTGCGGCCTCACCAAGATACTCTGCTACAGTCCCATTTTTGGATCTTGGCATGTCGCCTCGGGAGGAAGATCGATCTACGACCTTACCAGGACTCTTAAGCAGTATTCTATGAACTATAAATAAAAAAATACCTTTTTAGGAGGCATGTCATAAAAAGTAAACTGCAAAACAAATAATTATTTTTTATTTTCACGTTTCACCACATGTTTTAATTACCGAGGAAAAAAGGTAAACACCAAATACAGATCACCTGATCAAGTAAAAGTAGTGTGTGCTACACTCTCAAGGTGAAATGTCGAACTACAATAAATCAAAACATATACAGTACTGTTGTTGTGAGAACTTCAATCTGCTTATGTCATGTGAAACTACATTAAACCACATAGTCATATGTTTTTTGTAAACAATTCAGATTCTCCATTTGAATAACATGGGATCTTTAGGAGCCCGTGGGGCGGAACCCTGTGGACGGATCTGCATCAAACTTCACAGAAACCATCTCGGGAGTATACAGGACAACATCCTAAAGTTTCATGGCGATCGGTTGGATGGTTTGGCAGCGCATAAACTTCAAACATATATATATATATATATATATATATATATATATATATATATATATATATATATAAATACTAGCTGTACCCGCCCGCTTCGCCGGTCATAATATTGAGTTTGATTTAGAACCTAATAGCTGAAAGAATTCGAGCATTTTTGCTTCTTCTACCAATATTAGATTTTTTAGGATGCATGTCATAAAAAGTAAACTGCAAAACAAATAATTATTTATTTTTTATTTTCACGTTTCACCACATGTTTTAATTACCGAGGAAAAAAGGTTAACACCATATACTGATCACCTTATCAAGTAAAAGTAGTGTGTGCTACACTCTCAAGGTGAAATGTAGAACTACAATAAATCAAAACATATACAGTACTGTTGTTGTGAGAACTTCAATCTGCTTATGGCATGTGAAACTACATTAAACCACACAGTCATATGTTTTTTGTAAACAATTCAGATTCTCCATTTGAATAACATGGGATCTTTAGGAGTCCGTGGGGCGGGACCCTGTGGACGGATCTGCATCAAACTTCACAGAAACCATCTCGGGAGTATACAGGACAACATCCTAAAGTTTCATGGCGATCGGTTGGATGGTTTGGCAGCGCATAAACTTCAAACATATATATATATATATATATATATATATATATATATATATATATATATATATATACAAACATCCTCTTTTATAAATATAGATTAGGTCTTAGTATTCCTATTACATGTACCAGGTTTGAAGACATCTTAAGGGGTTATTAAGATATGATAGATTATTTAAAAAAGACATTCAGGCAGACAGATAGAAAACTAAGCGTTTAGGAAATATGTTTATAGTAACTTTTTTCTTAGTTTTTGTGTACATAACGATATCTCGAAGGGTTTTTTATTAACTGTATATTGTGATATATTAGTATGTAAAGTAAGTTTGATATGTTTCATATTTGTGAAACCTGATAGAGAATTAATATTGTTTATTTACTTAAAACTTGGAACCAAACATTTAAAAATTAAGATAAATACTTAAAAAAATATGATTTGGAGACTTAAGCTATTAACCTTGTATTGTAAGCAAAAGCAATAGTAAGTTACGCCATTGCTGGGTAAGTACCAAAAATTGATATTATAAGTTAAGCCACAAAACATCTTTCCTTTTTTACAGCACTGTACTCTATGGTAAAAATATACTTCCAGCTTTATAGCACAGATGTTTTGGGTTTATTTATTATCGGATATTTTGATGGATTTAACTCTCTTTTTGTGGTTAAAGAATTTCTGAATGTAGAGCAACCAGTTTAAATGATGTCTTTAATATTTTAGAGATTTTATAAATTAATTATTGAAGCCATAATCTTAGTATATATTTATGTTGATGACTTACACTTAGTTTTTCGGTGCTAATTTATGGAAATAATGTACAATTAACGAGAACTTCCCAAATACTTCATTGTTCTTCAGTAGTGAACACCTTAATTCTCTACCTCACCATTTACTTGTTATTTTAGTTCATTATCGCCTTTTACTTACTAGTTATATATACTCATTAATTACTATTAAATGTAGATCCTTTGATTTTGTTTAGGAGTTAAAGATTCTGTATACAGAATATAGAATAAAAAAATTCAGGTAATCTTTGCACAGCACAAAAAGTAGTTATGTGTAAGAATGGTAGTTTCTCTTTTAGTATTAAACTAAACTGTACAAGTGCTATTGCTAATCTAGTCTAATAACAGTATTCTAAATAGGCCTAATTGTATGTAAGAAGGTATCGATTGTCACTTAAAATATTTATTTATTCTTCAAATTACTAGCTGTTATCAGTAAAATCATTAGGTTATGTCTTCTTTTTAGAAATGTGCTTGGTTTGGAAATAAGTTAGCTAACAAAGACGTTTTATTGTGAAATATACACAGAATTAATTTTCAATAAAAATATCAATTTATAGTCAAGAACTAAAGTCTAGTTCATGATTTTTAACTATTTTATTAATTAACTTGTACTTTTTAACTACTAAAAATTTTTAATAGTAGTAAAATGTTAAACAGATCATGCAAAATAAAACTCGTCTTCTTCTTCTTCATCATCATCTCATACTGAAATCACACCAGGAAATTTATTGTCATCTTATTATGTACGATGGCGACGACACTCTCACCCTCTAATAATCATATGGAGGTGATGACTCTCCCACTCACCAATACTCGTACGGAAGTGATGACTTTCCTGCCCTCCAATTGATGCACAGTGATGATATTTCTGCCCTCCAAACACGTACGGTGGAGATGACTCCCTTCGTTCTCCAATACTCATCTGGTAGTGATGACGCTTCTGCCCTCCAATTGACGTACGGTGGTGACTTCTGCCCTCCACTACCCATACAGTAGTGATAACACTCCCATCCGTCCGCCAATGGTGATGATTCTCCCTTCCGTCCTCCAATACATGTACAGTAGTAATGACTCTCCTACCCTCCAATTGACATACGATGGTGATGACTTCTGCCCTCCAATACTCATACAGTAGTGATTACTATTCCGTCTCATCCAATACTCATATGGTAGTGGCGACTCTTGCCCACCTATACACATACAGCCTTGATCCTTCTGCCTACACATATACTTATGATGGTGATGAAACCCCCTAAATTTCAATATCAGCATTATTAATGTTGAAAGTGCCATAGTAATATTACTGCTATGATCATCGGTTTTACAATATCAAAATAATAAACTTAATTAACGAAATTTTAACTAACTATTATTGTTACTTGTAAGTGGTATAAAAATATTAGGTTTGTGTGCTTGGATAAATTGTGACTGTATACTTTGATAAATTGAATGTTTAGTAAACTTATTAATTGTGTGTTCATTTCTTATGGATGTAATTTTAGGTAGTTTAAAGTGTTCACATTCATTATTGAAGTATGTGTATTGTATTATTGAATGAAATATAATTTTTACTTGGGTTTAACCTATGTGGTTCTTAGTGTTTTTCTTGTCTGGAAAGTAGTTACTCAATCAAACTAGTAGTTGTCAAGATATTCTGCTAATAACCACTTGTTGAGCTACTAACTCGATTAAAATAATGCCTTGTTTTAAATTAACTAGGCTACTTTTATTTTTATTGTAAGTTTTAACTGCCTACTATCAAGCTAAACATTTTAATGATAAGCTAATATTATTTAGATCCCAAATAACATATAGAGAAATTTATATAAATGAGTATGGATAATTCTGAACAACCAGAAGATTCTAAGTAACATAACAAAGTATGCCCTTGATTTATTTTAGCTCCAATTAGAAGCTTACTTTTCTTGAACTCCGATTCAGATGCAAAAATATTGACTTTCCTTTGGCCACAGGTTTAAATTTGGCACCTAGAATAGTTCTGCGTAATCTTGATTCATGGATAAAGTTTTTATACATATTATGTACTTAGTACTTCAGTTTTATGAAGTAATCATACTCATTAAGGTTACAGAGAACAAATGTTTTTTCAGACCAAAGATATTAGGAGATTTTATTTGCAGATCAAATACCAAAGAAGCTTGATTTTCGTTAAAATAACTATCCAAAAAATTAGTTTGTATATTTGTTAGTGCATATTACAGTGAAAACCCGATTTTCCGTCACCCTATTTTCCGCCAGGTTTTGTTATCCGTCAGTGTCTGGGTTCGTCGCGCCACGATATGAGTTGCCATATGACTTTATCCGTCTGGAAGACGACAATTTCCCCCTCCAGCCCTCATAAACCTAGTTCCAACGGCCTGTCATCCGTAAGGCCTAGTCTGCTGTCTACTAGATAACAGGTCGTTGGAACAGCTCACCACGGACAGCCTGGGGCTGCCTGAACAAATCTCGTACAACATGGGGAAAGAGGCGGCACCACAAAGTCCTGTGGTCGGAGATGAAGTTTTAAGCCGCGACGCCTACACAGGTCACGGGCCGTTGGAACGGTGGTACACAGGCGACACGTTATCCGTGTACCGACATCGGCCCGCCTGATGTCTGCGAAAACACTAACCATGGGAACTGGGCTTTAATATAATACACTGTACTGCAGTTTAATTTAAGAATATTGATAATTAATTTTTGTGCTCATTACATAATGTACAAGCTTATGTTTTACAATAAAACTAGGCCTATTGTAATAAAAGCATAATTGTGACCTGCAGTATATACATTCTGTAACATCGTCTTTTTTATAATCTTTTCATTCTCATTTCGTTAATCAATATGTACTTATAGTATTACAATTTAACGTGCGTAAGCACTAATAATAAGCTTCCAGCAAAATAAGTGTGAGTGGGTGAATTCTCTATAATCCACCTATTCTCCAATCCGTCATGGTCGCGGTCCCGACTCCTGACGGAAAATAGGGTTTCTACTGTACATCTTTATTATTATATGAATATGTTCATGAAATTATAATTCTATCAAACTTAAATCAGCATGATATATTAACCCTTTCAGTACAAAAATAGGTATAGATACTTCGGATTCGCATCTATGTAAGAAATCAGACTTGCTGATGTCTGCCCCTTTTTTGTCTTTGTGTAGACTATCGTGATGTTCTTCGTAATAAACATAAGAGTGCATTAACTTGGAGATACATTTTTTGTCTGTCTAGGCCATTGGCATTTTTTTGTATACATAAGGTGTTAAGGTTCAAAGGTCCTAACCACTAAGCTAGCGAGAAGCTAAAAAATTAGCTCTTATAGACATTTTGCAACTCGTGATAGTATTTATGGTCCCCTCGAACCACGAATGGTTCATGAAATTCACACAGAGCTGTTACGCTATTTGCAAGTCTTTCGATACACTTTTGCTTGTTCATGTACTTAAAGGGTTACAGTAATGCTGGTTATTTAGTTCAAAGCAAGAGGCATATTTTAGTTGTTTGCTTTCTTGCTGTTTATGCATATCTTTCATTTTAACATAATAATTCTGTTTGCTAACTTACTGTTTGCATATTATTCATAATAATTGTCAGTACAGTATTATTAAATAGTAAACATAGTTAAATTGCTCATTGTACAAATGTAGTAATTACTTTGTTTCCGCAGTAGGCTTGTTATTCACACTTATCTAAGATACTCACAAGTTGTTAACAATTGGATGCAAGTGTATGATCTCCAATGCTCTACTTTAAAGTAATACTCCAAAGCTTGACCAATTTGTCAATAAGAAAACAGTATTATTGTAAGTAATGCAAATTATTTTATAAATAAACATTTAATATACAAGTTTTGTGGTTACCTTCCTAATCCTCTTACTCATGGTTTAAGCATTCGCCTTCTAAATTTTACTTCATTTAATGTTTCAATTTGAATTGCAAATTAATTTTGGTTATACTTTATTCCATTACATAAATTAATAAAAATAATACTATTTACATTTTTCTGCTGACAATCTTTCTTGATCCCAAAGGTATTTTCGTCTTAAAAGAGAATTAGCTGAGGTAAACCTGTTATTTAGAGAGAATGACATAGACGATTAGATCCTTTGTCACTTATGTCAAAACTCCTTACATCATTCATATTTCTTTTAACCTATAAGTATCAGACAGCATTGTAGAAATTGCAATTTTATCAAGCAAACATTTTTTTTAAGAAAAAAAGATGAAATTGATTGCAGAGTAGAAAGATTTAGAGTGCTTGAGCTGGCACCTGGTGGCTCAGTGGGTACGGCTTCAGACTGCAGAGAGCAAGGTCCATGGTTCGAATCTAACGGTTGGTACTTCACTTGCACAGGCCTGTAGGCTCATGTGAACTAGCGAGTGAAGTTTAAAAAAGGTGACATGGGTAGAAAGAGGGGTATTAGTGACAAGCACGTTAGTTGGAAAAAAAGATAGTAGGCATCATATGAATCTAGCATGACATCACACAGGGTAAGTGACAGCCGAGTGGAACAACAACACAAAAATGCTTGTTCTAATTCCTATGGTTATAATTCTAGGCGATTAGTGATAAGTAGATTGCTTATAGTTTCATGTGATTGATAGATTTAGTTCCAGCTAGTTGTCAATAGATAATTATCAAATTAGCGGATTCGCTCGTAAGACGTCACAATCACTGCAGTCTCGCTGTGATACCTACCGTTACTTATTCTAGTTACCGTGGTGCACATAGACTCATTAAAACTGGAAGCTGCTTTGGATTAGTTATATCCTTATAGTTAACAAATTTAAATAACAATTAAAAATCCATTCATAATCAACATATCTTGTAGTGATAAAAGATTATTTGTCTGTTATTAATATTAGCCAGATGCAATTAGTCTGAAGAACTTATTCAAAATTGCTGCAACTTCATCTGTCTTGCTCTGCACCAACTATGGTTTTTGTTTATTAAACATTAAGTGTAAAACAATAGTAAATTCTGTTTTGAGATTAAGAAAAATTATTTATCTAATTTGTGTTATTATTAGAGAAATTATGAAATTCTAATTGGTGTTCGTAAAAATGCCTTTCAGAAAAAGATAGTAATCGTTCAAACATATTGGCAGTAGGTGAATTAACAGTTTATCACTCACTTGTTTTTGTATTTTCTCTTCTCAAGTACTTTATAAACTTTACTAACTGAATTATCTGAGAAAACTTCATTTGAACAATCATTTTTGTTCATAAAATCAATTTTTGAGGCAAGTGGGCAGGGTCGTTGGTCATCTTATTATTTATCTACACTGAATGATTTTTTTTTCAATTGCACTATGACATGGAGGGCTGATATTAAGCTAAACATAGGCATTGTTTTGAAAAAATTGTATCCACAATATTTTATTTGTGTATTCAAGTTCTCAGTTTGATCCCAATCAGTGTCACAACAAATGTTGAGAGGGATCAGTTGATAACCACCAGCTTTACATTTGTCATTGGACTATTATTAATTGACGACACTTTCTAAGAAATAGTCTGTCTTAATTTGTAACAATAACCACACTCATTCATCTAGACTCATATTCGCCTCCATTCGCCCATTCAAAATCCATATTCGCCCATATCTTGTCGATCTGTGTCTTAAGAATAAATAAATAAGTTATTTAGTAATGTCACAGTGAATGTAGAGAAGAATCTAAGAGAATAGTTTTCCTTACATTAAAGTTGATATCTCCTTATAATATAAATTCAAACTTTCTTCAAGTTGAGATCTTTAAGCCATTTAATTCCTAGCTTTTAATCTACTCATTTAAAAATTAAATTATTTTTTCTTTATCATTTTAACAAATCTATATACAGGGTGTCTCTGACCTCTCTGATAAGCTCTCTTAGGATCACAATATTATATTTCAAATGTCCGAAACCTTGGTTATCCTTGCATTTATATTTCAAAAACAAAAAGGTGTATTAAGCTGAAATTTTGTAGTCCTTTAACTTAAACACCCATTTTAAGAAAAATATGGGTTTCCCTGTCAAAAATTTTTAAATGGCAGCCATTTAAAATTTTAAATCCTAACTAACTCATAAACCAACAATTATATTATAAAATACATAGACTAATATTTTTTATGAAATTTAATTACAAATCCAATGACATAATGTTTTAAGAAATCGGATGAAAAATAACAAAGAAAATATAATTTATGTGTCAGTATGTACAATGCAGTACAATGTGTAACACACATGAAACAGGTGATAGTAATAAAGTAATTTGTGATGTCTTAAATCCTGACTAGTACAACAATAAAGTTTATGTAAACATCTACATTGCTCTTAAGTCTGGTCCCCACTCATTTTTATGTCCACCCTGGTATTCCTCATCCGCTAGGAATCTGATATCGCTGGCATTATCTTATCACTTTTCAAGAACTTACATGGACACGTGGAGAGTGCATTCAGCAGTAAGTCAATCATTGGATTTACCAGTTTGTGATCAACTTAGTAGCCAGCTAACCTAACATTACCTAACTGTAATTGTGATAAAAAAATTAGTTGTAGTGAAGTAACGGAAAAAGTAATGGTAGTGAATTAACGAAAAAGTTCCCATTTCTATTTAGTTTTCTAACAAACATTATCACAACGTATGTTGTTTATGACAGAATACTAATTTAAACTAAAGGCTTTAAATACATCTGCACTTACAAATTTACTGATGGTGGTGGCTTCATAGTTGGCAGGGCTAAGATGGCATTAAAACTTAACATATATCTGTGAAATAGGATGGAATTGATGGCAATGAAATAGTACGTAATAACATTACACAGTTCACCAATATCAATTTATTTTTAAATGGAGTACAATATATTGTTGTAAAACAATTTTTTTGATTTGTGCATACACCAGGAAGGATTGCTGGAAGCATGTAGTACAGTAACAAGTATAAATGGTTAAAAATAATATAAAATATAATTACCAAGGAGTACAAAAATAATAATAACAATATATTTATAAAATATGACTAAATGATTATGAAGTATTTACCCTTAGATGTTACCTTTTTAGTTTAAAATGAGAATATTTAAACTAAAAATACAAATATATAAATAATTTGTTATACAGTAATAATTGACATTAATGTGCGACTTACTGATGTGATAAAAACAGACATAAAAAATATCTGACCTTGATATCAAAATTATAACTGTGCCATAAGCTTTTTGAGTAATTTTATGGGCAGTTTCAAGATTGCCTGCAGATATGGGTACACTAGCGCTCCTAGCAGCGGGGCAACAGTAGTGCATATTTCTGCACTATTTACATCCACAGCTGTTATTAGTAAATGTCAAATAACTTGATCTATAATCTGTCATGGCACTTTTTCTAATGTTATTATTCTGCTTCTTTGCAAGACACAATGTGATACAATGGTAATGTGGTGTTGTATGATCCAACTACTTGGAGCGCTAGATCCACAGCAGAGCAATAGAAGTGTTGTGACATGTATGTTATTCGATTGTGATTATACTAAGGAATGATAAATATGGACAAATGTTATCCCACGTTGACAAATATGTTGTGGTTTTCATGTCGGCACACGATTGGCAAGCAGACATGTCCAGTGATATATATAAACAAAACAGAAGTGTCCGATGTTTTAGACAATAACGTCAAATTATTCAATTGTAAAAATAACTTGCAAGTAAAATATTTAAAATTGCTGTTAAAGATAAAATGACCAACTATGGAAAATAACTTCAAACATACGTTTGATCATAAATAAAAATGTAAATATTCAGCTGGCTGGTAAAAAAATGGAACATGAAACAAATCTTAGGGATTCTTTGTAAAATTAATTGATTAACACGTTGACTGCGGACTACTTCTTTATACGTAGTGGTGGCGCTGCGCGCGTAGCGGACTACTTCTAAAGAAGTACCCCTCCCGCTTCAACGATATTGGTTCAGCGTGAGGCTAGCCGTTGCCCGGGAACCTTGTGCCACTCACCGCTTGTTGTGCCGTTCTTTGTGTGCATTTTGGTGCCGACAATTTAGAAGTAGTCCGCTACGCGCGCAGCGCCACCACTACGTATAAAGAAGTAGTCCGCAGTCAACGTGTTAACAATACAAGAGGTAAATGAAATAATAATTTAACTGATCATAGAAAATATTTAGCAAACCATTGGAACAATGATAATTTTTGTAATAAGTGTTTTACATTTTAATAATTCCGTTTGTAAATGAATAATTTACACAGGGTCTTAAATCAAATTTCAGAACTCTAACCCATCATGAACTTTGGTCATATGAGAAAAATATTAAAGAAATACACTGTGATTTAATAAAAACCATCTCAATGAAATTATATAAGAATCGGGTCTCAAAGAAGTTGCATTGCAATAATAAATCATTCTCTAAGAATGCAAAATTTAAAATCTATGACACAATAAGTCTCTATAAGGTCAAACAGAATTACAATCTCTATAGGGTCAATTAAATAAAAAAAGAAGAATATTATAAGAAAAATATTAGGTCCCTTAATTACAAACTAATGGACTTAGAAGTAATAAGAAAAAATGAGAATATATTAACATTATAAATGCAACCTAGAATTCTAAGAGCA
Organism: Stictocephala bisonia; assembly: GCA_035578905.1. Classification (NCBI taxonomy): domain Eukaryota; kingdom Metazoa; phylum Arthropoda; class Insecta; order Hemiptera; family Membracidae; genus Stictocephala; species Stictocephala bisonia. The sequence continues at coordinate 8,114,004 of JAQJVL010000002.1, read as the reverse complement.
TGGCAAGATGATGGCTACGTTAACAAAGCTTATTTGTAGATATTATGAAAATAAAAATTAAGCCCAAAACAAATTCATGACTTGGTGTGATAAACAAAAATTCAAAGCAGCAGGTATAACGTAAAATGAAATTTCAAATAGGAACACATTAAGACAAAGGCAACAGATTTTTCATAAGAGAGTTCGTCATGTGGTGAAAGGAAAAAGAACTGGAACAACCTCATGCAGTGAAAGAATAGAGCTTATTCTGAAAGAAAATGTGGGCACAAAGAAAAGCCAACTCATTAAAACAGCATTGGATCTACTTTTTGTAGTCCGATTAGGCCCATAATTGAATAAAAGTAATAACATTTAATATTACATAACTATATTTCTCATACGTAATTTGATCAATTAGTTTTTCAGTTCTTGGAAAAGAAAATGTGGTCAAATTTCACTTGATCAATATTAATACAATACAAAAATATAATATTCAGAGGGAATAACAATATGTTTCATGATATATTAAATAACACTTATTTTATTGGCTTACAATAAAAAACACTTTGTAATACCTCGTCATGCAAATAGAGAATATTAATCATTAAAAATAAGACACCATCTATAAACAACCTGATAAATATCTCTTTTTTTACTGAATATCTCTAGTTTTTTACAACATTTGAAACAAATTCAGTGGCGGCGGAACTGGGGGGTTAGCTGACCCCTTAAAACTGTGGGAAGGGGAGAGGGGGTCATAGAAGAAACACTGAATATAAATAATTTTGAGCAAAGGTGATAAAAGTTAGTTTTGATATCATATCATAATCAATGAAAACATTTTAATTTTGAAGTGGCTCATTAATTTGTCATCCATAATATAGCCTAATTTAAATTCTCACATGAGGATGTTTAATTAACAATAAATTGATTGATTTAATATTGGTTACGGGTATGTAATTTTCATAATTCAACTATTATCGTTGACTCATTTTACAAATTCCATCTCCTTTGTTTTGTGACAGTTCATTAATACTACTCTAGCAATACAATTAAGGTATTGACTATTAGGCTATTATTTGTTCTGTTAGACTAAAATAAAAGTACTCAATCTGTGGTAAAATATAAAATAACAACTATTTAATATTGTGCCTAGTATTTTAAAATGCCACCAATGCCCTTCTGTGCAAAGGTATAGTGCTGGGTTTATGTAAAATTTAATTTCCGGGTGTGTTCATTTAAACAATTTTCCACCCCAGACCCCCTGCCCTTCTGTCCCGATTAACCCCAATGCTCCAAACTCCTTCCGCCACCACTGCAGAAATTTACTGTAAATTAGTTAAAATGTAAGTAAATTTACTTTCAAAAACTTATTCGACATGTCTGGAACTGTAGGTATGCAATGAAGATTTGTGCTTTTTCATTACAATTTAAACACACCTACAATTATTCATTACATTTAACCCTCGATCCGGCAGTCATTTTTGCCCAAAATGGCGTGTCATTTTTGGTGATTTTGCAGTGATGTTTTATAAAATTCATAAAAAATATTATATTACAATAAAAGTACAATTGTGTGGTATCAAACTGTTCACAAGAATGTGGGCTATCATATAATACATAATTCATGACCTATAAAAAATTTTTTTCTTTTTTATGTTATGAAATTGTAAATTTTTTTAGAAATCGCGGAAAATAGGGGGGGACCACCCCCTATGATCAATGTTGTGATGATAAAAAAAGAAATGTGAGATAGCCAAAATGTTCTAAATTTCATCTAGTTTCAGAAAATATATAGTTTATATAGGTTTGTAAGTAAAAATTATTTTTTTATAAATTTTTAACGCAGACTAAACAACAACAAAAATGGCGAGACTGGCTTCCTTCTTCAACTTTCACTACGTTTTAAAATAACGCCGATAGAGTGCAGTGTGCGTTGTTGCATACCACTGGAATTGTCTGTTCACGCTGAATACATAGAGTATAAAAACATCGAAGTAGCTTGATTTTTGCGCATTATAAATATGGTAAATCTCCGACGCTGCAATTGTACGAAAATTCGTCAAATGCCAGTTTCATGACGAAAAAATTGTACGAAATTTCGTAAAATGCCGGATCTAGGGTTAAACACATGTATTCAGAGTATTCTGCCTTCAATTGTGTGAAGGTTTATAATTTGTTGCAGTAAAAATCAAAAAGAGGGCATGAAATTAAATACAAACTGTTGATAACATGATTCACTTTGCTAACAAAACAAAAACAGTATTGTTATAAAATAGGAATGGAAGTGGATGGAGTATGATTGCAATTCAGACGAAGGTACACTAACTATAACCACCTACTACAGCATCTGAAGGAGAAAGCCCCCCCTCCCCACCTTGAGAACCATTAACGCAAAGGTGCTAATTTTTCAACTAAACACTTAACCATTTATTTTAATTTAAATGTTTATTGCGCTGGTGTTGGTCACTGGTCCAAGTTTAACATATATGTTCATATTGTAAATAAAGACATAAAACTAATGTTCAAACTTGTGTAGCATCTGTAGTAAAATTTGGTTTATCTTAATTTAAAAAAAATATTTAATACATCACATATATCACTACTCAACAGCACTAGCTTTTAGAATGAAATAAAATGTGATTATGATAACACCAATCGATATAGGAGTTATTTTCTAGATATATCAGTATACATTATGCCATAAATGTAATACAGAACTTTCGGAAACAAAAAATAGCTTTTAAGATCAAAAGTTTTACCTGATAGGGACATAGTATTTTTGGAAAATTCATATTTTTTAAAAATGATTGAAAAAGAACAAGCAGGCAGATATACTTGTACCAACTTACGAAATTAATTAGAACCAAAAATTAATTTTATTTTCACCTACGTTGAGAGTTCCTACCTTAGTAGTATATATCGTATGGTTTGTTGTCAGCTATCGTTCATTACTTTTAAAAAGGCTGTTATAAATATAATTGGAACAAGATCCAAAAGTCATGTTATATAATAACATAAACCTAAAGTGATCTCCTATCAAAAGCTAAATCCAATCTATCAAGACATTTAAGACTTGCCTCACTGATTCTATTTTAGCTAGCTAATCTCTCTATAAAAGAGTGCAGGGGAAAATCTGTAACTATGTGATTCATTGTTTGGAGAGACTCCTCGCAATCACATAGCTGATGTACTGTTAATCCCTATTTGTATTTCATTAATTAAATCTTTCCATGCCAGTTCGGAACCAATTCAACAATGTCCATTCCCTAAGGCCTCTTTTACACAGGAGGGCGAGACGTCGTTTGCTGAAGACAGCCATGCACAGTTCATTTTTATCACTATTATTTTAAATGAGTGTTTATAGACGAGACAGCCACGGTGTGGCGCCGTGAGCTGCACGCCGGCCTTCAAAGTTGGGCCGGTGCAGCGCCATCCAAAGTTGGTTGATCACTATACCAATATATGGGCGTCTTTATATGGCTTGGCACGGCGTTATTAGGGCTGATTTGTAAGCATGCGCACAACGTGTTTAAACAACTTGCTTCTTGATTGCAAGACTTTTTGGAAAACTTCATTTTGAATTATTTCGTCTTAATACACGATACAGTGGCAACTTCACCAACACAATAAGAGTGCGTTTTGTATGTGGATGTTCTCATAATACTGGTGCAAGAATGACCAGTAATAATTTAGTAAATACAAACAAAGAACCTTGTCTACATAATCCATATTCGAGCTGCCTAATAAGCGAGTAATGCACGCAAGGTCGTGCAGTGTGTACGTATTATATAACTGTCAAATTTGAAAAATGCTGTTGAAAATAAAGTATGCTGTGCCGTTACTCACGGTGCGTTCTGAGGCATTTATGGCGCGGCGCCGTCCACTGCGAACGGCACTGCGCCATCTCATGTAAAAGTGGCCCAAGAGTGGAATGTTCACCCCACCAACAGGTATTGATGGATCATTAATAAAGAAGTTATTTTGTCCATCAAAACTGTTCCATGCTATGGCCCAGCTAGTATTGGGTGAGAAATGTTCTGCTCAACTGGAAAGCACTGGGTGTAGAGATGGGTTTTGAGATTTCAAGCGACCATTCTGATGTGGGAGACCCTGTGTAATGGGGAGGTGCTGGGTATCCAAGATCTTATGGAATTCTTTAAGATGTAGAGAAGGAGGAGCTATACTGCACAGCACCAGGAGCCAAGGAAGTAGTGGAGTTGCCATGAGAGTGACACTAATAGCTCTCATGACCCTATTCAGTTGGACATCAATCGCTTTAGTAAGTATGCTATTTAGCCATATGGGAGCTTTGTATTCAGCAGCCGAATACCCCAGTGGCAAAGCAGTTGTATGCATGACGTGTGCGTTGGCTCCCCAAGTTGTTCCAGCTATATAATGTAGTACTTTTGTTCTAGGTTTTGATTTTAGCTGCTGTTTTTTGAAGATGGCTTTTAAACGTCAGCAACTGATCTAACCTTACTCCCAGGTACTGTGAGTGGTCACTATGATTGAGTTCTACACCATTTAGAAAGATATTCAATTTTCTATAAGCTAGTCGGTTACTTAGGTAGAATCAGGCTTCTTCGGTTTTTAATAGTTAGGATTTAGCTTCCAGGTTCTAAAATACTCTTCGAGAGAAGCGATATCACTTGTAAGTGTATCTTCAGCAGCAATAAAGTCCTTGTGTTGATAAGTTAAAGCAATATCATCTGCATATATAAATTTTTACTTTATGATTGGGATATCAGCAGTATGCATGTTGAACAAAATACCAAGTAATATCAATTTTCAAAAAGCTCTTCTTATTGGAATTTACAAATATTTTAAAAATAAATGTTCTTCAAAATTCCAATAACTCAATTTTTATCTAATGAGGTCTTTTGTTGTTCAACATTATCAGGTTGAATAGCAAATTTATTATTGTAATTCTGAAGAACAATTATTTTCAAATTATATATTAGTAATACTGAATTAGTTTTTGCTAATAACTTAACTGAACAAGATTTTTGTTGTAGAGTGAAACAAAAATTAAAATCAATGCAGGATAATATCTACTCAACAATTAAATTCTAAAGATTGTGTTTGTCTCAGTTAAATGAGTTAATTTGACCGAGACGAAGATATGGAAATCTTTCAGCTATCAATATCAGAAACCACTATTCAGTTTGTTTGTGCAAGTTTTTAGTAAACAGGTTTAAGATTGTGACCAGACTACTAAGTAGGTCATGACAAAATGTTGTTTTCTCAATGGTTTTCATTATCTGCTAAGAAATAATTTATTGGAAAGGGTCAAACAAATTATTACTTGAACTAAACTAGTTAGGTAATCATTTTATAACAAAATAAAAGCCAAAAACTAACTAGCCATGCAAATAAAAGTTGAGTTAACGACCATCATACTGATATAAAATTTGTTACAAATGTATAGAACAGAATATTGTTTAACAAAATAAACTAATTGAAAATATATATCTTTAGCAAATCAATTTGAGTCAGTTGAGGTTTAAGTTATCTCGATTGCGACACTATAACTCTTGAGGTCACATGTATGTAAATCACAAATTTCATAAACATTGTAACATAATAACCAGATAAGCTATTGACCTGCATAATTATATAACTAATAAATTTATTATATGATTACTTTACAATAGGCCCCTTGCTAGCCACAGGTTCACTTTACAATAGGCCCCTTGCTAGCCACAGGTTCACTTTATTCTTCAAGGTCTACTTGACAATTTGCCTGGATGGTTCAGAATTTTGTCTCTTAACATTAATTAACTATCTGTAAAATATGGTAGAGGAAGAAAAAAACACTTACTTTAAAGATATATGCAGGTGTGGAGTAAATATAGCATTTTTTATATAATTTCCTATTACAAAATAAAATGATTATAAGTCTTTGAATAGTTTTTGTGTTTAGTACAGCTATTGTTGTATACTAGATAGCAAGAGATTACAAATTACTGTACGAGAATAGAAGCAATAACTTAAAAGAGGTTTCCAAGGTTAATTATTTTTGTTGATTATACAAATAGTTTATGATATTTGACATTTTATACACAATATATAGATGTATAAACATTTAAAAATTTTGACTGGGTTTAAAACCCATCATAATTGATTAGTTATTTTTAAGTAAACTCGGATTTGAAGTTTATACCACTCTAGAGCAGCATTGTTCTAGCTTATAATAGCTATAAACCTGAAACAACGAGACCATGATTTTAAGTTTATACCACTCTAGAGCAGCATTGTTCTAGCTTACAATAGCTATAAATCTGAAACAATGAGACCATGATTTGAAGTTTATACCACTCTAGAGCAGCATTGTTCTAGCTTAAAATAGCTATAAACCTGAAACAATGAGGCCATTATTAATCGTCCTCAAACCAATTAAAATACATTTAGAAAAAAGTCAATTAACCTTTAAAGTTACTTGTAAAAGCAGTATACAAATAATTCTGTATATGTAAATTAATTTACAAAATGTGTAACAATTTTGATACATTTTAAAAGTCTTAATTTTGTAGTCAGTTAATTGGGATTCAATTAGAAATCTTCTATTGGTCCCGCTTATATATAATTAAATTGAAAAATTTAAATAAAACAAACATTCTAGGCCTATAAAGGAAAATATGGTTAGTAAGCTAAATTTGTACAGTATTATTGTCAACTTAAAATGCGTTTAAAAAAGCTCACCTGACATTGTACTGTAAACCTTAGTAAAAAAACCCTTGTTAATCTGAGACTAGCCTAAAAATACAACTAAACTTATACCCTAAACCGACAACTGCAGTGAAGTTCATTCTTCGCTAACTGGCACTTGCTGAGAGGAACTGGTGATGAAGGATCTGTAATAAATGTGCCACAATAAAAAAAAAAAAAAACGAATAGTATCGTAAATAAAATATGTTAATAAAAATTGAGTCATTTAAGTCATGTCACACGCTTTTTATTGTTTATATTAGTTGCCACTGAGTTACGTACGTTAACATTTAAGGTTATAATATGGTTATTAACATGCAGAATACTGAATAGTGCTGATGAAATACTTTCTAGTGTGATACTAAAAATTATTAAATGCTATTTGTTGTTCATTTACATAAAAACACGACTTCGGTCAATTTTAGCAATGGTTATGTATTTTTGTCAATCTTTCAGTTCCCAGAATATTCTCACGCAAATGAAGCAAGGCCGGACTGTCCATGCATCTTCATGAAGTGTACATTGCCTATTGTACCATATAGATGTCTTTTACCGATATTTACCAAATTTTAATCTTGTACTTTTTAATCCGGATTTATATGTATCCAGATCGGGATACCACCACATTAGTCCGGATAAAACGAGGTTTACTGTATAAGCTTAACATTAAAATTATCAGCATTTATCTATTTTTGCAAATAAAAAAAATATATTTTAAAAGTAATTTTTTTCATACATTACAAATCTAAACTATTATTGGGCTAGACAACAAGGAACCGTTGTATTAAATTTAGCACAAATAGGGGTTTCAGCAGTAGAGAGGAGCTTATTTCATCACTCTGCTGCACTTACACATTCCTTAAGGGAAAATGTTTTAAAGCAGTATGATATGAGATACTAGACATACAAGATTGTGATCATAACACACTAACATATTATGCCAATTTGTTGTCAGAATAGATAGGAAAGCTAATGATAAGTGATCTGATATTGGTATTTTTTACTTTGTTGAGGGAGTTGAGCTCAATCTCTAGTTCTATAGACATTTTAGTTAGCTTAATGTTTAGGGTTTTTGATTGAAGCTTTGCCTGGGTAACCTTTTTTTGATGATTGTGTATCAATTATTGTTAACAACCCATGTTCCAATAACTATACCGTTTATTTAATTCAAACATTTACTAGGGTAAGACAATCCATACCTATTTAATGTGTTGGTGCATCCCACCGCAGATGAACTTCAGGAGTGAAGTTAATGATTTGGACATGGACGGCTTGATGTTTTTCAAACTTTGGTGGTATGGGACATAAACGATATTTCACTTCATCACCTGGTAGAGGAACATACTCACCTTCAATGCTGTAAACACACATTATGCTACCTGATTAAAAACGACACGATAATAATGACTTAGTTTCATTCATGAATTTACATAGTAGACAGAATCACATCTTCGGAGATAACAGACCCGAACTTATGGCAGTATAAAGTTATGTATTAAAAAATATTAACACAAAATAATTAATTAACATATTTTAAATAAGGTAAATGAGTCTAGCTACTACACATTTTAGTCTTCTCCAGCCTCTGACCACCTGTGTTAATTTTGAAACTAGGGCTACTTTTTTAACTCCATTGACTATCAGAGAAGACCGCTTGTCATCCATCCGTCCATTCCAAAACTATAGTGTGAGTTACAGAATAGTGACAGTTTACTGTCTCTTCCCTGCTTGCCCATCAGGCAGTGCGTTTATCAGTAGCTTATGCTCCGTTTTATCAGTTTTTTTGCAGCTCAGATTCTAATATATGGTAATGTGATTCAAACTTAAAGTTAATAGCGATAATTACTGTATCAAGTGTACGTAATACTAAATAAAATAGTATTAACATATCCGAATAAAAATAAATTTCAAAAATGTATGATCATATAAAAACTCTTTTACTCCATTCAAAAGAACAACTCATTTTCCTTCAAATGGCAGAGTCAGTTGAAATGGTCCAAGCATATATAAAATAAAACTAACTTGATTTTTTTACACATCACCCATTATTAAAATTTCTAGCCAGTGATATACAGTACAGCAACAAAAACACCAATCCCAAGATAAAAAGTTGGAACAGTAGGCCTAATACTTAATTATATGGTTAACTGGTCCTAATATATATATATATATATAGAGGGTTTGTACGGAAAGTAATAGGACTGAGTCGATTTAAAAAAAATTATTGAGCCACTTGTTACAATTCTTTAAAAACTTTCAAAATAGGCTCCTTCTGCGTCGATGCAGCACTGCCAGCGCGATTTCCAAGCATTGAAGGCATTCTCTGGAATAGCCATGAGAGCCGTGGTGCATGCTGCTTGGATCCCCTGCCCCCTCTGTCGTCTCAAAATGCTTGCATTTCATCGGCCTTTTCAGGCGAGGAAACAAAAGAAAAGTCCGGGGGCCACATCTGGGCTGTAGGGCGGCTGCGGAAGCGTTGGGATACCGGCCTTGGTCAGGTAGCTGTTCACAAGAAAGGCGGTGTGAGCCGGGGCGTTGTCGTGGTGCAACTTCCAGTTGGCTGCGATGTCTTGTCGGACCCGATGGATCCTTCGTTTGAGTCTCTTGAGGACTTCCACGTAAAACTTGGCGTTGACGGTTTGTCCAGGAAGAACAAATTCTTGGTGGGCAATGCCTTTGATGTCAAAAAAGACAATGAGCATCGTTTTCACTTTGGATTGGCTCATTCTTCCCTTTTTTGGGCGAGGAGACGCCATCATGTGCCAAAAAAACTGCCACTCGGAAGATTGCCTCTTTGTCTCGGGATCACACTCAAAGATCCACAACTCGTCACCTGTGATTACGTTATTCAAAAATTGGGGGTCACAAACACATTTTCAAATTTTCTTGGCACACTTTCACTCGCCGCAATTTCTGGTCGTCAGTGAGCACTTTTGGGACCATCTTCGCGCACACCTTGCGCATGTTCAAATGCTGTGTCACAATGTAATGAACCACAGATTTTGGTACAGTTAACATTTGGGCAATTAAACGAATACTTAGTCGACGGTCTGAGTTCAAAACTTTGCGCACACGAGTCACATTGTCGGTGTTTGTCGAAGTCGAAGGTCTTCCAGTACGGTCTTCATCAGCAACCTCTTCCCAGCCCTCCAAAAAGGCCTTGGCCACCGAAACACACCACTTCTTGCTAAAGCAATATCTGGGTAAGCCTGCTTCATCATATCAAACGTCTCTGTCGCAGATTTCCCGAGTTTCACACAGAATTTAATTGCGTACCTCTGCTCTAACGAACGCTGCATTTTCGGCTTGCACCACTCACAGAAACACATCACGCGAAATGCCTGCCCTGACTCTCCAAGTTCTCGGAGACAACTGACCAGCCGCTCATTCTTTAGCTAGGAACGCCCTCTACCGAATCCAGTTGGTGCGCGCACGCTCCGAAGTACAGTCGTGGCAGAAGAAAATAAGTCCTATTACTTTACGGATAAACCCTGTATATATAAAAGCCAAATACCAATGACTCACTGATCACTGTTTCTCGAAAACCACTAAACCTCCGAGGCTGAAATTTTGTAGGATTATTGGTCCTATATTGTAGGCGTGCAATAAGAGGGGATTTTGAAAAATTCTTAATAGTTCTGAAATGGCAGCCTTTTTTCACCCTCAAAACTGCCTCAATGTATTTCTTATGGGAAAATCATACAAAATTAGTATTTCTGACCTAACTTGAGGAAAATCTCGATTAAAAGTTTTAAACCTTTACAGTTCTACACACAGTTCACAGTACAGATCTGATTTTCAGCTCATGACAAAAGCTTGATACTAAGTTTTCTTCCCTAAACAACATCCAGAACCTGACTACCATCAGACATTCAATACTTTTATAGTAGTAACCACGTCGATGGCAACCACTGAGCGGACATCATGTTGATATTAAGAGGAGTGAGCACACGACCTATCATCTACAATCTCCATGGCAATTTGTCCCCAAGTAGCTGGGTTACAGCACTGCACCACTAGTGCCAACATATTGGTACATATAGTTAGAAATTAGTGTCTGCTTGAGTAAATATGTTATCTAAATAAGCCTATAATCTTAAACAAACTTGATAACCAAAACCAGTTGCTAATCAAATAAGATTGTACGTAAGTAATATTGTTATTAGATTGTAGCAAATTCTGAGCATGCAAACATCCATATACTACTCAACTTACTCTGAAATATGTAGAAATACTTCTTCCCCACCATTACTAGGTACAATAAACCCATGACCCTTGGAACGACTAAAATACTTCACTTTCCCTTTTTCCTGTGGATTAAGTAAGGCCCTCGCACACCTGAAAAATTAGGGTAAGTCAGTAGTTTTAAATGATAGCCCTATAATTTAAAACATCAACTATTTTATGCTTACTAGGTACAACTTTAGATACCTTCATGATTTTTATCCAACATACTAGTAGAGGGTCTTTAATCCATTACACAAATTTTGACAATAAAAATCCAAGTTGCATAAGTTGTTTGTCACATAATAACAAGTCACTATAGTAGGGGGACACCCCTGTACGCTTTGCATGACAACCCCATCAACATATTTGACTTTTGTCACTGAAATGACTAAGATTTCGTAATTTTAGTCCAAAGTTAAGATTTGGATAAAACTTACAATTTAAAGAAATGCATTATTGACAATATACAATATTAAAAGTAAAATTGTATGTGATTTCTTTACGTAATCTGTAATTGAGTAATGTAACGATATACAAACTCTCCACTCCTAAAACTTAAATGCTCACCTAACCACCCTTCCCTAACAAAGCTTAACTGCACATGAATGATTAGGTGGGTGGATGAATAACCAATGCACAAGTATTTATGTATTTTGGTTTTCCAACAAATAAAAATGTTATGATTCATAAGAGGACTAGCTTACACTGTTATGACCCCACTGTAGTGAAATATCAGTTAAAAAAAAATATATTTGTATGTTAATCAATTAAAATTCTTTTAGGCCTCATGTCATGTTACAGTAGGTTATGCATGGTCATCAGTGGATAATAACATAACCTGTGTATTTTACATAGGACTATATCAATAGTTAGCATAATAGGTAAAAAACATCTGAGTATACATATACGGAGTGGAACAAAATATGGCAACGCTTTCACAACATTGTTATTTTTGCTATAGATAATTTGATAATTTTTTTTAATAATTGTGTTCCAATTATAAAGTATAATTTTTGTTCAGAATAAATCACTTAAAACCATTAAATAGAGAAATAATACTGTTCAAACTAGTTACTTTGAAATTCAAATGACCGCTACTCAGTTCTGGAAAGGATAAACCTTTCGAAGTCCAGTTTACAGCAATTAATTTCTCTTGAATAGACCTTTCATTTGACTCGACCTAAGCTTACATTGAAGATTTTCATTCAACTCTTCTTGGGCCGTCCCCCAGAAAAGACAAAATGGCGTCAAAGAGGCTATTAAACCTATTTGTAACCATGATCATGTACAACAATTCACTTTTACAAGTGAAGTCATACAAAATATGTGAAAGTGTTTCCATATTTTTTTTCTACCCTGTATATGATGAAATTGTATAAAAATATATCGGATTGTCATGAAAATTAAAAATGCCTCTTGCTAGCCTCATAGTTTGCACTTCAAGCGATCTTCTAGTGGTTTGAAAGCTCTGATGATTTGGTTGCTTTCTGCTCTCACTACAGCGTTGTTTAGAGTATGTAAATCGGGTCAATGGGTGGATGGTTCTAACTGGAGACTTCAATGTTGATTTTTCAGTTGTTGACGGGAGTGCTGGAAAGGTCGTAGAACTTGTCTCTTCATTTGATCTTTACAGTGAAATTACTTTGTTCACTAGAGAATACAGCGGTTCTTGCTCTATTATTGACAACATATTTATGAATATCCCTAGACATCCACCGGCAGGCTTCATTCACTGTCCTTATCACTGGGATTTCTGATCACCATGTACAATTGGAGAACATCTCTTTGTCAGTTTTACCTCAACACACTAATCTAAAGTTTGAAACCTGTTGATTCTTTTCCAGTAATAACATCAAGATCTTCAAAAACTATCTTCGAAGAGAATCCTGGAAAAAAATGGTAGCTGGGAGGGATGTAGACGATAAATTTGATTGTTTTTTTATATACTGTGGAATTCTACTTCAACATTGCTTCCCAAGAAGAAACATCCAAAGTTAGGACCAGGAAATATTGTGGCAGGGTGAAACATAATGAAGATCTTAAGAACCTTTGTAATAGAATGTTGTTCCTCTACTCATTGTCTAGGGATTTCGACTCAACTCATCTCCTCGAGAGGTCTTTCATTGAGCTTAGAAAGGAATTTAGAGGATGTGTACACTCTGTCCAGGCTGCTGCAATTACAAGCCATTTACAAGATGCCTCCAACAAACAAAAAGCATCTTGGAATATTGTGAATGATATGATTCCTGGGAAAAGAGTTAAGGCTTTCAAAGAACTTTTTGTTGAAGACGAGCAGAGTAAACTGCTGAAGAATCTAATACCTGTGTCAGACAGATTCAATACGTTCTTCGTTGAGTTGGGCAAACGAGTTAAAGGTCATGCTAACTCATCTGGGCCTTGTTTGATCTCTATTACCCAGCTGAAAGAGTGTGTTCATTAGTGGTTCTCTTTTCTAAAAGTCAAGGAAGTCCTTAAAGTAATCAAATCATTAAAGCCTGGTAACTCTGCGGGATTTGATGGAATATTATCTAAACTCTTGAAGGATTGTATTGACATCTTTGTTGGGCCACTGACATTTTTTATTAATTGTTCTTTTGATGAAGGACTATCTACTGCAGCTCTTAAATTATTTGTAGTAAAACTCCTCTATAAAAAGAATGGAAGTGATCATATAAACAATTTCCTTCCTAAATCTATTCTATCTACGTTTTCTAAAATACTCTAAAAGCTCTTCCTTGCTACGTTATCTTCTTTTCTTGTTTCAAACAATATCCTCTATGCAAAACAGCATGGCTTTAGAGAGGGTCTGTCTACAACAAACGCAATGTTTAGTCTTCTATCCGACATAACAAGGGCTCTAGACAACAAAGAACATATGCATGGGCTCTTTCTAGACCTATCTAAAGCCTTTGATGTTGTGCATCATACTTTGCTATGAAGAAAACTGGAGTGTCTTGGGCTGAGGGGTAATGTGTTTGACTGGATACATTCCTATGTGGCTGGTCGAAGACAGATGGTTGAGGTTCCCTATGTGGATGCTGGCGGACTGCTAAAACAACAACTTTCTCAAGAACTAGTTGTCAGAACCGGTGTGTCACAGGGATCGGTTCTTGGTCCTATGTTGTTTCTCCTCTTTATGAATGACATAGCCAGGTATATATATATCACACTATCACTTGTACTTGTTTGCTGATGATACATCCTTCGTAGTTTCATGAAAGAATAGGGCATAGCTCCAATCAAATGTTTTTAGACAGGAGCTCATTACTTCAGTGGCTGGAGGAAAATTCTTTATGCATCAATGCAACAAAGACTGCAATCAGAAACCAGTTGGATAACGATTGTTTGAATATTATCATAGGTGACAACAAGTTTAGTCCTTCAACCACTGTGAATTATCTTAGTGTTACTTTTGACCGTATTCTGAACTTCTCAAACCATATTGAAAAAGTAACAAGTAGGCTATGTAGCAGTATTTTTTTTACTATCTCGACTTGCCTGTTTCAAAAATGCTGACATCCTTTTGATAGCTTATCATGGTTGTTTTTATCCTTATTTATCTTAGGCAGTACCAATTCAGGGCCATGAAAGTACCAGGACTCAGTATGTATTCAGATTGCAGAAAAGAGCAGTTCGAATAGTTTTTCACTTGGCCAGGAACCTGTCATATAGATCACTGTTTCGAGAGAAAGGCATGCTAATTTTCCCATCAATTTATATCCATAACAGCCTGACATTTCTAATAAAAAATTTTGATTTATTTACATCCCATATTTTGAATAACCATAGATACCAACTGCGTTACAATAACAACATAAACCTACCTCTCCATAACACCACTTTTTTTTAGAAACAATATATATTCCTCCTGAATATAATTGTTTATTTCCCTACCAAAGTACATAAAGAATGTTATTGATCCCAACATATTTAAAAGCCAATTGAAAAAAATTTTTAGTTGAAAAGGAGTACTATAGTGTCCAGGACTACTTACTTGAAAAAAAAGAGTAGTTTTAGATGTTATGTTATAGTTGTAGTTTCAGAACACGATGTTAAAGTTAGTACTGTAATTATGATAATTTTACTTTAATATTTGACCTTTGCCTATGCAATTTTTTGTTTTGTTTGTGGCAATAAATGAATTGATCTGCTTCCAATACAGAGGTTCACGGGTTCAAATCTTGTGAGGTCCACTTAAATTTGCCATAGCGGTTTTGGACCGTTGTTCCTCAACAACGTTTGAATACTATGTTAAAAAATGCCACTCACGTAGAGTAAAAAAAAATCAAAAATACGTATGAGATTCTGCCAATAGTTACTTGTATTATCATCATGCATAGGCTAATGGCTGTTAATCTCGATGCAAAATTACATTTTCTATATTATTATCTCAAGAAATAATTGTCATAGAGAAAAGAAATTTGTAGCACAATAAGACATGTCAAGTATGTTTAGTTATTTATTTAAATCCTACAGTAATACACCATTTTACATGTAATACATTTCATCACAAGGATTTTTCAACAGATGGGAGCAATTAAGTAACTGATAATTAGTATAAAAATAATAACCGAAAGATCGGACATAATATTAAATATGTGAAAAAACAAGTAACAATTCGTAAATTTACTTTAACCATTATAAAGACAACTCTTTTAACCCTTTTTAAGGGAATTATGCGTAGGTATCATCACAGCTTTAGCCTTACCAGTGACATGCGTCCACACCACACAAGGCGAATAATGCTGCGAGTGTGCGAGAACGCCAAGTGCTTTATACTGTTTTTGTACCTTTATATCTTAACTACTGTCATTGTGTTTTTTTTTATGATAGAGAAGTGTTTTTAGTAGCAATTTTATTCATGATAAAAGCAGCAACATTTCAGTACGTTTTTTCATTTCAACCCCTAAAACAAATTTGAAGTAATTTTATACTGCTAAACTTTATTTGTTATGTAGGGTGCTAATTTAGTTACGAACAAAACTGTCTAGATTGCATTTGGAAATAACATTTGATTACTGATTTATGAGTTTTTTATGTTCAAACAACGTTTTATCAGTTGTTTACTTAATTAACCAACATTAACTCGGGCTATTTTGTTCATTTTGATTGCATATTTATTTTTGTTTTTTGTGCAGTTTCATTCATTCAACATTTGAATTTAAATAAGGCAAAAAAGCTACATTTCTTAATTGTAACTATTATATAAAAGGTAATAAATTACATAATAAAACTACTTTATGGAAATAAATAGCTATATACAGTGGGTCAATCCATAAGAAGTGATCCAATAAAAATTAAATTGGTTGCTTGACCATTTTAAATATTTTCATTTTTTAATATGTTATTACCATAGTCATAAAAGGTTCAAAAGTTATTTTTAAAGAATTTTATCTTTCACTGTTTAAATGCGTGACAGCCATTTTTGTTCATGAGAATCCGGCAATTTTTGGCTTTGGAGACATTAGCGTTAAATTGATTATCTCTGGATTGGATTATGTTAGAGCTTTCAAACAAATACCATTCTTTTCAGAAATATCTCTTTTACAATATTTGTTATAATCTTTATAGGCCTAAATGCAAAGTTCTATTCCCAAAATAGCCTCCAAAGTTTGGTGTAAAAGATTGGGAAATCTCACTTTTTGGGAGCTTAAACAACTAAGAAGGGGTGATTTATCATAGTTCAAACTTTTAGTTCAGTTAAATAGCATAGCTTACTAACATAAAATAAAGCATAAGCCTTATAAAACGTTTCCTTAATATTTTATGAATTTTTGAAATTTGTCATATGTTTGTAAGGTTGAAGCCCTACATCTCTGGTGGGACATGATGTAAAAATCTAATTTTTGCACAGCATATACATATACATGATACTAAAGTAGCGTAGGAATTTCAACTTTGATATTTGACTTTGAGCAAAGTTATGAATTTTCAAAAGTAAAGGAAAAAAAACAACATTTTTGCCAATGTTAATTTAATGAAAATGAATGTATTATTTGAAAGTATGTAAAGTTTATGTGGAATATTGTGTTAAGTTATTTATTGGTACATATAGAAGGTCTCTCACAATAAGCAAAAATCAGATACATATTTTTAAAAATTCCTTAAAATATCTGAAACCGTTCCACATATCTTACATTTACCTCACTTTATTCTAACTCATATGATTGTTTAAAAGCACGCTTATTTTTTCGGATAGCTTTTGTGGAATAGAATACGATTTTCCAGTAGCTGTGGTAAGTTCAAGCACTGAAAGTTTTCTCAGCATGTTCTTTAGTTGGATTCAAACTATTTCGCTGGTTGATTTTTTAAATTATGTTTGTGGTCCATCTGGTTGATAAAACTTCACAAACACATCATTATTTTCCTAACATACTTTTTCAATATCTGCAAGCCACCACTGTTCATTACAAACACACACGCGCAATATAGCACCTAATTAGTTTTTCTGAAATGCTATGAAATTTATGAAATCTTCTTGTAACTTTTAATAACAGACAGTTATCAAGTCTGGTTTACAGTGATTCAATGTATATTGAACAATTTATTCTTTCTTGACAAGGAAACAAATTTTGAAAAACAGTTCGGGCACAGAGGTTTTGCAGGAATTATTTCAAGTTTTGTTTCAGACTCATTTGGATTTAACAAAGATTAATAAATGGATCAACTTTTATTTCTTTCTTAAGCCCTTAGAAAGGCTTTTTATGCACTTTTAATGGATCAGAGCAATATTTACCAAAAACTATTGTTGTATTTTAATATTTATTTTACGGTACCCACAATTTTGTTTAAATTGAAAGAGAATTTAGTATAAATATAAACAACTTTTAAACATTTTCTTCAAGCTCATTTAAATTTTTCATAGGTTTTGAAATTGGACTATAAAATGATTTGTAACAATCCTACTTACTACTTTTCCAATGGAACATTGTTCATTTATTTTAATAAAAAACTTCATAATCTTCAGACTTGTCCACTGAGCTCTTGTTCATACCTGTCTACTAATCTGACTCATTGATGAGGACCACAGTTTTTTTGTTCTGTATTGCTGTTTTTTATTATAAAAATAGGCTTTGTACAACTATAGATTTATACCTTAATAAACCATTGCTCCTTAATTTCATTTTAGACTTAAACTGTGTCTGAAAGAACTAGAAACAAACCAAACAAGTTACTTGTTATAAGGTTTACACTTTATTTTATGTTAGTAAGCCATGCCATCTAACTGAACTAAAAGTTTGAACTATGATAAATCACCCCTTCTTTGTTTTTTAAGCTTCCAAAAAATGAGATTTCCCAATTTGTTACACCAAACTTGAGAGGCTATTTTGGGAATAAAACTTTGCATTTAGGCCTATAAAGATGTTGTATAACAAATATTGTAAAAGAGATCTTTCTGAAAAGAATGGTATTTGTTTGAAAGCTCTAACATAATCCAATCCAGAGATAATCAATTTAACGCTAATGTCTCCAAAGCCAAAAATTGCCAGATTCTCATGAACAAAAATGGCTGCCACACATAAACAATGAAAGATAAAATTCTTTAAAAATAGCTTTTGAACCTTTTATGAGTATGGTAATAACACATTAAAAAATGAAAATATTTAAAATGGTCAAACAACCAATTTAATTTTTATTGGATCACTTCATATGGATTGACCCATATCTCTATTTTTTTTCTATACAATTTTTGTTAAGGTTTATTTCCTAAGTCTTTAATGTATAAACAAAAATAAGTTCGTAAATTAAATTCCAGTATTAACAGTTGCTTATCGACAAAGCCAAATGCTAATTTTCTTTTTAAGTGTTCATTTTCAAGTAACACATTTCCGATTTGTCCCTTCGCCTAGACCTGATGTCCTTCGAATGGTCAATGATGTGTAGCTGGTGTATTCAACATCCTTATGCCCATCCACCTACCTATACAGGTAGACTGATTTTCACCCAGCAGTCCACCCATACACGTAAAGTGGTATTCTCATATATTGGATATGTCATATGTTGTTGGACTTATTTATTTTCAAGTAAATTAAATTGATTGTTTTTATTTTTTACATTAACCACAATACTGGTAATTGTGGTTAGTTAGTTCAGAGCCTTATGACTTTGTTATTTATTATTGTAAGTTAATTTTATGCTGAATAAATTCATTATTTTGTGGGTAATTCTCTAGTATTACTTAGTCAACCTCAAATCTTTTCAAACTTTGATAATACATTTTTGGGATGTGTATACCAATATTTAGTACAAATTAGGTGTTGGAAACAGAGTTAGTGTCATTAGTGATACATTAGTATACACCGAGGCCGCCCAAATACATTCCGCCTCGGCAGTTATGGTTAGGTTAACATAGCCTATTGTAGAATACGTTTTTACAAATTCTACTAACTGAAAAGTGGTTTGTAACAGTGAAAATACGTTATTGCAGGTTTATTCTCTACAATTTAACAGCCTAACCTTATCATAACTGCCGCAGCGCGATGTCTCCAAAATTTCAGAGATAGCACGCGGACATTAAACCTTCTTATAGCTTAGCAACGTGAACAATGGCTTCCCGACAATTGATTTTCATTTTTCTTACCAAGTGAGGGATCAAGTATCATTTTTTATACTACCTTATGATCATATAAATATATGAAAAGAATTGAAGTTGACTAAGTAATTGTAGAGTTTTACCATTTCATGTTTGTT
The DNA here is from genome assembly GCA_035578905.1 of Stictocephala bisonia. Classification (NCBI taxonomy): domain Eukaryota; kingdom Metazoa; phylum Arthropoda; class Insecta; order Hemiptera; family Membracidae; genus Stictocephala; species Stictocephala bisonia. The sequence continues at coordinate 8,094,396 of JAQJVL010000002.1, read as the reverse complement.
TCAATGTCAACAACCAAATAAACAATCTAGAAACCTCAAAAATCATTAGACAGATGAGCTGTCATTACTCATACTCGCCACTGCCTAACGAATATCAAGTTTTTAGAACATGTATACAGTATGAAAAATGGAAACAAACCCAAGAAATATGTTATATTATATCAGCACACATTTCATCCAAATACAATGGTATGAGTTTCATCGAAATTCAATAGAAAATAACTTAATAATACTCAAAATAGACAGGTGCTTGGTGTTCAACACTTGCACAATACCTGGCTATATTATAGGCTCTTGGCGTTGAACGGAATTCAACCAAAAGCCTGTATATAGGCTTCTGGCATTCAAAGGGTTAAGAATGAACTTAATTTAGGAATATACAAGGAGGAAAATAACTAACAATAATATCATGTGATGACAATAGATAACAATACAGATAAAGTATACAGGTGACGGTAACAGTTAACAAATAAATGTGTAGGGTAGAACTTAAATAATAAGCAACACTCTCATAATCAAACTTCACTGTCTCAAAGCATAAATATCAAGAAACATAACGTGGTGGATACTCCTTCTGAAGCTTGGTAGAGGATGAAAGAAGTCGGCCACACTACAAACTACATTTCCAGACCTTATGAGCCTAAGTATAGAACTGTAGGCCTATATAGTTGGCAGATTAGTGAAATATAGCAAACATCGGTGGATTACATCAAATTATAAAAAAGACGTCTGAATAATCATTTGGTAATTCTGCACTATTACTTGGTCAACTTCCATTTCTTTTCATATTTTGATATGATGATTGGTAGTCCTCACTTAGTTAAAAAATTAAAATCAAGTGTCAGAAAGCCATTATTCACGTAGCAAAGCGATAAAAAAAATTAATATCCACATGCTCTCACTCAAATTTCGGACATTGCGCCGCGGCAGTTTGGATTGGTTAGGCTATTATATTGAAAAATGAACCTGTAATAATGTATTTTCACTGTCGCAAACCGCTTTTCAGTCGTCAGCATCGTAAAAACATATTCTACAATTGGCTATGAGGTAATTATGCACTAACTTGCCACCTCTGAAAATACGATTTCATGTAGAAAAAGTGGTGAAATTTGAGTTTATATCTCTTGAGGAGTTTGATTTTATCCGCGGAAAACTCGTTTTTTACCGAAAAATCTAAAAACTAGTTTTTTATCTGTTAGTGAAAAAACCAACTTTTTCAAAAGATGTTTTTTTTTGACAACTTTTTCATTTCTAGTATTTTTTATGCTGAACACAAATATATAACTGGTTTTGTAGTACCTAAAATTATTTTTCAGCTCGAAAAATGCATTTTTTACTAACATAACCTAACTTATCCTAATTGTCTATTTTCTCAAAAAAAATCCTAATTTGCGTTAAATTTGAGTGTTTGGCCTCCTTGGCGGCCTACCGGCCGTCACTCCGGCGGGAATATAGGTGAATTTGGTTTTTGTGATAAATAGTTGTTGTATAATTGTATAATGGCCGTAATCGCGATTTGCCGCGATAGTAGTTTTTCCGTTTTATCTCGAGAAATATTTGTAATAGACCAAAATAGTTTTCAAATGTTTATTTAGGGCAAAAACACATCAAAATTAAAAAAAGATGATTAAAATAACTTTTAAATTAACGGAAATATGACAAAAACACTAAAAGTTGTAACATTGTTTTATCAAATGTTTCGATAAAATATGTTATTTCCGCGGAATAAAAAACATATTTCGTGAAAATACAGCCAATTCTAGACCCATTTCAAGCAATATGTTCCAAATTTGTTTGGTGGCAGAAACTGCATAAATACCGGCTATGATAACCGAACCTAACCGTAACTGCCACGGCGTGATGTATATGGTCGGTCTCGGTATATACTAATGATACTAACTCTAGACTATGTTTCAGACACCTAACTTAATTTTTACTAAATACTGATATTGAACATCCCATGATAAATGTATTATTAAAGTATGAAAAGATTTGAAGTTAACTAAGTAATAGTGCAGAGATACCAATCATTTAATTAGAAATAGCCTATGCCAAACATTCAAAGTTTTATTAGGGCCTATAACGGTAGCGTGATTGACAAAATTATCTCTCATGAAAATGTAGCCAATTTTTTACACATTTCTGATATTTGCTTTATTAGGCCTACTTACAGTGAGTAGAAATAGCATACCTAGTATGCCTAACCAAAGTCTCATATGTTTAAATTATCAACCTGTAGTGTTATTTAATTTGAATTAGATGTAATCACAGTCTAATAACATAGCCTAATCATAACACTTCCATTGCTGCACAGTAGAGCTAGTACACTGCTAGCATTGCAAGTAACCGGACTGCACGATTACACCACATTGGCATTAAATAGCATTGTATTTTGCAAAGAAGTAGAATAACATTGGAAAAAGTGTCATGACAGATTAAGCCATATACTAATAACAGCTGTGGTAGTTGCTAGCCTATCCTAGCCTTCTCAAATCCTTTTGACTGGTCCCATGCCGCAATGTTGTCAACTCGGGACGACGTGGGAGTAAGTAAGTAGTAAATAATGCCCAAGCACAATGCTGTCATCCCACCTCTAGGAGCACTAGCATAATGCTTATCACTATTTTTTAATAAGAGTCATGAGTGCACGTTATTAGACTGTGATATTGTCTAACCACGTGTGTCAATTAACACGTTCCCTGCGGATGACGCCGAGTGGCGTCATAGCAGATGTTCGAGGAATGCGGCTGACTCCTAGTGGCGTCATTCGCTTGCATCTATTCCCCCTCCATTTTTGCAAGTAAAAGATTGTCGAAACCCGTTTTGACTGATTTTATCTTGTGTGTCATAAGTTTAGTTGTACCTGAGTGATAATCGTTATAGATTTTAGAGTTTTAAGTTATTTTAAAATGAGTGATAAAAATCCTAGTTGTTCACGTGAGTTTGAATCACTTACTGTAAGTGAAACAGAGCGTCTTCATGATTGTGATTCCGATATTGAAGACTATAGCAGTGGTGTAAGTTATAGTTTGAGTCAAGTTAGTGATAGTGACTTAGGAGATATTTACTGTATCAGCAAATATTTCTCGTACACGTCTCGTACACGTGTACATATTAGAAAAACATCTATTTTTTTGTAAATATTATATTTCACTTTTTGCAAAACATACAACAACATTGGAAAATGAGAGGAACAGCTATTGGTAAGTACGCACTTCCATTCATAGTTATAAATAGTATAATAATATCTCTATTGTACAAAATACCACGACGCCACTCGGCGTCATCCGCACACAACATTGATAATTGATGCTGTGTGCGGATGACGCCGAGTGGCGTAGATAAGTTTTTTTTACAAAACCAATAAAAGTAGTGTTACTATATAGTAAACTATCATTTTATGACTTTATATGGATATATGATAACATTTTGTGTGTCAGCACTGGCCTACCTTAGTTGTTTGCCATTCGCAGTGAACGTGTTAAAAAAAGTGTAACTAAGCCTAGGATTACAATAATAGGTTATTGACTCACATAGAATCAGTCCTTGTTCTTCTGGTAATAATTGGACTAGGAACACTAAGTCTGGGACTACAATCAGGACTATTTGCAGATTGAGGGCTGCTGGGATTCCCCTTAGGAATTTTAACATTTAAAGGTTCCATTGTTCAACAATATTTGATTCGTTAAAAATTAAGTTGATTTCTCGTAACCTTAAAGTTAACGGACTCGCAAAACCTCTCCACTCGCTAAAATAAACACTTAGCTCTCAGCGCTTAAGTCTAAATTAATAAATGTATATTATTAATTAAAATCGTTAGGACTTGTACGAGATAGACGCCCTATTTCAACAATATGACAATCTAAATTAAATCCCTCGTGTTGTTTTGTTGTTTGATAGTCCACCATTAGCGTCTGGATGGTTCAGTGTTCAGTGTCTACACTACAGTCTAAGAAACACAAATTCAAACACTAATTAATTTATCAAATCTCAACAACAAGTCATAGACAACTAAAAAATGCTACAATGTACAGTATATAGTATTATTAGTACGTTTGATAAAATTGTACCACTTTGTTTTATACCATGATTGTACGAAGAAATTAAGTTGATAATTTCGAGTCGCTGATAAGTTGCCGATAGTAAATACAAGAAGCACACAAAAATAATTCGAATCGTGCATTATCTACTGATTACACAAAGTACATATAGATTAAGATTTATTACTCAACCTCCTTTTTTAATTTATATTTTTACAGCTAATTTCTTGGGGAAAATAGTCTTTGTTAAATCAAAATCTTAACTAAACGAAAGCTTTTTAGAAAAATAAATGTAAAACAATTCTGGAAAAGTCAAATAAAATACTGTAGATATAGATTAATTTACAACATTATAATAGCACGTACTTAAAATAACATTCTTTTCACTTGTTTTAATTTAACGTGCAGTACTCCTATGTATGTTATTAATGAGCCTAGTAGTCATGTACTTTCATACGGAGATATTATAAATTTAGATTTGCAAACCATTATGATGAGTGCAAGTGATGAACTCAGTTTCCAAACATCATTTTCAAGTTTCTCGAGATATTTATGAATATGCTACTTAAATGAGGGATGGCGATCGTTTACAATGGCTGCTAAACACAAAAGGGCATAAACACAGATGTTGCATAGCTGCTGTAGTCAGTACAGTGCTCATTAACACTACTTCTACCCTATTTGTGAGCATACCAAATATTTTATGGAAAATGCATGGGATAAAAATGAAACTTGACTTAATAGCCATAACCAATTATTTTATACAACCATCAAAGCTATAACTTTCCCGCGATCTACAAGTTTTTACTAGACCAAAAACATTCGATATTTTATGAATCGTATCTTTTTCATGTTACTGAGCGTTTTTGATATTTTAAAGTTATGTTGATAAACAATTATTCGAGTTGCATCCATAATTAAATTCAGATTGAAATGGTATAAGTTTGTTATGTGGCTCTGATGAAATCTCTTTGAGCATCTTAATATTTATATATAAAGAAATTGCCCATCCATTAGTTCATACAATTAACTCATCTGGCGTTTTTCCCGACAGTTTTAAAACATCTATATTAAAATTGATATTTGAAAATGGAAATAAACTACACTGCAATAATTATATACAGACCTATATTAAATTTATTTGACTATCATTTATTTCTAAAATGTCGTCACATGTATTATACAATATATTTTTTTCCTACACGAGAGAAGTTCTGAAATCTTAATTGAACTTATATTTAGTGATATGGCTCTTGCTAATGGATTAGTTGTAAAATCTGCTTTCTCATACCATTATGTCTCAAATAAAGACATAAACGTTTTTACCAATTTAACATATTATATTATTTAATATTTTAAGGCTCAACATTTCCCAAATTTTTACAATATCTTTACAGTTTTCAATTTAAATCAACTATTATAACAAAATAAGTACTTTAATTTCGTACAATTCACATGAATACCCCCCTCTCGCCCTTAGATCTAATAATACCACAGTATAACCCTTCGCTGCACAATTCTTGTTTTAGTCCTGGAAAAATTCACACAACAGATTCACAGATAACGAAAGCTAGGATAAAATAATGAAAAAATTCTAACTTCACTATACTCAATTCCACGTTCACCGTGCAGTACAGATTTTACGGGAAATGGTCAACTACTACCTGTACTGTAAATATAAAGTTTTTTGTTATGTGGGTTGCGTCAACTGTCCTCGCGACCCGCGTGAAGGCGCCAAAGTAGATATTACTACTTTCTGCTTTCTGTAGGCTACGTAACAATAAAGATAATCTTACGGTAACTCCTACGCCAGGTAAGTAATGTTAAGTTAGTTTTAAGTAAACTCTTTTACCGTCAACCTTTAAAAAACAATCTGTAAAGTAAATTCTGTTATAATATGAACACTTTTGTGAGTTTACATAACTACAATTTATTAACGGATATCTCCAGCTCTGTGTGAATTTCTATAGAATACCGTACCATCGAGGTGAGGGCGGCCCAAATTTAATAAAAAATCGCCCGACTGTTCTCTAAGGCAACTTTAAAACGTGTAAGACCTGAGACAGTCCTGCAGCTTGGGGCTGGGCTATTCCCCGTAAGACCTCGAGTCGCAGTCCGGGCCCTCGTAAGGTACGTGTATGATTGAATGTTACACTCTATGGCTGGACAGTATCCGTAGGTCCCGTGTGTGAAGGAAAGTACCACTGTACGTGTATGGGTGGGCGGGTGGGTCAGTATCCCTGTACGTGTATGGGTGGGCGGGTGGGATAGAACCACTGTACGTGTACGGGTGGGCGGGTGGGTCAGTACCACTGTACGTGTACGGGTGGGCGGGTGGGTCAGTACCACTGTACGTGTACGGGTGGGCGGGTGGGTAAGTACCATTGTTCGTGTATGAGTGTGCGGGTGGTTCAGTACCACTGTACGTGTATGGATGGGCGGGTGGGTCAGTACCCCTGTACGTTTATGGGTGGGCGGGTGGGTCAGTCTGGCCTCTGTCTGGCCTCTGTCTGGCACTATGCGTGTATGGGTGAGCGGGTTTGTCAATACCACTGTGGGTGTATGGGTGGGTGGGTGGGTCAGTACCACTGTATGTGTATGGGTGGGTCAGTTCCACTGTAAGTGTATTTGTGGGTGGGCGGGTCAGTACCACTGTGCGCGCGATTCTTACTCGATTGACCCACCCGCCCGCCCATATACGAACAGTGGTACTGACCCACCCGCCCGCCCACACACAAACATTGGTATTGATCCACCTGCCCGCCCATACACGAACATTGGTATTGACCCACCCGCCCACCCACACACAAACATTGGTATTAACCCACCTGCCCGTCCACACACACAAACATTGGTATTGACCCACCCGCCCGCCCATAAACGAACATTGGTATTGATGTGTCATATGATGTGTGTTTCAGTTATCTGTGATGCTTTTTATCACTATGGATTGGTATTTAAAAAAAAAACAGCCTATGATAAAAGTGTAAAAGGAAATTTAAAAAACGTGATTAAAATTCATCTAAGTGCTGTAGGTTTACTTTAATATGAAACAATATACGAGTTACAGCATAGACTAACTAAACAATATTGGTTAGTTAGTCTATAGCTACAGTAACTCAAAAATCTAATTAACACGCAAAATACCGAAAAAGTACAATAATATGATTGCATAAGGGTCCTGTAGGTGTCTTTTAATATATGAACGGATTGTCTTGAATAGATTATAGATTTATTACGTGGAAAAATTGGTACAAATAAAATTGATCCGTCGCTTTTTCTCGCAGTTATAAGGTTCTGAACGTGGGAAGGAAAGGAAACAATCTGTCCTGTGTTGTCTACTATCGGGGACGTCAACAGTCCTCTATTATAAATAGAATGCCTCGACAGGGCAACAACAATAACAAATGGTTACTGATAAGACGGGCTTGTAAACGTTAGTCCAACTGCCAAACAATTGATCAGTTTGGTGGAGGTAACTTTCCTTTGTGGACGTGCGTTGTATACGTGACTATAGTGAATATAGTGATTTATTAAGTTTTATTTATTTATCACACATAATTGCGTAGTGTAACATTTGTTTATAGTTTTTATTCTTTACACTAAGATTTGATACGTTTATTACGACATATTGATTTTGTGTTATGGCGTCGAGATCTGCAGGAAAACCTATTAAAAGTGGCGACCGTAAAACAGTGTTGAATGTTTTTAAATACTTCAAAAAATCATTTCCTGAAGAAAATGTGACATTTTGGGTTAAAAAAACTAGTGAAGCAACTTTAACCAGTGTGCGCTCGGTTTACAAATTTCGGAAAGAGGAGAGCACTGGGAATATCGTAACGCCAAGAAAAACACCGCGTAAAATAGAATACAAAACTAGTAGGAAACTTAAATATGATGGGTTTGTTGTTGGAACTATTCGGAAGATTATACATTCCTTTTTCGCTACTAATACACCTCCAACACTTTCTGCAGTTTTAGAAAAAGTAAACGAAGATCCAGATCTTCCCGAGTTTAAAAGAACAACGCTGTGGAGGCTGGTTAGGGAAAATGGAGTTTGCTTTGAAAAGCGCAGAAGACAGTCTTTATTGTTAGAAAGAGACGATTTAATTGTTTGGCGCCATTCATACTTAAGATCAATGAGGCAGTTTAGGAAACAAAAGAGAAATATTGTGTTTATGGACGAAACATGGGTAAATGTTGGGCAAGCGACCTCAAAAATATGGAGAGATACAACTATTAAAACACCGAAGGATGCTTTCTTAGCTGGACTGACGACGGGGTTAAAAGACCCAACTCAACGAGGGCCCCGTTTTGTTATTGTGCATGCAGGAGGAGAAAGTGGCTTTGTTGAAGGAGCGCAGCTTATATTTTTAGCAAAAAAAGGAGCAGCCGATTTCCACGCTGAAATGGATGGAGAAACATATGAAAAATGGTTTAAAGAACAATTAGTCCCTAATGTTCCTCCCGGTACTGTTGTTGTTATTGACAACGCATCATACCATAGCCGTAAAGTGGAAAAAATATCAAATACAAAAACTAAAAAAGAAGACATAAAGAATTGGTTAATAGCTAAACAAGTAGCTTTTCCACCGGACATCTTGAAGAAAGAACTGCTCGCTGAGGTGCAAAAAATTAAGCATCTTTTTAATCTTAACGTTGTCGACGAGATAGCTAAGACCCATAAACTCGAAGTTCTGAGACTCCCTCCTTATCATTGCGAATTATCCTATAGAATTAGTGTGGAGCCAAGTTAAAAGTCATGTGGCTGTTAATAACAAAACGTATAATGTCAACCTAATGGAGCCATTAATTGAAAACGCCTTTAAGCCGTCACAAAAGAGCAATGGAACAACTACTGCAATCACGTGGACAAAATTGAAAAAGAAATGTGGAAGATTGATAATTTGCAGGATGACGTGGAACCTTTAATTATTCAACTCTCGGGGTCTTCGACAAACTTGTCCAGTGAGGGAGAAGATAGCTCAACTACGTCACACGTCAGCGTTGAATCTGGAGTTGCTTTGCTACAGTAAATCAAGGAAGGCAATCAACGTGAGTAAAGTTATAAAAATAAAATAGGAATATCATGACATCATAATTGTAGCCTATGGCCTATATGAATAAATATATTTGGTGTTTAATATACATATTTTTACTTATCTATAACTGCGTTAATTATCATTCCAAATTTATTACTTTCACATGACTGAATCTTATTTAACTTACATTGTTTAAGTGTTAAAGAATTGCTCTCTGAACTCTTTTTATCTATGAATAAAAGTAAGTTTAAGACAAAACTAAATAAAATATAGGCTCAACCGAAGTAAAATAATTAATTCGGTGTATAAAGGAGCGTTGCGCGAGAGTTGATGTTTTTTGGACGGCTAGTAACGACGAGACTGCCGTTTGGATAACATGGCGTATGGGCGCTCCGTACTGCACGGTGAACGTGGAATTGAGTATAGCAAGGCCTCCAGGGGTGAACAGGGGGGTTGGGTTTTACAAGACCCACTGTGCTTTCGATACAAAAATGTTTTTGTTGATTTATTGTTCTTTTATTGTAAGTTTTACGCTGAAATTCTTATATCTATATCATGTTTTAATAGCATAATAATTTTTAAAAAAATATAGAAATACACGTTTATGAAAGAAGCACATCTCTTTTACTAAATGTATAATTATGTACTACGTGTACAAAAAACATACAATTTGTAAAATAATTTTAAGAAATAACTGTGATAGATTGTTGCACATGTTGGTTAAGTAAAAAATACAATATATTACTTAAAATTAACACCACTGACACAAAACTTCACCATTATTTCAACACAGACTGTATCCAATTTGTTGGTAAACATTCAGCCAGACGAGTGTTTTTGGTACGCCCGATGCACAATGGGTCTCAGGAGGAACAAACTGATTTTATGTATATCATGGCTTATTGAGGTACTAATAAGGTAATAAAATACATTTTGAGTACTTTTATCATAGTAAAATAATTTTCGTAAAACCTAAATTACACAATTAACAACCACAAATGGAAACAAAATGCTCATTTGAGTTAGCTGGTGATTTTCTATGCAACTATGACTGTGAAACATTTTCTGTCTAACATATGGAGGTATCTAGTAGAGAAATAATGAACTATTTGTCCCCAATGCTTTGGGGATGAAAAGGAACACTGCAACAGTCCTACCACAATTCAACAAGTTTTTATACGAATATATTTGGTTTGTGTCTTATAAGACCCACCGTGCAGTGAAGGGATAAAACATATTTTATAATGTGATAATACTGTACCCATCATTACTAAGGCTATTTAGTTATTGAATTTCAATATGTATAGTTTAATGCAATACTTCATCTTGAAATATTATTCTGACATTTGCAAATGGATCTCCCAATTGTAACTTTTAGAGGCGTACGAAAAATAATGTTATGAAAATTCGATAGTATGCCTAAATACCCTGGAAGTTACACAAAACAATGAGAACGCTTATTTCAGTGAATATTTTTGTACAAAATAGGTAAAATAAAAAAAGAGGAATTTTCCTAATGTATTCAAAATTATTGTTTCATTTACTTAAGCCGTTCTTGTATTAAAATAAACCATACTCATCATAAAATATTCTTTAGGACTGTACAATGAAGAATTGTTAAAAGAACCCAGACCACTAAGGCATGTGAACCGTCGTTGCTAGGAAACCAAGAGCGTTTGATCAACTCCCTTGTCACCAGAATAACAACAAACTAATTGTAAACTTAACCTATACAGGTACTTGTTTCATAATAATAATTGTGATGGCTAAACCGACAACAATTAAAGATGCTATCAAGAAATTTGAAGAGAAGTACAAAGTAAACGCGTCAGAAGTTCGTGAAGTCAGTTTACAGTTCCAGTGGTTGCCAATTGAAAAAATGGACAACTCGCTAGGACAATTGGTGAAATGTGAAAAATTATCGCTGTCTACAAACATGATAGAGAAAATCGCCGGTCTCGGTGGCCTCAGAAACTTGAAGATTCTGTCCCTCGGAAGAAACTACATCAAGGCATTTTCAGGATTGGAACCTGTCGGTGAAACACTGGAGGAATTATGGATCTCGTATAATTTGATAGAGAAGATGAAAGGTGTTGGTGTGTTGAGGAAATTGAAGGTTTTGTACATGTCCAACAACCTCGTCAAGGACTGGGCCGAGTTCAACAAGCTGACGGAGTGTCCTGCCCTCATAGATCTCTTGTTCGTCGGCAACCCCTTGTGTGACATAGGTGACGAAGGGACCTGGAGGTCGGAGGCTATCAAACGACTGCCTAACCTCACCAAGTTGGACGGAGAACCTGTCATAAGAGAAATTGTGTAATTTTATCCATTTAAATTACAACTGAGTGAAACAGAAAACGTAAACGTTGACAAAGTGAAAGGAAATGCAATTATTTTGTGTTGTGTTGACCGAGATAAACTCATTGAAACGTAAAATTATTTATGAAATAAAAAATACATAGTTGTATGACAATATGAAACTATTTCCTCTTTTCCGTATATTGTGTAAAATATCCTCATTTTTAATAGGTCTAGCTAGTCTACAGCATTAATGATATTGGAATGATTTTGAGTAAAGTATGTATATTAATTTTACCGAACAAAATCACTCAGCACCGTACATCATGGAGGTGATTAACTTCCCCATTCAAACACCCGTCTGTGCTTAACCACAACAGAATTTTGTTGCGAAAAATAAATAACTTATTGTACACGTTTGTTTTATTGTTAATTATTTTTTAGCTTCATAATTACACATTGTGCTATTTGAATGCGAAACAATGATTTAATATTATCATAATAAACTTATTTGTTAGTGTTGATAAAAGCAGACAATAGTTACAATGATTGATGATAAAATGTGTGGGGTCAGTTCACGGCTTGCCATCTACTATAGTTACCATGACAACGATTTGTTGGTGAGTCTCAGTGGGTGAAAAGTAGTTATCTTTCTCACTTCCACCTCAGTGAATCTCTCTCACACTAGTGCTTTCAATAGGTCTTAATCTAAGCAGCTTAAATAGTGAGGCCTATACACTTTATACAGTATAGAAAGATACTAGCGCCTTGAAGTGACTATAGCCCAAGTTGTGATGGAAGCTTATTCAATTTAGTTTGAATAAATTGAAAAATATTATGAATTTTAAGTAGTAATGTTGAATTTCACTTTCATTGAATTGCATGAATTTAAAATAGAGAATCAAAATTAAAATGAAACATTTAGAAGAATAGGATGTAACACAATGATAATTGACTTAATTTATAATTCATTTGAGTATATATTTATTTTCTTTAATAACATTTTTTAATTAATAACCAGCTCTTTTTATAATTTATCGTGGTAGGAGATAACAATATATAATCCAACCCTATGAAATAAAGATGGAGTTCGTTTGAGTACTTTTACGTGTGTAATTGATGAATCATACTTAAATAGATAACGCTGTGTCTGCAGAGCTCAGCAGCTAGTACAAAAATAAATCAATAATCCAAACCACGTGGTTTGTCTCTGAATTATCTATTTCCTGTATAGTAAGTGCACAGGCAAATTGCTGGAACGAAAAATACTAATAATAAACTCTTTAAAAAAAACTCTTTAGTATACTCTTTTAAAGATATGTCGTCCTGATAAGAAGAATTTAAATTACAAATCTAGGGTTTGTCTTTGCCAACTAAACGTACAATAAGACGTTGCGTGTAAATCCCCCTTATACTAAGAATATTTTCTGGACATAATGACATTGTAAAATTTTACCTCCCGCTTAAAAAAGACAAATCTTACGTTTTCTTAAGCACGTAATAAGGTTTAATGGCTTTCCCAAACCAAATGATTTGATTTACACCCCTGTACCATAGGGGCTGCATTTTTAACTATTCATTTTTTAACTTTCAAGCAAAGTATAAAATATACTCATTTTAATTTCAGTGATCTTAAAGTTCAAATTTTATCTTAGTTTTCAGTCTACATACAAATTGTTTTTTTTTTTTTTTTTTTTTTTTTTTTTTGTTAGAATGAAGGTGGAACAACATGTTATGTACTTTTATCCAAATGAACAAAATTGTCACTACATTCGTTGTGAAATTATATTAGCCATTTAATAGTGATTCCAATGGAAGTTTACCAGCAATTTTGTTGACTTTGTCTTTTATGATTTTTTCGATCTTTGGTTCTTTATAGGGCCAGATTTGCTGATATAATACTGGCCAATACTGGTTAGCAATCGATAAAGCAGGAGTTCCTGAAAAACATAAGCAACAAAAATGAAACCAAGCAAATCACAGATAAAGGAAGTATAAAAGGGATCACTGAGCCCTTTCTTCTGTAATGTTAATATATGTACATTTTCTTAGAAGTGGCTGAAGATAGCCCTGTGGATTTTTTTAATAATATTTTAAACACATACCTAAACACACCTGGAATTAAAAATATACTTTTAACATAATATTTGAATCTACCATGATTTTGTAACAATAGTAGGCTACTACTTTTTCCCAAACAAATTAGCAGTTAGTATTTTTATTTGTTAATATCTATGAATTTTATGAAAATCAATTTCAATTCCAACTATAGAAAACAATAGTTTAAACATTTAAAATAACAAAATTATTGAAATATCTTTTTCGGTTTTTGAGAAAAAGGTACACGAAAGCGGAAAAAATAAGCTTTCGGGAAATACAAACAACACCAAATAAGAGTAAAACTAATTTTAATATTTTAAATAAGAAATCAAATATAAACAATCTAAGCCCTTTTTATATTAACAGTTAACAGCTGCTTTTTACCAGATTAACCAATATACACAACATTAAAAAAAACTAAAGGGGGTTCCTCGCAACGCCAGAAATAGGAATCATACTAACTAGTAATTTTCCTACCCTGATCTATTTGTTTGCTAATATTTTCGATTTAAAAAAAGCAAAGTTATTTATTAATAATAATTAACTTATATTATTATTAAATTGTATGTAATTATTAAATTACATCAAAGTTATTGAGTTTCCTTTATTAAAAAAAGTTTCTCGGAAGTTTGTCATCAGACCTACGACTATGTGCTCGTTAATTTCTTACAGATTTTTTGAGATATATAAGGGGTTTCCATGTTTTTGGCAAATCAGAAACAAGAATTATAGTTACCTTAATAAAAAACACGAACGAGGGTCAAGATAGTTCAGAATAATATAAGCGCTTCTTCCAATCTAAAACTATAATGTAAACATAACCTAAACGTTGACCGAACTGAGATCAGCTAAAATGGAAGAAAAGAAGTGAACACAGAAGAAAAGGGACGTTGTGATGTAACTTACGTTTCCTAAGAACGAAAAGACGTACAAAAAAAGTTGCGGGAAACCCCCCCCCCCTCGCTCCTTAACATAAGCAAGATACCAGAGAAATAAGAAAAAATCATGTTTAGAAAGAAAAGAGGTACGTTGCTCTAATTGACTACAAACTTTGTGATATTTAACTCCAAAGCTGGATATTAAAAATGTGTTGATCTTGTTTTTCTACACAGAGAAAAATAAACAGGTGTCGCTTTCTCATGTCCACAGCGAACGCCTCAGAGGCAATTTTAAATAGATTACTACAACTGTACATAGCTTGAATTCGTAATAATAATTTAGGAGGAATAAATAGAGGGACTGACAAAGTGCTGGCTCTGCCATCCACATGGCGAACTGGAGAAATAACTATGACAAACATTCAGCGCACTATTGGATTCATTATTTGTTTCTTTCTTCTATTAAGTAACTGGGGAAACGACAGAAGGGGAAGATAAATGATTGGACATTCACGTCTTACATCTGATGACCTTAAACAAACTGAGGGGTAGGCTTCCTCATCCTCCTCGTTTCCATTTGTTCTACAGATAAGAATGCACAATAGAAGACACCTAGTATCAACTCCTAGCTTAGTTTAAGGAAAAATACTGGACCGATTATTTCACGGGTAGGCAAACTAACAAGACTCATATACAACATGTTAAGTGCAAGAAATAAATAGTGTTAGGAAATATTTACCGAGCGCAGATCGTTTGTTAGGGACGAGTTTTAATTGCAGGTCACCGATTGTAGGCTGGACGTTAATCTCGTCCACATGCAGGAAGATAAGAGGTCCCGATTTCCATTTGAAGTAAGACAATACTCTGACAACAGCTTCCACGTTACCTTAAAAGTTTACACATAGTTAGTGTAATTTTTACGGTTAATTTGTGGTGTCTGCCACTACAGCTGTTTAAAACTGCATTATATTTACTACATTGGACTACACTAGGACTCCACTATGGCATCCCAAAACAGCTGATAATCAAAGACACAAAAACAATTTTTTTGTTATAGCTCTGTTTTATTTCACAATCTGTTAAATTGAACGTAACAATTAGTAGAAAATATGCCATTTTTACAAGCACGTGAGTAGGTGACTATTCAGAAATAGTGAACCAAGAAAGTCATTGAGTGAGAGTGTTTCAAAGTTAAAATCTGTACGGCAGGCTCAATACCGTTGCTCGATTCAACCTTGCGACATCATGAGAGTTATCAAGCAAATTAGGAACAAGGTATAACTCACCAGGTTTACCGAGACACTTGGGCAGGCGACGCGCAGTAGACTAACTGGAGTGGGGGGAGCCACCGAGTTAGTGTGTATCATATGGTAAATAAAAATAGAAAATAAAATCATCTGAAATTTAAATTGTTGTTTACAACCTGCCTTAACCTTGTTGTTGTTAATAGATAAATAATTGTGACAGTCATTACTAATTAAGAAATGACGCGTTAAACTCTTTTTATTTATTTGTTTATATATATATATATATATATAGATATATTGATTATATCATAATTGTATTTATTGATTTATAAGCAAATTAATTTGCTTATATCCAAAGAAGACTTCGTAAAAACAGCATAATATGTTTTTTTAGCAATAAGAGGGTTTAATTAAATTAAAAATGTAAACGACCTTTCTGATTGGCCACTGTAGTAAATCGAAATAAACAACAAAGGAGGCGAAAATAATTAATTCTTTTCTACACAGAGGCGCTGCAAGCGCAGCTCGACCGACAAAACGGTAACTATGAGGTCAGTCATATCACGGTAAGTAGTGTAGTTAACGTGAGTCACATGGTGGAGGGGTATAACATTGGTGGGACTGGAACTTCTCTCCCTCCACTCCTAATATTATTCCCCTCACGCGCAGGCCAAGTACCTCGGTAAGCCTCACGAGTTATAATTTTGATGATTGTTTAACTTTTCTTGATATTTTGAACTAACCCGTTTGATCTCCTCTTTCACTGTCAAAATCTGAAGGTCATTGTGTATAGTTCTGTTTGAAACGAACCATGGAGCACACCAATAATCGTTCTTAAAGCCTTCGACTGAAAAAGTTGAATAATTTCAATTTTGAATCACCACTCGTCCCCCAAAGTAGCAAACCATATGTAAAGACAGGTTTTAATGTCATTTCATAAAGAAGAATTTTGTTAGGTTTACTAAGTTTTCATTTGTAGTTCAGAAGCCACGGCAGTTATTGGGATTTAAAATATAGTTGCAGTCTTTTACGCCATATTTGTGTTCTTCAAGTCAATCTCTTATCCAGATGTATACCTAAATATTTTAGAGTGTCTATGTCTTAGGGTAAAGTTGATATGGCTAGATTTGGTTTTATTCACCTTGCCTCCATTTATGCAACCACCTTTCAATATTGTTAATTAAGACTGTCTTGTAAGTTTTGAGATGCAGCTATGGGGTCCTCATGTGATGATAAAATTGCCGTGTCATCAGCAAAAGTAAATGTGGTAGTAGTGGCGTCGTTTACTGGGATGTTCGCCGTGTAAATTATGTAAAGTAAAGGCCCAAGGACGCTACCTTGAGGACGCCAGCACATATAGGTAACAAATCTGAATGTAAATCTTGAAGCTAGATTTTAAATTGCCTATTTGAAAGAAAATATTTTATTACGCTGTAAAAAGTGTGCGGAAGTGATCTTTTTAATTTGTACAACAGACCAGTGTGCCACACCTTGTCAAAAGTTTATTAGAAATGTCTAATAACTTCTACAACTCCATGAACTTGTTCAATAGTAGAGTGATTTCTTTGGAAACAAAATTGATGTTCAGGAACCAAACGAATGTTATTTGTAACAAAAAAAACCAAAACTTACGATTCAATTGTCATATTCAGAGATATCAATTTGTAAGGGATTTTTTAGTTTATATGGGGTAACTTTTTTTGCACATAAAATTTTAACTATTTACGATATGAAGAAAATTTACAAACTTGTAGAACTTTAAAATTAAAAATGAATAATCTTAACTGTTTGGTGAATAGTGTATAGATGGGGCGATTTATTGATGTACAAAATAAAGATGTTGTTTTCATCTTTTAAATAAATAAAAAAGCCGTTTTTGGACACTTGTTTTCAGTTTATTGGTATAGGCCTAAACTATTATAAAATTTCTCGCTACCAAATTTCTTAAAATTAAATTTTAAAGCTAAAATATGTCGCATTGAATCATTTCTGAATGTTATTTGTATCTCACGATTCAATAACAAATGAACGTTTGACTCCGTAAGCAGCAACATTAGAGGGGGCTATCTTATTGAAATTAATTAAATTCCTTGTCTGTCAGCTGTGACCCATCAGTTAACTTGTGAAGATGTGGTAGTTGTTTCAATTATAAATTCATTATTTTTATTCATTATTCATCTGTAAGACGCCGATCGTAGAGATATGGGCGAATATGAGGAGTGAATGAGTGTGATGAGTGTAGATGAACGAGTGTAGTCATTGTTACTATCTGAGTTCGACTTAGCTCAGAAAGGACTATTTATTAATAGCCCAATAGCCAGGGCAATTATGGGACCTACAGCTTTACGTGGAATCCGAACTACGAAGTGTTGGTCTGTTTTTCAGCTAACTAACAAGACTGACACTCAGTTCTCTCCCCACACAATATCTGAACCTTGACCCACCATCCAACATGGACAGCCCAGACTTCTCTAGTAGTGTTCACGCTAATGGCAACTATTGAGTGGACGCCGTATTGGTATAAAAGGGCCGATTATATAACCCCATCGCCTACAATCTTCACAGCATTTTATTTGCAAGTAATTGGCTTACAGCACTGCGCCACTAGTGCCAACAGGTGATTAGGCCTATGAACTGGAAACTAGTAGTGTAATGAGTGTAGATGGAGCTCTAATATTCTGCACAAGTCAGAGTTGGTGTTTACTTTACTGTGTAATTAATTATAACTAATGATAAATTATGACCCATGTTTTATCAGCTGGTCCATTTCAAAACTGGTTTCACTGTCATTAGCACCAGGCCGTGACCTCTAGATTATTAAGAAACATTTTAACAAACTGTACTAACTATTAATGCCACTGTACGTGTAGGGGTGGGTGGGTGGGTCAATGCCACTGTACGTGTAGGGGTGGGTGGGTTGGTTAGGTTAGGTTAGGATAAGTGTGGACGAGTGTAGTCTAGTTACTAACTAAGTTTAACTTTTCTTCAGAAAGGACTATTTATTAATAGCCCAACAGCCAGGACAACTATGGGACTTACAGCTTTACGTGGATTCCAAACCACGTAGTGTTGGTCTGATTTTCAGCTAACTGACAAGTCTGACACTCAGTTCTCTTCACTACACAACATCTGAACCTTGACCACCATTCAACACGGACACTCCAGATTTCTCTAGTAGTGTTTACGTTGATGGCAACCATTGAGCGGACGCCGTGTCGGTATTAAGAGTACCGAGCATGGAACCCATCGCCTAAAATCTCCCAAACACTTTGTCCCCGAGTAGCTGGGTTACAGCACTACGCCACCAGTGCCGACAGTGACCTGTTGTTTAGTATGTGTTCCAACAATTACAAGTTCTTATTGGCCCACTACTTGATGTTATGGACTTTGTTGTTGTGAAAGAGTAATTATTGGACCCACAAATCATTCTTAGATTTATTATCAAGTTTTTTTTCAATTTTGAAATCAATAATTTAGCAACAAAGATATCAAGAAATAATACTTAATAATTCACAAAAAAACTATGTAAATCTTTCCGATTTTTCGGTTATGCCAAAAATTACTAGAGAACCTGGTGTGTCCTTGTTGGGTGGTAGTCAGAGTTCGGATGTTTTGTAGGGGAGAGAACTGAGTCGGGCTTGTCAGTTAGCTGAAAATCAGACCAGCACTATGTGATTCGGATTCCACGTAAAGGTCCCTTAGTTTCCCTGGTGGTTGAACTATTAATAAATAGATGTTTCCACTATATTGTGTGATATTTCTTATGAACAGTTGACCTTAGTTAGTAACAATTATTTTAATGCTCAACACACTCATACTCGCCCATATCTAATTGATCGGCGTCTTACAAATGAATGATAATAAAATTCGGGAAAAATTATGTATTGGGACGGAAACACTTTTTTTATTTGAACGATAATCTTCGTTAACCATGGCTGACCTAACCTAATCTAACTTAACTTATCTAACGAAAAATAACCAAACAAATGAAAAAAAGCTTTATGAAGAAAGTTTGCCTATTGCTCGTAGAGATTAGAAGCTTGTAGATGTCTTAGTCCCAAGATTGCTAACACATGAAGTGAAAAATGTCTTGTTGTATTTGTTATTTTCATACAAATGGTGATGTTAGTACTACATTATACTCTCTTACACATAACAGTTCACAAGATATAATCTTTCCTAATTGTGATAGGACTTTAACTTCAGGGTGTTCACAGAATAATTAACATTTTACAAAGTTAAAAATAAAATTAAGCGATATTACAGGCAAGGAGAAAAAATTAACCACAGTAGATTGGTTGTACTTTCAGTTTTACTGACTTATAACATAATATTATTTGGACACTGGTTTATGATATAAATATACGAGAATACGTGAAAAATGTGTATAAATGTGTAATGTGGTCGATGGATTGGAGAACGACCGGTTAACGGCTCAGTCGACGCGCCACAGTTGGGCGTAAGGTACTTGGAGGGTGAGCTTGTTGATGGCACCCCTGATGACTTCATCGAACCCTCGCTCGGCGTAGGGCAGCATCTCCTGGTAGAACAACCTCCAGAACTGGTTGACGACCTCGAGGGCTAGGTTGCCTGTGCAACAGAGAGATATAATTAATGAGGAAGTTAAATTTTTGTTTATAAAAATTATTTTGAACTTGGGACTCTAGGGAAGCCAATGCCATCACTCGCTGCACTTGTGACACCTGATTATATTAAATAACAGGAGGACTATCAAGAGCCCGTAACAAACATATATTATTGTTTTTGTTTAACAGCTCTTTCTTTACTATATAAAACAATAAGATGGTTTTAAATCCACACTAAAAGATGATATGATTCGCCGGCACAAACACTATCAATATAAACAGCTATTATTTGTATAGATAAAAACACAGTACTTATATGCCTCTTAGGTTGTGAAGTATGACAAAACTGGTGTGCGAGAGATGCACTGAGTGGTGAATATAGTGTAAATAGTAGCTCTTTCTCCACTGTGTCCATAAAAATGGCCATGGAAACAAGGTAAACGGTAAGCCGCATGCTGGCAGCGCAGTAGCAAGCTCCACCCACTACGTCATCAGTAGCAGAAACCGTTGGTTGGATTAATTAAACCTAACGGACCAAACTAAGAACACTTATTTAGAATGGAAATAATAATTAATAATACAAATAACACAGTGTATTTATGTGTGTTTACATTAAATAGTAATGTAAACACACATAACAATAGGACATTTCTAAAGTTCATCACAGGTCATCCTGGATCTTTAAGGGCCAGGGGGGTGGAGCTCAGGGTTTTTTTTTACATTTCTGATATTCTTTATATTCCTTGGACCTTAAACTTCCAAATGAACACCATTGAGCTATCTCATCTTCTTTCTAGATCGAGAAATTGTAAGGAGATCGATTGTCTTACGGAATTGAATATATATATTTATTATGTCTGGCCTTATCAGAGAACGTTCCTCTTCTTCTATGACCAATACACTATTTTTTAAATTTTATGTTTGGTGTCCTGCTCTCTGATGTTAAACATATAATACAATAATAATAAAGAATAGTAATTTTCGTGAACAATTTAACGTTGAGATAGCCTACAAATGTGGTATTACTTATGCCTGCTGGTATCAATATGCTCATCACTTTTTTTATTTTTGCATAGTTGAAATAAGGAAAAATAATTACTTGTGATTTATTTTACATGTTATACACTAGTTCATCTACACCAATCACACTTATCCTTTCTTCATATTCACCCATATTTCTACGAATGGCGTCTAATGATGAAAAGTAACAGTACGTAATAAATATCTATTTAGTTAAAGTGTTTTGCTTTATAACTAAAACTAACTTAGAAAAATACTAAATATATTTTTGAATAGCATTCTAAAAGGTCGTGGATTTTCAATGAAAGCTGTTACTATTTCAAAACGCTCACCAATCATAAATTTACATACTTGTTTGGCTGGTTGTTTTAGCAAAATCATTATTGTCACTTACATGTAGCTCAGACGTAGAGGAATAATAAGATATAGTTGTTATTATTATTTTTTTTTAGTAAAGGAGAGGCCGATATCCTTTTCAAGATTACACTGTCCATTCCACAAAAAACTATTAATCTGTGCGGGGGAGTAAGGGGGAGAACCAGTACAGTACACGGTGAACATTATTGATAAAAACTACCAGTTACGAGGGGTGTTCGATCGAAATTATTTTTGAAAATGTTTTGAATAAAATTGTTAGTATCCATGTAAGTAATAAATGTGTTACGGGAAAATTATACAACATTTCTTATGGATATATTGCTGGCCAACATGACTAATTTGGCCTTTTTGGTGCATAACTCATGAACAAACCGTTTGATATAATTTATTAACATTTTGAGAATATTGTGGACAAAAGGTACTGATCAACTTAGTATATAGTACATCTAAAAAAATAATAATTTTTTTAAGTATTACCAATAATTTTTCTATAAATGATTTTGATTTGAAATGTGTACAGTTATCTTTGGCTAAAAAAGTAGATTAATAATATATATAACATTAATTGCTAGAGTTTACTATAAATGTGGGAGTTATTCCCATTTGTAGAATTTGCGGGGTGGGGCATGCGGAGGCTATGAGGGGGAGAGAGGTGAGGGGAACACATTATGTTCAATTCAATTGACTTCCCTAGGAACTAGGACACACGAGTGAACGATCCTAGTTCATCTTTACTACTCTGAGTAACGCGGCAGTTGCGATCAAATCTAGAACAACATTCCTTAGAGCCTTAAACTGGGCGCCCGAACGGACACCCTTAAGGCTAGGATTTGAACCTAAGCTATCTCTAATCTCGGTACAAGGTTCTGACACCTTATACCACTCCCACTGCCACTCCTATTGTTATAATTATTTTTTTAAATTAAATTAAGAATGAAATCTGACTATGATAATTAATATTAGTTAATTAGTTAATTATTATTATTAGTTAATTAATTGGTAATTAGTATTAACTATGATAATAGTTAATACTTACTGAGTTCCTTGTTGTTGTTGACTAGGTTGGAGGCGTAGACTTTCATGGTTCCGACATCTGGACGCATGTTCACCTTGTGGATTTTCAGATGCTGTTTGCCATCTAAAGTCACAATATGACCTTCAACTCTGATAGAAGAGCTGACGTTGGCTGCAAAGGAACAGTGAAACATCAGAAACTCATCTAAACAGCATTTAATTTATTTCTGATATTTATTTTACGGTATATTACAGTTACCTTGACAATAAATAAAAGTTACTTTTTGGTGCACAACAATACGTTTAACGAGGTATTATAGTTACTTTGACAGTAAACAACAGTTCTAGTCGGTGGACAAAAATACATTTGACGATGTGTTACAGTTACCTTGACAATAAATAACAGTTACTTGTCGGTGCACAACGATACATTGGACGATGTGTTACAGTTAACTTGACAATAAATAACAGTTACTTGTCGGTGTCTAACAATACATTCTATTACGCATTACAGTTTCCTTGACAATAAATAAGTCACTTGTCTGTGCACAACAATACATTTTATGATTCGTTAGAGTTACATTTACAATAAATAACAGTTACTTGTCAGTGCACAAAAATACATTTTACTATGCATTACAGTTTTATTGATAGTAAATAAATCATTTGTCGGTGCACAATAATACATTTTATGATTCATTACAGTTACCTTTACAATAAATAAAAGTTACTTGTCGGTGTGCAACAATACTTTTTACGATATTTTACAGTTACTTTGACAGTAAATAACAGTTAGTCGTTACTGTTTACATATTCCAACCCGTGGTCCCTTTTTACTTACTTACTTTACCCTTTTTTTTTTACTTCGTTGTCTGCAAGTAAGGTCATTACCTTATTAACAATCAAGGATTAACAATCAAACAGGTAAATGCACTACCCTACACACTTCTGCAATGTATTTCAGCCTAAATATAGCTCACTAGTTGTTAGTTGTATTCTTTAAACACTCTAATTAATTTTAAAGTATCTAAACAGTGGAACCGTTGACATCTTTCTTAGAATTAAGGGATTTCCCTTTAAAATTCGAATACGCACCCTTTCACAAACAATTAACCTTCGTTGGCTTTTAATTGTTTTCTTTCAGTCATTGTACTGTCTTTTTTGGTACAAACTTATGAGTGCATTATTCATGTTGAACACGATCGTTCAACATTTTCTTAAATTTGTTACCTAACATTATTGTATTTTGAGTTTGAGGAAATTGTCGCATCTTCATTTTCATATTAGTTTTGATTGTTCTATAAATTTTGAGTAGTAAAGTCTTTAAATTTATAATTTTAAGAATAAAATATTTGACATTTTATTAATCTAAAAATGAATACTTTACACTTCAGTAACTTAACAAATGTTATAAAAATTCCTTGAGTATGATTTTTGCAATGTGCCAAAGCTAAGGCAGGTGAAATAGACTAAGGGTGAAATAGGCATAAGACGTACTCATGCTGATGTTGTAGACGCCCTTCCCAGTGAGAGGGAAGGAGCCCAGTTGACCCTCCGTCTTATATGTGCCCTCCACCAGTACCTTGGGTAGGAAGAAGTCGGCCTCGAACACCTGTTTCTCAGGGTCTTCCAGGTTAGTCCTGAAAAAACCAACAACAACATGACCCAGAATGTGCCTTATGTTTCATTTAATGTATATAAATTTCGGTAAATACTGTATAAAGCAAAAATATTTGGCTAACGAACTTTAGGGTTTTTTATTTGAAATATAAATTATTTTTCCAATGTTACAAATTATGCTAACACTATTCTTAGAAACATTGGGTGAGTTTCTTAAGGCAGCAGAATCACCAATTCCAATGAATTGCCGTGATTAGATAAATATACAGTTTCAGATTACTGATTTCTGTCATCCGATTTGATGAAATGTCGACGATAATGTAAATATTTTAAATAAAACAATTCATTAATCAAAATTGTTGTGTCAATTAGCATCTCTATTTGGAGAACATATCTTATGGCGAAAATTCAGCCTGTTTTCTTTATGCGTGAATTGAAGTTCAATAAGTCACCAAGAGAGTGCTTTGCTCGGAGTAAAACCAGTGCGAGAGAGACAGAGATAGTCAGCAGACGGTGCGACAAAGACAGATACAGTCGATGTGCACTCTCTCACACCAATGACTACAGAATAAGACGAAAAGTTCATATGGGCAAAAGTCAGACCAAGAACATAGAAACAAAAAACAGTTTCAGCAACTGGCCGCTACGATCGCTTGGAGTTGGTTTGCCGGGCGAAAGCTGGGGGTGAGAGAGTGAAGGGAGAATGAGAATTTGTAGATAGTAAACAACGCCGATGGGAAGGGAGGGAAAAGAGAATACAAAATTTCAGTCCCTTAACCTTGAAAAGGACACCCCTTGTTTTGACATCTGTTGGCAGACAACTGGCTGCCCTTATTATAGTTGTGACTTGTGAATGGAATATCGTCAAGTCTCTTAGGTTTCCAATATTATATCTTTTGTAATTATAGCAGTTTATAGTTTATAATGTGAGGATGTTCATTTTGAATATTTAATTAAATGTATGTATAGTATGTAAATTATAGTTTAGTATCATTCTATCTGTAGTCATTGCTCACACACACTCATTTGAAGGAAGGGCGCCCGGAACGTTCACCGACTCTGAGGCAAACTAGTGTCTCTGCGCCAGGTCGAACGTTTAACATGGCGTCTGCACTTTATTTGTTTATTTTTATTTGTTTGTGAAGATATGGGCGAATATGGAATTCGAATGAGTGTGATGATTGTAGATGAGCGAATGTAGTAATTGTTACAAACTAAGGCCGACTATTCCCTAGAAAATGTAACTAAGTAATAGCCCAATGACAAATGAACAGATGGAGGTTATCAACTTCTTATACATATTTGTATTCATTAGTTGCGGAGATCCATGAAGTGGCTTCTAATGATGAACTATGTATATCTAAGAAGTATCTCAGTAGTCTCCATCAGAAAGAGCGTCATAACTTTGGAGATCCAATAAGTGGCTCCTAATGAAAATACGGTTTTGGAAATCAAAGGACTGGCCAATTATGAGTAATGTAGATCTAAGAATTGACTCGTAATTATGAGGTAGTTCTACTCATAATTGAATAGGTTGGATATGTGGCACAATGCTGTAATTCAGCTACTTGGGGACAAAGTGTTGTGGAGGTTGTGGGCTATAGCACAGAATATAGACAGATATCTGTCTATGTTCTGTGGTGGTAGGTTGTATGCTCAGTCCATTTAATATCAAAACAACGTCAGCTCAATGGTTGCTATCAACTTAGACACTACTAGAGATGTTTTAGGTGTCCATTTTGGGAGGTATTCTGTAGTAAGTGTCCGGATGTTGTGTATGGGAGAGAACTGAGTATCAAGCTTGTCATTTAGCTCAAAATCAGAACAATACTACCTGGTTTGTATTCCACGTAATTCTGTAGGTCTCTTAGTTGCCCTGGCTATTAGGCTATTAATAAATGGCTGTTTCTAAGGAACAGACAACCTTAGTTAGTGATCTCTCGGTAAGTGAATGAGTAAAGTGTATTCTTCTGAGACCTTCAAGTTGAGAAAGAAAGCACTCGAGTGTTGCCCGCGTGTCTGATTGAGCAATCATCCTGACCACACAGGTGAATGAGAGCGACTTGGGCAACGGCTGATCTCACTGTAGAGGAAATGGCAATGTGGTCTGGTGCTCTAGCCTACTTACAATACCATTGATATGTGTGTCCTTGGTGGGAGGGAAAATGAGATGGTTAGAAATAATACAGCTTGCTTTTTCCCAATACTAACTAATGTAAAATTCATAGAATACTAATATTTTAGATGAAAAAGAGTGGTTGGGCCTTTTTGTATTAAAAATATATAAAACAAATGTAACAACAGTTTAGCATTGAAATTAAATTAAATGTAAATTTAATGTTCTTTGAAGACAGTTCTTAAATGTTATTGAAATAATATATAATGAACAATTTTGCACTTCTAAATGTTACACCCCAACAATTGAACATACGAGGTTATGAATGTTTTCCCATTATCTAAATTAACTCTCTTATCCAATCTAGTTCAGTTATGAATCTGAATTTAAAAATTCTGAATGTGACATTGTCATATTAGCTGACATGAAGAATTATAATAGAAGTAGGAACACCTACCCAACCCACCCATACACCATGGGATTGCTTACTGAACGTGTATGGTGGTTCATTGTATGGACGTACTTAATGAACCAAGTCTTGGTGAAATCCCGTATAAAATTGCTCCTTGTTTAAACATGAAAGGGTGATCATATAGTGAGTACCTTCACGCTCCCCACCTACCCACCCATAAACGTACAGTGGTATTGAGAAAGCATACGTGTATGGGTGGGTCAATACCACTGTACGTGTGTGGGTGGTTCAGTACCAAGGCTAGTGAAGAGGAGGTTGGCCCAGTTGAATTTTAAGTATATTTATTCATACACGTACATAGTTATAAAATAATATTTCAAGAAATAAAACAGGAAACATTACAAATAGGGCCTATGAATAAATTAAGAAATTTTCTACACCTATAAAAACATATCTTCTCCGCAAGAAATGCCAGATGTACGAGTATAAATATTTTTTATTGCATCAACAGTTTCTATAAATTGTACAACATCGTCAATAAAATCATGAATGTGCTTCAGGTGTTGTGTGTGCTTTTTTCAATTAAGTTGCGCACAAAATCGTCAGCTGACGAGGCAATATTGACCTAATAAGAAATGTAGAGGAGACGTAGAAACAGCTGTTTTCATTGTTAACTTGTTGTATTTTGCAATAATAAAATGGAAGACACAAGTAATGTGTTGACACATGTCCTTACCACAATCTTGACCCTCCGCTTACTCACGATTACAGCTTCCAATGACCTTGGGAGGCGGAGGAAAGAAGTCCTCCTATGTTTCTTTCTTATTGCAATAATGGATGAGGTCACTGCATTATTACACCCTGGTGTTTACTATTTAATCAAATTATATAAAATGTTGTTTAGTTGACTTTTTACTATTGAAATATTTTTCCTTCTGTTGAAGTGAATTGTTTTCCCTCAACAGTTTATGTTCATAATTTATTTTATTGGGAACATAATTTACAAAGAATTAATGAGAACTTAAGAATATACGAGTATTCATTGGTTTAATGAAATCGGCCGTGTAGTTGTCTAAAACCAAAACCCTACTGCGAAAGCCAAAGTTAATTGTGTTTGATCTAACCCAAATGTTGAAAGATATCAGCTGATAATCAGCTATTTATTTATTATGGACTATTAATTTATGACTCTTTCCAAGAAAAATTTTGGTCTTAGTTTGTAACAAAACTAATTTGATATTGCACACTCGTTTGAAATGCACATTCGCCATATCTGGCGTCTTAATAATAAATAAATAAAACTAACAAGAAATAGTCCTAGTGTGAACTTATTAATTTTATTGATGTGAATTGTGAAACGAATTCCATGGAAATAAAATCACATGTTTTTCAATTACATTTCCCAACAAAGGAGCCACTATTATATGTTGTTATACAAATGTCTAATATAATAAAAACACGAAATACTGTTGCAAATATGCGTATGTTAATTTCTGGTTAACGATAGGTGAAAACATGTCATCCAGTGATTCAATAGTGAATTGAATAATTTTACGAAATACTATTTTCCGAGCGCTTACACTATTTTTTAAAGAGAGAATTTCTCTATTTTAAACTTAATCTACCCGTTCCCTGGAGATATGGCTACCTAAATTGGCTAATTAGGCTTTTTTTTGTGAATATAACTCGTTAAGAAACCGTGCGAAATATTTCATTAAAATTTTGAGAATATAGTGGAAAAAAGGTACTAGCCAACCTAGTTTTAATTAGTTACAATTGTTTTCTATAAACGAAATACATACAATATTTGAGATGAAATCTGCAGGCCTACTATTATCTTTGACTGAAATAGTAGATTAATAATACATAAAATCTTTACTGCTGGAGTTTACTATAAATGGGAAAGTTATATACTTTTGAATAATGTCTGGGGTGGGGTAGGCGTGGGCAGTGGGAGAGAGAGAGGGGATAGAAAATGTATGTGTGTTTGTGAGGCCGGATCTTTGCTACTCCTAGCGACAGTTGCGTGAAATCTCGAACTAAATTCCTAGAGCGCTCAACTTGGGCGCCTAGATGAACACCTCTATTAAACGTTTTACTGCTTGCAAGTAAACATATTTTAATATTATATTTAACACTAGTTAATGTCTTGACTTACTTGAGCCTGAGGATCTCGATATCTCGAAGGCCGTGGGTGTAACTGTTACGGACACTAGACTTGGCTTGTATCTCTGTGCCGTTGTATGTGATGAGCAGCTGTGGCACATACAAGGGGTCCAGGGGTGGCACGTTCAACTCCCTGATGCCAGCTGTTGACAAACACAAGGCAGGAACCGTTTATTTGTCGTGAATAGTGACAGCACAAATAAACTAATTACATACAGTTTTATCTTCTATTCTACGCTAAACTGTCACGCTATTGTCTGTTCTTTGTGGACTGTCCACTTTGCAGCGTTTCGAGCGTTTGTGGACTGAGCGTGGTTGTCAGATCGGGCCAATCCACAGAGGCACAACAATGTTGGGCAAATGGTACTCTCTCCCTCTCCTGTTCAGTACGGCAACGCCGCACGGATGGTCCTGCAGATATAATCTTAATACCTACACGGCGTCCGCTCAATGGCTGTCATCACCGCGAACACTACAAGAGAAGTCTGAGGTGTCCATGTTGGATGGTAGTCAAGGTTAAGATGTTGTGTAGGGAAGAGAACCGAGTGTCAGGCTTGTCAGTTAGCTTAAAATAGTACCAACACTACATAGTTTGGATTCCACGTAAAGCTGTAGGTCCCTTAGTTGCCCTGGCTAATGGGATATTAATAAATAGTCCTTTCTGAGGAACAGTCAACCCTAGTTAGTAACAATGACTACTCTCGTTCATCTACACTCATCACATTCATTCGTCTCTTATATACGCCCGTATCTTGACGATCGGCGTCTTACTAATGAATAAAGAATGCCTGTTTAAAGTGAAAAACACGCAACAGTTTCTCTTATACAATGAGCAATCTGTGTATAGTTAATTATCACTGGGTGTACAAATTGTTATTATTTTCTCTTCTGAGACCGTCTCAGTTACACGAAATGTTATTATTTAAGTACGTCAAATCAAGGATATTAATCTAATACTCGTACTATGAATTGTCGATGGCCATTACGAGTTATTGTTATTGTATTATTGTTATAATCGTATTAATGTTATTATTAATCTGAATAAAACTTCGTTACCTTCTAATAGTAATTTAAAATTACAAATAAATATAAAGAGGTTTATTTATGATCTCATAGTGTGTGACGTGGTTGGGACAGATATCTTCAGCATATCTCTGTCGCAATCGTCATAGAGAGTTGCACTACCAACTGTGAATCTGAACAAAGGTGGTTTCACTATTGCGTACAATTAATTACCTTCTATTGTGTTGTCGAATAAGAACCCAAAGTGGTACAATGTCTTCCAGAATTCACTATACTAGTTTCTTTATCAAAATCTACAATAGGATTATCGAGTGAAATTGTCATACAAAGAGCGAAGGAGTTATAAATAGTTAAGGAATAACATATTATATCAAACTTTTCTTCCAAAATGTTTTTAACTCATGAAGTTTCATCCGAAAAAAACTGAGTCTGGGCAATGACTACAGATCTGTAGTCATTGGTGTGGGGGCAACAAATCCACAATAGTAATAAACGTTCAAATGGTGGCCAAACAGTATTCTATACTATTATCAAGCTGGGAGTACGGCTGGGCAGGTAGGTTCACTCACACACACGCAGGGAATTAGGAATACACGAAAAATGCGTACAGCGAAAAATTTGTACACCAGGAATCTTGCGAAATATGCGTACAGGATCAAGTTTTGACAGATGACGAGGGTAACCTATGACGTCACAACAATTAGATAGGCGAAAAATGCGTACAACTTTTAGGGCAAATGGATCTTTTACAACAATTGAATTATATAAATGCGTTTACCTCTAAAATAAATTTGAATGTCGCTTAGTTTCTTGGGATTGGAGAACCTAACCTAACCTAACCTAACCTAACCTAACCTAACCTAACCTAACCTAACCTAATCTAACCTAACCTAATTTCGCTGTACGCATCTTTCATGCCACTGAGGAAAATACTTACCCTCGTCAAATACCACTATTTCCTTCTGTACGCATATTTCTCTGTACGTATTTTTCGCTGTACGCATCTTTCGTGCCACCGGGAATTAGGATCGACCCGACCCACCCGGGACCGGCCGCACTTCCGCTCGATTAGTCAGTCAAACTTTCCAATCAATCAGTTTTTTTTTTAATTTTGCCATTTTATCTCAAAATGGTTAATAAATATGAAATTTACTCAAAATTACAAGGAAAATGATACCAAACAATCTGTGATTTGCTGAAGTGAATCCTAAGTGAATTAGTTACAGTATTGAAAAATATTGCATGATTTATAAATTACTGTGAACAATGTTCGTAAAATAAACTATAGTAAATAATATATTGTTTGGTATCATTTTTCTTGTAATTTTGTGTAGATTTCATATTTAGTAACCATTTCGCTATAAAATGTCAAAAATAAAAAAAATATTTATTGATTGGAAAGGTCCTCATCGAGCGGAAGTGCGGTCGGTCCTAACTCTGCGTATGTGTGAGTGAACCTAACTGGCGTCCAGCCGCACTCCCAGTATATCTACATTTGTTCCGTTATATTCTAAGCTATGTCCCACCCACCCAACCCATCACATCCTCAATGTACTTGTCTGATTGGTTGTTAAAGCCACACCTTTCAAACTCAACTTGCACCATCCTTCCATTCCATCCCTCGTATATTTACGATTGCAAAGAAGCAAATTTGTTATTGTCAAAAAACAATATAATTTTAGGCTATTTATAGCTTGGAATAATTTAAGCTGTCCTGTCCCTTCTTGTATCAATATGAGAAAAAGGATTTGCCCAATAACGTTCTTTCCTTATCCAGATTGTTCACAGAATCAAGCAAAATCATATGAAAGCCTATTTATTGTTAAAATATTTGTTGTGATCAAATTTAGACTAAACTGAAATTCTAAAGTGATTTGAATATTATATGCTATTGTAAAATCAAAACTTACAATCATTTCAGATAGTACATTTTTTAAACCAGTGATACCCTTAAGGTAAATATTACAGAGTATGACATTAAATCTGATAATCTTTAGTAATCGAATATAACTACTTCAAACTGCATGTATAACCAAAATTATTTGAATAATTATCAATCTACATAACCGGTTTCCTCTAGAATTATAGTAATAAATCCACAGACCGAATCTGTTGCAAGAGATGCCTCTGTGTTGCGACAGAGACAGGTTTCTCGGACGAAACGGCAAGCAACTGGTTGGGCGCACACTCCACAGACCTCCAAGCAGTGGATCAAAGAACTGAGTTGCAAGTAGATCAATGCAACTTGGTCTGGTCAACAGTTGCAATAAAGTTGTAACTCTTGTATGTTAAAGCTTATACATTAGGAAGAAATTTACTTATAATTTGTTATAATTGAAATGAAAAACTACTTTATTTAAGCAGTGGAGTTAGTATTAATAAGTCCCCTACTCTAATCAACCTCTATATGAATACAACTTTGGTTGGATTTACTTTCAAACTATAGCTGTTTAATGTCCTGTTTCATCCTAGATCTGAGAGTTCAGCGCACGAGCCAGATCGAAATAATATGAAATTAATGTAATTTACATTAGGTTAATGTTTTCGATAGAATTTTTTTCTTTCATGTCGATTTCCTTTTTATTCTTAACTCTGATCATCCCCCATATTACTAGTATACTGTTGTTTGCGATTAACTTAGAAACATTTCAGACAGAGTAAGGGGGTGCACCAGTACAGTACAAGGTGAACACTGTTAAGGTGGTCACTGCTGTTAATGGGGTAGTGGGTGGGGCTTAGTACTGCATTGCCAGACCGCAGCCTACAGTATTCCTAGTTGCCATGACAATTTCTAAATAAAATGACGCAGTTGGAAAAGATTAGTTGTCTATCTCATTTCCACCATTCAGTGCACCTCTCTCATAACAATACATTCATTAAGTCATTTTATAAGCGGCCTATATATAATTGTATATACCTACCTAAAATGTACATTTTAATCTTTATACCATGTACCATCTTTATAAAGCATTTTCCGAAACTCTGTTCCCAAAGGAGAGAAATGCTGCTTAAAAGAGGTCTTTTCTCCTGTAAGCAAAATATATAAAAACACACTCAGCTAACTAAAAAAATCAAT
Organism: Stictocephala bisonia; assembly: GCA_035578905.1. Taxonomy (NCBI): domain Eukaryota; kingdom Metazoa; phylum Arthropoda; class Insecta; order Hemiptera; family Membracidae; genus Stictocephala; species Stictocephala bisonia. Next base: position 8,061,380 of record JAQJVL010000002.1, on the reverse strand, counting down.
ATTAAATGTTTGAAAAATTACTTTTATTGATATGTGTAGCTGATGTACTAGTAATTTTAATGTAGTAACGAGTAAATTATAAATTAATCAGACCTACGCCAAAGGTCGTTGTGCACGAGCATAGCGAGTGACACAGTTGTCACGCGAAGCGTTCAAGGGTGTGTCCTAGTTGAAAATAACAATTTGTCATATAACATCAGATCGGTGGCCATGTAGAACCTCCGCAGAGAGAGTACCCTAGGATAAAGGGTAGTCTGGATGATCCTCCATAATTTTTACTTCTCCTTTCTCATTTCTGCCTTCCATACATCGTATTTATATCTCTAAATCATCTGAACGGATGTGTGCTTTTCAGCAAAATTCAATTTGTGTGTGTGTGTGTGTGTGTGTGTGTGTGTGTGTGTGTGTGTGTGTGTGTGTGTGTGTGTGTGTGTGTGTGTATATATATATATATATATATATATATATATATATATATATCGGAGAGTCGGGGAGTCGGAGACTCGGAGAGTCGTAGAGTCGGAGAGTCGTAGAGTCGGAGAGTCGGAGAGACGGAGAGTCGGAGAGTCGGAGAGTCGGAGAGTCGGAGAGTTGGAGAGTCGGAGAGTCAGCGAGTCAGCGAGTCAGTGAGTCAGCGAGTCAGCGAGTCAGTGAGTCAGAGAGTCAGAGAGTCAGCGTGTCTGCGAGTCAGCGAGTCAGAGAGTCAGAGAGTCAGAGAGTCGGAGAGTCGGATAGTCAGAGAGTCAGAGAGTCAGAGAGTCAAAGAGTCAGAGAGTCAGAGAGTCGGAGAGTCGGAGTACCAGTGAGCTTGTATGGCTGGCCGGGTGGGCCAATACCACTGTACGTGTACGGGCGGGTGGTTGGGTCAATACCACTGTACGTGTATGGGCGGTTGAGTCAATACCACTGACGTGTATGTGCGGGCGGGTGGGTGGGTCAATACCACTGTACGTGTATGGGCGGTTGAGTCAATACCACTGTACGTGTATGGGTGGGCAGGTGGGTAAATACCACTGTACGTGTATGATCCTCCATAATTTTTACTTCTTCTTTCTCATTTCTGCCTTCCATACATCGTATTTATATCTCTAAATCATCTGAACGGATGTGTGCTTTTCAGCAAAATTCAATTTGTGTGTGTGTGTGTGTGTGTGCGCGCGCGCGCGTGTGTGTGTGCGTGCGTGCGTGCGTGCGTGTATATATATATATATATATGCATTTTTCAATGCATCTTTCTTCGGCACAAAATCATGTTTTAACGCTGATGCACACTGATTCATGCCATTGGATTTCTCCTCCATATGCCTGATAAATTAGGAAGAGTTCCAAACATCTGAGCTGGGGCTGGATACGATGATTGCAATATCCGTTATTACAAACAAACGTCCTTGGATGTGTTGTATTCTTCCATCACGAAGGTCTATTTAACGATTCATCCGTTTTAATTACTCCTTAATTAAGTGAAACTGAATTATCACATCGTCATAGGCCATATCCTTACATAACGATGTACCTATCGTTTGTTTTTTTGTCTTCAACCGATTTACCTGCCACTTCGAATGTACTTAACTAATCGATTTACCTGCCAATTCGAATGTACTTAACTAATCGATTTACTTGCCACTTCGAATGTACATAACTAATCGATTAATTGAGGCTGATGGTTATTAGCATATCGATAAAAATACCGTTTTACTATTTATTCCTACTAACCTAAATCACAAACCAATTTAAGTACAATATTGCTTATTGACTTATCAAATTGAAGTAAGCTTTATTGTTCCAGAAACACTACTGTAGTACTAATAAGAAGTATAAGAAATAAGACTACAATATAGAATATTAGGTACTCCAGAAGTACTAATACTGACAATTGTCGTATAGGCATTGTTGTTTTATTTTATATTGTTGCTATTTTCGTGATATTAAATATGTTTAACCTTTTGTCTGCTAGCGCTGTAAACAAGCTACCCTTAATTTGTAAATCTATAGCTTCATAGTTATTATTGTTTTATGTCATTATTATTATTATAATAACACTGCTATTTCCATTTTGTCTTTTTGTTTTGCTGAATAAGTGGGTTAGTAATCTTATGAATACATATATTTATTATATTTAATTGTTTGTCTACAAATTAACTCGATATGTAGGCTATGTAACAGAGAGAAAAAAACTGAGGTTTTTAAAAAAAGTTATTCACAAGTATGTATTTCCTAATATACAGTTTAATTACGGACTGCTTACAGTTAAAACTTGAACAGTATTTATTTACTAACATAACCTATATTTTGTATATTCACTAGTGTTTAATTATTTGGTATTTCATGATTTTATTATTCTCATTAAATATAAGACAAAGATAATAGTAATATAATTAAAGGCCTATAGTTATAACATAACAACACATTATAATACCAAGTAATATGCATATAAATAAAAATATCAGTCATTAATCGGATGGGTATATAAAAAAGGTAACTTGTGGGCGTGGTGACTTGATGTTTACAACAATGCTAGTAGTACACTAAACGCTGTTTATTGGTAGATATCCCCCTCCCAGGCACTAACCGTGACGTAAGCCACAGCTCAAGATATACCATGGCTATTGTACCCAAGGTTCATATACAAGAGGCTGTCTCATACAAGTACGCATCCATATCGCGCAGGTAGCAATTACGTCATATTTGCTATTTTACGTCATATTTGCTACGTCATATTTGCCTCAGCTGTATGTTTTCTACCTTCACTGCTGTAAACAAACATACAGCTGTAAAACATCTGATATCCGTACTCTCGATGACAGTACAGTCTGCGTCGTTGATTAATTTTCAGTATGGTGTTTTATGGTATGGCTTTGTTTTGAACAATTAATTGTGAATTCACATGACCATGTTTCTTGAAATGCTTAGAGTGAGGATGTGCTGTTGCAATATGTAATAATAGCCGTATAAAAACACGTGAGTTAAAAGACCATAAAATAATTTATCACAAGTTTCCCACAGATGAAATTACTTGCAAACAATGGGTTTTTAGTATGTAGTTTTAATTGTTCAGCACACTGTGTTAGAGGCACGGAGTAAGTACACGGAGTAAAACACTTACTCTGTGGTCGGAATTCTCCCTCTGACGTCACAACTCGCCTTATACAGACCATATGAGAATGAGATAACCTGTTGTATAGGAACCTTGAGTGATACTTACCGCATGTTGTTCTAGTTGTTTGTTCTATTTCGTGAGTAAACATATTTCTAAAATTGCATCAAATTACGAGAAATATCTCAGTTTGTGAGATTCTTTTTGCTGTTCCCATTCCTGAATCGTCCTCTAGGAAACATTTTTAAGGTTTTGTATTGTATTTAAATTCTATCATACTCACATGCGCTAAACCTGGGAATACCAGTTCTGAATGCTTCCAGCAAGCAGTCGTCGAAATCGGGCGATTTGATGCGGCATCGTTCTGCAACAGAACAGAGACTTAGTATTCAGCAAACATATCTAGGGATGGCAACGATATATCGATATATCGGAAATATCAATAAATATATTAGTATCGATATCTTGGTCCGACATATCATAGTATTAAATATTGACGTTACTCTCTCTCCTCAAAATCATTACGATTGGGAAAAAAACACACACAAACATTTAAATTGCCTCTCTTGCGTACAAAACATTCATTGAAACAATAAAGTAAATTTATTTAGTTTTTTTACGTGAGGTTAACGCACTAAAATTTAGTTTAAATATAGTCCAGTGGATGTAACGGGTAAATGAAGTTGTGTGTGAGTTGGCAACGCTGACACTAAGATGCCCAGCCTGCCTAGCCACTTACCTTACAAACCACGTATAATATATAATAAGTTAGGTATAATTATACTTATTTAAATTTTTTTTAGCACCACAGACCACAAATTATTTCGTATAAAGGAATATAATTTTTTCATTCATTCAATAGACTATTCTAGAGTTAGCGCACAATTTTAAATAGATAAACCATTTAGAATTCGATATATTGGTTATCCGATATTTTTCTTTTGATAATATTGTTAGATCGACTTTTGGTTTGCGATATATCGATATGTTGAAAATATTTGCCATCACTAACAAATCTAACATAAACAACAAACGTACACATTAACACACGTAAGTAAACAGGTATTCTGTTCTCTTTTTATACGAAGGTCATATAAATACTTCTTGTCTATAACAAACAAGAGAATTCTTTACTTGACTACAGAACCTGTTATGTTCATTAGTTTGAACCGACATCTGATGCTGTTCATTTTTACTTAACTCTCGCTTTAAATTTGTTATACTTTGGATTATTTACATAGATAGCATACAGTATTATCACATCCAACGTAGCATACAACTTGAAACACAGCCCACTCGCTTACTGTCTTAATAAAGAACTGTGTTTTACATTTGAACGAACAGTAATAGGAAGTGTGAGTAGTGAGATTAAAAAGTAAAGTAAACTGAATAATGATGTGACTGTTGATAAACTTGCAACAAATTATACATGTCGACTGATGTTCAGTAAAACATTGAACGTTCTCTTCGTCAGATTTAAAAATCATTTTTCAGGTTTTTGCCCTTTACATACTTTAAATAATAATATTTTTTCTAACAACAGTTGTGTTTTCTCGAAAACGTTACACAATCACACTAAGGAAACGTACTAGCATTTTTCTGTACAACCAATGCCGACATTAAGGTGTTGCAATCGGTTTTCTGTGAGTTGATTATTTCCTAGTTTTATGATCAAAATTAGTTAATGTACCTTGCCTTGAGACAGGCAAAATAAAAAAAAAAAATTAACCACTACATTAGAACTTGTTGCCTTATGAAGTGGTGAATTTAGCTGATTTAAAATAAACTATAAGACAAAACTCTTCAAAGTACAAATATATTTTTTTATAACTACGTTTTCTACACATATCTTAAGGGATTAATATGTTTTTCACTAAACAATTAAATATTTACAATTTTAAAGGTAAAAAAAACTTTTGTTTAACTTTCAAAATTATAAATAGTTTTACATTTTTTTAAAATGAAAAACATGTTAATCCCTTCAGATATGTGCAATAAACGTAGTTATAAAAAATGTATTTGTACTTTGAAGGGGTTTGTCTTATAGTTGATTTAAAATCAGTTAAATTCACCTCTTCATAAGGCCATAAGTTATAATGTATTGTTAACATTTTTTTGTATTTTCCCTGTCCCAAGGGAAGGTCCATTAACTAATTTGGATTGTAAAATTAGGAAATAATTAACTCACCAAAAACCGATTGCACTACCTTAAATAGTATTTCTCAACCCAAACCAGGAAAAGGTAATTTTCCTCGTATAATTACAGAGGTAAAAAGATATAATTACACTAATTTAATACTAAGCGGACAGCCTTGATACTAAGTTAACAATAGGCAGGAAAACTGCCTTTGGCTCTCAGGTAACAATAATCGTAGTACGGGATTTGTACGTCGAGTGGTTAGAGGATGATAAGTCACTATACTTTTCAAATGGCTTTGAACTGTCCCAGAATAAATGTAATTAGAAAATGTGTGAAGTTCAATAGACTTTAATGTGCTATATTAATATTAATAGCACATTAAAAGTGTGACTCGTTACAATCATCCATTCGCCCTACAAATCACTCTAACGACATTCAATCTACTCACGCGGTGTAATTCAAGGCAGTCTTTCCATCTACCCTACAGACATGTTTACAAGCTGTGACGACGTTTCCACCAACAGTAAACGCACAGCTTCTGTGATCATCCTCTCATCCTCATATTGCATATATGTGTTCTTCTCATGTTGACCTTCCCACCCACCCTACAATCATGCGTATTTCTTATAATTATCCGTTTATCCACCCTATAAACATATGTACGACTCTTGACTCTAAATACATGCGTTCATCTCGTGACAATCTTCCTATCCACTCCATAAATATACGTACATCTCGTGAGGATCCTCCCACCCAATATAAAAACACGCATATATCTCCGGACGATCCTCATATCCTCCCAACAAGCATACGTACATATTCTGACAATCCTCATATCCACCCCACAAACATACGTATATCTAAATATACCTAGATTATTTGTTGTTGTAATGTTTGGGTTGTAATAGTTTAAATTGGTCCTCTCTGACAAAGCTGATTTTTACTTAGCAAGGTTACAATTAATGTAAAAAATTGGAAATTACTATTATATTCTATCTCCTATACATCGTACCTACAAATATACGTACATCTTCTGACAATCCTCCCACCCTCACTACAAACATATGGACATCCCCTGACGATCCTCCCACCCTCCCTACAAACATATGGACATCTCTTGACGATCCTCTCACCCACCCTACAAACATGCGTACATCTCCTCACGATCCTCCCACCCTCCCTACAAACATATGGACATCTCTTGACGACCCTCTCACCCAACCTAAAAACATGCGTACATCTCCTGACGATCCTCTCAACCACCCTACAAATGCGTACACCTCCTGACGATCCTCTCAACCACCCTTCAAACATATGGACATCTCCTGACTATTCTCTCACTATCTCTACAAACACGAACATGTACTGACTATCCTCTCACCCTCCCTACAAACATACGTACATCTCGTGACTATCCTCCCACCCTCCCAACAAACATACGTACATCTGACGATTCTCCCACCCACTCTAAATGCATGTCTTGACGTTAGTTACACACATGTGATAATAATTTATTTATTTATTTTTGTTTTATGGACAATAGTTAATTTTTTCTATCTCCACATGCAGATGTTTAGAATACAGTAGTTTTAAATAGAAAATCATTAATTGACGAGTTTGCTGGGAAGTAATGAACAATAAAGAAGTCAAATACATTTATGATTATTCTTATTTTACTTCCTTGCCTTACAATAAGCAAGTATTTTGATTTATGACTATTACATGGGTGTCCTTTAGTGTCCTTTAAACTTGTTCTGTTCGCCTATCCTATACTAGTCCACCCGTATTGTAAGTGACTAACTACCCACCCTACATAAACAACTGTGGTGAGACCTACATATAGGTTGGTGGTTGGCCTGTAGTGTATTTATGTGAAGAACTACGTCAAGTTGATTTCATCTACTACACTGAGGTAAAAACACTAAACACCCCATATAGAGTCTTAAATGTGTCAACAATGAAAGAATAATATACACGTATATTGTTGATATTACATCAAAATTTAAGCTTTCAATTTGAATTAGTAATAAAATATTACACGAAGCTTAAATTTATAACGTTTATATTGATAAAAAAAATAAATAAAAACTGTAACTAAGGCTAAGACTTTTTTGTTTTTTTTCTCTTTTTTGACAGTTTAGTTATAAACTAATTTACAGTTACATGAGTTGCACTGAATGGCTTATCTAACCAGTTACAAAAAGGGAGAGAAATAAAAAACCCGAACTAAGAATTTAAAAAATATTATATTTTATATAGGTTAATCACAGGTTTTTTTTTTTACTTTACTATGCCACTGACGTCTATGAAATTTTATAAATACATTGAAAATTACGTTTTTTTAATTAAAAATAAAGGTCAAACTGATTGGTACTACAAATTGTTTTACTATAAATAATTTTCCAATTGTGCCCTATTATTATTATACTTATTGCTAATAAATAAAGGAAATATAACTCTAAAAACAATTTAACACATTAATAATAAAATAATCACGCAACATTAATGATGTATTCTTGACGTTATTAAAATCACTCTTATATACTAGTTTTTAAAAACAATTTCGGTTTTCTATAAATATTTGCAACTTTTAAAAGTAAAACTGATCTTTTGATATATTTTCACTGAAAATATATGGTATCATAAAAATTAAATTTTTAGTATGTCCAAATACATATTAACAAGTAGGCCTAACTGATACGTTTTCAAATCATATTTTATTATTTTACAAATATTTGGTTAATTTTATCATTTCTTGACATCCAAGCATAGAAGTGAAGAGTGTTGCTGTAGTGTGTTTGCACATCTTCGTTTAGGGAAACATTAATGTGACAAAGTGTGATAACGGAAAGATAATGGGAAAGGAAATATGAAGTGTGTTTTTCAAAATGTCACAGCTGATAAAGTGTAAATTGTCTTAGATATCAAAAAATTTGAGTTTTTGTTAAAAATGTCTCACTATTTTCATGTTTTATCAAGTATTTTTTTTGTCTTGAATATCATTAAGTTTTTCTCACCCACCTGACATTGGCAAATGTGTAAAACAACTTTACTTAACTATTAAAATTCTATATACATTGAACATTGCAGAGGGGTTTTTTTTTTTTAATTTAAAATACTAACCCTCTACTCTTTATATATATTGCAATGTTTGCTCTACCTAAGAGCAAATTTAAACAAAATTGAGCTGAGAGGAGCGATCCATAGCCATGAGACAAGATATTGCAATGATGTAAACCTGCCTCAGGTTAGACTAATTAAAAGTGATAAGAGTCCACTAATAATGGCTAGTAAATTGTATAATAAAATTCCGTTAGAAATTAGACAACTTGACAAGAAAGATTTTAAAAAGACTCTGCAGGAATTCTTAATCAAGCATCCATTTTATTCTGTAACTGAGTTTGTGACGCAGAAATGGACAGAAATGGACTTTAGAGAGTAGACCAGTGCTGTCTGTATCTTATGACTAAGCCAATGTATTTTGTGAAATATCTAATGGCATTAAGTATCTATCTATCTATCTATCTATTTTTTTATTTAATTTTTCTTCAGTTGCCAATTGTAAAAAACTAAATTTGTTTTAATTTAATTTCTAAAAAAATCGTAATAACAATATTTGTTTACTTAAGATTATATTATAGATAGTTAAAAGTAAAAAAGTGATTAAGTGATGGGCAAGTTAATTAGGGTTTCAAGTTAATTCATTTATTTCAACGAATAAAGTACTTGAAACGCATCACACTCAAACTAAATTTTTATTTTTTAACACTGTGTTAACACGTTTCATGTAAATTTACAAAAATAATAACACAGTCTATAAAATACCTCTTGATATTGCTAGTGGTTCATAATAGGTACCTGTTGGTAATTCAGCGACGGCAGCGCCGATAAGCAACAACACTAGGGTCCACATTTGGAGACTGTGTGTGAAAGCGCAAGTGTTGTGTTCAGACAGACCTTGGCAGCATTTATACGAACGACCTCGGCCTCCTCCCTCCAGGACACCTGGATAACCATCAACAGGCTTGCACTGACTACTAGAACGACTTGGTCTACTCTTTCAGACTTAAGGAGTGCTTTAAACCTTTTACCACTTATTTCCAAATGACCATGGTCTAAACCGCTATGTAAAGGTGATTAGCATACCAAATTAGGTGCTGGATTTTTACTTTCTCCTATATGTAAGAATTGTGATCGTAAAAAGATTTTTTTCCAAGTTAGTCTAAAAATCCATTTTAGGGTCCCTTGAACCCAAAAAAGTGTTTTTTTTCGAAAAACAAATTTGGTGTCTGTCCGTTTGTGTGTCAGTATGTGTGTATGTGCACTTCGCTGGAGACCAAACGGATGGATAAACTTTTAAGAAATTTGGTACGTAGGTGTATTTAGCCAATATCTCCAGACGATTTTTTCAAGAAAGATGTTCAAACTTTCTGGAACATCTCATCTTGTAGAATACCTGTAAAAATGATTTTGGACTTCCTCGAACATTTCATGTGGTAGAAGAACTGTAAGAACATGAGTAAGCTTTCTAGAACAGATTGTGAAGTAAAATACGTCTAGAAACATGTATAAGCGTTCTAGAACAACTCATGTTGAAGAATATCAGTGAAAACGAGTGTAGGCTTTCTTAAACATAACATATTTCAAAGTTATTATGATTAAAATTGGATAGCTAAAAGGAGACGTATAATTCGTCTGTCACACTACACTCAAAGACGAGGTTTTAAAATCAGCAAAATAACGTATAACTCAATAACTATGCGTTTAAAAGTGTTATACATGAACGAATCACAAATACCGTTATTTGTTCTGAAAGTTACAGTCATACTAAAAGTCACATTGAATTTTCAGACAACTTTATCCTGCGGAAAAGTCATTCTTAAGATAAATTCAATACAACTTTGGAGCAAGTTTCGTAAATATACGTCCACGTCTAATTGAAGTGGATAAAACAGAAAATGAGATTCACACAAGTGTTTACGTAAAGGAATTACATGTTCTTACTTTAAGCAGTGATGGGACGTTTTGTCCAAGACGATTGGACCATTCATAGGGGTTGAATATGTGGGCAGACCTAAATCGATTTCCAGGTCATTTTCAGGAGGTTTTTAAATCTTCCCCTTCCATGTGTCCTATTCGAGCCAGCTCCAGTCAGGCGTGTTAATTGTATAATCAAACAGAAATAACAGGATTCTGCCTGAGTACAAGTCATCAATTTACATTTATTGTGTGTTCTCCAAATAAACTACAACTAAACAGGAAACACGCACGGGACAGTTTAATGTTTGCACACAGCATGAGTATATTTATATACAATAAATACTGACAACAACCGGTAAGTTACTAAACACTTTTTAGGTCTATTTCTACTACCAATAAGATTAAATAATGACACAATTGAGTACTATTTATTTAGTTTATTATTTACCAACATGTTTCGACTCTAATGTCATGTCGGTAAATATTGAACGAAATGGACGCGAGTAATTCTAAATCACATGGTTTATTATGTATATATTTCATGAACGGCAAAAATTTATAAGTATTAAAAGATGCCTAATTGTACTAACTATAAAAATACATAGATCAGACCACCATGAAGATAAGGACCTGGTTACAGTAAGTTGTTTTGAAACGGGATGTGTTATAACCTTGAATGTTAAATGTTAAGTACATTTGTATTTAGGCTACATACTTAATGCAAATTTAAATGATTTGAACAATTTTGTAATCTTTATTTTACCTTGTTCTTAGCTTTTTTTAATTTTTGCCCTACTATGTTCTATTATGTTTCGTAAGTAAGTAGTGTGGTATGTATTATGTTTCGTAAGTAAGTAGTGTGGTATGTATTGTGTTTCGTAAGTAAGTAGTGTGGTATGTATTATGTTTCGTAAGTAAGTAGTGTGGTATGTATTATGTTTCGTAAGTAAGTAGTGTGGTATGTATTGTGTTTCGTAAGTAAGTAGTGTGATATGTATTGTGTTTCGTAAGTAAGTAGTGTGGTATGTATTATGTTTCGTAAGTAAGTAGTGTGGTATGTATTATGTTTCGTAAGCAAGTAGTGTGGTATGTATTGTGTCTCGTAAGTAAGTAGTGTGGTATGTATTATGTTTCGTAATAAGTAGTGTGGTATGTATTGTGTTTCGTAAGTAAGTAGTGTGATATGTATTGTGTTTCGTAAGTAAGTAGTGTGGTATGTATTATGTTTCATAAGCAAGTAGTGTGGTATGTATTATGTTTCGTAAGTAAGTAGTGTCGTATGTATTGTGTTTCGTAAGTAAGTAGTGTGGTATGTATTATGTTTCGTAAGCAAGTAGTGTGGTATGTATTGTGTTTCGTAAGTAAGTAGTGTGGTATGTATTATGTTTCGTAAGTAAGTAGTGTGGTATGTATTGTGTTTCGTAAGTAAGTAGTGTGATATGTATTATGTTTCATAAGCAAGTAGTGTGGTATGTATTATGTTTCGTAAGTAAGTAGTATCGTATGTATTGTGTTTCGTAAGTAAGTAGTGTGGTATGTATTATGTTTCGTAAGCAAGTAGTGTGGTATGTATTGTGTTTCATAAGTAAGTAGTGTGGTATGTATTATGTTTCGTAAGTAAGTAGTGTGGTATGTATTGTGTTTCGTAAGTAAGTAGTGTGATATGTATTGTGTTTCGTAAGTAAGTAGTGTGGTATGTATTATGTTTCATAAGCAAGTAGTGTGGTATGTATTATGTTTCGTAAGTAAGTAGTGTCGTATGTATTGTGTTTCGTAAGTAAGTAGTGTGGTATGTATTATGTTTCGTAAGCAAGTAGTGTGGTATGTATTGTGTTTCGTAAGTAAGTAGTGTGGTATGTATTATGTTTCGTAAGTAAGTAGTGTGGTATGTATTATGTTTCGTAAGTAAGTAGTGTGGTATGTATTGTGTTTCGTAAGCAAGTAGTGTGGTATGTATTGTGTTTCGTAAGTAAGTAGTGTGGTATGTATTGTGTTTCGTAAGTAAGTAGTGTGATATGTATTGTGTTTCGTAAGTAAGTAGTGTGGTATGTGTTGTGTTTCGTAAGTAAGTAGTGTGGAAAATGCATTAATCAAAAATTAAAAACTGTGGAATTACAGGATCAAGATATCATATGAGCATAAGTTAATAGATTTCTGCAACTCAGTTAATGTAGCTACATTTACATTCTGGTTGTAAAATTTTATATTTTTGGAAAACCGTTAGATATTTCGAGTTTTTTTACTATTGCTGGAGCATTATTTCGAAATTTAATTGTCAGGCCAGTTTCATCTTTGTCCTGGCGTTGTTAACACATCTTTGAGATCGTTTAGATACTTTTTTCGTGGGGAGTTCGGTCTCTGAGAACCTTTACATCATCAAATATACTATCTATAACACTCATTAGGTAACTTGAAAAATGCTTTAGCACTTCCAGAGCATAACTTTGGTTCTGTAGGATGATCTTCAGAGGTCAGTTTTTTAAATCTCTTTTTCCAAGACGAGTTGACACGTATTGATACGAGATAAGACCAGGGCACTTGATTTCTAGAAGTCTTCTAGTTATTTCTTTGTCATGACATTTTCTTTCGTTGACATCATTACTAGATGACTCCTGAAGATTATATACCATGATATTATTTGCTCGTCGAGTGCGATAATTTATTTAAGAAATAACGATAACGGCAGTGGTATTTGGCTCTATTTTTGCTGATTCAAGGGCATTAAGACGTTCTTCTGTGCGTGTAATTCGTTTCTCAAAAGTGGTTAGTTTGGCATCCAGTGTATCAATTTTGTTGGGGAGATCAGTAAGTTTATCAATTTTGTTTGATAGTTCAGTTAAAAGTGATGCAAATCCAGTCATTGTTTTCCTCGTTTAATTGTACGTTATTACATATACATTTAAACTTGAACTTTTTTATTCTAGTTTGAACATAAAAAGTACCGCAATGTTAACTAGTTTTTACTGTACATAAAATTTACATCGTTATTACTAAAAAAAACTCGTAAATGTATTGCATTTATATTTTTAAACCTGATTGATAGGAATGTTTTCTATAAATTTTAGGATTTCAACTTTTCGAGAAAAACAGTTCTTATCAATTTCTGAAACTATGTTTTCTTGACTTCTTATTGTAATACTTACGAGTCCTTATGTTGTATACTTATAGTTACGATAGATCACTATTATATCTGTAAGCAAATGCTGTGATTTTAATTCGATTTAAATTAACTTATAATAAATCTAAATTGATAAGTTTATTTAGATTTAAATCAATATAAAATCACTGCATTTACTTACAATTATGAAAGTGATGTATCGTAACTGTACATGTCATAAAAGTTACAACAACACCATGTAATTAATATTACGACCTGTACAAGCCTAGTTATAATAGTTACAATTCTAAAATTTATGAAACTTATAGCAAATATTCCTTCCAATCAGGTATTAAAATATAAATGAGATACATTAACGCGTTTTTTTAAGTACTTAATAATTTACTGAATTTATTTACAGTGAAAAGTAGTTAAAATTCTGGTATTTTCATGTTCTAAGTAGAATAAAAAATATAAAACTCGTAACATAATTTAACAATGCATATTTCATAACGTATAATTGAAAGAGGAAAATTATGGTGTGATTCGATTTTTCGTAGGCTTCTTAGTTCCTAAAAAACAGCCTTCAAACTCGGGTGCACATAATTTTTGCGTCGACAGTAATTCTAATTTAAACCAAACAATTTTATAATCCTTATTTTACATAGTTTTTAACTTTGTAATGCTTGTAAAAATGCTCCTATATTATTCTATTATTTTAAATATTTTGTTGTGGATTTTTATTTGTTAGTATTTTAAATATTAAAATATACAGTATATTTATCATAATATGTCTTTTTTTAACCAAGACTATATTTAGCCTATACATTTTAAAGTTCATCTTGTAACAAAATATCTATATAGATCTACAGTAATGGATTTGAACTCCAACTTACAGTTTCCCTTATTGCAATGTAGGCTATTGTATTATGGTATAATAGGAGGAGAATTGCCTTAGAAGCCGAAATATATTTTAATAAAATAATAACAGCAAGTAAATTCTGTATGGCTTTTACATTATAGCATAGTTTCCTTCGCATCAGAGACGAATTCATTTTTGTGTTGTTGGTCATTGGATCATAGATTCACTTGACCTCCGATCCATGGGAGTGGATAAATCCACTCCAAATCCACTGTTTGTCAAATAAAATAATAAAGAGTACCGCATGATTTTTATCAATATTATTAATAGTACATCAAATACGAATTTAAGTGACATCTCTTGAGTTAAAAATATTCTCTATGGTTTAATATAAATGCAGCATTAGAACAACATAGCAACATTTACCATAAGAGTAAAATAGTTTTAGGTTAACAAATATTAATTAATGTATGGCTAAACTAAGTGTACTTAGTTATAGTAGTGACAATTACATGAATTAATTAAAATAACACTAGCACACCACATTACATATAGGGTAACTTGCTATATAACACTCACACACCACATTACATATAGGGTAACTAGCTAAATAACACTCGCACACCGCATTACATATAGGGTAACTAGCTAAATAACACTCGCACACCACATTACATATAGGGTAACTAGCTAAATAACATTCGCACACCACATTACATATAGGGTAACTAGCTAAATAACACTAGCACACCACATTACATATAGGGTAACTAGCTAAATAACACTCGCACACCACATTAAATATAGGGTAACTAGCTAAATAACACTCGCACACCACATTACATATAGGGTAACTAGCTAAATAACACTCGCACACCACATTACATATAGGGTAACTAGCTAAATAACACTCGCACACCGCATTACATATAGGGTAACTAGCTAAATAACACTCGCACACCACATTACATATAGGGTAACTAGCTAAATAACACTCGCACACCACATTACATATAGGGTAACTAGCTAAATAACACTCGCACACCACATTACATATAGGGTAACTAGCTAAATAACACTCGCACACCACATTACATATAGGGTAACTTGCTAAATAACACTAGCACACCACATTACATATAGGGTAACTAGCTAAATAACACTCGCACACCACATTACATATAGGGTAACTTGCTAAATAACACTCGCACACCACATTACATATAGGGTAACTAGCTAAATAACACTCGCACACCACATTACATATAGGGTAACTAGCTAAATAACACTCGCACACCACATTACATATAGGTTAACTAGCTAAATAACACTCGCACACCACATTACATATAGGGTAACTAGCTAAATAACACTCGCACACCACATTACATATAGGGTAACTAGCTAAATAACACTCGCACACCACATTACATATAGGGTAACTAGCTAAATAACACTCGCACACCACATTACATATAGGGTAACTAGCTAAATAACACTAGCACACCACATTACATATAGGGTAACTAGCTAAATAACACTCGCACACCACATTACATATAGGTTAACTAGCTAAATAACACTCGCACACCACATTACATATAATTTAACTAGCTAAATAACACTCGCACACCACATTACATATAGGTTAACTAGCTAAATAACACTCGCACACCACATTACATATAGGTTAACTAGCTAAATAACACTAGCACACCACATTACATATAGGGTAACTAGCTAAATAACACTCGCACACCACATTACATATAGGTTAACTAGCTAAATAACACTAGTACACCACATTACATATAGGGTAACTAGCTAAATAACACTCGCACACCACATTACATATAGGTTAACTAGCTAAATAACACTCGCACACCACATTACATATAGGGTAACTAGCTAAATAACACTAGCACACCACATTACATATAGGGTAACTAGCTAAATAAAACTCGCACACCACATTACATATAGGTTAACATAGCTAAATAACACTCGCACACTACATTATATAGAGGGTATCTAGCTAAATAACACTCGCACACCGCATTACATATAGGTTAACATAGCTAAATAACACTCGCACACTACATTACATATAGAGTAACTAGCTAAATAACACAAGCACACTGCCATTCCATATAGAGTAACTAGCTAAATAACATGCGTACACCGCGTTACATAGAGGGTAACCAGCTAAATAACACTCGCACACCGCATTACATATAGGGTAACATAGCTAAATAACACTCGCACACTACATTACATATAGGGTAACTAGCTAAATAACACTCGCACACCACATTACATATAGGTTAACATAGCTAAATAACACTCGCACACTACATTACATATAGGGTAACTAGCTAAATAACACAAGCACACCGCCATTCCATATAGAGTAACTAGCTAAATAACATTCGTACACCGCGTTACATAGAGGGTAACCAGCTAAATAACACTCGCACACCACATTAAATATAGGTTAACATAGCTAAATAACACTCGCACACTACATTACATATAGGGTAACTAGCTAAATAACACAAGCACACCGCCATTCCATATAGAGTAACTAGCTAAATAACATTCGTACAACACATTACATATAGGGTAACTAGCTAAATAACACTCGCACACCACATTACATATAGGTTAACTAGCTAAATAACACTCGCACACCACATTACATATAGGGTAACTAGCTAAATAACACTCGCACACCACATTACATATAGGGTAACTAGCTAAATAACACTCGCACACCACATTACATATAGGTTAACTAGCTAAATAACACTCGCACACCACATTACATATAGGGTAACTAGCTAAATAACACTAGCACACCACATTACATATAGGGTAACTAGCTAAATAACACTCGCACACCACATTACATATAGGTTAACTTGCTAAATAACACTAGCACACCACATTACATATAGGTTAACTTGCTAAATAACACTAGCACACCACATTACATATAGGTTAACTTGCTAAATAACACTAGCACACCACATTACATATAGGTTAACTTGCTAAATAACACTAGCACACCACATTACATATAGGGTAACTAGCTAAATAACACTCGCACACCACATTACATATAGGTTAACTAGCTAAATAACACTAGTACACCACATTACATATAGGGTAACTAGCTAAATAACACTCGCACACCACATTACATATAGGTTAACTAGCTAAATAACACTCGCACACCACATTACATATAGGGTAACTAGCTAAATAACACTAGCACACCACATTACATATAGGGTAACTAGCTAAATAACACTCGCACACCACATTACATATAGGTTAACATAGCTAAATAACACTCGCACACTACATTACATATAGGGTAACTAGCTAAATAACACTCGAACACCACATTACATATAGGTTAACATAGCTAAATAACACTCGCACACTACATTACATATAGGGTAACTAGCTAAATAACACAAGCACACCGCCATTCCATATAGAGTAACTAGCTAAATAACATTCGTACACCGCGTTACATAGAGGGTAACCAGCTAAATAACACTCGCACACTGCATTACATATAGAGTAACTAGCTAAATAACACTCGCACACCGCATTACATATAGAGTAACTAGCTAAATAACACTCGCACACCGCATTACATATAGAGTAACTAGCTAAATAACACTCGCACACCGCATTACATATAGGGTAACTAGCTAAATAACACTCGCACACCGCATTACATATAGGGTAACTAGCTAAATAACACTCGCACACCGCATTACATATAGAGTAACTAGCTAAATAACACTCGCACACCGCATTACATATAGAGTAACTAGCTAAATAACACTCGCACACCGCATTACATATAGGGTAACTAGCTAAATAACACTCGCACACCGCATTACATATAGAGTAACTAGCTAAATAACACTCGCACACCGCATTACATATAGGTTAACTAGCTAAATAACACCCGCACACCACATTAAATATAGGGTAACTAGCTAAATAACTTTCGCACACCACATTACATATAGGGTAACTAGCTAAATAACACTCGCACACCACATTACATATAGGTTAACTAGCTAAATAACACTCGCACACCACGTTACATATAGGTTAACTAGCTAAATAACACTCGCACACCACATTACATATAGGTTAACTAGCTAAATAACACTCGCACACCACATTACATATAGGTTAACTAGCTAAATAACACTCGCACACCACATTACATATAGGTTAACTAGCTAAATAACACTCGCACACCACATTACATATAGGGTAACTAGCTAAATAACACTCGCACACCACATTACATATAGGTTAACTAGCTAAATAACACTCGCACACCGCATTACATATAGGGTAACTAGCTAAATAACACTCGCACACCGCATTACATATAGGGTAACTAGCTAAATAACAATCACACACCGCATTACATATAGGTTAACTAGCTAAATAATACTCGCACACCGCATTAAATATAGGGTAGCTAGCTAAATAATACTCGCACACCGCATTACATATAGGGTAACTAGCTAAATAACAATCACACACCGCATTACATATAGGTTAACTAGCTAAATAATACTCGCACACCGCATTAAATATAGGGTAGCTAGCTAAATAACACTCGCACACCGCATTACATATAGGGTAACTAGCTAAATAACACTCGCACACCGCATTACAAATGGGGTAACTAGCTAAATAACACTCGCACACTGCATTACATATAGAGTAACTAGCTAAATAACACTCGCACACTGCATTACATATAGGGTAACTAGCTAAATAACACTCGCACACCGCATTACATATAGAGTAACTAGCTAAATAACACTCGCACACCGCATTACATATAGGTTAACTAGCTAAATAACACCCGCACACCACATTAAATATAGGGTAACTAGCTAAATAACTTTCGCACACCACATTACATATAGGTTAACTTGCTAAATAACACTAGCACACCACATTACATATAGGGTAACTTGCTAAATAACACTAGCACACCACATTACATATAGGTTAACTTGCTAAATAACACTAGCACACCACATTACATATAGGGTAACTTGCTAAATAACACTAGCACACCACATTACATATAGGTTAACTAGCTAAATAACACTCGCACACCACATTACATATAGGGTAACTAGCTAAATAACACTAGCACACCACATTACATATAGGGTAACTAGCTAAATAACACTCGCACACCACATTACATATAGGTTAACATAGCTAAATAACACTCGCACACTACATTACATATAGGGTTACTAGCTAAATAACACTCGAACACCACATTACATATAGGTTAACATAGCTAAATAACACTCGCACACTACATTACATATAGGGTAACTAGCTAAATAACACAAGCACACCGCCATTCTATATAGAGTAACTAGCTAAATAACATTCGTACACCGCGTTACATAGAGGGTAACCAGCTAAATAACACTCGCACACCGCATTACATATAGGGTAACATAGCTAAATAACACTCGCACACTACATTACATATAGGGTAACTAGCTAAATAACACTCGCACACCACATTACATATAGGTTAACATAGCTAAATAACACTCGCACACTACATTACATATAGGGTAACTAGCTAAATAACACAAGCACACCGCCATTCCATATAGAGTAACTAGCTAAATAACATTCGTACACCGCGTTACATAGAGGGTAACCAGCTAAATAACACTTGCACACCACATTAAATATAGGTTAACATAGCTAAATAACACTCGCACACTACATTACATATAGGGTAACTAGCTAAATAACACAAGCACACCGCCATTCCATATAGAGTAACTAGCTAAATAACATTCGTACACCGCGTTACATATGGGGTAACTAGCTAAATAACACTCGCACACTACATTACATATAGGGTAACTAGCTAAATAACACTCGCACACCGCATTACACATAGGGTAACTAGCTAAGTAACACTCGCACACCGCATTACACATAGGGTAACTAGCTAAGAAACACTCGCACACTACATTACATATAGGGTAACTAGCTAAATAACACTTGCACACCGCATTACATATAGGGTTAACTAAATAACACTCGCACACCGCATTATATAGAGGGTATCTAGCTAAATAACACTCGCACACCACATTACATATAGGGTAACTAGCTAAATAACACTCGCACACCACATTACATATGGGGTAACTAGCTAAATAACACTCGCACACCACATTACATATAGGTTAACATAGCTAAATAACACTCGCACACTACATTACATATAGGATAACTAGCTAAATAACACAAGCACACCGCCATTCCATATAGAGTAACTAGCTAAATAACATTCGTACACCGCGTTACATATGGGGTAACTAGCTAAATAACACTCGCACACTACATTACATATAGGGTAACTAGCTAAATAACACTTGCACACCGCATTACATATAGGGTTAACTAAATAACACTCGCACACCGCATTATATAGAGGGTATCTAGCTAAATAACACTCGCACACCACATTACATATAGGGTAACTAGCTAAATAACACTCGCACACCGCATTACATATAGGGTAACTTGCTAAATAACAGTCGCACACCACATTACATATAGGGTAACTAGCTAAATAACACTCGCACACCGCATTACATATATGGTAACTTGCTAAATAACACTCGCACACCGCATTACATATAGGGTAACTTGCTAAATAACACTCGAACACCACATTATATATAGGTTAACTAGCTAAATAACACTCGCACACCGCATTATAAAGAGGGTATCTAGCTAAATAACATTCGCACACCACATTACATATAGGGTAACTAGCTAAATAACACTCGCACACCGCATTACATATATGGTAACTTGGTAAATAACACTCGCACACCGCATTACATATAGGGTAACTTGCTAAATAACATTCGCACACCACATTATATATAGGTTAACTAGCTAAATAACACTCGCACACCACATTACATATAGGGTAACTTGCTAAATAACACTCGCACACCGCATTACATATAGGGTAACTTGCTAAATAACATTCGCACACCACATTACATATAGGGTAACTAGCTAAATAACACTCGCACACCGCATTACATATATGGTAACTTGCTAAATAACACTCGCACACCGCATTACATATAGGGTAACTAGCTAAATAACACTCGCACACCGCATTACATATAGGGTAACTTGCTAAATAACATTCGCACACCACATTACATATAGGGTAACTAGCTAAATAACACATGCACACCGCCATTCCATATAGGGTAACTAGCTAAATAACACTCGCACACCGCATTACATATAGGGTAACTTGCTAAATAACATTCGCACACCACATTACATATAGGGTAACTAGCTAAATAACACAAGCACACCGCATTACATATGGGGTAACTAGCTAAATAACACTCGCACACCGCATTACATATAGAGTAACTAGCTAAATAACACTCGCACACTGCATTACATATAGGGTAACTAGCTAAATAACACTCGCACACCGCATTACATATAGAGTAACTAGCTAAATAACACTCGCACACTGCATTACATATAGGGTAACTAGCTAAATAACACTCGCACACCGCATTACATATAGGTTAACTAGCTAAATAACACTCGCACACCACATTAAATATAGGGTAACTAGGTAAATAACACTCGCACACCACATTACATATAGGGTAACTAGATAAATAACACTCGCACACCGCATTACATATGGGGTAACTAGCTAAATAACACTCGCACACCGCATTACATATAGAGTAACTAGCTAAATAACACTCGCACACTGCATTACATATAGGGTAACTTTCTAAATAACACGAGCACACCGCATGACATAAAGGGTAACTTGCTAAACACAGTTAGTTATAATGAAGTTTTACTGAAATAGTGGAATAAATATTTCCGCTCAGAAATTTCAAGTGTTGAATAGTTGGCTGGAATTAGGTGTGGTCCGAGGATCATCTTTAAGGCACTGGCTCGATTTTGGGTGTTTTTGGAATGCGTAGGAATGGAGCAGGTAGACTGACTGGATTTAAGAGAGCCTGAATATTTTATTGTTTTCTACATGTGTAGTAAATTATCATTGGGTGTCTCTCCTTTATGTGTATATTTAGATATTTGAACCCAAAACCAGACTACTTAGTGTCATCATTGATCACCTTTTCTTGAAACTGACTGTTTCCATTTTGAAAATAATGTGGATTACAAATATCATAGTTCTAGGTTTATAATATGATTCAGACTTATCAGTAAGTAAAGATGGAATGTAACTGTTATTATACAATTAAATGGCTGTTATACTGGTAGAAATACGAGTGATTGTTATTGTGTTTAAGGTGTTCTTCTAGGATGTCTGTGACAAGTGATTTGTGTTAGTACAAATAAATAATTAAACCTATAAAAGGCCTATCCCACACGATTTTCATGTTTTTTTAACTACTCAATATAGACCTCATGAACACGAAATCATAGAAACCTGTAGGTGGAAATACATCAAAATTTACTAAAAATAAAACATTAATTTTTACAAAAAACTATGTATATTACATTAATCTTATGTAGTTTTCTTCCAAACACGAGTATAATATTGAATTATTCATATAATGTATAATTACTGATACATTCAACAAAAAATTTTGGTTAGATTAGTATCTGTTGACATATTGCTAACCTAATCTAACTTAACCTAACCTAACCTAACCTAATCTAACCTAACTTAGCAACATATCCTGTTTTATTAAATATCTCAGTTTTTATTTGTCTTAAGATGAAATGGGTGTCATGTTCATATTTATAAGGCAAAATTACACACCGTAATAATAATATTATATACCGGTACATAGTTTTTGGTGTAAACATGTTTTTCTTTTTCTTTTTTTTTCAATTTCTTTTGTAAAAACAGTAATTTCCATAAAAATGTTTCTATAGATTCATGTTTGTGAGTTAAAAAATGACGTGAAAATCGTATGGGACCCATATATTTTATATTTGCCATATAATATTTAACAGGTGTTTCTTCACTTTGACAATTATTACATCTCATTAGGAGTAATTCCACGTTGAAGATTGGTCAATTAAAACTTCCAAGGTTCCAAGTTTCATCAACGTTTTATTACACACGTAATTTCTATTTCTATACGACCAAACCACAAAATAGAAACATGATTACTGTAGTGGCAGTTGAATCATAGCCATTTTTAAATGGCAAATGTATCCAGTCGTTGGCGTATACATTTGCAAGATGATTCTTGTTCGTATGTTCTTGGACGTACCAACAAGGAAAATTACGCTTTCGTGTCGACAAAGCTCGTGTTGTCACCTTGACTCGATTCGGAATAAATTTGTTATTCGTTCTGCGACTCAACTCGCCTTCAGCGTCTCCTTCAGGGCTCTCGGAAGTTTTATACAAATTTATTCACTTTTATTGTAGCACAGAGAAGAAAGAAACAGAGGACGCGTTATTATTGCTGCAGCGGACGCCTCAGCGGCAGTTAGAAATAGATTACAAGAAATGTACATCTTTTGAATTGGTAGCAATAATTACAACGTTAATCCTTGAGGAGTTGGAGTGAATACGGGATGTTCTGACTAGATGCTGGCCCTGCCTTCCTCATGGTGAACTGGAAAACTAACCTATGTTTCTTTCTACTCTATAATTCTATTGTTTACTTTTGTCCCCTTATTCATAATATTTTTTCGAAAATTGAAATGTTCAACTATGTTTATGTTGCTCTTTTAAACTATAACCCTATAAATTTCGTTACGAATCCAACTGTAAGTACAATAGGATTTAATCCCTTGTTTTCGGTTTATATTATAGGTTTTTATGTAACCATGGTTTTAAAAAATGCAATCAGCTGTCACATGGGGACCAAGCACACAATAATTAGTTTTTTATTTAGTTTTATCGATTTTTTCGTATCGTGATGGTTTTTGAAGCATAAGATTATGATCCATCAGCATAGTCTTTACAATGAGTACAACTAATGAGTTAATACATAACATCACTGCTGAGCATGAGGCTTCATAAAATTAAACAGCAAAATTATTCACCAAAATTAATTAAACATAAAAATGAAAAAGAAAACAAAAGTAACATTATTAACATATACAATTATTCCAAAGTTAATTACCAAAAACATTAACAGTATTAACACATACAATTATTCCAAAGTTAATTATCAAACAAAAGTAACAGTATTAACACATACAATTATTCCAAAGTTAATTACCAAACAAAAGTAACAGTATTAACACATACAATTATTCCAAAGTTAATTACCAAACAAAAGTAACAGTATTAACACATACAATTATTCCAAAGTTAATTACCAAACAAAAGTAACAGTATTAACACATACAATTATTCCAAAGTTAATTACCAAACAAAAGTAACAGTATTAACACATACAATTATTCCAAATTTAATTACCAAACAAAAGTAACAGTAGGCCTATTAACACATACAATTATTCCAAAGTTAATTACCAAACAAAAGTAACAGTATTAACACATACAATTATTCCAAATTTAATTACCAAACAAAAGTAACAGTATTAACTCATACAATTATTCCAAATTTAATTACCAAACAAAAGTAACAGTATTAACACATACAATTATTCCAAAGTTAATTACCAAACAAAAGTAACAGTATTAACACATACAATTATTCCAAATTTAATTACCAAACAAAAGTAACAGTAGGCCTATTAACACATACAATTATTCCAAAGTTAATTACCAAACAAAAGTAACAGTATTAACACATACAATTATTCCAAATTTAATTACCAAACAAAAGTAACAGTATTAACACATACAATTATTCCAAATTTAATTACCAAACAAAAGTAACAGTATTAACACATACAATTATTCCAAAGTTAATTACCAAACAAAAGTAACAGTATTAACACATACAATTATTCCAAAGTTAATTACCAAACAAAAGTAACAGTATTAACACATACAATTATTCCAAAGTTAATTACCAAACAAAAGTAACAGTATTAACACATACAATTATTCCAAAGTTAATTACCAAACAAAAGTAACAGTATTAACACATACAATTATTCCAAAGTTAATTACCAAACAAAAGTAACAGTATTAACACATACAATTATTCCAAAGTTAATTACCAAACAAAAGTAACAGTATTAACACATACAATTATTCCAAAGTTAATTACCAAACAAAAGTAACAGTATTAACACATACAATTATTCCAAAGTTAATTACCAAACAAAAGTAACAGTATTAACACATACAATTATTCCAAAGTTAATTACCAAACAAAAGTAACAGTATTAACACATACAATTATTCCAAAGTTAATTACCAAACAAAAGTAACAGTATTAACACATACAATTATTCCAAAGTTAATTACCAAACAAAAGTAACAGTATTAACACATCAATTATTCCAAAGTTAATTACCAAACAAAAGTAACAGTATTAACACATACAATTATTCCAAAGTTAATTACCAAACAAAAGTAACAGTATTAACACATACAATTATTCCAAAGTTAATTACCAAACAAAAGTAACAGTATTAACACATACAATTATTCCAAAGTTAATTACCAAACAAAAGTAACAGTATTAACACATACAATTATTCCAAATTTAATTACCAAACAAAAGTAACAGTATTAACACATACAATTATTCCAAAGTTAATTACCAAACAAAAGTAACAGTATTAACACATACAATTATTCCAAAGTTAATTACCAAACAAAAGTAACAGTATTAACACATACAATTATTCCAAAGTTAATTACCAAACAAAAGTAACAGTATCAACACATACAATTATTCCAAATTTAATTACCAAACAAAAGTAATATTACTAACACATACAATTATTCCAAAGTTAATTACCAAACAAAAGTAACAGTATCAACACATACAATTATTCCAAAGTTAATTACCAAACAAAAGTAACAGTATCAACTCATACAATTATTCCAAAGTTAATTACCAAACAAAAGTAACAGTATCAACACATACAATTATTCCAAAGTTAATTACCAAACAAAAGTAACAGTATCAACTCATACAATTATTCCAAAGTTAATTACCAAACAAAAGTAACAGTATCAACACATACAATTATTCCAAAGTTAATTACCAAACAAAAGTAACAGTATCAACTCATACAATTATTCCAAAGTTAATTACCAAACAAAAGTAACAGTATCAACACATACAATTATTCCAAAGTTAATTACCAAACAAAAGTAACAGTATTAACACATACAATTATTCCAAATTTAATTACCAAACAAAAGTAATATTACTAACACATACAATTATTCCAAAGTTAATTACCAAACAAAAGTAACAGTATCAACACATACAATTATTCCAAAGTTAATTACCAAACAAAAGTAACAGTATCAACTCATACAATTATTCCAAAGTTAATTACCAAACAAAATTAAAAGTATTAACACATACAATTATTCTAACGTTAATTACCAAACAAAAGTACACCATGCCTAGGCCAACCCCCCCCCCTGACAATTAGTCCCTCATTTTGAAGATTAAACGAGCCGGCCTCTTGCCATTTCGGGTTCAAAGATCAAGTTTATAGAGTTTAAAAATAGGGAGTTTTAAAATAAATAGATCCAAGACGGCAATTTTTTAATCAGCTTCCAACACACAATATAGATCGACTAAGTAGGTGCTGGAATTACGTGTTATTTGAGTAATCATGTACCAGAGGAAACAAAAAAGGGACCTTGGCTGCAATGAGCTTTCCTGTCAGTCGGTCAAGGGAAAACATGTAATTGCTTGTTGCTTCTTATCACGATTAACTGTAGTATTTAGTTTAGTTTTTACATTTTAGGTAGATTTCAAATTTTAGCTGTGTGGTATGAATCGAGATGTAATATATGTAAATAAAAGGGTTGGTTGTACATTGCCGACATGTAGAATAAAACACTATTAACTTGTAAGCCTAATATACTTGATGAGGGAGACAAAGGTAGTTGGACATTTGCCATCATTACGTGAAAATTACCAATCACGACGTTTCGATTTGGTAAAACCCAAACCTTTTTCAAGTGCTAAAAACTAAATTACATCTACACAAACATGTTATAAAACTACGTTCTTAAACTTATCTACTTTAATAATTATCTACATTTTAACCTAGATCCTAGAATGGGGTACTACAAAATGAACTTCTACTAAATATAAAAATGTTAACAGGGTTAAATTAGTATAACCAATTAGGCGCTGTCAAGGTCACGATATCAACGAAAAAATGTCAAAACACAATTAAATTAATATACTTGTTACATGACTATTACATATAATCATTATAAAACCATCATATAGAGGTGATTCATTATAGGGAAATTTTATGTTTTTATATGTAACTAGCTGTTTACCCGTGCCTTGCTACAGGATTAACATGTAAACAGTAATGTTTAGTTTGTTTTAAATGTTAAGTTTCAGTAATCATCACTTAGCCTATTTCAAAAGTATTCACTTTTTTCGTTTTTATCTAACAGCTAATGATGTCAAATAAATAAAATCCAATAACATTATTATTGAAACTGTTCTCTGGGACAGAGCCCTTGAGTTAGAACTGAATGAAACTAATGAATACACATTTATAAGAAGTAAAAATCCAATGTTAAAAACTCAAACAACTTTTTTCTAATTTTCCTATCTTAGCGCGTCCGCCGTTAGGTCGAGCTTGTTGCACTGCAGCCTAGAGTGAGACAGAGAATGACAGCGCGGCCGCCTGGAGAGAGAGGGAAAATTACAATTTACCTTTAGAATGAGAGAGAAAAGCAAAAGTGAAATGCAAACGGTGAAGAGGGGTATTGGGTTGAGAGCAGGGAACATGGCAGAAATTCTTAACTAGCGCTGAGTATTGGCAGCTGCACTAAACTCGTTTCGTCTGTTATAGGAGGTCTGACTATTTCTGTTCACTTCTTATAGATGTGTATTTATTGATAAAACTATGCCAAACCTTCCCGGAAGTGAACTCTACAACTTCCCTAAGTTATATGGCGATGCGATGAGTGGTTTAGGCCATAAGGGACAAACATACATTCATTTAAAACAGGCAAAAATTATGGTTAAAAAAATGTATAACACATTCTTAGTGAAATAACAAATTATACAGACAGACAAAAACTATTAAACATAATTTGTATATGTATTTATATAATTGTATTTAAAACCCAAAACAAATTAAATAAAACATACACACTGAAACCTGTGAATTACAACTGCGACTCCAACAGACAGACCAAAGGCCCAAAAAATGGAGACTGCATGAAAAAATATTAATGATTAAAACCTCCATTCCTGTACAATGCATAGGCCTACTTAAAAAAATAACTATGTTAAAACTTTTTAATTCAACGGTTGGTAAACTCTTTACTCGTCTAAACAATGCTCCTTTGACTTCTTTAATTTAAGGAAATAATCCAGCAAATGAATTTTAATATTTTCAACTAATTAAGGTAGGATTATTCCCATCAATCCTTAAACTTACCTAGTCTAAGCGGTTAATTGTAATTATAATATAAGCAATTATAAAATTACAATCATAATAAGCAACTACTAATGCTACTATTATAAAATATTTCAGTCGATTGCAATTTTGGAAGTCCTGTCCTTGTACAATGTGCGAAAAGAGAAATTCTCACCTTCATTCCAAGCCATACAGGGTGTCCCGTAAGTAACCAGCCAAACTTCTGGAGGTCATTCCTTGGGTTAAAACAAACAAAAAATTTCATGTGTACAAATCGTCTATCTCGCTCCATTATCCGGCTATCTGTCTGTATGTGTTTTTTACTAAAAACTTAATATCTCAAAGGTTATTTAAGATAAAACCATGAAAATTGGTATGAATGTTGATCTTTACAGTATGCAAGTATTATTTAAATTTCATTTTTTTACAACAATATTTTTCAAAATGGCGGCCATTTTAAATTTTTAAAGCCAAATATCTTAATAACCTTAAATTTTACTAAAAACTTGTAAGTTACAAAAAAGTTTAAGAATTTATTTCTATAAATAATTATATAAAAAGTTTTAAGATTGAACAATTATTAACTGAGAAATTACAATTTTATCAAATAAAAATATGCTTGATATTAATAAAATTGAAAACTTTAGTGTTCAAATTCGATAAAAATTGTAATTTCTCAGTTAATAGTTGTTCAATCTTAAAACATTTTATATAATTATTTATAGAAATAAATTCTTAAACTTTTTTGTAACTTACAAGGTTTTAGTAAAATTTAAGGTTATTAAGATATTTGGCTTTAAAAATTTAAAATGGCCGCCATTTTGAAAAATATTGTTGTAAAAAAATAAAATTTAAATAGTACATGCATACTGTAAAGATCAACATTCATACCAATTTTCATGGTTTTATCTTAAATAACCTTTGAGATATTAAGTTTTTAGTAAAAAACACATACAGACAGATAGCTGGATAATAGAGCGAGATAGACGATTTGTACACATGAAATTTTTTGTTTGTTTTAACCCAAGGAATGACCTCCAGAAGTTTGGCTGGTTACTTACGGGACACCCTGTATAAATGGAAAAGTGTAAACTTTACAATTAGACTAATGTTAAATTTAAGCATTCGTTGTTCAGCACTGTTTTAAGAGATAAAAACTAATTTTACGTCATTTAAGAGATAAGGAGCTAAATTTATGTATTATATAAACGAAAACTTGCCAATTTTAAGTATATAACAGACAAGCTAATTAACATACTGTATTATATAATTTCTTGCAATCCATAAGGGATAACATTTTCAAAATTCCAACTTTCATTTGTGAACATTACTATATCTACTGCGACAATATTGCAAACTTTTCACAAAGCTTGGAAACAATTTTCAGTTTATCCCCTCGTTTTTTCTGGCTTACACCATAGCAAAATATTTTGATTTGATATACACTTTGATTAACCTAAGAGGTGCTTATGTATTAATGAGTTCTGCTGCGTTTAGAACGTGTATTAAATATTGTGAGATATAATTTACAATTGGAATCATCAATTTTCTTGGAATCATGATTTTAGCCCTAATAAAACACTGATTGTTTGTAAACTTTTCAGCTATGGTGGAGTCAGTCGTCAAAGTAACGACCAGACACAGGAAGGTTTTACGTTCCTACAAGTAGACGAGATTGGTGATCTCAAGTCCACAATCCGTAACATGCAAGTCAAACTCGTCTCCAAAATACGATCTTCTTTTGGTAAATATCACCCAACATTATTTATTCCTTGCACTTAACATGTTGTGTATAAGTTGTGTCGGTAGCAGAACATCGCCGCGTAAGTTTACTCAGCCGTAAACACATCGGTCAGGTGTTTATCCTTAAGGGTGTTCGATCGAAACATTTTGTTTTAATTTTTGAAAATAAAATTGTTAGTATCCATTTAAGTAATAAATGTGTTTCTGGAAACAATACTAAAAAATTTTCTTTATGGAAATATGGCTGCCCAAAGTAACTAATATAACCTTTTTGGTGCATAACTCATGAACAAACTGTGTAATATATTTTATTAACATTTTGAGAATATAGTGGACAAAATGTTTATACTAACCAACCTAGTATACATACAGTAAGTCTAAAAAAATTTAAGGTTACCAATTATTTTTCTATAAATGATATTTGTTCAAATTTTGAGTTGAAGTTTGTACAATCATCTTTGGCTAAAAAAAGTAGATTAATAATATATATATATAAAATTCATTGCTAGAGTTTACTATAAGTGAGGGAGTTATGCCCATCTGTCGAATTTGTGGGGTGAGCCAGGGGGGGATATGAGGGGGAGAGAGGGTAGGGGAACACATTGCTTGTTCGTTAGTGAGTCAGGATCTTTCCTACTCTTAGCGGCAGTCGGAATAATATCTATAACTAAATTCCTTGGAGCGCTAAACTGGGCGTCCGTACAAACACCCTTAAGGGTAGGGTATCCTGGGGGTTCTATTGTCCACTCTTCTCTGTAGAACAAATGAAGAAGAGGAGAATGAGGAAGCCTACCCTTCAGTGTTTTCAAGGTTGTCAGGTGCAAGCCGTGAAAGTCTAATCATTTCACTTCACATTATTTCGTTTCCCCAGTTACCACAGAGAAGAAGAAAACAGAGGTCACATCCAATAGTCCACTGAATGTGTGTCAGAGTAGTTACTATCCAGTTTAAATATTAACTATTCAACACCTGCTTCTCCGATTGAATGAAGACCATCTGATCCCTCTTGAAAAGAACACAATGAGCAATTATTAACTATATGATCCATAGTTTGAATTTCCAATCTGCAATACACAGGGTGTACCAAAAGTCTGGGGACAGCGTTATAAATTTTCAACCAATATAGATAAAGCAATAATACTTTACACTTATATACTAATACCTAAAAATCTACTTTTTAAAGCAAATCTCCACATTTTGTATCTTACAGGCGATGGTCCACAAGGAGTAGGAAGAAAATCTTAAATTAGAGCATAGGTCAGGATTAAGATATTAAAGATCTCTAGGAGAATACAATGCGGCAAATTCAACCTCAAAAGGATCACCCTAGCCAAAATGACAGTGGTTTAAAATTTTAAACTTGAACTTGATAAACAATTTATTAGTTTGTTGATCCAGTTTAGATTAATGTAATAGTAAAACATGGATACTGTGCCAAAATAATTATTTTGAAAGGGAATCTCAATAGTTTATCACACCGGTGGGATGGTCCCCAAGGAGCAAGAAAAATATTTTAATGGTAGAATAGGCTATTTAGTTGAATATTTATTAAGAAATTTTATTAATGAAAAATTAAGGCTATATAAAAAAATGTATTCTAACTTAATATCAAATTAAAGATCTTTACAAGGAGAAAATAATTCTACAACTCCGACGTTAAAAATCCATCCTACATAAAATGGCAGTAGTTAAAATGTACAAAATCGAGATTTAAAAACAAATTCTGTTCTAGTTCTCATCAAATGTTCCTAATGGACGTAAAAGTTACCCCCTAATTGGAAAACCTTTATTTATATCCAGAATTGGTTCTCAACATTTTACTATTGTAACCGATAGAAAGAAAGGAAAGGAATATTAAGGCAGTTTTCAATTAGCTTAATTTTGCTCAACCATTGCCACTTTATGTAGGGCATTTTATGGTCGGATTTGTAAGTAAATTTTAACTAAATTAAATTTTTCAAATTTAAAATTCAACATTACTACTTAATAACACAGCCTAATGCAGAGGTGACACGAGTGCAGTGTTTGGTCATGTTGGCATGTGAATCATGCAGGGGTATCCCATAGTGTTAATTAATTCTTTAGAGAGAACAGATGCTGAAACAAAAACAGTTAATTTACACATATTTTCAGCTGTTATGAAGTAGAATCGCATTTTCAAAAAAAGGATGGCTAGAATACAATGAACAGAACAGAAGATAGATCATACTAATTTACCAACTTGAACTTATCTACGTTTAGATAAGGATAACAAAACAATCAGGGTTCATTGACCTTCTTTTTATTATCTAAGGTGCAAGTATGGTAAATAAATACTGTATAACAATAAAGAACTAAATCTAACATTTTTTAATACAAAAAGAGCCATCAGTTTGATATTACTATACATCGTTTCTAATATATTTATCTAATATAATTGATTGCTTGAGAATAACAACCCATCATGATCTTATTAAAATATATATCATGCAATCTAAAATATATATCATGCAATCTAAAATATGTATCATGCAATCTAAAATATATATCATGCAATCTAAAATATGTATCATGCAATCTAAAATATATATCATGCAATCTAAAATATGTATCATGCAATCTAAAATATGTATCACGCAATCTAAAATATGTATCATGCAATCTAAAATATGTATCATGCAATCTAAAATATGTATCATGCAATCTAAAATATATAACATGCAATCTAAAATATGTATCATGCAATCTAAAATATATATCATGCAATCTAAAATATATATCATGCAATCTAAAATATGTATCATGCAATCTAAAATCATTATTGCCATTTGAATGGTTTTATTTAAAAATATGATTCTCATTTCAGAAATTATTTATTCTTAAAACACAGATTGTCAAGATGTGGACGAGTACGGATTTGGAATGATTGTGATGAGTGCAAATGAGTGAATGTAGTCATTGTTACAAACTAAGGCCGACTATTCCGTAGAAAGTGTCATTAATTAATACAATATACTAATAATAGCTTTACCTTTTTTATATCCTCTTTTGATATTTCTTTTTAATTAAGAGCCTAATGACAAAGGAACAGCTGGTGGTTATTAGCTGATCCCTTTCAAAATGTGTTACGACCCTGATTAGGATCGAAGATCGAACTGAAAACCTTTAGCTTATGAAGCTGGAATCTAACCACTTAGCTACGGACCAATTAGGGATTATAATAAATCACAACTGATTCAGTGACAATGATTCTTTTTGAATAAAGTCAGTTTGGGGGAAGTGGAAGAATTATCAAAATATAAACACAAAGTTCACTGATAGTGTTTTTTCTCTGCTGATAGCATTACTTTCTTAATTGGACTAATCAGTGTTGTGAAGAAAATGTGGAGAACAACAAACTTGCTACTTTTGGTTGTGTTTGTACATCTCTTTATTGTGAGGTAAGAAATTGTTTAAAAAGAAAATTAGAAAATTAAAAACAATGTTTATATTAATATTTGTTTTTATATGAATTCATTGTGTAGTGTATTTATGTAACTTATGCACTGAAATTGCAGGAAGTCAACATATATAAGAAATCAGTATATAATATACATTTAGTCAGCTGATTAATTGAACAAGATAAATAATATTTCGGATTTTAAATAATTTCTTAAAAATAAAATATTTATCTTGCTTTTGTCATTATAAAAATCAAAATTACTGTACAGTATATTAATGCTGTTCATATTGTTAATTTTGCAATTACATAATTGCAGACATACGAGGTTATCCATTTAAACAGTTTCAGTTTTAGAACTAATTAAGTCAAGTATATGAGAAACAGCAAGATTATTCAAGCTATTACATATTTTTGTACAAGGCTTTCTTGTCTATGAGAAATCTTTGTGGATTTTTGGTTATTTTGATTCTTTTATTTAGGCTTATATTGAACTTTTTTGTGTTGTGACGTTCACATATTTGTAACGACATTAAAAGAAGCATTTTTTTCTCCTCAAAGAACTTCTTCAAAGAAATAAATTATTGTATTTTTAACATGTAACTCCTAGAGGCAATATCATTCTCACAGATAAGAAGGCCTTGTAGAAAAGTTTATATTAGCAATTAGTTTACTTTATTATTTATAACATTGTTAAAATGTAATTCATACCAACTCGTAATGTGCTCAATCATTACGAGCTATTATTGTTATTTCAGTTAAATAATCCAACTTTATCAACCAATACTGACAATATATTTGAAATGCTTATTGTAATGTGTTAATTTAATACAGTAAAACTAATATTTGTAATATAAACTTTTCTAGACCTTATCTCATCACAAAGATAGTGTCTACCTTCCCTCTGTAAATCAAAACTTATCTTCATGCATCCCCTAATTGCTGAGTCCAACATAGTGCCACAAAATCGTCAACCCCAACCCCACATGCCCTAACACAGTCAATCCTAAACTACAGCCGTAAACCATTCGCGCTTGCCGATACCTCTCACATGATCTGCCATGAAGAACAATAGTCGAGGTTGCGTTACAAAGTCCTTCCATACAGAAAACTATTAAAACTTCTCTATGATACAAATATTTATAATTATTAAGTATTGAGTAAATAATTACAACATAAATACTACAGAAGTTGATTTGTAATTTAGTTTTTCATAGCATTTACTATGTACAATAAATTTGTTATGCTAACTATAAAGAATTTGCAAAAGTCAGTAATAAATATGTTTTATATGTCAGAGCACAGAATGAGCCTAAGGTGACCCTAAGCACTGGCAAGGTATTGGGCCAGAAACTTGTCTCAGCTGCCAACAGGGTGTACTATAGTTTCCGAAGCATCCCCTACGCTGCCCCACCAGTAGGCTACTTAAGGTTTAAGGTAGGTGAGGTTTGCAGGAGTTCAGAAAGATAGTTCCTATATTGTAGAGAATGCGAACATACAAAGTGAACATTAAAATTGTTGGATATGCTGAAATACCACTCTTTTTGTATAGGTGGGCAGGATGGGTCAATTCACTCTACTTGTATGGGTGGGTCAATACCACTCTACTCTGTATGGGTGGTTGGGGGATTTATTAATAGATAATTGTATTAATAACTAAGAATCTAAAATTTAAATCTAATCTAAGATAAGTTTCCAATATTGATTTTAAGATGACAGGAAATATTTTGCAAAGCTGATATTATTCTGATCACATACCATGTGCTAATACAGAATCTACAAACGTAACTTATTCAGTTCCAGTCTGGAGATCATCAAAAGCAAACATAACAATTTTGTTATTGTACAAAAAGTTACTTTGATCTGTCTTTGGAAAGCTATGGTGGTTTCCTTGTAAAAATCTAACTAAAAAGTATAATATATTAACCTTTCCATCCACATACATATTCTTGAAACAATTATGTAAACCATCACATTGACAAAGTTTCTACTGAAACATAAAATATTTACAATTTACACTATAAAAATGAAATAATACATTACATAAAAAGTGTCAAGAAACATGTAATGTATACTGGAATACATTTATACAAAAAATTACCAATTACAAAATTGTAAGAGAACAAAATTTAAGAAAATTTAAAACGTGATTGAAAAGTAAAATACTTTAGTAGAAGATACTTTACTAAAAAAGTAAATTTATAGTCTAGAAGAGCTTATAACTGTGTTTCTTACAATTTATGAATGTAATTAAAACAAGTAATTAATTTTACTATACAACAGAGCGTATTTAAAAAAATTGTCACTGGGCGACATGGGGGTGGGGGAGGGGGAGCGAATATACATGCATTTACTGCATAGTGCATATCGCTACACTATACATACCAGAACTTGATCACAATGAAGTAACTCATTAAATCTAACATTAACGAAACCCTAGTTTGTTATTTTACAAAGTTTTAAAAAGTGTAATAATTTGTATAAGGCAGAATTTTCAATTTAGAGGCCGAACATCACTTCAATTGATAATTTTGTCCCTAAAAATTAGCCGGCACCAGCTACCTCCACTGGGCGACAAAATCTTAAACATGTGTTTTATGCACTGCTACGATGTACATTGTCGGACAATACATTCTTCCTTGTTGTGGTTTGACATTGTGTGATTTTTTGTCCTTACTTTGCCTAAGGAATATGTTATCAAGGAATAGAAATTGTCTTAATAACAATCCAATTGTAAGCCAAGAAATTTATTTAAGAGTAAATTAGAATTGAATAACAAGCAACATTTAAGTTTAAAATATTTAAAATATGTTGAAGATCTATGTAACCATTAACAATGACTTGATTATAACCTCCTTTTTGTCAGACACTATCTTTATTACTCGAATATACAGTCGTAAAATGGAGAATCGCCAATAACTAAACCAAATTTATCAGACTATAATTTTTTAATGATTTTTAATGATTTTTTTTAATTTTAACTATAATTTTTTAGGTTTAGTAACGAAATTTTAATAAATTAAGTTTGGGAACAATGTGTACTTAACTATGAATTAAGAACAACAGAGTCTTCTCAAACTGATTAAATTGCTTTAAATTATCCCCCCCCCCCATCATTTTTATATAATTGAGTTGATTGCTTGGTAATGTACATTAGTCTAAGCAATCAATAAAGATAGGGAGGGGGAGGTTGTAGTCATTTGACATTAGATAATGGATTTTTCCCTTTTACAGTGGAACTCCAACGATCCGAATCACCAATTATCCAAATCGCTTTCAGAATGTCATAAAAGGAACCTTTAAATCTTCAGTATTTTGTTTTGAAAAGTTAATTACAACGTACAGTAGTTTTTGTAATCTTCAAAAAGATAAATAATAGAAATGTTTACTATAGTAAATAACGCATAATATGCTTTAAAAATAATGTCCACTGAAACATCGTCTTAAAAGAACAAATTCGAATTCAACGTCTCATCACATACAACTTATCACCGTCAAGCAGAGTATATAATTAAATTGTAATTAATTGCTTGGTTAGTAATGTAATTAAATGCTCTTTTTTGTTTAAAATATTCTTTTTTCATCCCATTTAAACATACATGAAGTAAGTGAATAAAATAATACACTGTTTATTGACAAAAATACAACTACTATCCGAATGGGGTCTGGTCCCAATTGATTCGGAAGAATTCTACGTATTTCTTGGGAAGCCTTTTTAGAATTATTTAGAATCTCTTATAAGCTGAACAATTATTGTATTTTTAATTCAACACCTATGACAAGATTTTCTACCAAACATGCTCATTTCAATTTCTTCTATTGGAAAAAAAAAACACACACACACACAGAGGTAAATTTTGTGAGAATTGCTCTATAGTACCAGACTGTGATTTGATAAGAGCATTCATTATATTTAAGGGAAACTTCTGTAAATTCATACAATACTAATTAATGTTAAGATTTATAACAGTTTGTACTGTGTTAAATTGTTTAATAGATAATCAATAAAACATATAATCATGCAAGACTGTTACTTAAATAGATGAAATGACATTAATGCATATGTAAGATGACTCTAAACTTAAAACATGATAAAGCAGAATAGGATTCAATTCATTTTTATATTTATTTAAGACAGTATCTTCTAAATGGAAGCTAAACATTTCAGAAATAATTTTTAATGTGCTACAAAAAAGAAGATTTGTTCAATTTAAAACTACATTAGTAGACCTATAATATATTAGTTTTATTATATATCTAACTTAACAAAACTATATTGGTTGTTCTTTTGGTTTTCTATATTTTTTTTATGTATATATTGTTATTTGTGTTTAGTTTTGTATAATTATTATCTTGAAAAAGATATTTTCATTTTCACCTGAAGATGCTATTATTTTACCAAAACATGTTGTGAAAAAATAAAACTATGACATCAAGTTGAACTGTTGACAAGTTAGTCTAAATAATTTTGATAGTAGTTTTGTCATTTTAGTTTACCTTAGAATTTGACTAAAATATTAAATTTACAGGCTCCCCAACCTCCGAAGGAGTGGAATGGAACGCTGAAAGCTTTTGACATACCACCAGCCTGTTCACAGCCTTGGAGAGAGCTAAAGTACTTTGAAAGATACAGTGAAGATTGTTTGTACATCAATGTCTTCACTCCTTATATTCAGGTAAAAGTTACAAGGACAACTAAGTAGCCTCAAGACTGAAGAACCCATTTGTGATAACACATATTATTTTGTAGTTATTTTTAGTATTTCAATTAAATGTGGGTGCATCAACAGTAGTTATGTATTTCATGGAATTTAAGCATGTCATCAGGTGTTTTGTCCATGGAGGAAGGTAGATGTGTCATCATAAATGGTGTTGGTAGGAGGTAGATGCTGTGTTTGTAGAAGTAAGATGGATGTGTCATCATTTGGTGTCTTATTCTTGAAGGGATATTATAGATGTGTTATCAGGTATGGTGTTTATAGGAGGCAGGTGTTGTGTTTGTAAAGGTACGTGTGTCACCAGTTGTCTTGTTCACGGAGGAAGATAAATGTGTCATCAGAAATGGTGTTCATAGAAGGCAAGATTGGTGCTTAAATTCCCCCAAGCCCGAAGATTGCCCCAACAGGCAGTTTTTACATCTTGAAGAGAAACAGCATCTTGCTATCCTGTCCCTAAATTGAGATAGCTTATGTTCATAATCAGAACTGATTGGTCAACAAATGTTGCCATCTTTTACAGGATAAAAATTCCTCTGCACATTTTAATGTATACAGAATCAACATATAGATAGAAATTTAAGGTTTTATCTGGTAATATACCTAGAAAATCTATGTGATCTGTGGTTTGTAAACAATCATCACCTACAAATATAATGGTATACCTGCTTCTGACAATAAAAAGAAATAAGTTTGGTTTTGTTAACATTTAATGAAAGCAGGTTGGAGTCAAACTAGTGAAATAAAATGTTTCCATAAAAAAAAACCCCATTAATTCCAACATAGTTCTACTTACACTGGACCCTGAAAACAATGTGTCGTCCACAAATAGACATATGTTGAATAATTTTGGGTATGCTGTTGATACAAATTAGAAACAGTACCGATCCCAGGACAAAACCCTACTGACTTCTACAACAACAGTGAACAATGACGAGGCGTACGGACCACAGAGCAAAGAATAAAGTAGAGTAATCAAAATCTATTTTATCCAGTAGTAGTAGTTGAAGCCGATATTCGCAATCTTGGTGAGATTGACAAGCGTCTACAAGTGTGGGGTCAGACCTTGTTCGGGAGCCATCTCCTCCAAATCATATCACCCCACCAAAGACTGGTCCCTCCCCTCCTGGACTGACCCCACAATACTAGAAGCTTGTGTCAGATGGGCACAGCTGATGTAACCTACTGTTGAGATAAAACATTTGATAACATTGAAATAATTGATTTTAAACACCACAGTAAACTAAGTAAAACAACTAGAAGTAGGCTAATGTACAGTATTATAAAGAAATAATAATAATCAAATCAATTGATTTCATAATATTTGTCTGTAAAAAGCTATTCCATCCTGCTTGATTTTTTTACTGTTATTGCAACCAGCTGTGGTAGCTCAATTGCGTCTAGTCACAATACTGCATTACAAGTTTTTTTAATTCAGCTGACACTCAGCTTCCGTCTAGAGCAGACAGTGGAAGGGGCCGCCATCTTGGTAAGAGTTCCGGCCTCACTTAGATTGCCGTGTGTCTATTCTATTTTATTCTTTGTTCTGTGATACGAAAGTGTGTGGCCGAGACATCCGTAGCCGGCACCTCTACATAATGCTTGCGATGAGTTTATCCATTTTAAAGCTAAGCCTCTAATTCCTATAGAATGTAGATTCTGTGACAGTAATTCATAATTTACTGCATCAAAGGTTTTACTTAACATTAATTAGCCTCAGATGTTTAAAGTTACGATGCTAGAGCTAATCACTCACTCTACCTACAGAAAAGCTAGTGACCTACCTTCGCAACCCAATAATTCCTTTACTTGTGACATTTAATATTTTATTGATTAACATTGTTATTCTGTAGAAGATTTGTTAACTATGATAAATAAAATACTACATATGTAGCTATTACACAACTATACAAGGACTAAACAATGGCATTCAATATTTGTTACTAACATGGCATATTTTATGTAGCCTGCATGGTATCATGATCTATTGATACAAAAATACTCATTCACTGTCAATATTGAAATTAACGAGCAATTCTAAGGAATTGTACTGTGGCTAGGGACACAATTCTTACAAATTGACTGGATCAATGTTCTATTATAATTGCATAGAAAAAATTGTTAAAACTTTGTACTGTTAGTAAGAAAAGAAGAACATCTTTTTTTCAGGTTTTTTTATTGGTGTATTTTTATTCAATCAAACTTTACATCAGTGTGGAAGTTATAACTCGCGAGGTTTACCAAGACACGTGGCCAGGCGATGCGCAGTAGACTAACTGGAGTGGGGGGAGCCGCCGAGTTAGTGTGTGTCATATGGTAAATAAAAATAGAAAATAAAATCATCTGAAATTTAAATTGTTGTTTACATCCTGACGACCGTGTTATTGTTAATATATAAATAATAAATAATTGTGTCAACTATTACTAATTAATAAGTAAATTAAATGTTTGATTGTTATTTATTTATTTGTTTATAGATCTATTCATTATATCATAATTTGATTTATTGTTTTATAAGCAAATTAATGTGCCTATTTCAAGAGCAGACTGCAAAGACAGCATAATATGTTGTTTTCGTTTTAGCGATAAGAGGTTTTAATTCAAATTAAAAATGAAAACGACCTTTCTTATTGGCCGTTATAATAAATGTAAACAAAGCAGGCCAAAATTAATTCTTTTCTACTCAGAGAGGTGTTGCAAGCGCATCTCAACCAGCAACATGGTAACTAAGAGATCAGTCACATGGTGTTGTGGAGGGCTATAACAATGGTTGGACTGGGACTGCCCTCCCCTCCACTCCTAGTATTAGCCCCCTCACATGCTAGCAAGTGCCTCAGTAAGCCTCGCGAGTTATAAATGACATTGAAATAACTGAAAATACAACATTGAACAATGAAATAACTAAACATATAAGAAATGCAAGCAAAGAATTTCTATTCATTATTAATAGCTTGCTTTGAAAGCCATGCGATATATCAGTAACATAGTTGGTTAAATACAGCTTCATATACAGTAATTTAGGTTCTTAGTTCGATTCCAATCAGAGTCATGACAAATTTTGAAAGGGATGAACTGATAACCACCGGTTGTTCAGTTGTCATTGGGATATTAATTAATTTTAAGGTATAGTCGGCCTAAGTATGTAACAATGACTACTTTCGCTCATCTATACTCATTTGAAATCCATATTGGCCCATATATTGATGATCAGTGTTTTAAGAATACAAATACAAATAAAAAAATATATACTATTCAATATTTGGAAAACATTTTAAGATTTTCTAGATTGCCTTTATAACATTATTCTTCTTCTTATAATTTAATGTTCTTGTAAATCTAGCCTCCCAGAGGGACTCTCATGCCCGTTATGGTTTGGATTCATGGAGGAAAACATTACGAAGGCTCAAGTACAAACTACAAGTATGGAGCGGATTTCCTCATCACCGAAGATGTGGTTGTTGTCACCTTCAACTACAGACTTGGCGTTTTTGGTATGGTGGTTAAATAACTATAATTTTAATTTCTCTAACATCGCACATGTTCTTCCAACTAAATTAATCAACCTGGGATCAAATATTCTAAATTAGAGGACAACTAATAACAATTAAAGGGATCATCAACTAGTGTTGTTCACAAAAAGCACCAGAATTTGACTAGTTTTCACTGTGCACCAACTTGAAATTTTTACTACTAAAAAACCCGCTAATTTATTGCATTTATATTTTATACCTGGTTGACAGGAATGTTTTCTATTAGTTTTACGAATTTCAGAATTTTAACTCTTCAAGGAAAAGTTCTAAATTTTCTGAAACAACATTTTCTTGGTTTCTAGAGGTTGCAAAATTAATTACTTGGTC
This sequence comes from Stictocephala bisonia, assembly GCA_035578905.1. Taxonomy (NCBI): domain Eukaryota; kingdom Metazoa; phylum Arthropoda; class Insecta; order Hemiptera; family Membracidae; genus Stictocephala; species Stictocephala bisonia. The sequence continues at coordinate 8,018,883 of JAQJVL010000002.1, read as the reverse complement.
ACGTTCTAATCATTATAAAATAAATAATTACGATATATTACTTTTATGTGTATGTAAATGAAGTGATTTTAAATTGATTTGAATAAATTTAAATTAATTGATCAATTTAAAGTGATTTCAACAGGGTAAAGGTTTAAGGTTCTTAGTCAATAGCCTTCAAACTCTTTACTACAAATAATTATGTGACAGTAATGTACACTTTTCAGAGGAAATACATTATGTACATTATGAAATACATTGTCTCCTTTATGTAAACTTTATGGAGGAAACAGATATGTGTCTCAATTATTTACGTCTCATTTCAGGTTACCTTAACATGAATACCAAAAGTGCTCAAGGAAACACAGCAGATAAAGACAAGGTTGCTGCTTTGAAGTGGGTGCAAAAGGAAATAAAACACTTTGGAGGCGATCCTAACTTAGTGACAATATTTGGCGGAAGCTCAGGAGCTGAGGACGTGTTTTCTTTGTACTTCTCCCCAATGGCTAAAGGTACTATATGACATGTTTTAAAGTAATAAAAAATGTTTAGTTTATAAAAATGTATACTAACAAAATTCACATAAAGTTAAAAATAAATTATGTTCAAAAGTTAGGTAATTATATACATTACGACTTTTTAAGGTGCAAGAACCCTGAAAGCAAACAATATGTTGCTAACTCAATATACTAGTGGCAAATTGCTGAGGAGACCTTAGACGATAGGCTCTGTCTGATGTCTTAATACTAGCATGGCATTCACTAAGTGGTTGCCATTAATGCCGACACTACCAGAGAAGTCTGGAGTGTCTGTGTTGGATGGTAACCAGAGTTTGAATGTAAAGTGGAGGAGAGAACTGAGTATCAGGCTTGTCAGTTAGTTAAAAATGGGACCAACGCTACGTGGTTCCGATGTAGGTCCCATAGTTGCCCCTGGATATTGGGCCATTTCTGAGCATAAGTCGAACTCAGTTAGTAACTAGACTTTACAGATTGTCTTCCAGGTGTTAGTGTATCAAATCTGTTATTACTCCTGGGTTAATCATTTAATTAGATTACTTAATTGTAGAATTAATATTTTTTAGTTCAATTTAGGGATATTAGCAATTTTACATTTTACTGACAGAACAAAGAGAGGGACTGTTTTAACTCAACCACTACTCATTTCAATTTTGTGTTTGTTTCCTCCACAATCATAGCAAAATTAACTGACCGATAGTTGTGAAATTTAGTATTTAGATACTAGATATAAGATTAGATCTCATTTCAAGGTAGAATTACCTATATGGAGCTTTTTTAATATTTACTTTGAATTCAAAATGGCGACCATGATAATGACTACGCCAAAATGATCAGTATACAGAAAATAATTTTTGTAAATTTATGTTTTAGTATTGCATCTTTGAGGGTCATAGCATGCTGATAATAGCAACAAATATTAGAGAACAAAATACTGTACTCTGAAATTTAGTCTTCTGTTCGCTGAACTATTAGTAAATAGATACATCAGTATCTACACATTTTTTACAGCTTAAAAAATGAAACCAGCTTTTAATATTAAGACTCCGATCTTCAAGATAGGGGTGAATTTGAGAGGTGAATGAGAGCAGATGAACAAGTGTAGTAATTGTTATTAAGGTTGTCCGCTCCTTAGAAAGAGCCATGATTGATAGCCTGATAGCCAGAGCATACCTACAGCTCTAGTTGAATCCAAACCATGTAGTATTGGTCTAATTTTTGGATAACAGACAAGCCTGATACTTAGTTTTCTTCCTTGCACAATATCTGGACTCTGACTACCACGCAACATGGACACCTTAGACTTTCCTGGTAGTATCCGTGTTGATGCCAACCATTGAGCAGACGCTGTATCTGTACACTAAGGCCAATAATACTTATTTTAACATAACTCATTCATTAATAATGTGTTATATTTTTTTCATTAAAATTATGAGTTAAGTACAAAATATAATGTTCGATCACTATTTATAGAAATTGAAAAAAGGTGAATGTCTAGAAAGACTTAGAAACGATTTAAAGGCTGAGTAGTCTTTTTGAAAGTCAAGTAAATTGATTTATGTAAATGAACTTTACCATCTGTGAAAGGAAAAAATAGATCCAAGAGGGGTGGATGAAGGCTATTTAGCGTGCCGCAAAAGATTTACATGCTCCTATACAGAAGATGTAATTCCCCATTTTACTATCATATGATGTACACTTCGGAATTTGTAGAGTCTTGGAAACAACATAAATGTTAAATATGCATTGAGATATCAATTGTGCAAACATTCTTGTTGTGCCCATATTTGTGGTTTTCACTCCCTCCCATCTACCTCTTGTGATAAAATTGTATGCCAGAGTGAAACTTAGGCTAAGGATGAAATTGAGGTTAGCCATATTATCACATTATAACCTTATTGTTCCTTTTATCTATTTATCACGATTTTACATAAATCAAGTAGTATCCAGCAACCTAAACTATAACAAGTGTGTTGTGTCCATAATTAGATGTAAATCTAGAAGAGTTGTGTTGTTCACTCCTGTTTCCCATGGAACAACACCATTTAAATCTTTTGCAGGGTTATTCCACAGGGCAATATCTCAGAGTTGTCCAAAATGTGGAAACATGCAGAGTTACCCATTCAACCCTGGGATGAAGTTGGCTGAAATGGTGGGTTGTCCAACTACAGACGCGGAAGCTGTTGTGGCATGTCTAAGAAGCCTCTCATCACAATACCTGGCTGAAAGACAATTGTCGGTTCTCCAAGCTAAAGTGAGTTAGCTGATTAAATAAGTTATTAATAAATAGTTAAATGAGTTGTAAAGAAGGGGGTTCTCTTGGTTTTTAAAAAAGAGGCAGACAATTTAAATTAAAAGATGTCAAAGCCAATGAGTTATGACTTTTATAACAGATAATAGAACTACACTAGGACCTTTTCCGTTAATTTACTACCACTACTTTTTCCATTACTTCACTACCACTATTTTTTTTATCGTAGTTACATTAAGGTTAGGTTAGGTAGCTATTAAAGTTGATAAGATACTCGTAAATTCAATGATTAACATACAGCCAAATGCGCTCTCCGTGTGTAAGTTCTTGGAAAGCGATAAGATAAGGCCAGCAATATAGGATTCCTAACGGATAAGAAATACCACAGTGGACGTAAAAATTATTAGGGAACAGTTTTTGGAGCAATTGAATATTTATCAAGCGGTAGTGAATTAATGGAAACAAAAAAAAGTAGTGGTTGTGAATTAACAAAAAAGATCCCTAAACTTTTTTGTTTTAACTGAAATATAAATTTGAAAGATTTACCCAACAAAATTTGCTATTGATAACAATCAATGCACAATCAGTTGACTAAAATTTTAAAACAAGTTTCACGACCATTGAATGTTGTTCAATTTGTTGAATATGGTTCAATTTGTGTAAGCGTCCAAACTAGAGTCTTCAAATTTATGTTACATAAAGTGTGCCTCTACTCACCATTTGGCTGATAAAATGTTTCTTCAGCACTGCCACAAACAATGGTTCTCCATTGTTTTCAGATAATCAGGTAAAGAATTCCAGGCTTGACAGGCAGAAACTGTCAATAATTTAGTACATTTTACAGTTCTATGGTGAGGCTTGCGGAGGTTGGAGTTGCTAGAACAATTCTCCCTAGAGCACTGCTTTTTGATACAAATTTGAAAATGTCAGATAAATAATTAGGCTGGCCAGTTTCAGTAATGGAATGAAACGATACAGTTATTCAGTACATCTTAGTTTGTTTTGGCTCAAAATTAAGTCTTAATTAGTAAGATGTATGCGGTCATCTCTTTGAAGTTCAAATAAGTGGTATATGAAGTAGTTTTGTACTCAAACTTGAAGTCATGTCATTGATTACTGTATTACAATAGTTAAAATGAGGAAAACTAGGGTTTAGATTGACAAGATTTTAATGTGAAATGGAAGAAATATTTTAATTTATTTCACTATCCCCAAAAATGATGGACTTTATAAAATGAAAAAAATTAAGTTTATTAAAAAATTAAAAATATATTATTACATTTCAAATTCATAATAATTATTAATAAAAATATACTTATATTTTATATTCTGATTCCCAGTACAGTAGAACGTCGATAATTCGGACGTCAAAAATCCGGACCGTCAATAGTCCGGATTTGTATCTACGTATTACTGCACACCGATTGTGTTTCAAATGTAAATTAATTTTTAAACGGAAATGGATTTTGACATTTTTTACTTTACATAACTGTTATGACCGGATTTTAATCCGTTCAAACATTTAGCTTTTTAAAATTAATATTCCCTGTTTTGTTCTTGTAGCAAAAAATTATGGCTCTTTTTGCCAACATTCTGATTGATAATCTTTTGTACGTAACACACTGTGTAAAGGCAGGAAAAGAAAGCATTTATTTTTGGTTGTTTATTTAAGCAATGTCTTTCAGAGGAAAGAAACAATGTAATCTGATAGAGACGACCCAAAACATGAGACAGAAGAAACGATACATTCTGAAGCGTTTGTAGCAGCGGAGACACTGATGTCATGGCTAGAGAAACAAAACGACAGATCACCCACTCAGCTGATTCTTTTAAAACGAATTAAGGACATAGTTGCGAAAAAACGAACCACTACTGCAGTTCAAAAACCTATTACAGTACACATTTTTTAAAAGCTCAAATAGTGTTTGATGTTTTTACTGTACACATGTTGATACTAACAAATTACAATACAGTGTTTGAACATAAAATATGTTTTTGATTAATTTCACCTCTAAACCCTTTATTGTATTAGAGAAAATATAAAATTTTAAAATGTTTGTGTACTTTAATCGTGTATACTGGCATTTTTAAGGTAATTTCGATAATCAGGACAATTTGATAATCCGGATGGGGCCCGGTCCCAATTAATCCGGATTATTGACGTTCTACTGTATAAGAGTCATTTTATACTATACTAATAATATTTACCTTGTAATAAAATTGTGTTGTGTTCACTTAATTTGTTTTCTGCGAACATGTATTCTATTTAAGAAACTATTTTATATAGGGTTAAAATGTAGATAGTTTATGATTTAAACAGTTAGAAAGTTTGTCATATATTTTATTTTTGATTAAATAGCATGTTTTAATCTTATTGTCTGTTAGCCAGGAATTGCTTCATCACCCTTTGCACCAACAGTTGAGGAATTTCATGGGGAAGAGATTTATTTACCTATATATTTAGAAGATTTGATGAAGAGTTCAGAGAGTACAATTCCTTACATGATGGGAATTAATAGTGGTGAAGGAATTATGGACGTAAACAACAAAGGTTCATAAATAATCTTATTTAATATTAGGTTTTATTGTTTTAAGTATCTTGTATATTATCCATATAAAAAGTGACCATTGAAAAATTCCCAAGTATAAAAGCTGCATTTTAAAATTTATATTACAATTGATTTGGAAAAAGAAAATTCACAGTCATAAAAGTTAAATTTTATCAAGTCTTTTTACTATTTAACAAATTTTAATTAGCTTATTGCTGGCCTGCTAATGTCTGAAGAATATTCAAGGTCTTTTTTTCTAACGTTAGTGGAATTTTTTACTGAGTATTACAATGTTGTTATGGGACAATAGTCCAAACCCATCAAAATAAATATTTAGTTGCACCTCCCGGGATTTGAACCCATGATCCCCTGTATTTAATTAAGTTAGGAGTGCTGATTGTTAGGCTAGCAAGAGGTCTGTTAGCTAGCTATTCTTGTCACGTTCTGACCAGAATCTTGAGAGAAATGAATGCCTTAATAGCTATTACTTTTCGAAATATACGTTACATCTTGAGCTTTTTCTGAACATTCCACGTTATTCATTAATTACCACAACAAAAAATCAATCAGAGTTAGTTCAGAACTTCTGGAAGTCACAATTATACCTCCCCTTCCAAACCATCTGTTGTCGGATAGACCATTGAGTGCTTTGAACACACTAAACTGAAATGTGATGAAATTCCATTTTGCTGGATATAAATTAGCTCTGCTTTGATAGCAGCCAGTTCAGAGGAATTTCTAACATGTTCACCCGGGTAGCAAGTAAGTCGAGCCCATTTGTCAGTTCCAGAGCTACTTTCTTTTTTCCCCCGGGGAGGAAACTATCAAAAGGCAGTTCCAGTTGGTAGTTTGGGATTTTTTGCATTACCCCCCCCCAATGATACGTTCTAGAATTGCAGAACCTGCACCTTTCTCTCCATGGAGAAAAAATTCCAGCCCCTTCTGCTATGTGCAACAAAGCCATTTAGCATCCATGAACCTTGCCTAATTGGTGGAACTAGAAACAGAACGTAAATATTAATGGGCATTCAAGAAGTAGCAGACATGTAAAGAAAAACACGAAGCTGGATAACAGAGAAGAAGAAACAGAGGTTGAATCCAATAGTAAGCTGAATGTGTGTCCAGTAGTTTTTCCTCTTTGCCTTACGATGGAGGCCAGCACTTTGTCAATCCCTACCTTACTCTCCTAAATCCTCGTGAAAAACATAATAATTATTATAGTTCAATTTTTATAAGGGTAGACTCGGCCTCGGGAAGCAGCGGTAGGTGAGGGGCGAGGAAGAGTATCATTGTAAAGGGCGTCTTACAAACATTCGCTCAAATTAGGTCACTAGATGCTGGAATGACTCATCGGACTGAATTCATTGGTTTAGGTTAGTAGTGCACTACCGAGTCTACAGGTATAAAATTGTACTATACTACAGTTGTATAAATATGTACAATAATTGCAATCTATTTATAACTGCCACTGAGGCATTTGTTAATGCAATAAGAAAGCGACTTCTGTTTCTCTTTTCTCTGTGGCTGAGTCAGCTTCGTTTAACATCCCATAAGCCCATAGTGGTTAGGGGCTCAGCAATGACAATCTGATCGTGTCTTTAAGGCAGGTGTCACTGGTCTTCACTCTACTGATGTGCAGCTTCTCAATGCAATCTCCCGGAAGTGTTCAAATTATGACTCTATGACTTCTATTGTAATTTCACGCCTTAGTGTGGGCAATCTCTCCATGTTCGGTACCCGCAGGATATCCAGTATGATGGAGTTACTGATGAGCCATGGCTGCCTAGAGATTCATTTAATAGTCTCCATAATTCATGGTAAATTTCAGATTAATGAGCATATAATATTAACAATATGTCATTCCTTTTACTTATGTTTTTAAAATAATCACTTTTTAATCAATTATTTTTCAGATAGAGAATACATGTTTAAAGATGTTGATGCAAATTTTATGTCGTACTTCCCAACTTTTATGCTGCAAAATGCGAATCCAGATATATTAGACAGTGTTGAAAAGAAATTGAAAGAATTTTATTTTGGAGGCAATCCTATATCCATTGACAATGTAGCTGCATTTGTAAATGTAAGTATTGTATATGAGCTTTAAGTAGATGCTTGCACAGGTTAGAAATAAACAGAGGTCACACCCAATACTGCGCTGAATGTAGGTCGAGTAGTTAGTGATTCCTCCAGTTTGCTATAGGAATTGTAGGGCCAGAACCTTATCAGATCCTCCCTTATCCCCCCATAAAATCATACAGATAAATGTAGTAATTACTACTACAAATGTATAAAGATTTACATTAATTATAATCTGTTCATAACTGCTACTAAGGTGTTTCGCTACGGCCATAAGAATGTTACATCTGTTTCTTTTTTCTCTGTAATGCTTGTCATAATGTGGAAACAAACACCAAAACAAATTCAAATTATTTGCTCATATCTAAGACTGACTGCTAGTTGTCGGCACTAGTGGCATAGTGCTATAAACCGTAACCCAGCTATTTAGGAACAAAGAGCTATGAAGATTTGTAGGCAATAGGTTCTATACTCTGCCTTCTTAATACTGACATAGCATACGCTCAGTGGTTACCATCAACATGGACACTACTAGAGAAATCTGGAGTGTCCGTTTTGGGTGGCAGTCAGGGTAGTCATGTTGTGTCAAGAAGAGAACTAATAGCCTGCCAGAAGACATCAAAACTCTTACAGTCCCTCGTTTCAAAAGTGTCGTCCTCAAAATACTTTAAGATCACCCTTTCTACTCCCTCCGCGAGTTCTGGGATCATTTTGGGGCAAATCGACATCCACCGCCATACATGTAATACAGCTTAGTGCGCGTATGTGTTGCGGTCTTTAATTGACGCAGTCTATCTAGCTATGCTAGGCATTGACGCAGAACTGGTAATACGGTAACTAAGTATCAGGCTTTTCAATTAGCTGAAAATTAGTCCAATACTATGTGGTTTGGATTCCTTGTAAAGCTGTATGTCCCTTAATTGGCCTGGCTATTGGGCTATCAATAAATGGTCCTTTCTGTGCAAAGTTGAACTCAGTTAGTAACAAGACTACAAAGGTCATCCATTCTTATCCTACACTAAGCAATCATTCATATTTTCCTTAAAATAGATACAACATATTGGTATATCAAATCTGAATAAAATATGTAATACAAAAAATTTGCTGCATGTTGTCCATCAACTGAATGCAAATGTGAAAGTTTCTTTCGTTATCATTTACAGTACGAATTACGATTGTTTGCAATATCTGTAAAAAATATGTTCGTATTATTGTTGGAGTTTGAATTTCAATATTGTACCCTTTCACATCAGATATCTGTAATTCATTTATGCCATGTTTTTTGATGTTTTAAGACCACTTTAATTTCTAACATTTCAGATTTTAACTAAGTGATCGATAACGCAATTGGTTAAAACCCAGCTTCATAAGCTTAACGTTCTTAATTTGATCTCAATTAGATACATAGGAAATTTTGGAAGGGATCAGCTGATAGCCACTGGCTTTTAATTTACCATTGATTAATGACATTTTCTAAGGAATAGTCGGCCTAAGTTTTAACCCATGACTACACTCCGCTCATCTACACTTACCACACGAAAGTCATTCAAAACAAATATAATTTTGTTCATTTAAGGTTAAATTGTAAAATGTGAATACATCTTGTCAATTATTATATAGTCAACTTTACTAATTAAATTACAGTTTTTAAACTGTACATAGTAACTTGCAGCTTGTCATTGAGCACTTATTTGCTGAGCCAGCACAGCATGTGTCAATTTTTATGGTCAGCTGATTAATACAGTATTTAAAAGAAGAAAAGATATAGAAAGGGTTGTTATCATTTAAGTTATTAAAATTATATTTTTGAGATTTTTTTAATTGGGGTCATATTTAACCCCACTATAGTACTTACGTTAGTCGAAATAAGCTAATTAGTTAAGGGTTAAGTAAAAACTAATTTCCCCTACAAGTGAGCAGTGTGTTATTACGATCAATGTTCTATTACAATGATTTGTAAGAATGGACTATCCCAAAATTAAAAATTTTTATTTAATTTAAAATATCTGGAAGAAACTGACATCTGAAGGGTGGTTAATGTAATAATAAGGGTAGTTAAGACCAAGGAAGTGAAATCCGCCTGACTACTATCAAGAGCAGAGTGGCGCAGTGGAAGCGTGCTGGGCTGGCCTTGTGCCGGGCCCATAACCCAGAGGTCCGTGGATCGACACCACGCTCTGCTAGACATTTTTTTGCCGCTAATTATTTTCTATCCTCGCTGACTTTAGAGCCTAGATATTTAATACTGACCCAGCCAACTTCGTTATTTGGAGATAGGAATTTGCGTTACTGGTTTCCATTCCATTTTACATTCATATAGCCTAAGGACATTTATTTTACATATTTATTGTAAGGAAATTTATTTTACATATTTATTGTAAGGACATTTATTTTACAAATTTATTGTAAGGAAATTTACTATACATATTTATTGTAAGGAGATTTATTTTACATATTTGTTTTACATATTTATTTTACATATTAAATATTGTATTATGCCAAACATTTACAATCATCGGACACATTTAACTCCCATAGATCAGTTTCTTGTGTCTTACAGTTACTCATTATATTAAGTGTTAGGTTAAGATATCGCATGTTCTTCTGCTAGTTGTTGGAAATGTGTTATTAACATTTACTATTTAAGACTCATGAATATTTAGACCTTACCAGGTCCATACTACTTTCAGGACCCTGACAAAATGTGGGCTCCTATATATCATCAACAATGATCATGTCAGATTCATAGAAAAGTGCTAATAGATAGAGAAAGCGTATGGCAGCCGTTTCTCAAACTGCCGAGTCACTGCTGGAAAGTCTTTAGCCCGACAGCCCTATAGTGGCCGTACAATCTTATTGTCAGCAGGCTAAAACATGTTATTCTATTTCAACTGTACCAACTGTTTATTACTCTAATGAATTATAGAGAACACTGTATGATTAATTATTATTGTTATCGTTATGTCGGCACTGGTGGTGCAGTGCAGTAACCCAGCTACTTGGGGACAAAGTGTTTGGGAGATTGTAGGCGATAGGTTCCATGCTCAGTCCTCTTATTACTAACACAGTGTCCGCTCAGTAGTTGCCATCAACGTGGACACTACTAGAGAAGTCTGGGGTGTGCATGTTGGATGGTAGTCAATGTTCAGATTTTGTGTAAGGAAGAGAACTGAGTGTCAGACTTGTCAGTTAGCTGAAAACCAGACCAACACTTTGTGGTTCGGATTTCATGTAAAGCTGTAGGTCCCATAGTTGCCCTGGCTATTGGGCTATTAACACGTTGACTGCCACGAGGGCCACTGGTGGCCCTCACTAGATTTCAGCCTGGCGCCACAGCTGTTTCTACGGTAAAGTTCAAAATTCATTGTTCCGAGTTCTGTGTTCCATGCAACCGGAAATGACCCCCCGAGTACAGAAATAGCCGACATCCGTTCACTTGCCACCATTTTGTGAAGTTACTGATGAGGTACACCGGTGGCCCTAATGGCGTGGGGGCAAAAGTTTACATATGCCATATGATATTATGTTTCAGCTGTTTTGTTGTGATGTTTATATTTTCTTCCCGCACACTGATAAGCTTTTGAGGTTAGATGTTTAGTAAGTGACATTGATTCTTTTTGTGACAGAAACTAGTCAGTCTAAATGTCGTAAAAACTAGTTCAAATATATAACAACTTATTTAGAGTTGCTTTATTTAAAAACCAGAGGACTGTTTTCTATAACATTTTATGAGCTTTCAGAATATATCATTAAAAATTACGTAATACTACAAATGGCGCTAAAATTTGCATTTGATTTATAAAAGACATGGGGGCCCACATGGCGCACAGCGGCACGTATGACGTGGGCTACCGGTGGCCCTCATGGCGTCAGGCAGACATACAGTTTTACTAGGCGGCCTCAGAATGACACAATAAATTATCTACGTTGGCAGTCAACGTGTTAATAAAAAGTCCTTTCTGAGCTAAGTTGAACTCAGATAGTAACAATGACTACACTCGTCCACCTACACTCAGCACACTCATTCACCCCTCATATTCGCCCATATCTCTACGATCGGCGTCTTAGAAATGAATAATAATAATAATAATAATTATGATCCAATCCAGTGAGCCATGGGTTGATATTACAAGTTTTTTTAATTAAAAATAATCAAGAATGACATTTAGTTTTACATATTTAACTTGAAAAGATATAAAAATACCGGTACTCAATTTTTTAGAAAAATCAACTTATACTCCACTACAACAATCAGTTCTTCACCTATAAAATAACTACCTCAGTGTTGCAATATGATCGTCAATACAAACTAAATTGTCGAAATAGAAACTCATGTTTTTTTCGTGCAGCGAAACGACCACCTTGAGTAAAATCTTGGCAAAAAGTAAAAGAAAATTTATTTTTCGTTGATTTTTAAATGAAGTTTTCGTCATAATAGATACATGAATATATGTTACTAAATTATGAGTGGGTTCATAACCTAGCACAATCAAAAACTTGGAACCATCAAAATTGTGATTTGATTTTATAGGAGGAACTTAAACTTTTTATTATAAGTAAAAATACTGTGGTGATCAATTTTGGTTGGCTATGTATACCTCCCTCTGACCAGAGAGACTTACAAAAGAATGAAAAAATATTTGATATTTATAATATAAGACAATTTATTATATATCATTCATTTGAACTTATAATACATTTGTCATGTGTGAAGTTCGAAGTTGACTAGTGTTATATTTCTACAAATATGTAACATGATAATCAAGAAACTATTTTAAAATGAATTGTACTCTCTTTTTATTTGTTGAACAATATTGTTGAATTCAGTCCTACAAATTATGGTTTAGAGATTTTTTAGATCAACTAAGAGATTGAAAATTTTATCAATAAAAGATTTCCTGACTGAAGAATTCCGTACCGTAATTATTTTACAAAAATATCAATTTCTTTGCTAAATGTAGTTTGATGTTAAAAATATTTGTACCATAATTTGTAGGACTAAATTTTTTAATATTTTTAAATCTTAGATTTTTTTTTTTTTTAATTAAGGTTTTTGATTGAGAAAATTAGCTTTAAATATTTAAAATGGCTACTATTTTCAAAAGGGCTAATGTACAGAATTGAAATTTTTAAGGAATATTTAAACTATTAAGATCAAGGTCATGACTTTATCTTAAGTTGCTTCTGTGATGTTAAGCTTTTTGTAAAAATTATACCAAGACAGACAGAAAACTGATCAAGGTATACTGAATGTTCACATGCAATTTGTTTTGTTTACCTTCAGAACAATCTCCTGAAGTTTGGCTGCCTACATAAAGGACACCCTGCATATAACAGTTGGATTTAGTCAATAATTGTTATTTTATGTTTAGCTTATGACAGACTTGAAATACACCCTTTATGCCAGGAGAAATGCTAAATCTATCGCCTCTCATTCTCCGGTATATTTGTACTACTTCGCATTTAAAGGAGAGTTTCAAATTCCCGACTCAACAACTGATTCACTCAACTTGACAGGTATTTAATGATTCACTCTACTGCTTATGAACTAATAATAAAATGTTATTCCTAAATTAACTCTTGCTATGTAACGCAATGTTTTTACCACAGTTATAATACTGAGACACTCACAAACCGGTAAAACAAAAAATATTAGTTAGTTATATATTAGTTACTAGCTGACAGCTGTTGCTTTGCTACGGAGGATTCTCTACGCTTGCTTACCCTCCCCTCCTTAGGTTCTCTCTAGACCATCACATGAATAAAAAAACTCAGCCTTCTGTCGTATTTCTAGATAAATTTATAATCTAGAAAACCCTATAAGTCTATTTTAGGGTGATGCAAAGTAGTTCAATCATAACCTTAAAAATTTCACAATGAAAACCAAATATTATTCAAGCATTTCATATGTTTATGTTTTTTGTGTCAGCTGTTTGAAATACTTTAAAGTAATGCCAATGTTACTACTCTTACAGAAAAAAGAAAACGTTGAGGGCTGTTTCCCTTAGGAATGGAATTTTAAGAAATTCTTTCTAATTGGGTCTCTATGATACAAAATCTAATTTCCATTCAGATTTCATGACAATCTGTTCAGTGGATCCAGACATTTCGTGATATGTGAATACATCATTTTTATATTAAGATTATGTTTCCTCCAAAATAGTTCTTTGGAGAGGTAAATGAAAGCTTATTTATTTTTGTACATGTTTAGTATATTGTTGCAGTGTTACAAAAGTTATCTAAATATTTATGAATTATTGATAAGTAATAAAAACATTACAAGGACCAAATCATCTAAGAAAAAATTATGCTTCATTTAAAAAATGACAAATAATATTTCAGATTTATTAAAAAAACATTCTTTAAGAAGTAATGAACATAAAAAATTCATTACCATAACCATAAAATTATATTGATAAAACCATAAAAAATAAATTATATTGATAAATTTATCAAATTCTACGGGCAACAGTTCAAGTTTCAGCACCCAAAATATAAATAAACTCTTTTCGATTTATCAACTCAGTCTGGATCAAAATTATCTCTGTATTATCATTGAATAGAAACATGAAGACTGCCAACTCTCATGAGTTCCGTGAAACCGGGTTTTCTGTTCAGTGAAATTTGTTCAGTTAGGTGTTTCACATATAACACCAGTGGTCTCTCTCTATCTTTCTTCATCCATCTCTCTATCTCTCTCAACACATGTGGAAGTGATTAATAGCTGAGCTAATAGTATGCCAAATAGTTTTCCAAGCACTTAGTTGAAACAAATCACTGTTAGATAGCAGCATAGACGCACGTCTACAGCAAATAAATTGCCTTGGACAGTCTAATTGTTTTTATGTCAATGGTTATTATATTTAGCACTCTATAACACTGTTAGCTTGTAGTAAAATGTCACACACTTTTTTGCAGTTCAGTTTATTTTACACTTTATTCCTAAAAATACTCCCTTACTCTGAGCCATAGCCTAAGACAATTAGATCACAACATTAAGCTCACATAAAAGTACATTTCATTTAAACCTTTTATTAGTTAAAAGACAGTAACATTGACTGTAGATTGTTCATCTACACACACCATACTAATTTGCCTCTCAAATTGCCCATTTCTTTACGATCAGCATCTCAATGAATATCACTGCATTCAAGAATCATAATGTAAGTAATCTTGAAGCCTAATAGTACTATTGAACGTAATAATTATGGTTTCTTTGTTACAGTTGTGTCACATGGAGGAGAGTTAGGCTATATGTTCTTCCGTAATGCTGTCATTCCTGCACAAAACCACTTGGCTGATCACCAACGGGAGTGTGTTACTCTTTCTAGGATGGTGCGGCTCTGGACTAACTTTGCTAAATATGGGTAAACTGCCTCCACCTATATAACTGACTAGTGACTACTTTTGCTCGTTGGGGGATACGTGCCCAAACCCCTTTGCTGTGCCTCATAATTACGAAGGAACTCGGCCCATGGCCTGTCAGAGTGGCCTTGGCCTGCGGCCTTTGAAGCAATTCTGTTTTAGCTCGGCTTAAGGATTTCAGCATGTGGCCTCCTTGAGAACCTCCGCCTTCACAGTCCTCTCCAAGGAACTTTGCTTGCAGTTCCTGAAATCCAACTTCAGAATCTTGGCATGTGGCCTTGTGGAGAAATTTGGCCTTTGGCCTCACTATGCATGGGCTGAAATAGCCTATTGATGCTTAATAAAGCATAATACCAAATCCATGGTTCATATCTTCATTGTTTTTTAAAATCTCAGAAATGGTTGATAAAAACCCCCATTGCCTTGATATAATGACAAAAACTAGGCAACAATTAAAATACAAAGTGCAGCTGTTTATATTTTGAATATATTCTTATAAACACTGAATATATTGCACTTTTATAAATTTTGAGACGTTCTAAGGTTGACATTAAACTACTTTTCTTCCTTCTCGTAAGATTTCAAGATTTGTTTCTATATTTTTGTAAGTATGGCCTGAATTATTGAGACGTTCTGCATATTTTGAATTTATAGTAATATTAATAACATTTTATTTTACTATAAACTTTCTAGAGTTTTATAATCTTTTACAATTTAACTATGAATCAAGCAGACTAAGCTAAACTATCCTACAAAGAAAGACAAGGATATAAAACTAAAAATCAATAACATAACATTAGACATTGAATTTAACAAACAATGCCTAAGAAATAACATAACACCAAATTATGTCAATGTACAAATCAACTGTAAATCACTAGTAGCTATAAAATCTAAAATAACAGCAGAAAAAACTTGGCTAAAAAAAGAAATAGATGAACTTTATAAGAAAAAACATATGTTAAACAAACTTATATATGAAAGCTCTTACAACACAAAAGAGTATATGCAAAAATGTATACTGAATACTGAAACAGCAATTACAAATCTACAAAATGATAAACAAGATCAATCTAGGACTTTAATTGATTATTCATTAGAAAAAATACAGAAGAATAACAATAGTATAACATAAAATAAAGAGAGAACAAAAAAGAATTGGCAATCTGTCACATCTATAAATGATAAGTTGAAGAAGATGATTTAATAATATATAAAGCTGATAAAGAAAATTCAATTGTCATAATAAAAAATGATGAATATATAACCAAAGTTGAAGATTTCATTAAAAATAACAATAGCATTAAATTATGCAATGATCCTACAAATTCATTCCAAAATAATGTCAAGCAAACTATAAACAAAATAAAAAACATTTTTCCACAACTTTAAAAAAAACAATTAAAATTGATCAAACCCTCTGCTCCCATTCTAAGAGGTTTACCAAAAATCCACAAAGAGAACTGTCCTATCAGACCTTCTAGTACATTTTCAAAATGCCCATACTTACAAATTATCAAAATACCTCAAAAAGAAAAAAAACATTATAAATTCAGTACCAATTACCATTCAGTGCCATTCTATTGAAAAACAATATAGATTTGATTGATAAGATCAAAGATTTAGACATTCCCAATATAACAGCAAATTTGTTTCATTTGATATAACAAATCTATACACTAACGTTACCCTTCAAGAAACTGTACAATTAATTCAAATAAATCTATCAAAAAAAAATTCTCTCATCACAAGAAATTGAAGAAATAATTGTCCTGAGTTAGTATTACAACAAAATTATTTCACTTTCAACAATAATTATTACATTCAAAATGATGGATTAGTTATGGGTTTACCACCATCTGGAGTATTAGCTGACATATTCCTCGACAACAGAGAAGACAAATTTACGAGTATGCTAAATGAATGTATAAGCATCTTTCACAAATTATCTATTATTTCAGATATGTTGATGATGTAATATGCCTATTTAAAGGTAATGAGAGACAAGTAAATTTGTTTAAAAACAACTTAAATCAAATATATCAAAACCAAAATTCACTCATGAATTAGAACAAAATAACTGAATAAATTATCTTGATGTAATTAATATTAATCTAAAACACAGTTTCAAAATTTACAGAAAACCTACATATACTGATTTAGTAATCCCTCTTCATCAAATCATCCACATCATCAAAAATGGCTGCTTTCAAATCGATGATATATAGAATTTAAAAAATACCATTAAAAACTGAAGATTTCAATGAAGAAGTACAAATTATAAAGTATATTGCTCAATCAAATGGCTACAAACCAAGTACGATTGATACACTAATAAAAATTTTTAAGAAACATGAAAATAAAAGAAAAGACAAAAATAATATAAAATACATTTCATCAGAATATATTGGAAAACATAACCACAAAATCAACAAAGCCTTTGTCAACAATGGATATCAAATGACATTTAAAACTACCAACAATCTTATTAAAATAATAAAAAATAAAATAAATAAAAATAAACGGTCTTCAAAATTTGATAATAGTGGCATTTACAAATTAAACTGTAATGATTGTCGAAGTCACTTTATTGGACAAACTAGACGATCTTCCAAGACAATATTCGATGAACATATTAAAGCATTAACAACGTCACAAAATTCAAAATATGCAGAACATCTTAATAATTCAGGCAACACTTACAAAATTATAGAAACAAATCTTGAAATTTTACATGCTTGTAAGAAAAGTAGTTTAATGTCAACCTTAGAACAACTCGAAATTTATAAAAGTGCAAAGAACAATCCAAATTTTCTATTTTGTTTTACTATACACTTTCTAGAAACTTCAATTTAACTATGATTCTTAGCATTTTATTTTGACCTACACCATAAAAGTTTGTGTACTGTAAATTTTATCTACAGAGAGTATTTGTAATGTGCAGCCCTTTGTCCCTATCAACAGCTGTTAATAGTAAGTAGTGGTTTGTATTTATTTGACCCATTTGCAAATGGTAATTTGTAAAGAAAATAACTGTAAGTACAAATAAAGGAGTGGCAATTGTTCAGTAAAATTGCGAAAGCTAACACCTAGCCTATTGTTGAAATCATTTGGCACTTCTCAGGAGCCAAACATTTATATTGTTGTAATACCATTACTATTTTTATAGTAAAACTTTTTATCTGGAAAAGAGTATGGCAAATGTTTACAGTACATTAGGTGAAGTAATATTTTTTAAACTAGTAAGTAATTACTTACTAGTTTAAAAAATATTTAAAAACTAGTTTTAAAAAACCTAAAGAAGCAACATTATGGAATTCCATAATGTTGCTTCTTTAGGTTTTTCAGAGCTTGTGCTTATTAATATAATTGTGATTAATAATAGCATCACATTGTGAAGTATAATTTGGTTACAATGGAACTAAGCCAAAGGCATTTCAATAGGAGTTATTAGTACAACCATCGACTGAAACAAGAAGACAAATAGATCCTGTGAAACTGTTTTTATTTTTTATTTATTTATTTTTTTTGTGAAATTAGTTTGTTTGGTTTTCACAGCAGTCTCTGTCTCTCTCTTGATACCTGTTTTTCTCTCTCCAGCACACACTGAAGTGACAGACTGAGATAATAGTTTGCCAAACAATCATTTGAGCGATTATTTGAAACCAATCACAGTTAGATAGGAGCACAGATGCATGTCTACAGCAAATGCATTGACTTAGACTGTCTGTTTCTATAGTCAGAGGTAAAACCTAATTTAACCCTGAACAGAGCAGCATGGATCTGAACCGACGATTTTTATTTTACAGATAGCTCACCCCCAAATACATCTACGAGGTTGACTTTCTGTAGCTTCGTGTTTTAACTAACCAATAACTAAAATGAAATTGTCTCCATTAAAAAAAATATATATAGCGGTTATAAAAAAATATTTTTTTCAGGTCTGTCAGATCCATGCTGACTCTGCATGTAACTTTTTTGAAAAACATACTGAATATATATTTGAAAAAAATCAGAAAATCAAATAATCATTGTAAAATGTGTACCTTAGCTTACTGTAATGAGCACAGTGCTAATGTATGTTGCAAATGTGAAGAAAAACTCTAAACACAATGTTTACTTGAACCTTATTAAAAAATGTAATTTTATATAGTAAATTTTTATGCCAGTTTTTAGAATACTACATAGAATATTCAAATGACAGAAACTATTTTATTTGGTTAAATAGGCTTTAGAGATACTGCCTACATAGGTTTTGTCGAATAAACAGCAATGAAACCAGGTTTTTAAAAGAAATTCTTTATTACATTCAATAAAACCTCATTTTTATGACTTATCTTGGTATTTGTTCACTGAAGAACCGAAATAGGTATAGTTAAGGAAAAAAAACTATTTCATTGTTAAGAAAACATGCAACGCTACTAATTTATATAATAAAACTGTCAATAACCCTGTTGCGCAGTTTTTTGGGAAATTTTTTTTGCCTGGTCTGTCAGAGTGACAAAAATATATGATGCCCTTTTAAGGGTTAAAATTGATAACTCAACAATAATGTTAGTTAATTAACAACTTTTGCAGGAACCCAACACCAACTATCACTGATGGTGTCCTGAGTGAAACATGGCTTCCAGTAAACGGTACCATGACACAACATCTGATCATCAATGAATCATTGCACATGGAGACTCACAATCTGTTGGAGGCTCGCATGGCCGTGTGGGACGCTGTAAGTGGCCTGCTAGAGCAAGAGCCAGATAATGAGATTTCAATAGCTCTTATGATCTTGATCTTTATTACATTCTTAGCTTTCATCTCTTTCTTATACTTAATTTACACAAGTTCTTGTAAAAACGAGTACACTCCCCTTTAAGGGGTAAGATACAAATAAAAATACTTAATGGACATGATTTTCTGTGTTACCCACACTCTAAGGGCATGAAACCTGATTATTTATGTTGCTTTATACAGTTTGTGTTACAATAAATTAAATTTATATGGTTTCAATAGTTTTCTTAATCCTGGCGATAATTAATTACTTATATGAAAGTGCTACAAATTCTGACATAAAGTACTTCTTTTAAGCAACAATATGTCAGTCCCTATATCCTAGCCTGGCTATCGTCAATGTGATAAAAAAAATTATATATGTTCATGCAAAATTTAATTTTTTTAACTTTACCCATTTCCCATAGACTATTGATATGTGCGAAGAACTTATTCAACCAGAGTAAGAGGGTGAACCAATAACAATTACAATATAATAACACTTTTATGATAGCTGGTTCTCTCATCGTGGTTGGAACTTGAAATAAATGGGAATTTTATGGAATTCACTCCCAGACCATTATGATATGATAAGATCGCTAGTTTTGGGAGAAAGGTAAAAAGGTGGTTGACACAGGAATTGCAAGGCTAATGGTTGGTGCTACTGATGAGTGAAAAAATGAAATTGTTATAATGCTAATTAATTCAATAGAATTTGTTGATATTTGAAGCTCTGTAACTGATTCCATCTTCTATTTTAGTATTGTTTTGGTTATTGAAATGTCATTCATATATTAAATTAATTTTCATTTTGAATTTCGGCACATGGTATAGATATGATTTTGATATGGAGATTGTTTATCAATATTTAATTGTAAAATATTATTTTATTGCATGGTCTTAGAGCTGGCTGAATAGTCTTTGAATGCTCGATTAATGAATGCATTTAATAAATCATGACTGGCCTTGATGTTATACTGTAACATTATAAAAATAAATAAATTGAGTATGTGGTTTAGTGAAAGAGAGGACTAAATACAAATAGACTTTAGTTTTGCTAATAATAAAGCTTTTTCAAAGTTCATTTCAAAGTTGTTCGATAACACAAAATTTATAAGCTAAAATTTATAAGATACAAAATGAACAGAGATAAATACAAATTAAATATAACCTTGATGTAGGATTTTGCATTGTTTGTCAAAGACCAAGGTGTAGCGAAGTAAATAAATCTTGCTATAAAATATATCAAGACTGTGCCATGGTTTTAAAAATGGTTGGAAATTACTTTCATGTAGATAATTAATATTATTTTGTTTTTTTATCATATTGCTGCCATGCTAGAGCTTTGGGCTGTTTGTTTTTTGCCGCTGTTAATGTGATTTTCATGCCACCCTATGTTGAATAATGATATTACATTTCGTTTCGTAACAGGTGTGGGATGCAATACCATTGTTTTACCAAAGGCAAATTACTGTTTTTTCTGTTATAATGATGTACTTTACCATATTCTATCAAAATTTCTATAGATTGGCCCAATGAGAATTTTCCTATTTGCCTGGTAGCAGCTCAGCATTGTTGCTCCCTTAGAAACTTTCATCTGATCTGTTTCAGCCTCTTTAACTTAAAACGTTTTTGTTTACAGAGCTGACAGGATATGTGATATCAACTGCACAAGAGAGAATGGTGTTCTGTGAATATCACTATATTAGATCTCATTTAGGGGATATGATCTTTAACTTTTCATTACAGTGTGGAGATCAGTGGCTAAGGCTTCAGACTGAGGAGGGCAAGGTCCAAGGATCGAATCCCCACTGAGCCAACAATCAGTACTTCACTCGTTGAATAAAGTTCACACACAGGCTTGCAAGCCTATGTGAACTGGCAAGTGAAGATTTTTAAAGAAAAAAAGTGTATAGGACATTATGTTTAACTGGTGGCAAGAAAGTTTTATTTTCCTGCAATAATTTATAAGAAAGAGTGATCTTTCATCATCTGTAAGCATTAAAGAAAGGCTTTTTACTGATGCCAATGTGTAATGTTCAAAGTTTGAACAATACTTTTATCATTCTTTTGATTGAGAACAATTGAGAAAAGAAAGAAAGACTGCAGATGAAAAATTATAAATCTAAAAAAACAAGAAAATATGTCAATAGTTGATGATCCCTCGTATATCAGTGCTTTTCAATATACTGTACCTTTAAGGGCCCAACAGACTCACTCAACCTACAAGATTGTGTCAATCCTTTTTTATCAATCCTTCTGGTTCGGATTCCACGTAAAGGTACCTTAGTTGCCTGTTGGGCTCTTAATAAATTGCCCTTTCTGAGGTACAGTTAACTAAGTTAGTAACCAGACTACACTCATATCATCATTCATATTCGCCTTAAAATACGCCACAAGTTGTGTCGGCATCTCATATGTACGAATATTATCAAAGAAAAATTCGGTATTATTGCTCGTGGGCCTACTTGTTGTTGAGACTTTCAATTTTGTGATTTAAACAGTATCTTGTCAGCATGCTCAAAATATAACAGTAATAATATTTGTTCTTCAATTATATTGTATTTTAACTATACTTATGGGGTTGGATGGATGTGCATAAGCAGAAATGAACAAAAATAATAATACTGAATGTTTAAGATATTATAAACAATTTTATTTCTCCACATTAATAAATACAAAAAGTGCATCAACAATAAATAAATTAATATGTTAAATGTAAACAATTACTTACAATATATACAGTTATTTGATGATATCTGAACATTTTAGAAGTACATGTTGGTCAGTCAAGTTTGGCTCTTGGGGACAAAGTGATCATAATAGCTGCGTGTGAAGTCTATCATAACATCTTGCATGCACTCCGGGAGATCCCCAACGGCCATACCCGGAGACCCCCCATAACGGGTAAAAGGAGGCACCACAGTTTCTGGGGCAAGGATCGTGTTGTCCTCAATCATACAGCAATCCTTCAGCACACATCGTCTACCCTATAAATAGTCAACAATTAGTGTCCCACCACGATTATTGGGATTTAATAATGTTTAAAATAAAAAAATAATGATTCAAATATTATATTACTGCCTGAAAGTAACTTTCTTTAGAGGCTACATAGACGAAAAAATGCATCATCAAACGTTTTCTCAAGTGACTATATATATATATATATATATATAATTAACTGACTTGCAGTAATTTTAAATCTGACTTGCTTCATTTACTGAACAATTGCTTGTTGTCCCATACTTTCATTTATCTAATATCTCTTCTAAAATAAATACATTTGCAATTTTTTCATATCTTGTTGACTTTACTTAACTTACAACTTAATACAACAAATTACTTAACTTATTTGTCAAAATCTGCTAGGTTTGACGATGCCTAGAGAGGTAAGCAAAAACATGCCCCAAAGAGCTAAGCAATGAAAACACATCCATGAGAAGTGAAAAGAGATAGGTAAACTGTCAGACTTCTTCTCCCAAACCAGTACTACTCTTTTCCTTTTTCTTTATCTCTCATTCTCACACAGATTTGTAATTTATCCTCCCTCTTTAATCGTTGTGTTGCTCTCTCTGTCTCACTATAACATGAAGTGCAACAAGTACGACCTATCCGCAGCCGTGCCAAGATAGCAAAATTAAAAAAAGTAATCTGACTTGGCTTTTTACTTCTTATTTAGACATGTATTCATTGAGGTAAGTTAGTTCCAGCTCTCGGCAATGAGAAGGTGAACAACTGTTATCTGTATTTCTGAGACAGATAAGATAAGAGGACAATAAGGACTGGATTATCTAAATATTTGTTTATACTGTTTAGAGTGAGTAGCTAAATTTTAACAGTATCAGGGCACATAAAAGATTTTAACAAACTTATTTGATATTGTAGTGTTTAGGAGAAATGATGAAAACTTCATGGATGACATACACAAGGCGTGTATAAACCAAGTTAAAAGGTTAGATGACATGCTACCGGTAAATGTGAGTGAAATTCAGAGCGAAATTCAAAAAGACTTAGTTTTACAGAAAGTTTATGATTGTTTACTGAAGGGTAAACCTCAGGTTTGCAATGAGTACAAAGGCATACTAGTGAACTCAGTTTAGTAAATGGTTGTATACTCAGAGGTGACAGAGTTGTTGTACCAAGATCGCTGAGGAGAAGGATTTTAGAAGACTTACATTCAGCACACATTGGAGTTGTTAGAATGAAAGCGTTGGCTAGAAGCTTTGTCTGGTGGCTAGGAATTGACATTGAAATTGAACGATTTGTGAAGAATTGTAATCTTTGTCAAATTAACCAAAAAGATCCTGCCAAAGTCTGGCATCAATGGGAAACAGAAAATGCTCCATGGAGGAGATTACACATTGATTTTCTAGGCCCCATAGCAAATCAAAATATAATGTTGGTTGTGGATTCTTACTCCAAGTGGCTTGAAGTCTGTCCGATGTCTCAAATATCCTCAAAGAAAATCATTGAATTTTTGGAAGTTGTGTTCTCAAGATTTGGTTTTCCTAACACAATTGTAAGTGATAATGCCACTGTATTCACATCAGAAGAGTTTCAGACGTATCTAAGGCGAATTGGTGTTTCACATAGAACAATTGCACCGTACAACCCACAAAGTAACGGTCAGGCAGAACGTTACGTCCAAGATGTTAAAAGAAACCTCAGAAAGGTAGTGGAACAAGGTGGTACTCTGAATGAAAAATTACTTAAATTTCTCGTTTGTCAACGTCGAACGCCCTCAACGGTTACAGGGAAAAGTCCAGCAGAGCTGATATTTGGACGGAAAATTCGAACTTCCTTGGATATAATGAAATCTACCAGGAATAAAACACCAAATGGAACGCATGAAGATAAACCAGCAATTTCACAACATGGAAACAGAAATGAAAGATCGTGGAGGAAGTTCAAGGAAGGAGACATAGTAATTGTGAGAGATTATTCAAGGCCCGGGAAAAAGGTGTGGAGAAGAGGAGTTATAAAACAAAGAATTGGAAGGATGATGTACTGTGTACAAGTTGATCAAATGATTTGGAGACGTCACATTAATCAAATTCAAAAACTTATAATTTAATTTTCACAATGCAAATCTTTCAATTTTCTTTTTACGAGGGAAGAGTTGTAGTGTTTCTAAATATGTTATTTGCAATGTGTAACAGTTGATTTTTGTTTTGATGTTGATTATTATAAAAAGTAAACAGAATGTTTCGAATTAATTTTGTCTGAGTTTTTTAATACTTATAAATAGAAAAGATATATAATACATTTTGTAAATATAAATTGAATTTTTTTTATAATATTTTATAAGACATTTTTCCAAACGTTAAATGAATATGTTATGGTGATCTTTTTTATCAATATTTTATTGCAGCTTACAAGAAATCCTCCTCTTAATACCGACATGGCGTTCGCTTGATGGTTGCTATCGGCGTGGACACTACTAGAGAAGCCTGGGGGTGTCCATGTTGGGTGGTAATCATTGTGCAGATGTTGTTTGGGGGAGATAACTGAGTATCAGGCTTGTTAATTAGCTGAAAATCAGACCAGCACTACGTGGTTCGGATTCCACGTAAAGCTGTAGGTCCCTTAGTTGCCCTGGCTGTTGGGCTATTAATAAATTACCCTTTCTGAGGAACAGTTGAACTCAGATAGTAACCAGACTACACTCATTTTCGCCTTCATATTCACATTCATATTCACCTTAAAATACCAACAACGTTGTGTCGGCGTCTCATATGTATAAATGTAATTAAATTAGCTTTTTACTAAACAGATTAGTACTTTTTTGTAACTTTTAAATAGTGTAGCTAAACAGATTTTTTCATATGCACCAAAACGTCAAATAACTCACAAACTCAAGTACACATTTTAAATTTGAGGCTCATATAAAAAACAAATTATTAATTATATATATATACAACAATATTCTATATTTTTTTGCTACCCAAATAAGACAAAATGATCCTATTCTTTTATTTAAAGGAGTATTACTAACCTACCCATGCACTTCCAGTATTGTTCTTGACCACCTCTTTAACATTAATCTACCCATTCACCATTAGACTATTGATTTGTGCGGGGAACCAATACAGTACAATGTGACTATTACTCATAACTAAGTCAAGACCAGTATTCGAACCTATGCAATTGAACCTGACTTCGTAGATCGGTCTACCTCTGACCTCCCAAAACATGGCCTTTACTGTTTGGTAGGATCGTTGGACTTTCAGTTTATTGTGCAAACAATGAGAATGGTAATGCGATAAAAACTTCTAAGTCAGACCAGGAAATGAATGTGAGTCTGTTTTGTGGAAGATCACTCTATTACCCCACAGTTACATCCATTCCTATTGACTTATAACCAATAATTACGTACCTGTCAGAGTTTAGTTAAAAATATGAAGTCTTACAAGCCGTTTAAAATCATATTAAGTGTATGTTAAGCCTAAATTTTAGTTTAGCATTCACTTTCTACAAAGATCACTTACAATAACAACATTCTTCCCAATATGAACGTAGGATCCTATGACTGCACCACTGACTACAGAGTTTTCTCCAACAAAAACATAGTCCCCCATGTGTAGTGGAAAGAAAGCTACTCTGCAACACAAGTAATTACGCTTAATACCAAAGTTACACAAAATAATTTACAAAGGAAATATCTGTTACATCTTAAGTCTTTAACTAGGATTTATATTTTCCAGTGACAACCCTGTCAAAGCGCTATCTACAATAATGTCATAGCACCTTGACGGGGTTGTCAATGGAAAATATATATTCTAGTTATGACACCGGCCACTTAAGTTCTAAGACTTAAAGTCTCCATTCATCATTATCATCATCTGTTGTCACAGGTCACCCTATAGAGCCTCCTCCATTTTTGTACATCCCTCTAGGTTTCCTTTCCCTCCACTTGTATTTTCTGCATTTCTCTTCTCCACATCCTTCCACTATGGGTCCTCTCAGTCTTCTTCCTTTTCCTCCAAGGCTATCCTTGTCAATCTATTATTTCTCATCCCCTTCACATGCCCCATCCACAGTATCCTTCTTTTCATTGTCTCTAGTAGGGATATCACTTTCAAGGTTGGACAAACATTGGAGGTTTCTCTGGTTATTTCGTTCCTTATTCTATCTTCTGCTTATCTTTTCTATTCCTCTTGCAAATCTAATTTCTGCTGCCTGTGATCTGTTGTCATCCAAGGTTAACCTAAGAATGGCAATGATTCATTAGAGCTTCACTTATAATTAAATCAAATGACAGCTGTTAGCTATGAGAAACTATGGCATCACAAGATCACTGAAGAATTGTTTACCTACTTTCATTTGCTGATTTGTACAAGGGTACTGAACTTTGGGTCATTTTTTATCAGTCCGATTCAAAATTATGGATACTCGATTTGAACAACAACTGCACAATAACCAAAGGCATACAAAAATAAAAATAGTTTTAACTAATTTCCTTACTTATTCTATGTTAACATTATATTTTATTGGTTTTTAATCATCGTTAGAATGGAAAAAAGTATCACTATTTTATTATCTTGGATCGTTTTGGGATATTTAAAAAGAAAAACACAAAATAAAATCTATATATCAGACACTCATGAAACTGATATGTATATATTAACTGAGAACTAATTTTGCATGCAAATAACAACAATATTATGGTAAATGCAAATAAAATGAATACATACCCTTTGCTGAATTTTTTAAATGGAGGTCTTATGACAGAGTTATTGCTAATAACGCAATAGCGACCAATGCGGACATTAGCTAAGTCCCCTCTAATAATCGCATTAGATTGAATAATTACTTTACCATTAAGAATAATATTTTGCGAACCACATAACACTGTTTGTTTACTGACTTTGTTCCCAGATGCCTGTAAAAGACACAAGTAAAGATTAGGCACGAATACACAAGGAATAATATTTTAACTTCACAACCATAAAAAGCCAGAAATATTCTAAATATAAAAATTAAAAAGAACTCTAATTTAATTTAATTTCAAATGTTTACACTTTAATTGTTTTTAAATGTGTTTTATCACTGACTGAGACCAATTAAAATACGTAAAGAAAGTGTTGCACACAGTCACCACATTCCTCAGCCATGAATCCCCATCACACGATTAAAATCGTAAATTTATGAAAACACAGAACTGATAAAAGGTTCTTTCATAAGAACGATTCTTTTTATAAAATAAAATCCGTACACTTCAAATGATCTTATTGATGCTGTACCTATATTTCAACTCAAATTAAAAGTTCAATCAGTTTTAAATTTTGTAAATCAATTGAAAACACAATAAAATGGAAACTTAACTTATTGGCTATTACACAGAATTAAACAACAAAATTATGTAATTATGAAAAAAGTTTTGTATACTTATTTATTCACACACCCTCAGACTCAAGTGCACATAATTTATTGTCGGACCGGTAAGGCATGCAACCCACACATTAGATTGTTGAAGAGGTGCTGAAATAAATTTATTAGTTGTGAGTTAAATATCTAGGGAGGAACCTCAGCTACAAACGTAAACCGAGTCCTTATCCTTCAGAAAAAGGTGGTTCTGACTCTAGCAAACCTTGACCCACAGCAGAGCTGCAAAGAAGCATACTAGACCCTGAAAATTCTCACTGTCTCAGCACTCTACATCAAAGAAGTCATCCTCTACGCTGACGTCTTGAACCTTTAAACAGGGAAAAACACCCACTCATACAACACTTGAACGATAACTGTTATCGCTTCAGGGCGGAGGTAAAAGCCTTTCTCCTGCGGGTCCGATGATAGCCGGTAGTGTTTGGCAAGCATCTGGAGGATACGTATGAATGTGGTTTGTAAGTTTTCTTTTTTTTCTTTTAGTTTTATGATTTACTATTTAGTTAATATATGTGTGAATGAGCGTGTGATCCAGTTGAAGAGAGCGTGTGTGAGGGTGTAAGTGGAATTTCATAATCTTATTTTTATTTCTAAGTCTGTTAATTTATTTTATACTTGTAATTACATATATCATTTAACTATGGTTATTAATATTATTTACTTTAAAATAGTTTTTTTTTATTATAATAGTTATTGTTACTTTTATTCAGTGGCAATTACTGTATTTAAAAACAAAACTGTTATAATTGTAATTATTTTTGTATCAGGTTAAGTGGAAGAAGGGACTTTTTAGTCCCAACTTCGCCTGGTTAAATAGTTGTATTTCATTTCATTTTCAAATGCCGACAGCTACATGCTACCTATACGTCGCACAATCCTGTACTAAAAGAAGCCTTCCGACATTGGACGGAAGCTGAGGAACCTTCTGCCGGAAGATCTTCGACAACTGAGGAGATGCACTGAAAAGAGAGCTTCATGATTCCCTACTCAGCCGTCCGGTCTACAGTGTGGAGTTCTTCACCATGATGAGAGACATGAAAAGAACCAAAATCTGAGATTATACCTAGATGAACGGTATTTTTGACGGAATTCTGTACTTGATGTATCTATATGACATAAACAGGTTTGTGTACTGTATATTGTTTACAAGACAACAAAATATTTTTTTGATGGAATTTACAATTTTGAGTGCCCATTAATATACTGATTGTGATGCCTGAACGCCGCAGCCACCTGTATCATGACACTACGCTGTTCCACGTACCTATTATGATTAACGTGCATGTATCAATCAACTGCAATAACTGATTTGTTTTCTGAAGTTGTGATAAATCCCTGAATGCTTTTTTTAAAATATGGGGGATTTTTAGGAGAAATGCTCAGTTTTTATAATTTATAGTTTTTTTATGTAGGCCTATTTTAGAAAAACCCAAAAGAAGTTTATAAAAGAATTGTTTAAGGAGGCAAATTTTTGTTGTAAAAAATTACAATTATAAATATATACACTGTTTAATATCTGAATTCAGAAAGAATAGCCTAACTCATGAATCTTATTCACTGTCAACTTTTTGAGATATGCTATATCGTAAAATGGAAAGGAATTAAAAAATTACATATCAACCTATCTACAATAAAATATAACCATCAACTAACTAAAAGTAAGAATAAAACTATTGTTAGGCATCGGGACAAACAACATAAAACTAACAAACGTGAGTACTAAATTGACCAAGAACAAAATCGACCAAGATCGCCTGGAACTATGAACAGGCAGTCAAAATAACAACTTTCCTGATTTATCCTGCAACCAAGTGGACACTTTTTAGACTACAAACAATCTAGCACAACATAAGAATCAGTTTAAAATAATTCTCAAATGGACCAAGACATATGCAGCAATACTATTTTGGTTATGTGACCTCAGTCTTTTCAGATTTAGATGTGGCCATAATTGTTGTGGCCATATCAACTAACAGGTGCGGTCATACTAATTAAGAGGTTATGTATATAAAACAGGATGATCCGTTGATTGATGTACAAAATTATCAATGAAGATTCCGTTGTTTGTCCCTTTGGGAAAATAACTAATTAAATTATGAAATACTTAACCCAAGATAGCCTTACAAATTTCTTTACCATCTAACCTAATATAACATAAACTACAATGGGCTAACAAAAAAAAAAAAAAAAACATCCTAACCCCAACTGGTACTTACGGCAAAAGGCTTAAATATTAGTCCACTGTGAAACCCTTCCTTACTGTATTCAAAACCCATATTTACTGTGTTGTCATCAGGATGATATTCCACAGTTTGCATATATACTATCTTTCAGAAAATAATAATAGCTTTCAGGGCATTTCCGATGATTCCATTAATTCCAATGATTCCATTAAATACGAATTCTTGGCCTCCGTGATGGCCTGCCAGCGGTTACTCAGGCAAGACTAGGTGCGAATTTATTTTTGGTGGTCAATTACGTTCTTATTAACGTTATGCATATGGGCACCATAGGTAATTTGTCGTGAACGTAGTTTTTCGTAATATCTCGAGAAATAATTGTCGTAGACCAAATAGTTTTGCAAATTTGTGTTCAGCACAAAAACTACACCAAATAAAAAAATCCCAAAAGATAGGCCTAACAGAGATAAATCGAAAAATAACATTCTAAATAATTTAAATGTTCGTTTCTTTCCATATAAAACGTTATTTGCACAGAATAAAAAGTGTATTCTCATAAAATATAGACCTGATTCTACCCACTGGTGATAAAAAAGTCAATATTAGCAAGGAGTCTAGAAAGCTTATAGATAGCGAAAAAGCAAACAATATTCCTTCTTTTTAAGTGTTTACCTAAAATAAAAATTCTGAGGAAAATCTCCTATTCTAATCTAGTATTAGGCAACACATTTGTACACAATAGGTTATCTTTACTTACAGTTTCAACATACTCAGTTTTATCGTAATTTATGTCTTGAAGTTCCATTACGATGAACTTAACTTAGGTCTTTATAATAACTTGTGTAATTCACGATTGTATTGTCTTACTTTAGCTTAGTATTTATTCCATTAAAATAGAGACAAGTGACAACAGGTAAAAAGTAGAGAAGCCTTAGCAACTACACTAGCAGACGAAAAGTACCGGTCTGGTGAAATAACCATTGAACAGTGCCTACGGTTAACTGATCTCTGACTCGACACTGACTCAACCCAACCCAAGGAAACATAACGAAGGAAACACTTCTAAACGTGAGCCAGAGCCCACTCAAATTCCAGCAGATGAGCAGCCAAA
Organism: Stictocephala bisonia; assembly: GCA_035578905.1. Taxonomy (NCBI): domain Eukaryota; kingdom Metazoa; phylum Arthropoda; class Insecta; order Hemiptera; family Membracidae; genus Stictocephala; species Stictocephala bisonia. The sequence continues at coordinate 7,987,702 of JAQJVL010000002.1, read as the reverse complement.
TAAATATTGTAAGTAAAGGTAAAAACAAAAATTAAAACAACAATGGCTAATTTCCATCAAGGTTTCTTTAATTTCCATTACCAATTTTACAGACAGTCTATCTCCAACTTTGTCACTGATAGACTAGTACATTGGTCAAAATACTATTGGACAAAATCATTCATTTTACTTGATCTATATTTATAAAAGAGGATGTTTGTATATATATATATATATATGTTTGAAGTTTATACGCTGCCAAACCATCCAACCGATCGCCATGAAACTTTAGGACGTTGTCCTGTATACTCCCGAGATGGTTTCTGTGAAGTTTGATGCAGATCCGTCCACAGGGTCACGCCCCACGGGCTCCTAAAGATCCCATGTTATTCAAATGGAGAAGCTGAATTGTTTACAAAAAACATATGACTGTGTGGTTTAATACTTAATACTTGAGAGTTTCACATGCCATAAGCAGATTGAAGTTCTCACAACAACAGTACTGTATATGTTTTGATTTATTGTAGTTCTACATTTCACCTTGAGAGTGTAGCATGGTTTTTTTCTATAATTCTTTTTATTGCTTTATTTTGGTATGTCAATGAAAAATGAAAGGCGAGACAACGTCCGCCGGGTTCAGCTAGTAACATTATAACTCTGTTTATCATGTTTACTTAATAAACATAACTTGATAAATCGATTTACTTGATAACATCCAATCAAGTAAATAGAGGCTGATATTATTATCATCACCTCCACATCATAACTATTAGATATAACATCATACAAGTTTCTCCCCGCAAAATATTGTGGTTAAAATATATAATAAATACAAATGGGTATTAAAATTGATAACAATACAACTGCGTTTATTATTAAAAGCTTGAAAATTAACATATTTAAAGTTATAAAATCTCTTTATAAACTATATTTACCGTTATATTAGTTTTAAGATAGATTAAAACCTAATGACTTTGAAATTTCTAACTCTAGACCGAGCTACACATGGCTGACACCGCACTTAAGTGGTCTTGATTCAGTTCACTCTGTTTGAAAAGGTCAATATATTACTATTCCATATATATTATCTCAGTTACTATTTGTATGAATGATGTTCATCGTTGGAGTAAATAAATAAAAGCTATTAAAAACATTTAATCAAAATTAAAGAAGTTCTCTCAACCCCGTGCCCATCGAGGTTTCTGGTTGCTACGTGCGTAGTCCCACCTTGCACACTCCCCTTCTCCTAATTATTGTCTAGTTAACTAGAAATTTAATGTATCTTTTGGATATTTTTTCTTATTTTTAATTGTTTGATTTAACTTATTTGTGTTGACACTTTGTGTTGACTTATTTGATTTAACTTATTGGTATTATGATTAAGTCATGATATTTTAAATGAGGAAATAAAGAAAAGGAAGTGGAGACTGATATATCACACACTAAGGAAACCAAACTATATCCTTAATAATAATAATAATAAAAACATTTGAATGGACACCACTAGGCGAAAGAGTGCTTTCTTACATAAATGCTTGATCATCGACCAGTGTACGCTAGATATATGGCGTCACAAAACCCTCCCTCATCAGGGATATCAATTTAAAACAGAATGTACTATGTCACACATAAAAGAAACTCACAATTTTGACAAGAATGGCCAGACGGAAAGGAAGAAGTGATCAAAGTTGTTGCTAACAGGGGCCAGTATAAGAATCTTGTTGAAGCCTTATTCTCCAGTGGAAATTAAAGGAATTTGATCAGTGATATATTTAGCGATCCATTATGACTACTGAATAACGGAACAAGCTGTTATTCATTATTCATTGCTAAGATGCCGATCGTAGAGATATGGACGAATATGAGGGGTGAATGAGTGTGATGAGTGTAGATAAATGAGTGTAGTCATCTGAGTTCGACTCAGCTCAGAAAGGGCTATTTATTAATGGCCCAATAACCAGGGCAACTAAGGGACCTACAGCTTTACGTGTAATCCGAACCACGTAGTTTCGGTTTGATTTTCAGCTAAACTGATAAGCTTGACACTCAGTTCTCTTCCCTACACATAATCCGAACCTTGACTACCATCCAACATGGACACTCCAGACTTCTTTAGTAATGTCCAAGTCAATGGCAACCATTGAGCGGACGTCGTGTTGGTATTAAGAGGACCGAGCACGGAACCTATCGCCTACAATCTCCCAAATACTTTGTCCCCAAGTAGCTAGGTTACAGCACTGCACCACCAGTACTGATACATAGTGTATTATGCAAACCCTTTATTTTAACCTAAAAAGGATAACATCAAAGTGCCGACTGTCATTAACATAATAATTATACTAAAAATATATTTATATTTCATTCAAATGTATTCTTACTGTAACCACGTCATTGTCTGATATATTTGTATTTATATAAATGACTAACTCCCTGCTAATATTTATTTATTTTAATTCAAAATTTTATAGGCGGAAATGCAATTAAAACGATTGCCTCGGCACTGATGACGCAGTGCTCAAACCCAGCTACTTGGGGACAAAGTGTTTGAAAGATTATAGGCGATAGGTTCCATACTCGATCCTCTTAATACCGACACGGTGTCCGCTCAATGGTTGCCATCGACGTGAACACTACTTGAGAAGTCTGTTGGGTGTCCATATTGTGTGGTAGTCAAGGTTATGATCTTGTGTAGGGAAGAGAACTGAGTGTAAGACTTGTCAGTTAGCTGAAAATCAGACCTACATTACGTTGTTCGGATTCCATATAAAGCTGTAGGCTCTTAATTGCCCTGGCTGATGGCCTAAAAATAAATTGCTCTTCCTAAGGAACAGTTGTACTTAGTTAGTAACCAAACTACACTCATATCATCATTAATATTCACCTTAAAATACGCACAACGTTGTGTCGGCGTCTCATAAGTAAGAAAGCAAATACATTGAAGTTAAAGCACTGTGACATTTTGGTAACTCCGCATCGTCTTTAATTGGACTAATTTTATGTGGTACACTTCGGAAATAAGGTTTGGAATGATATATTATTATTAATATAAGGTAAAGAGACGATTTACTTTAAGTTGTTGTTTGTTATAAGTTCATAATTATTTTACTTATTTGTATAGTATATGAAATGGTAAAGATATTACTTATGTAAATATTACAGAACAAAGATATATATATATATATATATATATATATATATATATATATATATATATATATATATATATATATATATATATATATATATTATGATTGCAAGTGTCAATGATCAGTCAAGCTAATTTTGTTAATGAATTATTAATCAATATTATAATCTGTTAAAGTGCTATTGACTTTGTTATAGTATTGTAACATTTTTATAGTGTGTAAGTCCTAAGTGCGTTGGATTTTAAAGGCACTGAAAAATTGCTGCTTTGCATTAGCTTCTGCTGGCTTTCTGTCAGTGTCATTTACTCCTCTGCTAGTGTTATTCGTAGTCATGGCGGATGAGGATAACGTTAATGATGATACTCCCGCGAATGACTTAAATACCAAATTTGGATTACGCCTTCGAGGTCGGAAAGGCGCGTTGAAAAAGAAAAACGTGTATAATGTTAAGGATCACAAGTTCATTCCACGATTCTTCAAGCAACCAACATTCTGCAGTCATTGCAAGGATTTTATATGGCAAGTCAATATTTAAATAGGCAGTGAAGTAGGCATGTTTACATGTTTTTACAAAACAAGATTTATTGTCAATTAAAAATATAAACACCAGACTCTGCATGCTTGTTTCACTAATTTAGGCCTACTTCTTAATCTATAGGCCAAACTATTAAAAGTAACAGCCTGCAAATAAAATACATGTATTCACAAGAAACTATTATAAAGATAAAATTGAATTATTTAAAACGGATATCTCAATTCACAACAATTTAAAAAACATTTCCTAATTGATTAGGATATTTTAGGCTTATTCATCAACATTTCAAATTTGATTAGCAGCAAAGATCATTGCTATACTTATAAATAATAATAATAATAATAAAAAAAAACGCTAATTATGTAACTATCTGTAATTCTGAATAAGGCCTCGCATTAAACTGTTGGTTTCTATGCCTAAAAAAATTAAACTGTTTAGAGTGGTTTGAGCACAGAGATATCGGTTTTAATTAACATAGCATAAAAAAACCAATGTTCATACATTATCAAAATACAACTCCTTTTTTACCCCTTATAAGCAGATACAAAATATAAATGGAAAAGGTCTATGACCAATGTCTATTGTATGATTAGGGTTATGCTGCGGTTCCTTCTACTATAAAATACTCATAACTGAAATTGGATTAATATTTCAATGAGTTCCTGTTAATCTATGGAGGGATTGGTTAATTGTCTAGAGCGGGGTTCCTCACTAGAATTTCATGACGAGCCTTATTAATTTTCTCAAAATAATGTAAGGGCCGCAAGTACATATACATACAGTATTTTTGTGTGTTTTCTAGCTTGCATTTCGTCTGTCTCTCTCTGCTATTAATTTATTATTTAGTGCATTGAAACAAAGACGATACATTCTAAGCATTTTTATAGGTTATAAATATACGAAAGTGGTTGTCAGTACTAAGAAATTTTAAGGGCCGCATGCGAGCCATGTAGTAAGTATACTTGTTCTAGAGTTTTCACCATTATTCTCATCTTTAAACGTGACTATTCACTCTAGGTATTAACTCAAGTTCTTTTGCAAGTTCAGCATTATGTGTTTGTTTATTAATTATATTTTAACAAATGAAACAATAATGGTTCTAATTGATTATTTGTCTGAAAGTTATCATGTAGTGTTTATTTAGTAAAAAATTAATTTTAAACGTTTAGTAGTAATGCTATATATAAATTAATTTTAAATTAATATTTATTCTCTATATATACAATATTGTAGTATTTATAACTACAATCCAGATTTATAATGGATTGTTGTGACTGCATCTTAATATTTATAGTGAATTATTTTGCCTGTCTCTTATGGAAGTACAGCCTTGATTTTTGTCAATGAAAATCTTCTTACATGCACGTAGCCCTAATATATATACAAAAACACCTAAATATCACTTACATTTCTGCTTATATGACTCAACATTAGTAGAATAGGCCTAATAAGTTGATTCTCATATAGGTAATAAGTTGAAACGATTAGAAAATTGCATTTTCTTATCTTAATTTTTTTTTTATTTTAGAACTTCACAACCCAGTTCTCATGGGCCCACAGACCTGTTTATGAACTTTATATTCAATGAGTTATATATAGTCTGTATACAAGTACAGACCGTTAGCTAAGTTAAGGATTCAAGTCTTGAACTTTGCCCTCCGCAGTACTGAGCCTTGTCGGCCATATTGAGCCATGTCTAACCTTGATTGAGCCTTCTGTCTAACAATCAATTCAGTCATTTTTGAAAATCTAAACAGAGAAACAGTAACTATTGATGAGTAAAAATACCATTCATTTGAAGCCATGAGCTATTTGAAATGGCAACATTAGACAGGGATAGTCTTAGATATGTACTAAAGATCACAGTGGTCCAAGATTTTTGAGTGTGCAGAAAACTATCTATTTTTGAGTTTCCTTGGTTGCCCGCAAATGCAATTGTTGTTGAAAATGCCATATTACCAATACGCATGTTACTCTCATAGAACCAGTGTTTCTTCTTCTCCTCTACTTGTTTGGCTCAGATTGCCCTCTCTCAACTATGCCCTATGTTTCATTATAGTCTGTACAATTGAAATTTACTACAGACAAATCTCCCTCAATTGTATACGTTTTTAGAACTAGTTCAAAATCATATTTGGGATACAAGCATTAAATATTGTTTGAATAATTTTGCCCTTACTCAGTCAATGTAGGATTATTTATTCTGTAGTGATTTGCAAGCTTTTTGGCTTCACTTTTGTAATAAGTGGCTAGCTTAATTAATGTCCACTTCCAGTGAAGTATGTTTTTGTTGTATTGAGTCTGTAAATAAATCTACAAGTTATTTAGCTTATAAACTTCTCCATCATATGAGGTTTCTGATTCTTCCATTAGAACTTAATTTTTTTCTCTTTACAAACAGTACACCAACTTTCCATGAATTATTAGGTAGGAGACTTTTTGTTCATCTACCCATTGTAGGTTCCTCTTGTATTTAGCTTGTTTAACCCTGCATTTCACTTTATTTGCCTGATTTGTGTGTTTTAACTTGAATTTAAGTGTCAATTTAACCCACTTTTGAAATCTCTCATGGAACTTTTAATATTTTCATCTTTTGTGTCATAAATATTACCCATATGTTAAATTATATGATACAGGGGGTTGTAGTGTTTTTTCTTTTTTAATGTTGCCATGATAAATTAGAATCATGATATTTTTAGCTGTCCACATGTTCTAGATTATTACTGTGTCCACTAAATGTAATTTTCCTTCTAATCCTTTTATTCCATCCTTTACAAAATGTTCCCCAACAAACCTTGGATTCTTTTAATTCGCTCTATTATTCTATTCTTTTTTAATTTCTATTCCTCCCTAGATCCATTTTTCTTTTGAAGAGACCATAGTTTTTTGTAATTTATTTTTTCATCGCTCAGTGTCTAGGTTTATAGGTGGTGTCGGTAGTCGGAAATGTGCCAGCGTTACTGCTAATTACTGGATTATGCATTACAGTTTGTTATTTCCACGGATGATTTTATCAGATTGATTAGTGGCAATATTTTTGTGATACATGACATCTGGCAAGCTATTTACTCCGTTGTGACCACTCATCTGATTGCCCTTAGCAAGAGTGTTAATTCACTAAAAAAGAAATACAAATGTTATTTCAATTTCTGGCATGCCCATCTTCAGCTGAATCAAATTAGAAAAAAAAACATGTATCACAATCAGTTTGGATTAAAAGAAAAAAGACAGCTTCATATGAAATTTTATTGGTGGGCAAGTATCTATCATCTAATGGAAGAATGCCAATGCACTGAACCAAATTTCCATAAATGTTTCCAATCATGCTGCTACATTAAAAAACACATTGGTAATCATTTATCATTGGTCCATGTTTTTACCATCGCAGGCATTTTTTAAAATCCAGTTTGGAAGCTTGATAGCAACTGAATAAAACATTCAATATTTTATTTTAATTAAATATGTGTAAAAATGGGCAATTTGCGAACAATATTCTATGAAACTTTTTAATAGACTCTGGGAAAACAAAGCCACTTTTATTCCTGACATTCAAAGACACCCCAGGGATCCATTATTGGCCCACACAAGCATTGCTGTTCCATTACGTACCCCTATCTTATTTCATTAACAACTCTTAAAAATGTTTATTGTCTGTTTTATCAAAATAAGGTGACCTTAAAAACTGGAAATATTGTATCATTTCCTTGACAGACAAGAAGAGTCTTCATCATTTTACGTACACGAGAGGCCAGAAAGGCCATAACCATATATGTAGGGTGTGTGGGAGGGTTCTGCTTGTAACAATTCATATAAGTAGATATGAGTCACAGTAGCAGTCATTATTACTTTCCTAGTAAGGCCTATTTTCTGTACCTTAAAATCTCTAAACCCACCTCTACTTACTGCTTTCCAGCCGTGCAGATCGAAATTCTCTCCCAATACTAGCTGGGCCGTAGCGTGGAACAGTGTTTATGGACGAAATAATTTCTTTATCAATGATCCGTCAATATCTGTTGGTGGGATGAACCTCCCTCGTAGGGGATGGACACTCTTGAATCGGTTCCGAACTGGCGTTAGCAGATGCAATTACTGGAAGTATAAATGGAAATTGACACTAGATCAGTCGTGTGATTGTGGGGAGTCTATCCCAACAATGGATCACATAGTTACAGATTGCCCCCTGCACACTATTACAGAGGGATTGGCCAGCAAACACAGAATCAGTGAGGCAGGTCTTAGATGGCTCTATGGAGTGGACTTAGCTTTTTTTAAGTTTCAAATTATGAAAATATTCTAATTTTCTACAAATATTTTGAGTCACAGTGGTGTACTATGTTTAATATTGTTCTTATGGGATTAATCCAACATGGCAACTAACTCTGCAGATTTTTGAAAACCTGAAACAAATTGACATTTTTTTTGACCTTACAGTTGATAAACACCTAACCACATGACCAACAACATTATTTTAAATTTCTCAGTACACCATATTGGCTTTTAGGAGTAAGATATCAGATAATAATCAGATTACCTGTTATTACAGAATGTCTGTGCTATTAGTAAGTTGATGAAAATCTCCAATTTATATTAGTATTGACTCCCTTTGGCCCCATAGAGTTCCACTACAAACCTTATTACCAAGGATATTTTTGGAAGGGAAGTAAAAAAAATCAAGTATATTTGGAAGGACTTCTTTAATGTCACTTTGATTCCTTATTTACTTTTTAGATTAGTGTTTGAGCGAGGGATGTAAAAAATAAAATTTAAATGTTTTAAACAGATTGAACTTGCAATTTGTTTCCTACCACTATTGATTTTTAATTGATGAAACATACAACTTAAGAGTTTGCAGAGGCTGTCGGTCATGTTGATTTTAATCAAATAAGAAGAATGTTATTTGTGAATTTGTACTTTTTACTTATTTTTTGACCAACAGTTGAGTCTGAGGTGTCATTTTAAACGTTATCATATTGCGCATTGGGTTTGCTTTTGATATTTTCAATAAATACTCCTAGTTTTTAAAAATAGGTGAAGATAAAATCTTCAAACTAAATATTTATCAAATTTTTCTATAAAACTAATTAGATATTTGTGAAGCAATTCCAACACACAATTTCATTCTTAATCAAATGCAATTGGTTTGGAAAAAATCTGTTTAAAAATAGTTGTTTAGTTTGGATATGCGTGATTGTTCTGTTCAAAAATAACATTGTTCTTATGGGATTAAAACCAACACTTCCGACAGCCTCTGCAGACTCTTAATCTTAGTTTCAAATGTTGTGAAATTTTAATGGTGTACCTCAAGGGTCAGTTATCTGACCCCTACTTTTCAATATTCAACAATCTTTTAGCAAATATAGATTATAGAAGTAATGAAAGTTTTTTATCTGCAGATAAATTTGGCCTTACAGTAAGTTGTGATAGTAAAATTGAAGTGAAACATAATTAGTGGACTGCCCTTTGTATTAAACGATTGGTGTGCCTCAAATAACTTATCTTTATATTCTGATAAAACTTATGATTTATACTTTACCCTCAACAATAATGTTCCAACAGTTGAAGTGCTTACCCTCTAAAATTCTAAAGACATAAATTATTTCTAAAATAATACATTTCTGAAGATATAAAGTATTTTATTTATGATAATGTAGCCTTAACATAGTTTAGTTTTCATTTTTGTTATTTATTTTTAGGCTGAAATTTTGTTAAATGTTGAATGTTGACAGTGTTAATGAAATCTTTCTATTGTTTGATGACAGTGAAGTTTCTTAATCATTTGCCAATAGGCCTATAGATTTCGAAGACTCGAGGCGGGTAGCTGGCCAGACATGCGGCATGAGTTGGCGTAACTAATTAGGATATTTCGCACAACATAAACTTCAACTACGTACATCAAGGTGAAGAAGTAAATTCGTAACCTAGATATGCCATATGATATCTCTAGCTAGGATTACTCGCAGGGTTGACTGCAAAGAACAGATTAGATGTATGGAAATATACTTGGCTTGTTGTAATATTTGCCCAAACAACACGTGTGTTTTATGAGTTTCCCCACTTATGCCTGAAAATAGAACGCGTATAAATGTTACATGAACTATTGAATCCAATTTTGAGATTTGTTTTACTTCAACTTTTTGAGTAGCCTAATTTGAAATATGTCGCCTTTTTTAGTTGGCTATTTTGTGAAAATGGTGCAGCTTTCTTTCATGGTCAGTACAGTAACGTAAGGCATTCAACCTCATTTTACCAACCTCATATTATATTTCAAACTAAAAATATACGTAGGCCTACTGTGATAGTTTGACTACTGATCGATTGTTACTTCGGAAACAAGTAGGCTGCAATCGAGACGTGTGTGACCTTACCGGGAAGTAGGGAGGTGGACGTGTGAATTGGCTGTGTTACACCGATAGCCATTATCACAAGGCTGACCTCACGTGGCGGAACTGTCCACTGAGGTATTGTGATAGTATGACCACAGGCCGACTGCTACTTGTGAAACATCGACACAGTCGAGACTTGTGACCTTACCGGGGAATACGGAGGTGGACTTGAGAATTGGCTGTGTTACACCGATAGCCATTATCACAAGGCCGTCGTCACTTGGCAGAACTGTCGACTGAGGTATTGTGATAGTTAGACCACTGGCCTAATGTTACTTAGGAAACATCGACACAGTCGAGGCTTGGGACCTTACCGGGGAATACGGAGGTGGACATGTGAATTGGCCGTGTTACACCGATAGCCATTATCACAAGGCTGACCTCACGTGGTGGAACTGTCTACTGAAGTATTGTGATAGTATGACTACTGGCCGGCTGCTACAGTAGATAGTACAATACTGTACATTTAAATAAAACTTGAAAAAATATTTTTCGTGGAACAGACTCGTATAAATCAAATTTAATAAGACTAGCCGACCCGTGCGAAGCATTCGCACTGTATTCTCTTTAAATCCCTCTTAATTAAAGTGCACACAGTATAGTTAGTAAAGCATTGTTAGAGTGCAATTTAACCTAATGTAAATATGGATTAAAGAAGAAATAAAATATGTGAGTTTAAATTTAATATAATTTATTTTATAAATGTTAGGTTAAGTTATTTACAAATTACAGCATATTTACAAATTCAAAGTACCTCTTTAAACACTATGTTTGATGTGATTATGTTTGTTTTTATTTATTTAATTCACATGTTACAGCTGATCGAATAATGTAAATAAACATTTCAAGTTTAAATTACTTGCAGAATGATATAATAGGTCGTTTTTTAAAAAAACTATTGGAAAATGAGAGATTTGTATATTTTCATCAAGTAGTGGGTAAAAAAAGCTTTAAAATGACACCTCATTTATGAAAATTGGTGAAGAATTTAGGAAGTTATGGCGTACCGACAAAAAAAGTACTTTAGAAATTATAATATATATAGATGATAAGAAACGTGATTTTAATTAGAAAAACCGTAGTTATTAAAATTAGTCGTTTAATTTTTTTGGCTTATAAAAATTATATATTTGACTTTATTTTATCATTTTTTAAGGTATAAAATAACTTCACTACAGACATGCTACCTCGAATCCTACCAGGGACTGCCTTTGTTCTGCAGAAAACATTTGATTGCCAATGTTATCTCACAGCGAGCTTGGACGCTGACAAAATTGTGTTTCTCGACCATAGCTGTCCTGACAGCAACAATTGACAAAAATCGACAAAATATACTGACTTGTGTTTCACACAGAGTAAGGGCAAGCAAATAGATCACATTGAGTAAGGACGTTCAAATGTAACATCAGGAAGTCCAGGCAAACCATTTTTTCTTTGGTAGGCCTATGATATGTTTTTCCCAACATTTTTAACGATTTCTTATGTTGCAGTTATGTTTTTGTTAAGAAAATTAAAGGAAATTTAGGAAACATTAGATACCTTATCATCCCGATTGACCACTTGTTCAGTGGCATGAGACCAATCCTATCTTATAAAATCTTCTAAAATTTAGTTTATGTTTGTCAGATAGGAAGGTCACTCGAAGTGAGAGCTTGGTTGGTTGGTTGCTAATTGTATTAGGTGAAGCAGAAAAGAAGCTGGTATAGACACATTTATCTAGCAAAGAACTGTTGAGCCCTGCTATGCATATTTTAGATCTCTAATATAGGCTACTTCACAAAGAATGTTAAGAGAGTTTGAAGCCAATATATTCTGGTTAGGATCAGACAGCGTTAAGTTAAAAAATAGGAGGATTACAGGTTCTGTTTCTAGTATTATGAGAATGATGACGTGCCTTTATATGATTTCGTTCCTTAACATACACTTAGGTTTCAAACATGTAAATGTTGGGTACAGTTAAATCATACATATGTTTTTTTTTATTTTAAAATGAGAGGCCCATTTCCTCTTTAATCGTTCTCGACCTATTTCGCATAACTATTGCTCTGTGTGGGGAACTTATCAGATGCAGTTAGGGGAAGAACCAGTACATTACAAGGTGAATATTTCTGATAAAAACCACGTAAAAGTCTAGGCCATGATTCGAATCAGCGCTATCTCTAACCAGGTACAGAGTCCTGACACCTTAAACCGCTCGGCTACTGGCTTTCCCTATTTATCAAATATAAATTTAATTTCTGAAAGTTATCAAGTCAAGAATGCGGAGGCTTAAATTAAAAATGGCTCTTATTCCTCTTCTTTGAAGTCTGAAAGTTATTTAAAGCGCCATAAAGAACATTAAGCCAAATTGTGAAACACTTACCTTCACAGCACGGAGATATAAACGCACGTTCTCGTACATTATTAAAAATTGCTCAATGTGTGTAGAGTAGGGTGAAAAAAATCACTACTGGAGAAAACCGGCCCATTGCCAACTCTGTTTTCAATAATACTGTTGTTTATTGAACCCCTTCCCACCCCCCCAATAATAATGTGTTGTTTGAATTTCAAATTTCCCTTTAATATTTTACTAGCCGAGAGCACTTGCTTTGCTACGGGGTGGTTATCTACGCTTACTTACCCTTGCTTCCGTAGTTCTCTCTATAACATCATATAAATATAAAAGCTCAGCTGCTGCCATTTTCCTAGTTGTATCGCCTAAAAAATCTATTAGTCACCTTAGATATATGCAAAGTAGTGCAACCATGTCTGGATTAGTAGAAATAACCGTCAACATTTCAAAATGAAAACCAAATTATAGCTAAGCTCTTGAGTAATTATTATCTTTTTTTTATCAGGAGTTTTTATTAAATTAAATTAAACGTTACTCTTGTGAAAAAAAGGAAACGTTGAGGAGTTGTTTCTACCTCTTCGGAAAATGGATTTCGATAAATCCTTTCTTATCGGGTCTTAATGCTACGAAAGCTAGCATTTTTCCAAATTTCATAAAAAATTGTTCTGTATTTTTTAGAAGAACTCAATCAATGGAGCAGCCTTAGCTAAGGGGCTAAAGCGTTGGCTTGCCAAGCAATGTGCCCGGGTTCGATTCCCGATATGACCACGAACAGTGTTTGCCCTGCCGCTCCCGTGGTTCGGAAGTCACGAAAAGCCGTTGGTCCCCAGGTTAAGTGTTAGAGAGGGCTTCTTAGCCCTAAATTCGCTAGGAAATTAAGACAAACTTTAACTTTCAATAGTCAGTGGTTCCGGAGATTTTGTGATTGGTCAGTACATAGGTTTTTGATTTGATATAAATATCAATGCTTTGGTGTGGTGGCTAAGTCTGTCTGATAACCCTTACTCTTTAGAAAAATAAGGGGGACTTTTCACTTAATTTTATCTTAAGTAAAAACTTATAAGTTAGTTGTTTTTATAACTAAACGATCATTTCGTTACAGTACTAAACTTACAGGAAATTTTGCTATATATTTTTACAAAATCACCAATAAAAAATATAACCGATTACAGGAAATGATTTGGTCACAATATGTACATAAATTAGCTGGTAACAGTAGCACTTTTTCAGCACTGACATTTATTTTCATTTGTGAAATGTAGTTAGATCAAAAATGCTTGAAACGCCCTGTTCCCGTTTACTATTTTAGGAACTAAACATATAAAAATACTCTTGTACATAAATGCAATATTCTGTAAAGATTTAGAATCAATCCATTCAGAAAATATCGAGTTTTGTGTACACAAACATACGAAAGTTTGATTCATATATTAATAGAGTTGATACATATAGTTGTTTATACGTTTCAACTGGTAAAAAAAATAAAAAACATGATTTATCTGACAAATAATAAGGTACGTTAATCTTATTATTTGTTATATCAGATCAGGGGGCTTTAACAATGAATAAAATGATTTGTCTGATTTACTTCTATTTATCTGTTTTAATAATTCCACATAACAAACATATTACAATAAACCTTTGTGTTTTTGTTAATAAATACATTAAAACTATAAAACAATCTGAATTCCGGGACGTTTTACCACTCCGAAAACCTGCGGGACACCAAATAAAATTGGTAAAAACTGTGACGTTTAGTCACCCTAGTTTAGTGTTGAGAAAAGCGTGCTACTTGTCGGCCTTCACGCAGAGTAAACCCTGCGATCTGTAGGAGTATGCGCAGGTAAACCGTTTTTCCGTGAAGGCCAACGGCCAAAGAAACCGTATAATGTTTGTTAGGCTAAACGTTGACAACCCCGTGTAACTATTGAAGAGAAAATTACGAAGCATTTTTAACTATCATGTTTTATTTAAATTAATGTCATTTTATCCATTAAAAGCTCATTATTTGAAGGTTCCTGTGGAGAATATAGGCCTAATTTTTGTTTATTTAGACTTATTCTGTAACAATTGTAGTGTTGTCATATGTATTTTCGTGGAATACCTTGAGATTCGTGCTCCATGTTTATGGGATTTTAGCATATGGATGTTGTGTAAGAATTGTCACAGTTATTTGTCATTTGTCGAGCGGTGGACACAACTGTGTGAATTGTCACTTTGCTTTTAGTATTGTAGCTGTAGTCATTTGAATCAGCAAGTTTCTCAAATGGGTTAAAAAGTTTTTAAGTGCAGTTGATATAGTTTTAACCTTAGTTTTACTGTCAAATAAAACACAATTTTAAACCAATATTTAAAACTTTACTTGTGAGGCTTTTCAATATAGTCGGTGAGTCACGAGAAGTCCTCAGAACTCCATGTCTCTGTGACTTTGAATGCGCTGATTTCCATTGTAACAGCACAAGTCATGTATTGTACATGTCGTAATTACTAATTATGATATGTACACTACATGACTTGAGCTGTTTCAATGTAAATCAGCGCCTTCAATAACATAGAGGCATGAAGTTCAGAGGACATCTCGTGACTCGTCGACAGGACATCATCAGACTCTTCACAAAAAGTAAATATAATTTAAACTTATGTAATTATAATATGTTTTGAAATTTTAACAAACATGGCTATATGCATTTATTCGTCGAAATGTTCATTTGACATTTATCAATTCAATTAAAGTTAATTTTGTTAGTAGTTTTGAAAGTGAAATAGAATGTTGGATTGGTCCATATTATCGGTTTAAAAAGTTTTCGGATTATGCTTTATTAATGTACCATGAATCCCACGTATTTAAATATCGTGATATTGTTACATATTTTAGTAATTTTAACATTTCTTTTCAGATATTGTGTTCAGTGCAAGTGTTAATGACGCCAAAATAAAAATTCGGAAAAATCACGCTAAATAATGGAGATGTATAGTCGATAGTTTTTACCAAAAAATTGACATTTTTAATCGATTTGTTTTTCCGATTTTTACAATCGGTTATGTTGCCGTCCTCGTATGCCGCTGTATCCGATGAATGACCGCTTATAAATTATTTTGTTGTGGTGTATTTTCAACTAAATTTTCTTTGTTTCGAACATTATTTTAACTATTCTGTTGCTCTTTTTAACTGATAAGGACGTTACATAACTTACTTACGTTGTATTTTCATACTGACTGTTACTTTTTAAGTAGCGTTTGACTTTCGTCGTGCAATTTACATGTTGATATCGACAAATAAATTATTTTATTTATGGATAATTAATTAGTAAGAAAAGGACCAGTCTAAAAAAGTACAGAAACCATACAAGATATGTATCTGCAGATTCTTAGCTATTGAAATTACAAAAATTATTAATAAATTGTATCCATGAATTTGTGTAAAATTAGCTCTGTCCACTAGTGACATTAATTATTTGTTTCAAAACTTAAAAAGAGCGGACAATTTTTCAAGTATCAATCTTTTAAATCACAAATAAGATTCCAACTTTTCCCCTGCGCCTGTAAAATTTAATTGATATTTTATTCTTCGTGCATGAGCTAAGGAGCAGTTATCAGAGATGTTTCTAATTCCTAAATTACTACTCATCAATGCGTCTATAAATCATTCTATTAAATACTTCTCTTGACTGATTTAGCCTCACGGATAAAAATAAACAATGCTATTTTATAACAAAAGAGTTTGAAAAAAGTTTTGGGTGACAGAGGAGGGCTTTGAAAAATAAATGATGTAATGAAAAGCAAAGAGAAGCGGGCACAAAGGACTAATAGAATGGCGAAATGACTCCTTTGTCTGATGCGAAGTCTACATCAGCAAGTAACGGGCATTTGTCAGTAATAAACGGATACAGTGTTTGTAACTGTAGAATACTTCAAGTGCCATCTCATAACGTATACTTACTTTCTTCGTAATAAGACAGTTTATAATATATTATATTGTGTATGAAGATCAAGATCAATTGATGGTAACACCTATACCACTTTCAGGGCATATATGAGCATATGACCCACTCGCCCACCCATACACGTCAGTGGTATTGACCTACCTACCCACCCATACACGTCAGTGGTATTGGCCTACCTACCCACCCATACACGTCAGAGGTATGGACCTACCTACCCACCCATACAAGTCAGTGGTATTGATCTACCTACCCACCCATATACGTCAGTGGTATTGACCTACCTACCCACCCACACCGTCAGTAGTATGAACCACCCGCCCACCCATACACGTCAGTGGTATTGACCTACCTACCCACCCATACACGTCAGTGGTATTCGACCTACCCTACTCAACCATACCGTCAGTGGTATTGACCAACCTACCCACCCATACATGACAGTGGTATGCCTGGTATTGACCTACCTACCCACCCACACCGTCAGTAGTATGAACCACCCGCCCACCCATACACGTCAGTGGTATTGACCTACCTACCCACCCATACACGTCAGTGGTATTGACCTACCTACTCACCCATACCGTCAGTGGTATTGACCAACCTACCCACCCATACATGACAGTGGTATTGGCCTACCTACCCACCCATACACGTCAGTGGTATTGACCTACCTACCCACCCACACCGTCAGTAGTATGAACCACCCGCCCACCCATACACGTCAGTGGTATTGACCTACCTACCCACCCATACACGTCAGTGGTATTGACCTACCTACTCACCCATACCGTCAGTGGTATTGACCAACCTACCCACCCATACATGACAGTGGTATTGGCCTACCTACCCACCCATACACGTCAGTGGTATTGACCTACCTACCCACCCATACACGTCAGTGGTATTGACCTACCTACCCACCAATACACGTCAGTGGTATTGATCTACCTACCCACCCATACACGTCAGTGGTATTGACCTACCTACCCACCCATACACGTCAGTGGTATTGATCTACCCACCAACACATACACGTCAGTGGTATTGACCCACCCGCCCACCCATACACTTCAGTGGTATTGACCCACCCGCCCACCCATACACGTCAGTGGTATTGACCTACCTATCCACCCATACACGTCAGTGGTATTGACCAACCTACCCACCCAAACACGTCAGTGGCAGGACCCACCCGCCCACCCATACACGTACAGTGGTAAATCAAGGCAAAGACACTACGTACACACTCTTCTCTACGATTCATCATTTTTTTACGTCATCCTGACTTACAGATTTATGACGACAGTACAGATGCTACCCTACTGTCACTGTGGTAGAGATTACTGATTGATCACTTTCTGTTTGTGGAAAGTTAACTTTTTTTAATCATTGACTTATAATTGTCATATATTGTAATTTATGATGAGTAGTGAAAGATAAGTTGATAATATGGGTGGTGTGTGTCGTTTGGAAAATTGTTTTGAGATTAGAGATTAGTTTTTTTTGTCCAGGTTTGGAGATGATTGATAATTGGTTTGAGTTAAGTGATAATAGAATAGAGAATTTTTTGGAAAGGAGATTTGTGTTGGTATGTATGAAATATATGTAGTTTGTTGTTTGATAATAGTTATTTATTTTTTTAAAATACTACATGGAGCATATTTCATAACAATGTTGAGAAAAATTAATTTTTCTTAACCCCTTGTACATAATAGCAGAGTTTTATTGAAAAGTAACGTAATAGGTGAAGGGTACACATTTGTCATCGTTAAAAATATATAGATATTTTAAGATTTCATATTTGTTTCTTTTATTCCTGATGTCATAATACCTAAATGAATCCAACGTAATACAGAGATTGCAAGAGTGATAAAATTCATTTTTCACTTGTCCCTTAATGTTTTGGTTCAAGTTCTACCATCTTATATTTACAAGCTCAAAAAAAAAAAAAAAAAAAAGCACACCTGACCAGGACTGGGAATAAAAGATAATAATAATAATAATAATAATAATAATAATAATATAATCAAAGATAGTTTACTCTTATTATCCTATTATCCATAAACACCCATGCTTATCTTGAGCTGAACACCGACTACTCTAACAACTCACACTAAGGCTTACAAATACAAATCCTTCCAACCCACACTATTAGATCTAATATCACCCCTCTCATAAAAAAAAAAACATCTCTAATCTCAAAACAGTTTTCCAAACGACACACACCACCCATATTATCAACTTATCTTTCGCTACTATGATGTATGCATGAACACTATGTAAGACTAACATATATGGCTTTAGCAGCATATATGGTGAATATTTTACATAAAATAACAAGTAACAATATATCCTCCGCCCTCCCCCCTTCCCATGCACGTACAACTGTGGACTGCATGGAAATATAAACATCAGCCCATCTACGAAATCAAACTGACGCACGCACATACTTCTAATAAGAAGCGCAATGAATACAAATATCAATAGGAAGTATTACTACTAAGACGCCGATCGTAGAAGTATGGGCAAATATGAGGGGCGAATGAGTTTGTAGTCATTGTTACTAACCAAGGTGAACTGTTCCTTAGAAAGAGCCATTTACTAATAGCCTTATGACCAGGAACACCTATTGACCTACATCTTTACGTGGTATCCGAAGAACGTAGCATTGGTTTGATTTCCAGCTATTTACTTCTTTTCCCTACACAACATCCGAACCCTGACTACCACCCAACATAGACACCCCTGACTTCTCTAGTAGTGTCAAACCCGATAGCAACCATTGAGCAGATACTATGTTGGTATTAAGAGGACCGAGCATAGAACCTATTGTCTAAAATCTCCACAACACTATGTCCCCCTAGTGCTGTATTTTCCTGTTGTAGAAAAGACAGGACTACACTACTTGTCTAGTATATAGTGTCAAATCCGATAGCAACCATTGAGCTGATACTATGTTGGTATTAAGAGGACCGAGCATAGAACCTATTGTCTAAAATCTCCACAACACTATGTCCCCTAAGTGCTGTATTTTCCTGTTGTAGAAAAAACAGGACAATAAAGGCGTTCTCCTCTGTTCTCTGGGTAGACAGTTCGTCACTGTAGTTCTCAATTACGCCATTATTTAAGTACTAAAAGCGAATATTTTACGGTTTCATTTTATTGGACTTTTTATTTAGTTTTGAATGCTATAGTGGTTATAATAGAGTAAATATTTATTTAAATTTCGAAAAAAACACACAAAGTGAACAGAAGTAGAAATATAATTAAATATTATGAAAGTGTATAAACTTCCCGTGTAGGCTTTTTTATATAAACTTATAAATAAATTTAATTTATAAAATTTATGTTTAAATTTCTCGTGTTTATTTAATCATAATTATTTTAAAATATGGTTAAAACATTCCCATTAAGGTTTGGAAACAATATTTTATTTTTGTCCTTCACTCTAAGTCTCACGTTTGTAACCTCTTTCTCTTGATGAGTTACATTTTATTAAGTTTTGGTTAATTTGATAAACAATTATGCAAATTAAATTTATTTGTCTTATCTCAGGGTTAAATTTATGGGTAAATCGGTGAGGCTGTAAATTACAATGAATAGACTCTTGTTTGAAAAAGGTTTTTTATTACATTCTTTTACTTTCTTTGAATAGATATCTGAAGTTAAATCTTACAAAATTGAAAGTTATCTATTTAAAGCTGTTTTCTAAAAAACAAGATTAAATTATTTTATAACTAAAACTTATCTTTACGTCTCTTCTTTGTCTATTGCTCTCCACGTGGTCTCCTTCTTCATTGTAAAAAGAGTTTGTATTAAGTTTTTCACAACTATTAAAATAAAAGATCTAGACTTTATTGAATCACTTTTCTGAGCTACACATTTATCTTTTAGAATATATACGTTCACAACATTAAAAATTAGGTTTCAAACTCAAACGGTCACACGCGGTAACAAATGAAATTTGCTGGTTACATCGAAGCGGCTTGGAGACTTGCTCCTTCTGGGTCTTGAATTAAAAATGAACGATGCTTGGACGAGGCTGGCGTGGCGTCAGTCCGTTGCAATCGAGAGCGTTGGGGTCGAGACTACCTGCCGTCAACCAATAGCGTCTCTCATCTACTTTGGACTCAACCATTGCATGGTCACCCTGATACCCCTCTGGATCGCCAGATAGACTCGTCTGACGACGACTGCACATGTCTTATCTGTCTCGATAACAATGAACGGAATGTTGTTTACGTTTTGGACGACTGCAATGGGACAAATATGCCTGCCCACTTCTCTATATTTGCTGGTTATTAATTTACAATGATTTCCGAATATTATTTGAATGTTCGGTGATTATTTTAATTAAATGTATCTATTTCTTTATTAAAATAATTTATTATTTATTTAATTTAATTAATTTACTCGTCAATTTGGTGGACCTGTTACACGTTTAATGTATATAGTGCTTGCGTGTTTAAACGTAGCCTAAATTGTATGATAATTTACATTATATTCATGTTTTATTCTGCATATCATATACGGGTCTTGTAAATGGTTAACTATCCTGAATTAACCAATTAACAGTACGCATGTTAATACCTATATGTGCTTATGAAACGCGCAAATTCGATTGTTGCTAGTAACTTAACGCCTTCAAATCCTTTCATACTACACGCGCTCATAGTTGTCAAGCGGCCAGATCCAGTTCATCTCGTGGTTTGTTGATAATACGACTTTAACCGAACGCGCAACATGCCAACTAATATAAGAAAAACAGATTCGAAATTCACCGTTGTATAGTAGAGTATGTTTTAAAATAGATTTAAATCTATAAGTTGAATGGTCAGTTCAAAAAATTGTTGTTACTCTTATTCAGGAATTACTTATGATAAGCATGGCTGTAGATGTGGACGATTATGAATTAATCCCACCCAGCACAAAATGAGAGCCAGTCATATCTCGTGGGTGGGTGGGAGGATCCGTCAAGACGTATGTATCTCTTGGATCTTGGGACTTGGTGACTTTGGAGGTTAGGAATGTCTGGGTGGTGGGGGATATTTAAGTAAACACGGGAACATAATTTGGTTACGAAGATGGTATTAAATTGGAGTGAAACCGTGATACGCATGTAAGATAATAAACGAGCTAGTTGAACTAGTTCAGGTCTACACGATTCTAGGATATGGCGGCTTACCCACCCACTCTACGTTCTAATATCAGTGGAAATGGGAACAAGGGAAACGTTTGTGAAAATACAGTCATGTTTTAATGACGGGTGAAAACTATTAAACCATGCCATACAATCTGTTCGCATCCAAGTTCTGGTTGGCATCACATAGCGACTACTGACCCACCCTACCTTTTGAACTTGCGACCCACCCACCATTCGTAAATTGACCAGTATTTGTGGCTACAACCTATAATTCAACGTAACTTACGATAATAGGAAGCCCTCCTCGCTCTTACGCCATCGTAATCAATGTTTATCTAGGTTATACTTAATCAATAACGATAAAATAGTAATTACAACAAATAATTAATAAAAAACCTAACCTAAAAGACCAAAACTGTATATTTTATGGCTTATAGTAAAAACTTACCGCTGCAGTATATTTTTCATCTTGTTTCTAAAACTGGCTGCGTAACAGACGAGCCGTGAATCACCGGCGTCCTTTGATTGATTGAACCTTAACCTCTATAGATACTTACTGAGGAACAATTTCATTAATGGAATACAATCGGAGGGTATTTTATCACGACCGTTTTACATGGAAAGTACCTTAAAACTGTGGCTGCGTGATAGATGATCCGTGAATCACCGGCGTCCTTTGATTGATTGAACCTTAACCTCTATAGATACTTACTGAGGAACAATTTCATTAATGGAATACAATCGGAGGGTATTTTATCACGACCGTTTTACATGGAAAGTACCTTAAAACTGTGGCTGCGTGATAGATGATCCGTGAATCACCGGCGTCCATTGATTGATTGAACCTTTACCTCTATCGATACTTACTGAGGAACAATTTCATTAATGGAATACAATCGGGGGTTATTTTATCACGATCGTTGTACATGTAAAGTACTTTAAAACTGTCGCTGCGTGATAGATGAGTTGTGAATCACCGGCGTCCTTTATTGATTGAAGATTTACTTCTATAGCTACTTACGGAGGAACAATTAATGGAATACAATTGGAGGGCATTTTATCACGATCGTTGTACATGCAAAGTACTTTAAAACTGTGGCTGCGTGATATATGAGCTGAGAATCACCGGCGCCCTTTATTGATTGAAGATTAGTTCTATAGCTACTTACGGAGGAACAAGTAATGTAATACAATTGGAGGGCATTTTATCACGATCGTTGTACATGGAAAGTACCTTAAAACTGTGGCTGCGTGATAGATGACCTGTGAATCACCGGCGTCCTTAATTGATTGAAGATTAGTTCTATAGCTACTTACGGAGGAACAATTAATGTAATAAATCGGAGGGCATTTTATCACGATCGTTGTACATGCAAAGTACTTTAAAACTGTGGCTGCGTGATATATGAGCTGAGAATCACCGGCGCCCTTTATTGATTGAAGATTAGTTCTATAGCTACTTACGGAGGAACAATTAATGTAATACAATTGGAGGGCATTTTATCACTATCGTTGTACATGGAAAGTACCTTAAAACTGTGGCTGCGTGATTGATGAGCTGTGAATCACCGGCGTCCTTTGATTGATTGAACTTTTACCTCTATTGATACTTACTGAGGAACAATTTCATTAATGGAATACAATCGGAGGGTATTTTATCACGATCGTTTTTACATGTAAAGTACTTTAAAACTGTCGCTGCGTGATAGTTGAGCCGTGAATCACCGGCGTCCTTTGATTGATTGAACCTTTACCTCTATTGATACTTACTGAGGAACAATTTCATTAATGGAATACAATAGGAGGGTATTTTATCACGATCGTTTTTACATGTAAAGTACTTTAAAATTGTCGCTGCGTGATAGTTGAGCCGTGAATCACCGACGTCCTTTGATTGATTGAACCTTTACCTCTATTGATACTTACTGAGGAACAATTTCATTAATGGAATACAATCGGAGGGCATTTTATCACGATCGTTGTACATGGAAAGTACCTTAAAACTGTGGCTGCGTGATAGATGAGCCGTGAATCACCGGCGTCCTTTGATTGATTGAACTTTTACCTCTATTGATACTTACTGAGGAACAATTTCATTAATGGAATACAATCGGAGGGTATTTTATCACGATCGTTGTACATGTAAAGTACTTTAAAACTGTCGCTGCGTGATAGTTGAGCTGAGAATCACCGGCGTCCTTTATTGATTGAAGATTTACTTCTATTGATACTTACTGAGGAACAATTTCATTAATGGAATACAATCGGAGGGTATTTTATCACGATCGTTTTTACATGTAAAGTACTTTAAAATTGTCGCTGCGTGATAGTTAAGCCGTGAATCACCGACGTCCTTTGATTGATTGAACCTTTACCTCTATTGATACTTACTGAGGAACAATTTCATTAATGGAATACAATAGGAGGGTATTTTATCACGATCGTTTTTACATGTAAAGTACTTTAAAATTGTCGCTGCGTGATAGTTGAGCCGTGAATCACCGGCGTCCTTTGATTGATTGAACTTTTACCTCTATTGATACTTACTGAGGAACAATTTCATTAATGGAATACAGTAGGAGGGTATTTTATCACGATCGTTTTTACATGTAAAGTACTTTAAAATTGTCGCTGCGTGATAGTTGAGCCGTGAATCACCGGCGTCCTTTGATTGATTGAACTTTTACCTCTATTGATACTTACTGAGGAACAATTTCATTAATGGAATACAATCGGAGGGTATTTTATCACGATCGTTGTACATGTAAAGTACTTTAAAACTGTGGCTGCGTGATAGATGATCCGTGAATCACCGGCGTCCTTTGATTGATTGAACTTTTACCTCTATTGATACTTACTGAGGAACAATTTCATTAATGGAATACAATCGGAGGGTATTTTATCACGATCGTTTTTACATGTAAAGTACAGTACTTTAAAACTGTCGCTGCGTGATAGTTGAGCCGTGAATCACCGGCGTCCTTTGATTGATTGAACCTTTACCTCTATTGATACTTACTGAGGAACAATTTCATTAATGGAATACAATAGGAGGGTATTTTATCACGATCGTTTTTACATGTAAAGTACTTTAAAATTGTCGCTGCGTGATAGTTGAGCCGTGAATCACCGACGTCCTTTGATTGATTGAACCTTTACCTCTATTGATACTTACTGAGGAACAATTTCATTAATGGAATACAATCGGAGGGCATTTTATCACGATCGTTGTACATGGAAAGTACCTTAAAACTGTAGCTGCGTGATAAATGAGCTGAGAATCACCGGCGTCCTTTATTGATTGAAGATTTACTTCTATTGATACTTACTGAGGAACAATTTCATTAATGGAATACAATTGGAGGGTATTTTATCACGATCGTTTTTACATGTAAAGTACTTTAAAACTGTCGCTGCGTGATAGTTGAGCCGTGAATTACCGGCGTCCTTTGATTGATTGAACCTTTACCTCTATTGATACTTACTGAGGAACAATTTCATTAATGGAATACAATCGGAGGGTATTTTATCACGATCGTTTTTACATGTAAAGTACTTTAAAATTGTCGCTGCGTGATAGTTGAGCCGTGAATCACCGACGTCCTTTGATTGATTGAACCTTTACCTCTATTGATACTTACTGAGGAACAATTTCATTAATGGAATACAATAGGAGGGTATTTTATCACGATCGTTTTTACATGTAAAGTACTTTAAAATTGTCGCTGCGTGATAGTTGAGCCGTGAATCACCGGCGTCCTTTGATTGATTGAACTTTTACCTCTATTGATACTTACTGAGGAACAATTTCATTAATGGAATACAATCGGAGGGTATTTTATCACGATCGTTGTACATGTAAAGTACTTTAAAACTGTGGCTGCGTGATAGATGATCCGTGAATCACCGGCGTCCTTTGATTGATTGAACTTTTACCTCTATTGATACTTACTGAGGAACAATTTCATTAATGGAATACAATAGGAGGGTATTTTATCACGATCGTTTTTACATGTAAAGTACAGTACTTTAAAACTGTCGCTGCGTGATAGTTGAGCCGTGAATCACCGGCGTCCTTTGATTGGGTGAACCTTTACCTCTATCGATACTTACTGAGGAATAATTTCATTAATGGAATACAATCGGAGGGCATTTTATCACGATCGTTGTACATGGAAAGTACTTTAAAACTGTGGCTGCGTGATATATGAGCTGAGAATCACCGGCGTCCTTTATTGATTGAAGATTTACTTCTATAGCTACTTACGGAGGAACAATTAATGTAATATAATCGGAGGGCATTTTATCACTATCGTTGTACATGGAAAGTACCTTAAAACTGTGGGGCTGCATGATTGCTGAGCCGTGAATCACCGACGTCCTTTGATTTATTGAACCTTTACCTCTATTGATACTTACTGAGGAACAATTAATGTAATATAATCGGAGGATATTTTATCACGATTATTGTACATGGAAAGTACCTTAAAACTGTGGCTGTGTGATAGATGATCCGTGAATCACCGGCGTCCTTTGATTGATTGAACCTTTACCTCTATCGATACTTACTGAGGAACAATTTCATTAATGGAATACAATCTGAGGGTATTTTATCACGCTCGTTGTACATGGAAAGTACTTTAAAACTGTGGCTGCGTGATTGATGAGCTGTGAATCACCGGTGTCCTTTATTGATTGAAGATTTACCTCTATAGCTACTTCCGGAGGAACAAATAATGGAATACAATCGGAGGGCATTTTATCACGAACGTTGTACATGGAAAGAACTTTAAAACTGTGGCTGCGTGATAGATGAGCCGTGAATCACCGGCGTCCTTTGATTTATTGAATACCTGAATTGACCTTTGATCCGATTGTATACCTCTATAGCTGCTTACGGAGGAACAATTAATGGAATACAATCGGAGGGTATTTTATCACGATCGTTGTACATGGAAAGTACTTAAGTTACTTACGGTGGGGTAATTTCATTTAATGGAATAACAATAATAGAATCGGGGGGTATTTTTCCGATCTTTGTTCATAGAAACAATACTTTAGTTCGATATTCACATGATAACCCGTTGCTGCATCGTATGTATTGCCCTCTAGCATCATTTTCTCCAGCAAATTTTCCTGAATCAGAAGAACATTTTTACCTTCTGACAAATATTTCGTTTAAATTTCATTTTTGACTTACTAAATATGTGTTAGTATATACTGTGAAAGTTATTTTGGTGAAATAGAAGCGACCGATGAATAGTCAAACGAGTTTTTTTTTCACCGGAAAACAATAAACTCACAAAATCTACGTTTCATTGTAGGGATAGTTTTTAACTATATCATATATATCTGGCGTTTAATTTACTAGAGTATAGATATACTTCTTGGACAGGGCGACAGTCTGGACTATACAGTAACTCGTACTGCTGAGTAAAACGTTGGAAATCACAAGTAATTTAGTACTAGTATAAATACAAGTAATTAAGGTTGACATTTTTATTTCCTCTGTCAAAACTGGTTGTCTGCTTGTCGAAAAATGAGGTTTGAAAATAGCAGATTTAGTTATATCGATGTTAAAGATAAGTATGATATATTTTCAGGTGAAATGTACTGTGTATTTTCAAGTAGTTCCTTTGTGCAAACCGCACGTGTTGGCTGAGTGGAAGTCGCATTGTTCTATTGTCTCATTGAAGCAGTCGAAGCTTTACTTAATCAAATTTAATTATCATGTTCTAAAGCTTCCTATTTTTAGAGTGTTTCTATTGGAAATTAAATAAAAATCCAAGAATTTAAAGTTACTTTAATTTTGAATAAAGAGTGAACGGGTAGCTAAGCCCGCACTAAACCCCTGCTTCTTACGGACGAGATCCTCGCACAGAGCTCAGAATAAGAATTATGTTCCTGCAATAGTGAAAAATGAGTTTTATGAAGTTGAACATCTTTATATAATAGGCTTAACTATCGCACTGTACAAATTAGCACTGTAACAAGTCTTGAAACGCTCGGAGAATGAAGTTCCTGTTGAAACTTTTTTTGTCTCTCAAATCAGTAGAGTCTGAGGAAAGTTGTGAGCGGACAACTAACTCAGCCTCACTACTTAAATTCATATCTCCCACTCAGATTGCTCACGAACTACTGGGAGTAGAACGTTCATATTGGTATGAGTATACTTAGTGCAGCAAGCACTTTAGTATGCTTCTGTGATCACTCAAATTGGTCGAGTTAGAGGTAAATTGTGAGTGGTCAACTAACTTGGCCTCACTACTTAAATTCATTTCTCCCACTCAGATATCCATTACTCACGAACTACTGGGAGTAGAACGTTCATATTGGTATGAGTATACTTAGTGCAGCAAGCACTTTAGTATGCTTCTGTGATCACTCAAATTGGTCGAGTTAGAGGTAAATTGTGAGTGGTCAACTAACTTTGCCTCACTACTTAAATTCATTTCTCCCACTCAGATTGCTCACGAACTACTGGGAGTAGAACGTTCATATTGGTCTGAGTATACTTAGTGCAGCAAGCACTTTAGTATGCTTCTGTGATCACTCAAATTGGTCGAGTTAGAGGTAAATTGTGAGTGGTCAACTAACTTGGCCTCACTACTTAAATTCATTTCTCCCACTCAGATATCCATTACTCACGAACTACTGGGAGTAGAACGTTCATATTGGTATGAGTATACTTAGTGCAGCAAGCACTTTAGTATGCTTCTGTGATCACTCAAATTGGTCGAGTTAGAGGTAAATTGTGAGTGGTCAACTAACTTGGCCTCACTACTTAAATTCATTTCTCCCACTCAGATATCCATTACTCACGAACTACTGGGAGTAGAACGTTCATATTGGTATGAGTATACTTAGTGCAGCAAGCACTTTAGTATGCTTCTGTGATCACTCAAATTGGTCGAGTTAGAGGTAAATTGTGAGCGGTCAACTAACTTGGCCTCACTACTTAAATTCATTTCTCCCACTCAGATATCCATTACTCACGAACTACTGGGAGTAGAACGTTCATATTGGTCTGAGTATACTTGGTGCAGCAAGCACTTTAGTATGCTTCTGTGATCACTCAAATTGGTCGAGTTAGAGGTAAATTGTGAGTGGTCAACTAACTTGGCCTCACTACTTAAATTCATTTCTCCCACTCAGATATCCATTACTCACGAACTACTGGGAGTAGAACGTTCATATTGGTCTGAGTATACTTGGTGCAGCAAGCACTTTAGTATGCTTCTGTGATCACTCAAATTGGTCGAGTTAGAGGTAAATTGTGAGCGGTCAACTAACTTGGCCTCACTACTTAAATTCATTTCTCCCACTCAGATATCCATTACTCACGAACTACTGGGAGTAGAACGTTCATATTGGTCTGAGTATACTTGGTGCAGGAAGTGCTTTAATATGCTTCTGTGATACTCAAATTGGTCGAGTTAGAGGTAAATTGTGAGCGGTCAACTAACTTAAATTCATTTCTCCCACTCAGATATCCATCACTCACGAACTACTGGGAGTAGAACGTTCATATTGGTCTGAGTATACTTGGTGCTGGAAGTGCTTTAATATGCTTCTGTGATACTCAAATTGGTCTGAGGAAAGTTATGAGAAGACAACTTACAAGGTCTCATTAGTCACACTCATTTATCCCTCTCAGTTGTCCATTCTTTACGAACTACTTGACGTACAAGAGGGGTTAGGACATACGGGGTCCAGGGGAAGGGATCACTTGGCTTGGTTAAATTTAAACACATTTTTATGTAGAGTGGAATGACCTTGGTCAGTTTGTTTTCATCAGAGTACATTTTTACGAGTATACTACACGTTCGCCGTAGATAATACTGGACTTACCTTGTATAAAATCCTACATTAACTAAATTTTATATTGTTGTTCGACGCCTTAAAAGTGAATTAAAAAATACATAACTTACTCTTGTTGTATTGTCAACCAGCTACTTGTGAACTTCGTTTTGTAGGGATTGTAAAATGTAAATTCTGTTCTCGCCTGTCCTCTTTGTGGTCACCACCCGTATGTCTCCAAGGCATCCGTGTTAGGTGGTGGTCAAGGTTCAGATGTCTTGTAAGGGAGAGAACTGATCATAAGACTTGTTGGTTAGCAGTAAATCACACTTATACTACGTGATTAAGTTCTAAGATAAGCTGTAGGTTCCTTAGTTAACTGTTATGAATGGTCATTTCTAAGGTTAATGGACCTACGTAACAATGACTACACTCATAATTAATTCGCAACCTAAATTCGCCGATTTCTGTAAGAATGAAATGCTTCCAATTACACGAAGATCAGAAACAAGCAACATGTTTTATGTCTTCATCTCCATCCTGTTTTATTGATAATGAATCAAATGAATTTGTCGTCAGATACTACATTTTGTAAGAACATTACCTTTGAATATAGGAGTCGTGTTACCAAGCAAGTCGGATCATGTGCGGTGGAAGTGGATTTACAATACGTTGAATGCAGTAATTCGTTACATGTACAATAATAGAAGTAGTTAATCAGTTTATTCAACAATCACTCTTAGCGCGTTCAATGCAATGTTTGTCTAACTTTATTGTCGTCAGTAAATGCGGTTTATTACCCGTTACTAGTGAGATTTAGTCACGTCGCTGCTCCTATTGTTGGTTAATTACTAACTTTTCCGGACCTCGTTAATCCGAACAGGTATAACCATTACGCCATGTTTAGGTACTAGTGCGCTTACGTTTTGTAAATTGATTGCAGTAACTACGAAAATGAGACAATGGAAGTACAACAGAAGGTGGGGAAGTCCTTCAATAATCACATAGAATACAGTGTCGTCTTTAAAACTGACTAATTTGAATGTTAGAGTATATGGGGTGGAAAAAGATATGGAAACGCTTTGATATTTTTAAAGCGAGATAATGCAGACTCATGATATGATCCACAAAGCAGTAGGCCTATACCAGTGTTTCCAAGATTTCATTACACTTTTCGTTTATTTTTCATTTAGGGTATGTCCCATTCAGGGGTCGCTTGAAATTATTCAATAGAAGCATAGCTTGGGTTTGGTATAAAATTAAAGTTCTATTAAAGAGACATTAAACGCCGCAAACCGGATTTCAAAACCTGCATTCTGTCCAGAGTTATGACCATTTACATTGTAGACAAAATTTTACAACTGCAGCTTTTTATGACGGGTTAGCCCAAAGATATTCGGAGCTCACTTTGAATGTCTGTTCTAAAAAGATAAGACATAAACATGTTTCTGCAATGCTAATTTTGTTTTGTTATTTTGTTATGGGTTGTATCACATTATTACCTTCACCGTCCTTGGTCTCAGCTACGGAATTCAAATGGCCATAACTCCGGAAAGGGTAAAATTTTTCGGCCTTTATTATTTTTTGGCCACCCTTTAATTGTATATCAAACTTAAACTATGCTTCTATTGAAGCATTCCTACCAACTTCCGAATGGGGCTTACCTACCCTTCATTATATAAATAAATAAAAAGTATAATAAAATCTTGGTAACAATGGTATGCAGCTTTGTGCAACATTTCCTGTGTCATCTTACTTTAAAAATATCCAAGCGTTTCCACATTTCCCCCCGGCCATCGATATAAAAACGTGCTATAACATGCAGTACTTGCTATCGAATGCAAATTTTCAAAATTGCTGACTGGTGTATGAACTTGTTTGTTCTGACGACATCAAGGTGCTGATGATATAAAAAGGTGGGGTCTCAATAATTAAATAAGGGTTAAGTGTTGAACACGGACCAGTGC
Organism: Stictocephala bisonia; assembly: GCA_035578905.1. Lineage (NCBI taxonomy): Eukaryota > Metazoa > Arthropoda > Insecta > Hemiptera > Membracidae > Stictocephala > Stictocephala bisonia. Next base: position 7,956,473 of record JAQJVL010000002.1, on the reverse strand, counting down.
TGAGCGTGGGTATCAGCAGCTGGCTCATCTGAATTTTACGATCATTTGCTCAAGTTTCTGAAACGTTCTTTCATTTAGACTTCATTTGAGGTCAGCGAAATTGCAGTTTTTTTGTTTTTTGTGTACGTTTTAAAACGTTATTTACGTGCCCCATCATATAAAAGTTTTAGGTTATGGGGAAGTTTATCTCTTAACTACCCAACTGATACTGCGTACTTATAACCACACATTTTAATAACATTTATTAATTAAAAATGTTAAAGCTCACTATACTAAAAAAACAAAATCATCAAACAGGTTAATAGTTCAGAGAACATTGTAGCCTTAAGTAAGTTTCAAGGGCAACGTTTGGTGCTGTAACTATCCCTTTTAGGTTAAAATAAATGGATCGCATAATACACTATGTGTCGGCACTAGTGGCACAGTGCTGTAACCCAGCTACTTGGGATATTGTAGGCAATAGGTTCTTTGCTCGCTCTTAATACCAACACAGCATCCTCTCAATGATTGCCATCGACGTGGACACCAACAGAGAAGTCTGAGGTGTCCGTATTGGGCAGTAGTCAGTCTCTAGATTTTGTGTAGGAAAGAGAACTGAGTATCAGGCTTGTAAATTGGCAGAAAATCAGACCAATACTACATGGTTCGGATTCCACGTAAAACTGTTGGTTTGTTATTTGCCATTGGGCTTTTAATAAACGACCCTCTCTGAGCATAAATTAATTTAATACAGTAAATTATATTGTAACAAAAACATACATATTGTTTTGGGGTTATTTGGAAGAGAGGACTTTATAGTCCTAACTTCTCCCCTAACAAAGACAATTTTCATTTCATTTGTCGAACTCAGTTAATAACTAGACTACATAGATCAGCCTACACTAAATGATCATGTAATCATTTATATTCGCTTTAAAAATACGCAGAGTTGTGTCGGCGTCTCATATGTGAGAAGAAACTTAGAATTAATAAATACAACACTGTTTTGTATTAATAAATTTACATCAAAAGAAAGTAATGAAAACAAAGATATTCTCACGCATTTTTTCCCCTCACAAAGTAATATGAATGTTATATAGTCATTATTTATTATTATGAAGTTACGTTATAAAACTACTTGACTTTACGCGGGGGCGAGTAAGTGATGAGTGATATTTTGGTTTGACTCGTGAAATATGATATAAATTTATAAAGTAAATAAATAGCCTATGATAAATGAAAAGCCGGGGGTTATTTGATTTTCAGCATAAAGATAAAACGAATAGAGCCATAGAGATAAAAAGATCAATCCTTACTTTACAACCCTCAGCCGTAAATAAATATCAAGAAATCTGTGTGCGAGATATAGTAGGCCATTTGGTGAAATGTCCTGGTCCTTTACGTTAACCACATATCTGTGGTAACTTGAGTGAGGGGTTGTGAATAGCCGCCGAGGGAGAGGGATTTTCCCGCCACTTCCTCATCATTCAAATGTAGTTCACCCTTTGTTGCCAGTTCACGTGCTTCTCTGAATGCCTTTCATCCAATATAAAATGAGAGGCCAAAACCCATCTATTCGCGTTTTTGCCCTTTTTATATAGGCGGCCATTTGAATAGTAGCCGCTTTTTCACTTTCGTAAACACGTAAAAATGTAAATACGTAACTATGCACGATTAAAAAAAGAAAATGGTTCTCTTAAAATAAAGGCAGATATTTTATTATATTTATGTTTATTATAAAATAAACATGTATACAGGGTGGAAAAAATATGGAAACGCTTTCACAAATTTTCTATGACTCCAATGGTAAAATTGAAATCTTGCATATCATTATGGTTACAAAGAACACACTTTTTGACGCCATTAGCGACATTTAATCTTTTCAGGGGGACGGCCACGTGCTGTTGAACAAAAATCTTTTAATGTAAGCCTAGGTCAAGTTTGGCATCAAATTAAAGGTATATTCAATATAAATTAATTGCCGCAAACTGGACTTCGAAAGGTCTATCCTTTTCAGAGTAGCGGTCATTTGAATTTTAAAGTAACTAATTTGAACAATCATTCTTCAAGCTCTTATCTTACTGGATATATTTAATGTTATAGATAAAAACATATAGGTTTATATAATCAATGATAAAAAAACACCAGTAAATAATTTTAAATTTTGTTAGGCCTTTCGGTAACAAAGTTACCAAAAACATATGCTCAAAAGACATTTGTCTGCTAAGTTTTGAACGTATGCTAAAATAAAACGTGTATCCGTTAAATTTTGAGCATATACTCTAAGGAAATTTACCTGTTAAGTTTTGAACGTATGCTAAAAGGAAATGTGTATCCGTTTAGTTTTGAGCATAAGGACATTTTCTCGCTAAGATTAGAACGTATGCTAAAAGGAAATGTGTATCCCTTAAGTTTTGAGCATATGCTCTAAAGACATTTTCCCGCTAAGATTAGAACGTATGCTAAAAGGAAATGTGTATCCGTTTAGTTTTGAACATATGCTCTAAGGACATTTTCCCGCTAAGATTAGAACGTATGCTAAAAGGAAATGTGTATCCGTTTAGTTTTGAGCATATGCTCTAAGGACATTTTCTCGCTAAGATTAGAACGTATGCTAAAAGGAAATTTGCCTGCACAACCTCAACAAACTCAGTGACGCTTTATATCGCATTGTAATATAAATTCGTATTCATTTTTATGGCCAATAATCGCTCAGTAATCCTACATGCGGTTTTTTACTCACAACTAGTGCTTTGCTGAAGTCATTAGTGTATGCCTTTTTTATTTTCGAACCAATGTAATCAGTTGATCAATTCAACAGAAGGGGAAGGGGGGGGGGCAGAAAAGGGAATACAAGTTAAACAACCCTAGTTTTTGCATGTTTGTTCAGAGTTTTCAGATAATTTTGTTTGTTTCCAATACTATTCTGATAAAGAACTTTTCTTGTTAAATGTGGGTGAAGAGGATTGTACTAGTTTTATCTTATTTTGAAAAGAGGGCAATACGTTTAACCCTCTAAACAATGTCAGAATATCTATTGCAGTATGTGTATAATAATATTAATAATTGTATAATTTATTTAATCAGAGTACATTTTTCACCCTATATCAAATAAATTTTATAAATTTAGGATCACGAAGTAAATTTAAAATATGTCGTTTTCTAATTAGTGTTCTCAACTGGACTGAAGAGGCAAACATGTTAAAGTTCTTGATGTCGGATAAAAAAGTATGCAGGGTATAAAAATATTTTTATTCATAAAAAATTGACAATAATTGTGAATGTTTTCGTTGAAGCTCATATCTCTTACGTTGAACATTATCTAAAAAGTGACGAAGTCCATTGAACATTTACTGAAAGCTTGGATGAAAGTGTTTGTGATTATGTACAGTCCTGGATCATGAAGCACTTAAGTGGAAACACACATTATGATATGACAAGTTAATGGATATCTAGCAGCTTTGAACATATGGCGTTCTACTTAAGTTTGTCATGTCTTTGTTTTTTCTTTTTTTTCAGAAATAGGTACATATTAAAACCAGTTTAATGGAGAAAAGAAACTGATGAATATGGCAGTTTTTAAATTCTACTAAAGACAATCATTTTTTGAGAACGTTGTCAATTTTTTTAGGAAACATACTGTAGTGTAAAAAAACGAAAAAAAGAAAAGTACAGTTATGGCTGTAATGTAACACATCGTTGTTTAGTTCACAGTTTTACATTTTTTTCAGTAGGCCTACATATTTTAAGCCCTCACAGCTTCCTGGAGAGTAAATATTAAAATCCTATTTGACTTTGTACTATTCACACTAAATCACAAAAACATTTAACCAGCGAAATAAATTTATGAATGTTATTTGAATTAACATGATTTAGATTAACTGCACTTAGAATAAATAAATGAATGCTCTTTGATTTCCCGCAATTTTCGATTACTCACCAGTCGAAAAAAAACATATAGCGACTCTTCTTACCCTTATTTCGGAACATTTTGTATCAGTTTACTGCATGTAAAGCGGAAACGTGTTTGCTTCAGTTTTCTTTTCTTTAGCAAACAATTAATCAGCTCGGCCTTCACCTACCATCAAGTTTAGCCATCAATAATGCGCTGCCTCTGACGGAGACAGTTCTTGGTAACGTATTGATGACGTCATTATGCGGTCGTTGGACCTGTCATCACTACAATACCAAACTTATGTTTCCTGGTAGTTGATATTCATTGTTACGTCACAAGACCTATTTATTTAACGCTATCAGTACTATGCTATGGTGGACTAAGAAATGACATCCATCTACACAGTGTTCCGTAATCATTGGAAAATATTATATAACGTGAATTTTTGAATAAAAATAATTTTTTCCATTTGCAAAACTTGGCCTGAAGCTTTCTTTTCTCTACAGAGTTAGGGAAGTTTAAAAATGTTGAAAAAAAACTTATTAGTAACTTATGAACTGTTAGGTTGAGTCGGTTAGGATTTGGTTTAAATGATATGATAACAAAGTTGTCCGGGAAAATGTTACTTCAAAAATGATTGTGTAATGTTAGAAATTATATTTACAATAGTGAATGTCCCGACTTCACATGAGCACGGTTATTGGTGCTTGCGTGAATATCTTATGTGTGGTGTTGCCAAGAGTACAATGTGTCAGGCAGTATATAACAAATTATAAAACATACAAAAAACAAAAATGTGTAGGGCAGTATAGATAAAAAAGACCGTGTTAAGAAAATATTTAATTGCTTACATATTCTAACAAGTAGGTTTTAATAATCTCGAAATATGATTTTTTAATTTTTTTATTTATTCATAATACGCCGATCGTCAAGACATGGGCGAATATGGATTTCGAATGAGTGTGATGAGTGTAGATGAGCGAATGTAGTCATTGTTACAAACTAAGGCCGACTATTCCTCGGAAAGTGTCATTAATTAATACCCCAATGATAAATGAACAGCCGGTGGTTATCAGCTGATCCTTCTCAAAATGTATTGACTCTGATTGGGATCGAACTGAGAACCTTTAGCACATGAAGCTGGGATTGATAGAGCACCAAACTGTGCTATGTTTACGGCTGGCTAATATCGTCTTGTCATTGTTCATAACATTTCGAGCCTCCTCATAGTTCCAGCAATTGCTGTAAGAGCGCTCTGAAGTCAACGCGGGCGATTCAATTAATAGACTATGTTTTTTTTAAATAAAAAATCTGTGCTAAGTAATTCTGTCCATTAAGTACGGGTAACTGTTTATTTTAGTTTATAAATATACCGTTCGAAAACTAAGCGATATAGTTAAAATGATCACGTAATAAATGTCTCATTAAATTTACCAATAACAATAATGAAATTGTAATGAAGTTATAATTACAAGTGCCTTCACAGACGATTGGGACTTAATTACTATGGAGACTTAGCGATAAAAAGCAAAAGTTTATGGATTGTTTGGAAAATATTATATTGTTTTGCAATCTTACAGCTCTTTAGAAGAGAGAGTTATAAATACAAAAATTTATAAATATTTCCGCCGAGTTACCTTGGGCGGGAGACGTCAGAATAGATTCCCCGGTCCACAGATATTTATGAAACTACCAGTTAATTAGTTGAACATATCTCTTTTGAACAATTAAACTATCATACAACAACTCTATTTGTTTGAGATAGAAAGTGCATTGTAAAGTAAATAATAGTACTATGAATTGCATTTTTATGAAATGTTTAATGGGTGTTAAAAAGTGTGATATATTTTGTTTGAAAACAAATTAATTGTACTACTATAACGTAAAATTAAGTTGGTAGATTATGTAAGGTATTTTTTGCCACCAAAGGGCTTATGAAATAACTCAACACAAAAATAAACGGAACATACAGCTTATCTTTTATTAGTAACATCCATAAAAGATTTATATAATCTGGGAATCAATTATGTGTGGTAGAAAGGGATGTCTTGGAGGAATCTTGTATATTTTAAACTGTAATTTACAGTATTTCTGTTAAATATTAGACAGTGCTTTGGTGATTGACGCTTCATTACAAAACAAGGTATCCAAGTTCTGTTTAAGGGGACTTTAAACAGAACTAAAATACTACTACTTATTAAGGTAACCAAAAAGAAAATATTTCCAACCGTTAAGTTATTGTGTACAAAAACCTATTTTTAGGTGTTTCCAAAAAACATTTTTAACATGCGTTAAAGGTAAAGTTATAATACAAAACTTTGTAAAAATATTAAAAGCTGCCTAACGTATGTAGTTTTAGCGAAAAACTTACAGTCATACAAATCGTAAAAGACACCACTCCTAATTTGTAGGGTTTTTAAACTTTCACTAAACATTTTCAAATAGGACGATATGGAGTGTAACCACTCATTATAAAGCCATAGTAATGCCCAATAATTTGACATAAAATATTTTAAAATTTGCGTACTAGTTGTGAGGTTATGATTTAAATAGTCATTTTTATTCTAGTACAAATTACATCTATTTAGTGACTAAACGGTTGGTGTGTTTTCAAAACATTACATTTTTAATAACTTTTATTCGAGGTAACTACAAGGTATAAGTTGCAATTTGAATATTTTGAGTTTGGATGAGGGGGTTGTGGGTAAAACCCATTTTTGGAAATATTTTCTTTTTAGTTCCCATTAAGTAACAACATTTCATTTAAACAGAACGTTTCTAATTTGTTCGTCAATGAAGCCACAAATGTGGCAAGTTTTCAAATTAACACCCTATATAGGCACTGAATTGTTAAAATTTATTTAAAATGTTGGTTTAAAAACGAGAAAATCTAATTTTATCATCAAATGCTACATTCACATTGCCTTAAATGTACTTTAAAACCGAAATTTACAGTGTATGAAGACAATCCCAACTGAATAGTTTACGGTGAACCTCGAGAAAAAGTAACTTTACCTATTCCTATTTAATAGGGTATTTCAAAGTCATATCAAACAAAACCTCAGAACTCCAAACGCCACAGCCTGACCACTTGCATCCTTTCATCCAAGGGCTGTTTCAGAACAAAGGTTGAGATAGACTGATTATTCCTCTACATATTGTGTGTAAGACTATCAACACGTTTACTTGTTAATACGCGTGTTCCGCCTGAACATGGCATGCGTAACACATTCGAAACGTCACCACTCGTGATTATAAGCAAGTACAAGTTTATGTTCATAAAGTTAATAAATATACATTATTATTCTAACGATGATGTTTAATAATCTGCTATTTTTATCTCATCTATTTGATTGTAAAATCCCTGCAGAATTTTAAAATTTGATTGTAGCTTAAATCACATACTCTAAAAGTTTTTAATATTATATTATTTGTTAAGAAGATAATAATAATAATAATATTCCCAAAGCTAGTAAGAAAATAATTGTTGTGGCTCAAATTCGTATTCAACTATTTCCGTAAAATCCCTAAAACAATGTTTGGAAAAAAATAAGGACCATTAAAAAATCTTTTATCTTAAAAATTTTTCGGGGTTTTTACATTAAAATTGCTTTGTTATAAAAATTAGTGAAACCAACAATAATGTTCATAAAATAATAATAGTTATAACGTTTTATTTATTTTTAATAATTATATGTTTAGCGTTTAAGTAAATACAAAAAACTAAATATGATAATGTAAATTTAACAAGTAGATTAAATCATGATGTGTTGTGAAAATAATAGTAACAGAAAAATTTAACTTAGGTTCAGCGTATCATATTGTATTTTGTTTTGATAAAATGTTCATAGTTTATGTAGAATGAAGGTGCGAGGGAGCTGCACTTAGTGGTAGAAATAAGACAGAGAACTACTCCTTCCCAACTATGAATCTGAAAACCAGGATGAAGGAAGGCTACGTTCTAGGGGTGAAATAGCAAGCCTCGCCCACTACGTCACTAGCAGCAGGCACCATTGATTGGTTTGATTAAAACTAACGAATCAAACAGAACTATTAAATTAAATCATTATTTAGTATTTAAATAACATTAAATAATAATAACACAATGAATAATAATGTAAACAATAACTAGCAATGAAACAAACTTGTACAGTACGTTACAGTTATTTTTTTCACTGTTGAGTAAGTTGAACACTTGAAGGTGGAATTTAGTCACGCCCGTTATGGACAGCAGCTCAGTGGTGACATGATTCTCCTCCGCTGCTTGAACCCTTACATGCGCTAAATATAACACGCATGTCGTTTATTGTCCGGCCCAATTATGGTCGCTGTGTTTATATTTAAATTTATTTCATAAACAGTACTGAAGAAGAAGCATGAACAATTTGAGTTTTCAATTAAGTTTTTATGTCTGGTTTGTTTCTACAAACATGTTTTTGTCCCATTTTTACTATGCATATTCTTGTACCACATCCTTCTCTAGATACATTTTTAGATATCCTAGTTTTTTCTGTTTTGTTTGTTTGTTTTTTATTTATTTGTTATTGTTATTTTTTATGGTTAGTAGGATTTGCTTTTGTACCTGGGACGTGTGATTCACATTACTTATTTATAATTCCATTCTTATGTGAAACACATACATATTTTTCATTGAATACGGAATTTAAATACTTACTTTCAGCAATATCTTTTTTGGAAAGTAATAATTTGAATAATATTTACTCAGATTACATTTCTACACAAGGATATTGCACGAAAAGGCATTAATGAATGTACAAATAAATTCTGTCTGACGTAGAAACATTCTAGAGTACGTTTAGGTCTCGTATTTCAAGTTATTGTGCCCTTGTGATTATCTCGACTACAAAAGTTCACATCGATCGCCTCCCCTCCCTCTCCCTAGTAATACTAGTAATCCAAAAAGGTTGGATTGCGATGGAGCTACGTAGTCGTTAGTTAGCGACCTTCAGAGTTCAGTAGAAACTGGGGCATTGTTTCAATGTCCCTGCCATGCCCCTCCGTCCCCGACCTTACTCAAACATATGTGTTTGTTTTCTCACAGTTACGGACCTGCTGCCTTCCAGTGGTTAAATCAGATCAGATGACGTATATTGTGTTGGTGTTGTTGATTTCATATCATTTGACATCATTTGATCTCATTTATCAAAATCAATTACTATCGTAGGGTACTTTAATGCAATGAGTTTTGTATAGTCGTGACAACGGGTCTACCTCTCACATAGTGTTAATGACATGTTTGAACGAAGTTCACTAATTTTACTTAAATTAGGAACCTTAAAATTGTATAGTTTTAAGACATTTCTATTATGAATATCGCGAAAACAAGATGTTATATAATTTTCAAATTGAAACCTCACTAGCAAGTGCCCATGGCACACAGGCCTGTGCTTGACTGAAGTACTCACCATCAGCTCAGTTGTGGATTCGAACCTTGAACTTCTCAGACCAGTCACACCGGCAACTAAATTGCATGGTCAGAGGTTTGGCCTTGGTTTAGTGATGAGAGATATTTTCCTCGTTTATGAATTAAAGAGTATTTTGTACTGAAGAGTTTTTAGATTTAGAAATGTTTTGCAAGACTAACGATTTGTATTTATAATCGCGATCGGACCCAGAATGATTACGCAAAGCATTTATGATATCGTTTCTTCTATACTTTTTTCATCCGTGTTTTCTTTCTTCTGTCCATTTTGTTCATGATTTTTTTGGTGTCCTTCCCTCACTGACAATGCAGTCGACTTTCATACCTTATTTCTAAAAATGTTTCTAGCTTTAATGTCTTTGGGTTCAATTTCTTATTTTTTTTGTAAATGTAATTTAACTTGGCTAATCCATGGTGTTGTTGATTCAATTGTATTTATGTAACTTAGAATTCTGTTGGTGAGTCTTGTCGAGGAAGTCTAATAACAAAGAATTTTAATCTTCGCCTTCTTATTATGTCAGCTTCTAGATGTGATATATTTCCTATGGGATTTATTGTTGCTGCTGTTTGTACCCTTCTGTTAATTTAGGACTTAAATCTGTCTAATATGTTTTCGATCTTGTTTTAGTATTTTGTCTTTTGTCACATTTTGTGTGTTCAGTAGCATATAATGTAATGGTTTAATTACTGTGCAATAGTGCATTATTTTTGTGTTAGAGGAAATGCATTATCTATTGTATTTTTCATGCGGCATAGGCTATGGTCTATTCGTTTTCTGTATTCTGAATTTTCTGTATATTTAGTTATATATGTTTGTATAATATGTAATATAATAAAATCACGAAAGCGTGGAATATTTTTTTAACTATTAAACATTTACTTGTTTAATCGTGTTTACGCACTTAAGTAACTACGCTAGCTAATATAGGAAACACATTTGTTTTGATGAATTATTCACTAGACTCTCACTGTAAACCGTCTTCCAGTGCTACGTTTTGTATTCAGTATTCAGAGCCAAGACGTTTTTCCCATGAATTGTTAACTGAAGTGCAACTGTATTTTACCTGTCTCTTGAAAAACGCATTATGTAAACCTGTTACCTAATATGTCGATTTTTTTAAATTTAAATGTTTAAGTGAATTTTTATATTTTTTAATTAGTATTTACTAACTTGTTACGATTGCCAACTATTTATTTTTATTTCCTTATTGCTATTTTAATATCTGTTAATTTATTACTTTTACTTTTATTCTAATTACTTTTTTATTTATTTTGTCTGCGACTTGTTGATTATTACCTAAACTTGTTATTATTATTAATAACATTTCAATACCTTCTTTTTCCTTTTTCTTATGTTATCTTCATTTTACCCGTTTATTTTTTTGTAATTTTGTTATCTATTAGGCCTACTTCAATTTTATTATTTTGGACATTTGTTGATGATTATTATGCGAGATTGTTATTGTATTCATAATTTAGCATAGCTATTGTTGGTTTTTTTTATAGTTGTTCTTACTTTTTTTTAATTCAGTCACTTACTATCAGTTTCATAGACACTATCTTATGTAGTTTATATCTACCATGTTTTAACTGTGTGTGTTCGTTAAATATTTCTTTGCCGTTGATAGTAAATAAATAATACGTTTTTAGTATTATGCACTTTATAATATGATATAATATATAGATAAATAAAACATAATTTGAACATTACTTTTTGACGAATATGGTGAGAATATTTGCTATTTTCTCTATCTTTGATTTTATGAAAATTCATTGATTACGGAGTTTCCGTAGATATGAATATTAGTACTTCCTTACTGCATCTATCAATAGTTATATTTAAAGCATAAGTAGGCCTAATATTATATAACACTTTATAAATTCAAAAACTACACGAACTTTAAAAATCTGTAGGCTATTTTTATTCTTATTTTGTTTACAAAAAAAGTAACTTTAGTAGATGCAGTCTCTCCTTTGTTTGATTTTTATTTTGGTTTTAAATTTTACACAAATATATGATTTTGATAAAAAAAAAAAAAAAAAAAACTATGATCATTGTAGGCATATAGTAAATGAACATATGGTTAATTGTGATCAATATGATGTACGTTATATGCAGTCTTGAGCTTGTGAAATTCAAATATGCCTGAACGTCAAGCAGGTTTTAACTGATGGGGCCAGGGTACAAGTGAAATATACTTCTGAAAACTAGTTGAGTAACCTTGCTGCTTTATTCTATATGGAAAGGAATATGTTAGGCTGACCCATTTTGACATTTACAAAATTACGAAGTTCTGTCATGACAGGTGTTGTTAAGAATATCACTTTGATAGATAAATAAAGTCAAAGCAATTCGGTACTGTCTGATATGTATTTATAACTTCTTTAGCAATTGTCACCAGACAAAAGTGCATAAAACTTAGATAGATAAATAAAGTCGAAGCAATTCGGTACTCTCTATTCGGTATTTACTGCTTCTTTAGAAATTGTCACCAGAAAAAAGTGCATAAAACTTAGATAGATAAATAAAGTCGAAGCAATTCGGTACTCTCTGATATGTATTTATTACTTCTTAGCAATTGTCACCAGAAAAAGTGTATAAAACTTAGATAGATAAATAAAGTCGAAGCAATTCGGTACTCTCTGATATGTATTTATTACTTCTTTAGCAATTGTCACCAGAAAAAAGTGCATAAAACTTAGAAAAATAAATAAAGTCGAAGCAATTCGGTACTCTCTGATATGTATTTATTACTTCTTTAGCAATTGTCACCAGAAAAAAGTGCATAAAACTTAGAAAAATAAATAAAGTCGAAGCAATTCGGTACTCTCTGATATGTATTTATTACTTCTTTAGCAATTGTCACCAGAAAAAAGTGCATAAAACGTAGAAAAATAAAGAAAGTCGAAGCAATTCGGTACTCTCTGATATGTATTTATTACTTCTTTAGCAATTGTCACCAGGAAAAAGTGCATTAAACTTAGATAGATAAATAAAGTCGAAGCAATTCGGTACTCTCTGATATGTATTTATTACTTCTTTAGCAATTGTCACCAGAAAAAAGTGCATAAAACTTAGAAAGATAAATAAAGTCGAAGCAATTCGGTACTCTCTGATATGTATTTATTACTTCTTTAGCAATTGTCACCAGAAAAAGTGCATAAAACTTAGAAAGATAAATAAAGTCGAAGCAATCCGGTACTCTCTGATATGTATTTATTACTTCTTTAGCAATTGTCACCAGGAAAAAGTGCATTAAACGTAGATAGATAAATAAAGTCGAAGCAATTCGGTACTCTCTGATATGTATTTATTACTTCTTTAGCAATTGTCACCAGGAAAAAGTGCATTAAACTTAGATAGATAAATAAAGTCGAAGCAATTCGGTACTCTCTGATATGTATTTATTACTTCTTTAGCAATTGTCACCAGAAAAAAGTGCATAAAACTTAGAAAAATAAATAAAGTTGAAGCAATTCGGTACTCTCTGATATGTATTTATTACTTCTTTAGCAATTGTCACCAGGAAAAAGTGCATTAAACTTAGATAGATAAATAAAGTCGAAGCAATTCGGTACTCTCTGATATGTATTTATTACTTCTTTAGCAATTGTCACCAGTAAAAAGTGCATTAAACTTAGATAGATAAATAAAGTCGAAGCAATTCGGTACTCTCTGATATGTATTTATTACTTCTTTAGCAATTGTCACCAGGAAAAAGTGCATTAAACTTAGATAGATAAATAAAGTCGAAGCAATTCGGTACTCTCTGATATGTATTTATTACTTCTTTAGCAATTGTCACCAGGAAAAAGTGCATTAAACTTAGATAGATAAATAAAGTCGAAGCAATTCGGTACTCTCTGATATGTATTTATTACTTCTTTAGCAATTGTCACCAGAAAAAGTGCATAAAACTTAGTAAGATAAATAAAGTCGAAGCAATCCGGTTCTCTGTGATATGTATTTACTGCTTCTTTAGAAATTGTCGCCAGAAAAAAGTGCATAAGACTTAGATAGATAAATAAAGTCGAAGCAATTCGGTACTCTCTGATATGTATTTATTACTTCTTTAGCAATTGTCACCAGAAAAAAGTGCATAAAACTTAGAAAAATAAATAAAGTCGAAGCAATTCGGTACTCTCTGATATGTATTTATTACTTATTTAGCAATTGTCACCAGGAAAAAGTGCATTAAACTTAGATAGATAAATAAAGTCGAAGCAATTCGGTACTCTCTGATATGTATTTATTACTTCTTTAGCAATTGTCACCAGGAAAAAGTGCATTAAACTTAGATAGATAAATAAAGTCGAAGCAATTCGGTACTCTCTGATATGTATTTATTACTTCTTTAGCAATTGTCACCAGGAAAAAGTGCATAAAACTTAGAAAGATAAATAAAGTCGAAGCAATTCGGTACTCTCTGATATGTATTTATTACTTCTTTAGCAATTGTCACCAGAAAAAGTGCATAAAACTTAGAAAGATAAATAAAGTCGAAGCAATCCGGTTCTCTCTGATATGTATTTACTGCTTCTTTAGAAATTGTCGCCAGAAAAAAGTGCGTAAGACTTAGATAGATAAATAAAGTCGAAGCAATTCGGTACTCTCTGATATGTATTTATTACTTCTTTAGCAATTGTCACCAGAAAAAAGTGCATAAAACGTAGATAGATAAATAAAGTCGAAGCAATTCGGTACTCTCTGATATGTATTTATTACCTCTTTAGCAATTAACTGTCACCAGAAAAAAGTGCATATTCTAAAGGGATTCCTGAATAAGGAGTATTTTTTGTTGCACGGCTGTTGGAACAAAGTTGTAGGTGCACCTTGAACGGGAGTGTGGATTGGTTTGGGGGTTCAATTTAGGCCTGACATAGAGGTTAGTAAAGAGCGAGCTTATTATCAAGCCATTTATGGCCGATTGGCTTTTAAATTTGGTGGCCATAGGGTCGTTTAATCAGTTATTCTCTGAGGTCGGACTACCGTCTCACGTGTGTATAAAATAAAGGATAAGTGTAATCGATCTTAGTAACCATATTCGGTATAGACCACAAAGAAAAAAGAAACATATTTTGCTCTCTTGTGGCCGCAGCGAACAAATCAGTGGCAGTTATAAATAGATTACAACTAATGTACATCTTTTTAAACCTGCAGTAATAACTTATACGTTTATCCTTGAAGGGTTGGGGGGAATAAATATAGGGAATGAAAAGTTCCTGGCCCAACCATCAGCAACACAATAATTCGACACACTACTGGATGCAACCTCTATTTCCTTTGTTGTATAAACTTAAAATAGGCAGATTTGTAACTAACCACCCAAAATCGGTTAAAGTAGTCACAAAAAAGTTCCATCTATTAACTGTTACTCTCCTTTTACATCGAAAAGAAAAAAAAAAGAAAAAAAACACGCCCGCTATCATTACATACAAGCAAACTAGAATATCGATATAAGGTTCGTTTTTAAATGTTTTTGTGCTGAAAAAGATGAAGTTGTGCATAATATACCCTGTTCTGAGCGTGTGTGCTTGCGAAGTTTAATTTGTATGTAACGTTAGCAAATTGCTGTTACATTTGATCGTCTGACAGCAATACTGCAAGAAGCCCTACGTTGTAGCTGAGTCAAGATTGACTAGACATTGAGCCACTTGGGGCCATGTGACTGAGGGAAGCCGAACAACTACGGCCGTGACTAGGGAAGCCCCTGCCTACTTACCTCTATATACAGAATAAACCGCGTACAAAATAGAGCAGTAGACAGTAATGTTGATTGTTTAAGGAGTTGGGAATTAAATCATCACTATCCGTTGAGTTTCCGTTTTTACGGGTCGTCCTACAGTCTCCTCCGTTTTTTTCAATCCCTCCAGGTTCCTCTTCCCTCTACATCCTTTCAACATTCTACATATAACTCTACACTCACTTAAGAAATAGTTAAATAAATGTCTATATGGAGAACTGTTGGCTGGTCAGGGATCACTCATTTATATGATAAGAGTTATCTTTGGGGTGAAACATTTACAACGTTTTCATAATTTTAAAAATTTTGTCAAATTTTGGATTTTAAATATCTGAACCAATTTCTCAAATCAACTAAGTAAAGTTCATCCTACAGAAATTGATTGTATGACGTAAAGGAACATTTATTTCACAAACGTGATACATGACTTAATTATTTCATAGGAGCTGTTACACGCTTGTAACAAACGACTTAGTTAACAAGCGTGATACCGTCTTTATTAAATAACTCTTACAACCAGTGATGTTCCATCTGTTTGCATGTTGTGAATACAAACAGTGTTTCAGCACTTCTCCGCCTCCTTTTTATATTGCCTTAGAAATGTATTCACTGTCAAGACAGAAACAGAGAATGAAATTCCATACGGAGACTTCGCAACCGAATATTCTCTTAGTGTTCTCTGTATTGTACGTCTTTGCGTAAAACAATCCAGTATAGCGTCTCTTTACTTGTTCAAAAGTCATTCTTGTAATCTACCTATCAAATATCTGGATTAAAAAACATCAGCTTAAAACTCTTATGTTTTTGTATTTATTAGAATCAAACGCTCGGTCTAAAAACCCTCATATTAAATTTGTATACTCTTATTACGATATGAATTGTCTTTACAGGTTCCTTAGGAATTTATTTTCTATTTTCTCAAAAATTAAGAAAGCCCTGCTAATTCTAGAAGTAATAAATAGGATATTTTACAAGTGGACATGCTTAGAAGTATAATTGTTAAAAGCAACCCTGGGCTCTGTAATTAGCATAGAAATAATATCTTAATTTAAAGAATTATTTCAAGCCTTAAATTTATATAAGGTTGATTTTAAAAATTTTCTATGATGCAAGATAACAAAAAAGTTGACATTCATTCACCCTTATGTGACTATGTTTTTATATTGACGTTTTTAGGGTGTTTTCATCCCTCGCCCACTTGAGTGCTATAAGGAGTTTAGTTGTAGATTTCATCGCAACTGTCGCTAGGCGTAGCAAAGAGTCTGCCTCACTAACACACATACAACGCGTTTCATCCCCCTCTCACTCTATATAACTGTCCTCGCCTACCCCACCCCGTAAATTGTACAATAGTACTTAACTCTATCATTTGTAGTAAACTATACCAATGAAGTTTTTATATATAATTAGTCAACTCTTGTTGCCAAAGATAATTGTATAAATTTTAACTAAAGATTCGTACTAATGTTATTTATAGGAAAATAATTGGTTATATACATACAGTACTTAAAAAACTATTTAAAAAAAGTGTTATTAAACGTTAGGTTGTTTAGTATCTTTTATCCACTATATTCCAAAAATTTTAATAAAATATATCACACTTTTTCGTAATGAGCTATGTACCTAGAAAGGTCAAATTAGCCACTTTAGGTAGCCATATCTCCATAACTTTTTTAAAAAAATTCTCTAGTAGAATACGAAGAATAATCAAAAACAGTTTCAAAAATAATTTTTTGACCGAATATCTATTCATTTATTAATTCATGAGACGCCGATCGTCAAGATATGGGCGAATATGGATTTCGAATGAGTGTGATGAGTGCAGATGAGCGAATGTAGCTTTTGTTACAAACTAAGGCCGACTATTCCTCAGAATGTGTCATTAATTAATAGCCCAATGACGAATGAACAGCCGGTGATTATCAGCTGATCCTTTCCAAAATGTATTGACTCTGATTGGGATCGAACTGAGAACCTTTAGCACATGAAGCTGGGATCTTTAAGAAGACGCGTTATTTTGTATGCTTATTTGGGTCACCAACTCTCAATTTGCCTATGAGGTTTAGGGATATCCAGTCTCAGCGATAACCATCGAGGATGCTACATCATACCATGGTTGAACTGTCTGGTGATAGCTAACATTGTAAATAACACCTTGTTTAACACTAAACTGTAGTTATATAGGTGTTATTGTTAAAGATACAGATTCTAGTTATATTTGTTACGTTTTACGAAGTTTTGTCGTGGTTGAGCCAACTAGTTATGGATGATTGACAGATTTACAATGACGTCATTAGCCAACATTTACAAATAAAACAATCATACAAGACTTAACATAGGACTTTGAAGATGGTTTGAAGAACCGTATAGAACAGGAAAAATTTTCCACCAGTGTTTAATGTTAGCAAGATGCTTTATGAAAGAGCCAACTTGATTTATTATTGGGTGCAAAAAAACTACGATTCACCTTGTATAAACTAAACGATCTTGTAGTGTCCTATATATATCACCTTGTATAAAATAAATTATCTTATAGTGTCCTATATATCACCTTGTATAAACTAAATGATCTTGCAGTGTCCTATATCTATACCTTGTATAAACTAAATGATCTTGTAGTCCCCTATATATATATATATATCACCTTGTATAAAATAAATGATCTTATAGTGTCCTATATATCACCTTGTATAAATTGAATGATCTTATAGTGTCCTATATATCACCTTGTATAAACTAAATGATCTTGTAGTGTAGGAATAGTCGGCCTTAGTTTGTAACAATGGCTACATTTGCTCATCTACACTCATCACACTCATTCGAAATCCATATTCCTACATATCTTGACGATCGGCGCCTTACGAAAAAAAAAAAAAAAAATATATATATATATATACTATTTAAATACAGTAGTACGCAAAGTTTTATACAGTATTTATCTAGTTTGCTTCGAAAATACATAATCTTAACAGTTTATCATTTGTACAATGCAATCTGTTAGTATGTGAGCTTTCAAGTTGTAATCGTTCAAGTACCTTTCACCATTGCGTGATAAGTGGATAGTAATGGACAAGTTATGTTTGTTTGTGATGTGTTATACTAATTATTATGTCAATAAAAGATCGGAATTACATATGAACATGAACATCTTTATTTAAACACCAAAAATATAATAAACAAAACAATAATACGAAAATAGCTGTTACATATGTAATTAATTAATTCAAATCAGAGATCGAAACTTACATCAGTTTGAAATCAATCAGTAAAAATAGTTTTAATCACAACATCCAAAATCGTAGTAATTTTTAGACAACAGAATTTTTACCCTAACATTTTAGTCTTTATACGGACTTGTAATAAAGAGTCGACACTGGTGGCGCAGTACTGTTGCCCGGCTGCTTGGGGACAAAGTGTGGGAGATTGTAGGCGATAGATACTCGGTTCTCTTAATACCGACACGGCGTCCGCGCAATGGTTGTCATCAACGTAGTTACTACTAGAGAAATCTGGAGTGTCCGTGTTGAATGGTAGTCACGGATCGGGTGTTGTGTAGGGAAGAGAACTGAGTGTCAGACTTGTCAGTTAGCTAAATATCAGACCAACACTACTTGGTTCGGATTCCACGTAAAGCTGTAGGTCCCATAGTTGCCCTGGCTATTGGGCTATTAATAAATAGTCCTTTCTGAGCTAAGTCGAACTCAGATAGTAACAATGACTAACTCGTGACTACACTCATCACACTCATTCACTCCTCATATTCGCCCTTATCTCTTCGCTCGGCGTCTTAGAGGTGAATGAATGAATAATAATGAACAAACCTCTACCAATACCTAAATAGTAATAACTTGCACATCAATCCAGCTAAAACAAACTGCTTAAATTTTTCTAAACAAATTGATCTTGACATGAATCCGGCCGTATTTATGAATACATTTGAGCTCCCATTTAATACAAAGGTCAAATATTTAGGATTAACAATTGATAGTAGTTTTTCTTGGACACCACATATAAACGCCCTATGCTCTACATTGTCTTCACAATTATTTCTTTTAAGAAGATTTGCCAGCTACCAAAACTTCTTCCTCATGAAACTAATATACACCTCACTCATAGAATCAAGGTTAAGGTACGGTATTGTTTTATGGGGTTCAATGTCATGCTCAAATTTTCAGCGAGTTTTTCGTTTACAAAAGAGAGCAGTTCGTACTATTGCCAAGATAAACAGAAGAACATCCTGTAAAAACTATTTTAAATCATTTCAAATATTAACATTACCCTCAATATATATTTATGAGATGCTGGTGTATTACAGATTTAAATTCACATCCATTATGCACAATTACGACACTAGACAAAGGCATCAACATAGGCAGGCGGCTCACAGATTGCGGCTGACAGCTTGCCTTCCTAAAAATATAGGACCAAAATTATACAATAAACTACCAGAAGAGATTAAAAACATAGAAACAGAGAGGCAATTCAAAAATTCACTGCGTAGTTATCTGCTTGGAATTGCTTGTTACTCGGTCGATGAGTTCATTACTGTTAATGTTTAATTTAATTTAATAATGTTAATTTTGCTCTATGGGTAATATAATAATTTCTAACTAGGCCTACTACGATAGAATAGTTTTATTTTATTTTATCTTCTGAACATGTTTTATATTACATATTCTGACGTTTGTAATACAATTTACATTGTCATTTCTACAATAAAATATTTAGAATTTTTGAAATTTTGAATGAATAATGGGAGTAAGTAAACTCAATGAGTTTTTCTTTTTTTTTTAATTTGCTAAAGAAAATGATAGATTACATCCACAGTTTATAACCCTTCTTTACGCAGTGCTGTAAACACAACTTATTGGGGCAATGTGTTGTAGGGATTGTGGGCGACAGGATATATGCTCGGTCCCTTAAATACTGACACGGCGCCCGCTCAATGTTTGCCATCAATGTGGACACTACTAAAGACGTCAGGAATTCAGTGTTGGGTGGTAGTCATGATCCACTGAGCATAAGGTTTACTATTATTTGAAAATCATACCAATACTATGTGGTTCTGATTCCATGTAAAGATGTATGTCCCTTAGTTGCTCTGGCTACAGGTATATTAATAAATGACTATTTCCAAGTAACAGTCAACCATAGTTAGTAACAAGACTACAAAGGGTCATACGCACTCACACTAAACTCATGTAGTCGCCTTACGCACAAGGCTGTGTTGGCGTCCACATCTGAATGGTAATAATAATAATCCGAACTTTATTAGATAATCTTTATAAGTCATACCTTCCATGGCCTGTCAATAAACGAAGGGCACCATCTTGTGTACATTGTTGTACCTCAACACTACTTAATATAACCAAAACAAATGTTTTAAGCTGGCCTTCTAGCGGTAGGACGTTGTATCTAAAAGTTCCATCATTATGTAAAGGCTCTCCTTTAAACATTTATTAAAAAATCACTTACCATAACATTTCAATTTCAAACATCTAAAAGGTGTTTTATTGAAGTTATAACCACACAATAAATTGAGCTTACATAATATTAATATAACGGTCTGCGTTTAGACATATTGCATAGTGCCGAGTATTGCTGGTAGGATCGTGACAATCGAAGTTCGTGCTTGTAACGCTACATTTTGGTAAAGCAACCAACTAAGTTAGGTGCTTATGTTTAAAGCGTTCACGACAACTGCAGAAGACTGTCGCGTGTTTATAGTTACAATACAAGCTTCATATATATTAGGATAATCATTAATTATAGAAAAAATAGATTGGCGAAGCCAATGCATTTATTGTAGATGTGCACTTGTGCTGCTATCTGACGGTGATTCGTTTCAACCAAGCGCTTGTACGACTATTTGGCGTACTATTAGTCACTAGAGCGTGCGCTGGAGAGAGGCAGATAAAGTGATGAAGGGAGATCGAGACGAGACCGCTGGCGCTACCCATGATACTAATTTCACCGAACAGAAAACTCGGATTCACGGGACCTATAAGAGTTTCAGTTGTTAATGGTGTAACGTTACTATAATTGAAGTTAAAAATCATGCAATAAAAAAAAGAAACAAAAACTAAAAAAAACTTTATTAACTAACTAATATGCTAATTAAACTATATTTGTTTTGTGTGTGTAGATTATAATGAGTTATACGTGTTTTAAATGAAAAGGGATTTTTAACATTATATGTAAATGCAACCTAATTAATGGTAATCATTATAATATATGCGCTTCACTAGCGGACATCATTGACCCTAACATTCCATTGTGTAAGAGTGATTGTGTTTTGTATTTGAACAGTTTTAATCAGTTATAAGCGAGAGACTAATCAGCTGGACTCATTATTTAGCGTTTTGAACTCTTCCTCGTCCAGCCTCCCTTTGACGAAGGGCGTGTGAAATTTAAATGGTTTGCTACTAATTAGCAGAATTCATCCTAATATATTCCAAATAGTTTGCTTAATTACTTGATTATAAATTACCTTTATGTCTGTGCTTGAAATAAAATATAATTAAACCAGTATTCTGTATTCGAACAATAAATTCCTTACTCTTTTCCATGGAAACAAAGTATTATGAATGTGATTGGCCATAAATATTAAATTAATTTTGTATATATATATATATATATATATATATATATATATATATATATTCTAGATATATATTCCTCCAATTTCCTTTCAATTTTATATTGAAGTTATTATTCTTTTGAGTTTCAAGTTTGGAAGTATGTTTATGAATGATCATGGTCTTCTCGGACTGTTTGGCATAAGCGCGCATAATGAAAGTTGAGTGTAGCTCTGACGCGTATTGTTCCTAAGATTACTGCGTTTGACATACCACAGAAAAAATCAGTAATCACTTGTTGAGATAGAAATATGATTAAAGAGGCACCTTTGATAGGTTCCAATAATAATACAACTGAACAAAATAAATAATGTGAAAAGAACAAGCTGTAAACAGTGGGAAACAAAAATGTAAGGGTGTGCGATCGAAAATTATTTTTGAAATTTGTTTGAATAAAATGGTTTGTTTTGTTACAAGTAATAAGTGTGCTGAGGGAAAAAATAAAAAAATTACCTAAAGTTTGACATTTCTTGGTTCTTATCTCATTAACAAACCGCGCGATATATTTTATGCAAATGTTGAGAATATAGCGGAGAAATGGTACTAACCAACTTAGAGTAAATTAAAACTAATAATAAAATAATATTTTTTAAAGTATAATTAATTAATATTTGATAAATGACGTCTGTACGAATTTCGAGTTGAAATTAGTACAATTATCTTTGGCCGAAAAAGTAGATTAATAATACATACAATCATTATTGATAAAGTTTACAATAAATTAGGGAGTTATTCCCGGTTGTGCTCCGGACACGCAGCAAGAGTGTTGTTCCTCTCCCATGCCAACGGCAAGGCATTCAGCTTGCTACTCGTGGCGACAGTGGCGGCGAAACGTTGAACTAAACTCCATTCAGCGCCGAGCTCAGCGGGTCGGACGAACACCCTTAATAGACATTATGAACAATAACAAAGTCCACGATCACAATATGTTTACTCAAATTCACAATATTTAAGTATATGGTTATAAAACAGCTAAATAAAACAGCTAAATAAAACAGCTAACAGTAAGCTAACATTAAATTTTAGAGAAATGAAACGTGTAAACAATGCAAGACGTAAATTCGTTGCAATGGTTGCTGCTGGCTTACTTCGTCACGCTATTGGTCTTAGCACACAAAAACTCCTCGTAGTTGCAGCATTTGTTGTAAGAGCGCTCTGTTGCCAAGAAAGGAGTTTCGATAGCAAATTTAAAGCTGATGTAAACGAAATTCTTCTTCGAAATTGACGTGAAGAGGTCCGAAACTTCATTGATTGATTAATTTAGTGTACACAACAATGAAATAGTCCGACTAAGAAGCCAATGAAACTGTGAATCCTTATTTTTTTCACATAGGTAGTCTTTTAGTTATAAGTCTCATTTCGTTGTGTTTTGACACGTTACTCATTTATTACAAGTTTGTGACATTTATTGCATATCTTAAAACAAAATAAATTTAAATACTGTGTAAGATAGGGAAGAAAGGGTTGAAGTATACTGATTAGCTAGTGTATTTTCTTTTTTTTTTTTGAGAAGAAAACACTAATAAAATGTAATGTTAACCCATTCACAAAGAACTTGTAATAAATAAATATATTCTTTTAATTTTTTTATGCAACTTTTACATATTGGTGGCGTATTTGTTGTTACTAGGCCTAAACTATCTGATAAAAGTTTTGGGATTGCATTCTGCAATCGAGTCACCTTTACAACCTCTTCCTCTTTAATCTTTTATAGTTTTAACTTAGCCGGGACAATAATTTAGTTTGTGTGATACTTTACAAGTTTGTCGGTAATTAGGTTCCGTGCAACTTTTAGCACATGCTCCACTTAATACATATTTCAAAGATTTTTTTATCGAAATTAAACTATGACAATTAACACGCATATATTTTTTAGCCAACACGCTTCTTCAGTTTTTCAAAATTGAAAAATTTCAAAATTGAGATAACATAAATTATTAGCCTTAAAGATGGAAAAAACCTTCAGAGTGTTAACGTTTTCTACACTAGTCTGCAAGTTAATCCCACCCTCACTACCACTGTTATGGTATTCGATGACGTAACGTTTTCTCCTTGAACGGTGGTGTGAGCAGCTACGGAAAGTTAGTAAAAATTTAAAATAATCTCTTGAAAACTTCAATATTTATGGAGGGGTTCATAGACGTTTCTTGCATTCATGTTGATTTTAAATAATTCTATATTAATATGTTAATGAATATATTTGTGCCAAGTTTCATGGTAATTTTGAGGAACTGATTAGTCAGTCAATGGTAATTTTTATAGATGAAACAACAATGTTCTTGCTCTTCGGAGGATAAAGTTTTTGAAAAATGTTTATAGGATTGTGTGACTGAATGTAGTTTCAGTTACTAGAGCGATTCGTTAAAGATCACTTTGTTTTCAAACAATGTAGTCACGATTACATGGTTCATTTAATACTAGAGACACCCCTGCACGCTCCGCATGTCAACCCCGACGCTCGCTGCGCTCGATACACCTCGGCATTTAACGTTTGACTACAAATAATAGTAGATTAACTGTATAACGTAAAATCACAGTTTTCAATTTATTTACAGTAACTCATTCACACTACTTGTGTTGCTACCTAATATAATCAATGGTATTACTTAGCCTAATTCAAACGTGCTCATTTCATTTGTTTTCATTTAACAGCTGAAGATTAAAATAAAACAGCTGTTATTAATTTACTAAAATCATTTACTAAAAATGTTAACCTTATGGGGCAATCTTTTAGGGGTGGTTTATACCACTTAGGAGTATTGTATGAAGATGAAAATACTTTAGTTGTCGTATTTAAGAACCAAAGAAACAGTGTACAAAATGTCAGCTACATAGAAAGTTGGAGAATTAGTGATGAGTGAGTGAGTCAGCCAGGGCTTTGCCTGTTATAGATTATTTAAGACGCTAGTTGTAATAAACTGGCATTATTTGAGTTTAGAACACATTTTTTTGAATGAAAATATTTAAAATGATATCTTTTAGTATTTGACAGTAAGAACTTTTTCGCAAAACATAGAGATGCAAATTGAATATCTGAGACGGGAAATTCTTGAGATCTATTATAATGTAAAGTGACATATTGTATGGACGCCAACGTAAAATAAGTTTCCGCCACTTGAACAATTTATGCAAGTCCCACATCCCTCCCTCCCCCTCTGCATTATCGTGGCCGGAAAGCTGTCGAGTAAATAAAGTTCGTGTGCTAAATGTGTGTAATTTTCTCCTCCGCAGTGTGTTATTACTGGGTCATTTACATACCAAGGTCTTTCATGGCTTCTATGAAGTCAATATCTGAAAGTGACTGTGCATTTAATTAATGATAACCTCGATGGAAAATGATCAGTTCTTGGAAGTGAAGACGTTCCTGTGCATAGAATCTGTAAATTTTGTAATGGTAAAACCCCATAATGCTCTTTTTAATACATTGTTTTTCCGAACTTACTAACAACCTTTTCAGGTATTATTCCTGGACCAAAGATAAACCAAAATATTATATTCAAACTTTCAAAGATTCAGTATTTACTCACATAGCCGCCATTAATTTTTTTCACATAACAATTTTTAGTTTAAAAACAGAATGTTAATGTTAAGTTTAATTATGATATTTAGCTTTACAACCCTAAAATCTAATGAAAGGGAAACACATTTTTTATAATGTTTATTTTAAAAATGGTGGTTTATTAACTATGTAGAACGTAAATATCTTCAAAATGGCATAAAACAAAAAAGTGAAAATTATTAAGTTTCAGTTAGAGAATTTAATTGAAAATCCAACGATATCAAATTTTAGACAATCGGTAAGTAAATAAAGAAGAAAACAATTTTTTACTTTTGTTTAAGAATAATACCTCGAAAGGTTGTTAGATTTTGGGGAAACACTGTATAGTTTGTTACGAGTCGAGATTTACTTTATGAAATAATGTCTTCTAGTTCTTACTACAATATATCTTTTTTATTTTTACTATATACTATATAGATATACTAATCTATATATTTCAAGTGTTTGTATCGCCCTAAGGGTTTTCGTCCAGGTGCCCAGTTTACCGCTACTAGGGATTTAGTTTGACTACATTTCATCCAATTGTCACTAGCAGTAGCAAAGGCCTGCCTCACCTCCCGACTGTCCTGGCCTGCTCCGCGCCCCTAACTGTACGAAAGTACATAACTCCCTCATTTATAGTAAACTCAGCAGTGACGTTTTTATGAATAGTTAATCTATTCTTTCATAATTGTGTAAATTTCGCTCAACAGTTTTATTACTTATAAGAAGATCGCCTTTCTTCTTAGTTTTTTTGTAAACAACCTTCAAACTGGGGAACTCATAATTTGTGCATCGACAGTAGATGTTGTGACGAAGTGAATTTTAAGTTTCCTCTCTAAATTCTCTCTGGAGAAGCTTTTCCAACTAAAGAGACAGAGCGAAATGTATCTTTCGTGAAGTTCACTTATTTTCTTGTTCTTCACAGTCTACAACAATCAAGTTCCCATTTCTTAGACGTGGCTGAGTTCTTAAAACGCTCAAAGCACCTCTTGCTGCTTAAGCTTCCAAACGTTGTGGTACATTTTTCTTTTTGTTTTTTTGTGATACTTTTTAATTAAAACATATTTTTCAAAGTAACCCGATAGTTTTGCAAGTCTCTCGGGATCTATTTCACGTATTTCTTTCTTCTACTGTAGAAAACACACTGAGAGAGTCATTTTTAATTTTGTTGTTGTTAAATTTTTGTTTTTGTTCATAGGTGAGTTGCGATTGAAAAAAATGAACTTGGTGTTGGGCTGGAGTATTAAGGTATTACTGTGTTTTACTGTGTTTTAGTGTAGTATCGTTAATATTTAATAAATGCTATTATGTTAATTTAATAACTTTTAAAATGTCTATTTATTAAAAAGTACACATACAAAAATCCAATTTTATGCTTTCTAATCATCATCTTCATGTAATAAAACTGGCTTTATTATGATAAGCAGAACATTCTGTTTAGGCAACAATTAGTAATTAATTATCATAGTTCTTAATTGTATTGCTATTTTATCTCATTTACCTGTATTTATTTCTTAAATTAAAAAAAAAAAATACAATCTTATTAGTTGGTTTCATTAATCAAGTTTTATTATCAAAACTTCATACTTTAAAACTGTAGTATTTTAATGTCTTAATAATTTAAATAAGAATAATAATTTATATTTTTTTCTACCCCGAATTGTAATTGGTTTTTATTTACAAACAATTAATTTACAATCAACGTTCATCAAATGGATTATAAACGAACGAAACTAAGTTTTAGTATTGAAAGATCATGGGTCCCTTATTATCTTGTCTGTTAATATTTTTTTTATTAGGAACAGTATTTTTTTTCTCATTAAAAAACCCACTAATTCATAATTTATATTTTTTTGAAGAAACTAATTACCATTTTCATAAATAATTGTGTTAAATATATTCTTACATTCTTACATACGAGATGCCGACACAACGTTGTTGGTATTTTAAGGCGAATATGAATGGTTATATGAGTGTAGGATGAGTGTAGTCTGGTTACTAACTGAGTTTAACTGTTCCTCACAAAAGGCAATTTATTAATAGCCCAACAGCCAGGGCAACTAAGGGATCTACAGCTTTACGTGGAATCCGAACCACGTAGTGCTGGTTTGATTTTCAGCTAATTGACAAGCATGTGTAAGATGAAGATATGAAAGGAAGATTATTAATTGTCACGTTCCAGTATTAAAATAGACCATGGGTGTCTATAATGCCATTTCGATGAAAATATGTATGTAAATGTTAGTATTTCCAGACTCATTTTACTGTGAGGATTTCTGCGTTCTAAATCCCCGCTCATTTGAAGATTGCTTTTAAAAGAAAGCTTACTGTAACGGACTGAAACTTTTCAAAGCCGTAATTACATTGGGTTGTAAGGGCTTCAGTAAATCTTATAACTTAATCAATATATAAAATATATTAGATGATAAAAGATTAGGTTTATTTTTAGCGTTATTTTAGGATTTAGCAGGTGACAAAAAATAAGGATATAGCGACAAATAAATCGTTCGGTCATATTTTGACGGAGTTATGAAAAAGAATTCCTATTCAATTGTATTTCTGTTATAATTAAGATACGAGTTGAAAAAAAAAAACAACAATAAAGTAGCCTAATAACAATGATATATAACCGACATATGAGACAAGAAAGTTTCCGTATACAACTGAATTAACAATATCAGTGGCTCAGAAGTTGTCATATAAAACAATAAAGTAGCATAATAACAATGATATATAACCGACATATGAGACAAGAAAGTTTCCGTATACAACTGAATTAACAATATCAGTGGCTCAGAAGTTGTCATATAAAACAATAAAGTAGCATAATAACAATGATATATAACCGACATATGAGACAAGAAAGTTTCCGTATACAACTGAATTAACAATATCAGTGGCTCAGAAGTTGTCATATAAAACAATAAAGTAGCATAATAACAATGATATATAACCGACATATGAGACAAGAAAGTTTCCGTATACAACTGAATTAACAAAATCAGTGGCTCAGAAGTTGTCATATAAAACAATAAAGTAGCCTAATAACAATGATATATAACGGACATATGAGACAAGAAAGTTTCCGTATACAACTGAATTAACAATATCAGTGGCTCAGAAGTTGTCATATAAAACAATAAAGTAGCCTAATAACAATGATATATAACCGACATATGAGACAAGAAAGTTTCCGTATACAACTGAATTAACAATATCAGTGGCTCAGAAGTTGTCATATAAAACAATAAAGTAGCATAATAACAATGATATATAACCGACATATGAGACAAGAAAGTTTCCGTATACAACTGAATTAACAATATCAGTGGCTCAGAAGTTGTCATATAAAACAATAAAGTAGCATAATAACAATGATATATAACCGACATATGAGACAAGAAAGTTTCCGTATACAACTGAATTAACAATATCAGTGGCTCAGAAATTGTCATATAAAACAATAAAGTAGCATAATAACAATGATATATAACCGACATATGAGACAAGAAAGTTTCCGTATACAACTGAATTAACAATATCAGTGGCTCAGAAGTTGTCATATAAAACAATAAAGTAGCATAATAACAATGATATATAACCGACATATGAGACAAGAAAGTTTCCGTATACAACTGAATTAACAATATCAGTGGCTCAGAAGTTGTCATATAAAACAATAAAGTAGCCTAATAACAATGATATATAACCGACATATGAGACAAGAAAGTTTCCGTATACAACTGAATTAACAATATCAGTGGCTCAGAAGTTGTCATATAAAACAATAAAGTAGCATAATAACAATGATATATAACCGACATATGAGACAAGAAAGTTTCCGTATACAACTGAATTAACAATATCAGTGGCTCAGAAGTTGTCATATAAAACAATAAAGTAGCATAATAACAATGATATATAACCGACATATGAGACAAGAAAGTTTCCGTATACAACTGAATTAACAATATCAGTGGCTCAGAAGTTGTCATATAAAACAATAAAGTAGCATAATAACAATGATATATAACCGACATATGAGACAAGAAAGTTTCCGTATACAACTGAATTAACAATATCAGTGGCTCAGAAGTTGTCATATAAAACAATAAAGTAGCCTAATAACAATGATATATAACGGACATATGAGACAAGAAAGTTTCCGTATACAACTGAATTAACAATATCAGTGGCTCAGAAATTGTCATATAAAACAATAAAGTAGCCTAATAACAATGATATATATAACCGACATATGAGACAAGAAAGTTTCCGTATACAACTGAATTAACAATATCAGTGGCTCAGAAATTGTCATATAAAACAATAAAGTAGCCTAATAACAATGATATATATAACCGACATATGAGACAAGAAAGTTTCCGTATACAACTGAATTAACAATATCAGTGGCCCAGAAGTTGTCATATAAAACAATAAAGTAGCCTAATAACAATGATATATATAACCGACATATGAGACAAGAAAGTTTCCGTATACAACTGAATTAACAATATCAGTGGCTCAGAAGTTGTCATATAAAACCGAATTATTGATATAGCCTAACATTAAAATGTATAGTTCATAACTGACATAAAAATATCATGTGTAGGGTTAGCAACGATATATCTATATATAAAAATTTCGATAAATACGTTTCGGTATATCGATATACTAGCTCTACCCGACCGATTCGCCGATCATAATGTTGAGTTTGATTATATAATCGAAATGTGCAGCAAGCTGTCAGTTTGAAGTCTTGCTATCAAAATATAAGTAAAACTTTTAAGAAACTTAAAAACACTACAAAATTATCTAAATACTTTGTTTTTCAAAAACAATAATTTAATCTAATATCCAATTTATAACAGCTGATATCATGTATAATTTACATTTTAATTTTTAAAGTTTAGCCTACCACAATTTTATTCCATTTGGTTTTATTTAATAGCTGTTAATCAAATAATTCAATCAATTAATACAGCTCAGTAAGAATACCGTGGGAATTTTGGAGGCCAGTGGGACGGAGTCCTGAGGTCGGAGAGGAAAATACTTTCTTATTGAGCCTCCATGAGACAAAATAAACCTATGTAATCAATTTCAAGTCAATTGGACGTATAGTTTATGAGAAACAGTGTTGAGTGGTAAATGACTAATAAGAATAAGAATATATTTATTTTCTCGAAATATATACATAAAATACATATAATTACATTTAAACATAAAAAGGTTTCTTCTTAATTCTCTGTTAACAAAATAAAACTTATACTACTAGAACAAAACCTTTCATAAATTACATATTTCAAGAAAATACTAGGACCTCCTAAGGCAATGCCTGTTTAAGAGGTTCCTTCTTTTCAAATAAATCTTAATATGCGCATGAGCAAATAATATTAATTTAAAATAAAAAATCCCAATTCTTCAAAATATAAACACTAATATAAAAACATAAATAGCTTAAACCTTAACTCTAAATTTAATGTTATCCTAACCCTAACAGTATAGCTATATAATACAATAATAGGAACAAAATAAAAACGAAACAATTTATGACTAACCGAATATGTATACTTTACTATGTTATCTGAAATAAATATATGATACAGTGAATAAGTATTAATATATATAAATATAAAATTTTCCGATTGAAATAATTTTTTCTCTTAGATAAAGAAGTTTCAAAGTCTAAACAAATCTGTAAGTCTACTTTTAGAGGACACAAATTACTGTAGTTGACTCTGAATTAGTGAAATATCGGGTTTTTCGCCATGTTTAGCCATGTCCTATGATCTGGCTATGTATTCGTTAAAACTAAATTGTAAATTTTTCGATTGAAAACAGTTTTTTCTCCTAGATAACAAGGTTTCATAGTCTAGAAAAATCTGTAAGCTTACTTTTATAGGGTGCAAAGTACGGTATTTTAGTCTAAATCAGTGAATCAGGTTTTATTAATGACAAATATGTAAACAAATATTATTAATTAATAGAAATTTAATTTAAGCTATAATAACCTAACTTTAATTGTTATAACATTAATTCTTTATACATGACCATTGTAATACAATTGTATAATTGTCCACTACAAAATAAATATATTTTGATTTTTGATTTTGATTTTGAAATATCGTGTTTATAGCCATGTTTAGCCATGTCCTATGACCTGGCTATACATGTGTTCAGATTAAATTGCATATTTTCCCATTGGATACAGTATGTTCTCGTTGATAACAACGTTTCACAGTCTAGAAAAATCAGTAAGGTTAAAGACCGTAAATTAACCAATTTGATTTACACGCACAAATTAAAATATAGCTCTACCTAAGGATGAAGGAGGTGAAGTAGAGCAAAAAGTCATAGGGCTAAAGTAGATCGTCTCAAATCAGGTACAGAAAATGGTGTTAGTTTTGCTGTAGAACCGTTCATTTAGCCGCTAAAGTCCAATTAGAGAAACGCTGGTTTTGGCATTTACAATTTTTCGCACTAAAAAGGCTACCATCTTCGATTTACTACGAATTTTTCAAAATCCCTTCTTATTGCACATCTTCAACATAAGACCTTTGACTCTAAAAAAATTCAGACTTAGTACTTTTTTAGTTGAGTAACTTAGCGATGAGTGAATGAGTCAGTGGTATTTGCCTTTTATATGTCGAGAAGGAGTATAGACATTTTCTTTCGATAATATTGGCCATATCGATATTTTGGTCCGATATATCATATCACTAAAATATTGACGTTATTCTCTCTCCTCGAATTCATCACGATGAAAAAAAAAGTTTAAATTGCCTTTTACGCGTACAAAACATGCATTGGAATATTAAAGTAAATCAATTTAGTTTTTTACGTGAGGTTAACGCAATAATATATATATATAATATGTTATTGTAAATGATTAAAAATGTAAATTCCCTTTGAAAATTTTGATGAGATCTAAATTTGATGAAGTTTTACTGTCCAAAGTACAAAACTACGTAACAATTGCAAAAATAGCCTCTGAAATATCTGAAATAACAGTAACGTGTACGAGTATTATAACAACAATAAAATTTAACATTGGAAATAAAAGTAAAAATAGAATGCGAGAACACAATACATCATATCAATCGAGCTATAAAACACAGTACTGATAACATGCAAGTTAATGTATATTATCAATTTACCATTTATTATTACAAACAGAATATGTAATCTGCTAATCTTTTTTAAATGTTATTTACCGAATTGAATATTCCATCCGTATAATTGAATCATTTGGTTGAATGGCGATTGCATTACAGTAAGTTGTTTTTTATTAAAGTTGTTTCTCAGCTAATTGTTTGAAGAGTTGTGGTCTATTTTATATCTGCATTGAATGTAAACAGTTTTCGCTGTTTTATTCGGAATTTTCAATTACTATCCTGTGGCACAGCACGTGTATGAAACTACACGAAAACCATAAGTTTAATTGGTACTGAAATCATTAATTGTGTATTTTGGGAGACGATAGTTTCGTGTAGGTTATTTATTTTGGCCTTGATTGAAAAGAACTTTATCCAGTTCCTTGTTGTGTACTCTCCATTAGCAAGACTGAACTGGTTGCAAGTAAAACCAGTGTGGTCACTACTCTTTGCATTGTATTTTGTTTCAACGAAAGAACAACACATGAACATAATCAATTATTAAAAATAATAAGACTAACTTGTCAAAAGTTCGTTTGTAGCACAAAGTCGTCACTAGTGGGGCAGTGCCATAACCCAGCTACTTGGGGACAAATTGTTGTGGAGATTGTAGGGGATGGATTCTATGCTTGGTCCTCCAATTAAAACAACAGATAAAACGTATTTTTATGACTGAAAGCATTGTTATCTGGGCAAAGAGTATCACACTCAGATATTAATGCTCTCAGTCGCAAAAAATACGATTTCTCTGTTATTTGTCAACCGAGCCTTTAAATTGTCATATCATTGAATTTGGCATAACGTAGTCTACAAATCTTGTGTCTTAACATTTTTGGTTAAAAGGTGTAGTTTTTTTTATTTGAATTTGACATTTTTAAACAGACGCCATTTTGAAAATGATAATGTTAAAGATTTAAACTTTTTACATAAAATGTATTTATGTAAGGTCAACTTTTAATCGAAAATTCAATATCTTATGTCAAACGGTGTTTGAGATATTTAATTTTTTGTAAAAAACACATACAGACACACAGACAGAAAACGAATTGAAATAGGACGCATGTTTAAGGCATTATTTGCTTGTATTGACCTGACAAACAATCCTATAACATATGCGACTATCGAAGCTGGACACTCTGTATATGCAATGTGTGTAAACATTTCATGAATTCACAAGGATACGGAAGTTTAATTTGTATATAAATACTGTACATTATTAGTAAACTGTATAATTTTTATCTATACGAGTTGATTAAATTCATGAATTTTAACTTAAACAATTTCAGTATTCATAATCTAAGTGTGTTTATTTCCATTGATTTTCTCCATTGTTGAATCGAGGCCAGACCTAAGGTCAATAATTGCATTGTCGTGTAATTGCCTATTGTAGAGTCAATTTCCCAACAGTAACGTGTTGTACACCTCAGTTGTCAGCAGGTAATTGGATTCGTCGTCCACGACAGTAAAATATTCACGTTAATCCGTTAAGTACTCGACATCTGCTTTGGAATTTAAACGTTCATGTTTAAGGATTTTTGGTTAGATTATAAATATGATGTCTTCTATACAGGGTGTTAGAAAAAGGTGAGGCTAGCTATGCATTTTCAGATTCTATATGTGATTCTAAGCTAAAACTGAAGAATAATATTTTTTCAATTTCAGCTTTGTTTAGCAGCTAGACGCCATTTCTTTTTTTCATAAAACAATTTATATCTTAGTTGTTATCTTTACGATTTTTACAAAATTTGGTAAATGGGTTCATGTTAGAAGGTAGTATTTGATCAAAACATATTTTTAAATTATCTTGATTGTTTTCAAAATTACGGCCACTTTTGTTTATTTTAACAAATATCTAAAAAAAATTACCGGTTTTATAAAAATTGTGTAAGACACAAAACAGTTTTTAAATAACTGTACCTTTCCAATGATACTTCATTTGTACAAATCTAACATTAATTCACATGCAAACTAAAATATGGCTACTAATTTGACAGCATTTGAACTTCATGTGATTAATGTTAGTTTATAAAATTGTTATTTATTAACCGATTTTTACAAATTAGGTATCCTTGGAAAGCTAAAGTTATTTAAAAATTGTTTTGTGTCTTACACAATTTTTATAAAACAAGTGGTTTTTTAGATATTTGTTAAAATAAACACAAAATTTTCGTAATTTTGAAAATAGTCAAGATAATTTAAAAATATTTTGCTATCAAATACTACATTTTAACATGCACCTATTTACTGAGTTTCTTTTAAACAATCGTGAAGATAAAGTTTTATTATTATTATTAACAACAAAGATATAAATTGTTTCATTAAAAAAAAAAAAAAAAAAAATGGCGTCTAGCTGCTAAACAAAGCGGAAATTGAAAAAAATATTATTCTTCAGTTTTAGCTTAGAACCACACACATAGAATCCGAAAATGCAAAGCCAGCCTCACCTTTTTGTAACATCCTTAATTCGTGAGTCGGTCGTTTTTCAGTGTTCGTATGTGTTGTATATCTTAGATGTGTGTTTTTTTTCAATGAAGAATCTGATGACGAACCTATGTGTGACTTTATTGTTTGCATTCCTTAAGATTTACTCCCCCATTTGTACATTGGGAATCACTACAAGATAAAATAATTGAGATTGTGTACATGATCCCTAATAACGTGATTGCTAAAGCAAATAAGTGTTTTTGATATAAAATGCAATCAATAAAGTCATATTGTCATAACAGTGAAATAAAATATATACATCGGCATTAAATTTGTACTGTTACAAATTGTTAAGTAATAATATACAAAACTCACCCATACGTTTTGTATATTATGACAAATTGTTTGTGAGTAGGTTGTGTGAAAGCACTTTTAATTATTGTGTGAGTAAGCTAAGTAAATGTGTTGTCAAATCGTTTGACAACCTAATAAGTTGGTTGGGCTTTACAAGAAAAATACTTATAAATAAATTCAAATAGTTGTTCATTTATTGATACACTCTGCATCATTTCCTTCAACGAACATCTGTGACGCTCAAGGCAACCCAAATAACATCATTGGTGTAATGAGTCGCAAGATTATCTGATCATATTTCCTGTCGTATGACATTTCTGTATCTCCTTCGCAAATAACAGTTCCAAGAAATTTGTAAATGGCAAATTTATATTTATCTATCTTTTTTAATGAATAAATTTAATCCTTAAGGTGTACATCGATTTGTTCAGTTGTTATTTGTTTTTACAACAACATTTTGATATTGCAATTCATTGTTAGTTTAGTAGATATTTCCGTGTGGAAATTGTGTAACAACGATTTTAAATTAAGACTAACACCGTAATGAGATTTTGTTATTACGAGTCATGCATCTTGTAGTTATTCCCAATGTACAAATGAGGTCTTTAACGAGCAATTCAACCAATAACGTCACACATATAAATCTCGTCGGTTCCTTCAATACAAATTTTAACACACGCTAAAATCAAATATAACTTTCATATAACCTATAACATCACATTCTCACCTAGACTACTAACAAAACTTTGACAACACTTTCACTCTGTCAGCTCATACAATATTTGACAAAACTCACATTGCCTTTTCATACAGAACTTTCACACAATATTTGACTACACTTTCACACAACCTACTAACACAACATTTGACATACCTTTCACTCAACCCACTCATACAACACTTTCACATTTTCAAATCACCAAAAAAATGTATATATATATATATATATATATATATATATATATATATATATATGAGACAGCAAATTCACTTAGCCTACTCACACAATGTAACAATACTTTCTCACAAACTACTCACACAAAATTTCACATAATATTCACGTGACCTACTCATACAACATTTGACAACTCTTTCACATAACCCAATCACAAAAACTTGACACCACATTTGCCTAGGCTACTCACACAACAATAGTCAACAGTTTTACACAACATTATCACAAAACATTTGACAAAACGGTCACCTAGCCTACTCGCTCAATATTAAAAGAGCTTTCACACAACCTACTCACAAAATATTTGACATCATTTTCACACGACCTAATCATACAACATTTGACAACTCTTTATTAACCTAATCACAAAACAACTAGACACCACATTCACCTAGACTACCCACACAACAGTAGTCAACAATTTTACACATCATTAACAGAAAAACCTTGACACATAGTCTACTAATACAACAGTAGTGAACAATTTTACACGACATTATCACAAACCATTTGACAACACATTAACCTAGCTTACTCACACAATAATTAAAAGTGCTTTCACACAACCTAGTCATAAACAATTTGTCATCACTTTTACTCGACCTACTCACACAGCATTTGTCAACACGTTCCCCTTGCATACTCGCACAACA
The DNA here is from genome assembly GCA_035578905.1 of Stictocephala bisonia. NCBI lineage: Eukaryota > Metazoa > Arthropoda > Insecta > Hemiptera > Membracidae > Stictocephala > Stictocephala bisonia. The sequence goes on along the minus strand of JAQJVL010000002.1, from coordinate 7,919,690 downwards.
TTTGACATCACTGTCACAGTACCTACACACACATTTGTCAACACATTCACCTAGAACACACACACACAACATTTGAAAACACTGTCACACAACCTACTCACATAACATTCACCTAGAATACTCACACATAATTTGAAAACACTGTCGAAAAACCTACTCACACAACATTTGACAGTTGTTTTTCACTACACTGTAACTTCAAACCCACTTGGGTCTTAGGTTTCATAGCATTACTTAACCTATGTTTAATATAAACTTGTTAATATCCCATTAAAGCACCCAAATAAAACGAGGAAATTGTAGTTTATAGTTCAATCTTATTGCTTGATATTAATTTATACTAAGATTCACAATTATTGAAACACTTGGTACCATCTAAATCATTGCTGTCAGCGATAGTTAACCATATGGGGTTAAAAGCTCGAACACCTACTCGTAGAGCTCAGAACATAGGTTCGTACCACTCATATATATTACATCTTGATGGATGAGTTACAAGATAGGCGTAACAAAACGATAAATACCATAGTTTATTGGGAGTTTATTTAGATAACAATTTGAAAAGAGGAAAATATCGATAGCTCTAACACGTCCAACGTGGTGGAAATAGTTGCTAATGTAACTGACGTGGAACTTTGAGGCGACGTTGAGATATAATTAGGTCGGCTGGTTTGGTTAATTACCTGTTGTGAAATTGAGTAGCCTTGTCCAGCCTCTAAATAACTAAGTCAACTGGAGAGCGCTCGACTCATATTACAAGTGCTTCGACGGACAATAATTGAATGGTTTACAATGTCATATAACAGCTCTTATATAGATATATGAATATATGTTTATAGCACTAATTCGAAAATGTGACATCTTCTAAATTAAAATGTAATTAAGGATTCAACAAAGTGGAAAATTAGTGATTTAATATATTTATAAAGTGTAGAATCTGTATGATAATTAAAGAGTTTGTCTTCATCTCTAATATTTATACACTTTATAAAGGTTACTGTTTCTGTTGTATTGCAACCCCCTCCCTTACTTTAGGCAAAAGTTATGTTTACCCGTGTTTTGTTTACTAAGAAACTAAGGGACAAAAGACAAATGCAGTCACACCAATGTTTTCCTACAATTAAACACTGTGAAATTTGCAGTTTTAAATTTTATAATAAGTTAGAGAAATGTTTGTCTAAGCTGGAATAAAATAACTATCAGAATTTTAACTAGTTTTCACTCTGCATCATCTTAACTCTTAAAAAAAAAACTTGTTAATGTATCCCATTTATACACTTTCAGAATAAACAATTTATACTATTAGTTGTATAACTTAAAATATAATAATTCTATACGTGGTTGATAGAAGTGATCTCTATAAGTCTTATAAATTTCAGAATTTTTACTTTTCATGAAAAAAAAATTCTTATAAATTTCCTAAAACACCGTTTACTTTGCTTCTAGAGGTATTAAAATGAATGTCTTGATCACGTTGTAATCCTTATGTAATACATAGTTAAGATACATTATTTTTATATGCGCAAGTAAAGGCATGATTTAAAATTTATTTAAATCAGTCTAAAATCACTTTAAATTGACCAAAGTACCAATTAAAAAGTAATTTTTAGAAAATAATTCGTCATTTTGGCGCATCAGAATAATTCTGAGACATAGATATTGCTTATGCATCGTAGCACTATCGATGCATCGACATTTCGACTAGTGATGAATCGAATCGAAACGCATCGATTTTTCGATGCATTTTGCAATGGAAAATTCTATGAGGTCGGTTCTAAAAAAATTAGTAAGACAGTTTGGCACTTAAATGTCGCTAAAACAGCCTCAAATAAGTTAAAACAAACTACTAAAATCATTTCACACATAAAAGTCACAAAACAACCCTCAAATAACTAAAAAACTTAGCAAGAAATTTGGCACTTAAAAGTCACAAAACAAGCCTCAAATAACTAAAAAACTTGGTAAGACTATTTGGCAACTACCCAAAAAAACAAGTCTCAAGTAACTAAATATCGTAGTGAGACCATTTGGCACTTAAAAGTCACAACACAAGTAAAAAAGCTCATCAAGACCATTTGGCACTTAAAGGTCACAAAACTAGCAAAATAAGTAAAAAAACCTATCATGATTATTTGGCACTTAAGTCACAAAACAAGCCTCAAATAATTAAAAAACTTGGTAAGACTATTTGGCAATTACGCCACAAAACAAGTCTCAAGTAACTAAATATCGTAGTGAGACCACTTGGCACTTAAAAGTCACAACACAAGTAAAAAAGCTCATCAAGACTATTTGGCACTTAAAGGTCACAAAACAAGCCTAAAATAAGTAAAAAGACCTATCATGACTATTTGGCACTTAAAAGTCACAAAACAAGCCTCAAATAACTAAAAAACTTGGTAAGACTATTTGGCAACTACGCCACAAAACAAGTCTCAAGTAACTAAATATCGTAGTGAGACCACTTGGCACTTAAAAGTCACAAAACAAGCTTCAAGTAACTAAAAAACTTGGTAAGACTATTTGGCAACTACGCCACAAAACAAGTCTCAAGTAACTAAATATCGTAGTGAGACCACTTGGCACTTAAAAGTCACAAAACAAGCTTCAAGTAACTAAATAACATAGTAAGAACATTTGGCACTTAAAAGTCACAAAATAAGCCAGAAATAAGTAAAAACCTCATCAAGACCATTTGGCTCTTAAAGGTCACAAAAAATCAAAAATAAGTAAAATAATCTATCAAGACTATTTGGCACTTAAAAGTCACCAAAGAAACCTTATACAGTAAAAAAAACTTGTTAGACTAATTTAGCACTTATAATTGAAACAAATTTTTTAATAAGTCACAGAACAATCGAGTCTGTATGTCACTTAGTGGTTAACAAACTAAGCCTCAGTAAGCCCTACATGACTGATTACTGTCATTAATCATGTACAAAACAATGTCACATACACAAGTCAATTAAGTACGCCAGTAGAGCGGAACATACATTCTGTAGTACACTAATTAGTTGTATTCAAGTCTGTATGTATCGAATACTGTTTGTGTAATGAGGAGAGTACAAAACCACTAATTGATGCAGTTAATTTGGATTTCAGTAGTGGGATTAGATGAATGATCGACCGTAATTACGTGCAGCAGAATATCGCTTTATACCTTTAAAGTGTAATAAGCCAGTAAGACGATACGTTATGTTGTATTAACTCATTACTTGTTTGTTGATCTGTCCAAGCCAAGACTGTTTTGATAATAATAAAAAAAATATATGTTCAAAGGTAAATATATAAGCCAAAATCTGAACACAACTAAAGAAGTCTGCGGTGCCCGTGTTGGGTCACGCCTAGTAATTAATTGAAAATCAGACAAATTCTACGTCGTTCGGATCCCCATGTAAATCTATAGGTGCCTGGCTTCATTTTAAGTTCATTTTAACCAATGAAAAATCGACCTTAGTTAGTAACAATGACTACATTCGTTCAATTTTACTCGTCTCACTCATTCACTCCTCATATCCGCCCTTACCTCTACAAGCGGCGTCTTAGTAATGAATAACAATGAATTAGTTATAAACATATAAATAAGTGCAGAACATAAAATTACTAGAAAATACATGAAAATTTGGCTTAAAAATATACATAAATCCAAAAAGCTTAATAAAAAAACGATTTGACATTCTAAAATGGGGTTTTAATACGCACATCACTCAATTTGTTCTTAAATATTTTGAAAGGAACAAATCGGGCAGTACTAGGGAGTCTATTATGTATTAGATGAAAATAAACTACTTGTTTTTACTAACCGGTGGGAAGAGTTGGATCAATCTTGCTTTATCATCATGTATTGTGTAGGTGTACGTTTTCTCTAAAGGTTTAATTTATGTAATTTAAAATATGAAAAATGTAGAGGTTAATTTTAAGTATTAGAATAAATCGATGTTTAACTGCCGTACTTCTCCACGATTATCTAGCCAAGCCTATTATAAAAGTCAACAGTCCCGAACTAGGCTACAAGCGGAGTTATTAAATTATTACACTTCACTTCACACCCTCTGTTGTCGAAAATATGCTTATTACCAGTTAGAACAATATGATCAGCATCTATTTGTGTTGGAAAATATAGTTTCAATGATTGAATTTTTTAATATGACTTACTGTACGCTTTTGTAAATAGATACGATTAGATAAATAAATAAATTAAATGTATCAGCTTGGATCTGATATTTGGTAAATAACTAGATCTAAATACATGTGTTTCGCTACGGGGTTTTGTTGAAACGACAATGAATAAATGAGTTTATTAAAAAAAAAAAAAAAACAAATAAAAAAAGTAAATAAATGAATACACACTTGTTTGCTAGGAAATTAACTGACGAAGTTTTCCTGTAAATGTCAGTGGACATCCTATATATTAAAACAATTTGGTCATATAGTTCACTCACTTTCTGAACTTAATAATAGACCGATTTTGATGCATTTTTTTCTAAAGATATTTTTGTTTTCTAAGTCGTAACTGAGCTAGATTTTTGAAATTCCCATAGGTTTTTATACTACACCATGTCAAAGCTGCAATGTTATTCTTATGGAGATTAATTTTAATTGGCCAGCTGGTGGCATAAACAAATGTTAAATCCAAATAATTTGTTAGGTTAAAGATAGAGAGTAGCAGAGTAAAATATCAAGTTAATTATAAAAGAGCGAATACATGTCTGCCTGTGTGTATGTTATCATTAGACGTTAAATAAAATGAAAACATTTGAAATAGGCTTACTAATAACATTGGCTGTTTATAATTATTATACTATAAATAGAGTGTAAATCAAGTGCAGTGAGTGAGGTACTGTAAATGAATTTAAATAATATGATTTTACTTAATACAGTTTAATTACTAATATTTGCAGTCAATAATATAAGGTCGAAGGCATTGGCACGCGAAGCGTGCAGGGGTGTCCCTTAGCATATCATTAAAAAGGATAACAAATTAAAATACTCTTAGAAACACAAAAATCGTGCATGAGCGAAATCATCAATGTTATCTTAATCCATCGTGATAGAACAAAATCAAAAATTTCTTTTAGTCACGTCTCCCCTGCAATATGTGACGGCGCTGGATAGGCAATCTGGCTACAGGACTCCTCCCCTTGTGTATATGAATTGCCTACACAGCGCCTAGTATTGAAGTAAAATGAAATAACTAAATATTATTTAGTTATTTCATTTTACTAAATATGTTCTGTATAAATAATTAAAGTAGACTTAAAAGAGGTCAGCCCTTAAATTCAAAATATATTAATTCTCTTGCTGTAGTGATAAAAAATAATGATTTACTAAAGGAACTAGAACACATATACATACACGCATAAAAGGCTACTTACATTCATACAATACACATCTATACACATGTGACAGTAACTAATTATGAATGTAGAATTAAACATAAAATATGAAAATGTTAAGTTGAAAAAAAGTAATACAATATTTGGTGAGAAATATTATTAGGCATAAAAGCTATTAAAGCATAACTAAACTAAAAAGTTAAGACATGGAAAGTAAACAAACCTTAAATAAATAATAACGTCTTAATTAAAAAAAATGTGCTGTCTAGTACAAATTGAAGACAAACTATAACTACCTGGAAAAAAATAAACAATTTTTTAACTACTGATTGATTGTCTAACTAAAAATTCACGTAATTGCACATGTTGTATTATAGGTAAAAATTATTTCTGTGAGTAACAACATGTCAAAACAAGAGTTATATTAGAAAATGTTTGTAAAATTAAAAACTAAAACCGATGTAGACTGAAAGATTTTAAAAGTTAATTATGATTTCCCTTGATTGTCAAGATTGTCACTTATTTCAGCTAACCAGCTGTGGACTGCGCAGCTCAAAGATTTAATAGAATGGCACTATTATGTTTCAATCGGCAGTTTATTAAAAAACTTTGGTCCTAAATATAGAAACGAGTTTAAACAAATTGTCTTATTTATTTTTTTAGTAATAAAGTTATTTATATCTCGTGTTCTATACAACAGGTTTTCAGTCTCACTGTGTCTGCTTACAATATAAAACAATCTTAACTCTTCTCTCTAAATAAAACAATCTATCTAAATAAATAGATGTTGTACAAGTTGAAGCTTAAGTTTACCAAACAACAGAAAGAATCTATATGACATTGGGTTTCTTAGTATTATTCTTAGATAATGAAATTGGGTTATATTATCTAGGGGGGGGGGGGGAAAGAGGGTGTTCCTTCCTTACAGGCTATTCCATATTGTGAACGTGAATGTGTTCGTGCAAATAAGTGTTCTTAGAAGAGGTCTACAAGGGTCTACGTGTAGGTAGCGTCTCATAGTTTTAATATATCAATTCTACTAATTATAAAAATTAATATTTTTATACTTACTGTTATGTTTTGTTTATGTATCATAGCCGTTTACCTTTTGAAACTAAATCTCTTATTTGTAACGCAAATCCGTTTATTGTTTAATGTAATGTTGATTTTGTAAAACCATATTCATCCATTGCAGATTTCCCATATTTTGCGCTGGGCTTCAATTCTCCCTGATGTTTGTTTTCTTAATTAAATTAGACACTTTTACGTCATATAGAACTTTATAAATAAACAATTTGAAAAAAGGATAATTAGTTTCGATGCAATTTGGCATATGTGATTTCATGATAATGTCATAGTAGTTCGAAATCTATTATATTTGTGGTAAAGTATTTATTAATAAACTGTTGTATGACCATGACGTATTAAGTATTATAAAATCACTGAAAATCATAATAAATAAATAATTTATTTACTATTTTATCTTGTAAAAAAAAAAAAAAAAAACTAAAAATGTGTTTAAACTGTTTGTTCAAAATTCATTTCATTAATTTTGTATTTTTGGACCTTAAAAAAAGAAAATTGTTCAAATATTTATGTGCTTGGAAGTTTAAAGTATAGATAGGTGTAATTTACCAAGTAATTTATAATATGATAATTAGTTCAATCTTAATATTTGCAAAGGAGTAATTCAATATTGAAACAGTTAGAAATGAGAGTATCCTGATTGCCTGTTTTGTAATAGCTAATCAGGAAGGGGAAGGAATAAATCAGGAAGAAGGATAAATATGCACAAGTGAATTCTGCTCGTTAACCATTCATCACTATCCGAAATCGTGGTTTTATTTGTTTATTCTATGAATCCTACTTTACAGGCCATATATTATGTCAGGAAACACCTAAATACTGTATATTCTTTATTCATCAAATATAAATTCGAAGCTTTTTACATTCGTGATGGGGATTGGGCACCTTCTTTTGGAACGTTGTCTAGTCATGTCAACGGGGGACGTTCTGTTGAGAGTATCGTCAATATTATTTATGGAAGCCCATAGCTTGTGATACATCACATTAAAGTTTATAGTGAACTGAATTGAATGCCACAAACCCCATTTCTAAGGAATTACTCTAACAGAAAATTTAGTACTTTGAGTATTGACAACTGGTGATTTTCAAACATTTTATAACTTGGTTCTTGTCACAGTAATGTTTTACAGTATATTTCCAAACATTTAAAAAAAGGTTTAATTGATGTAAAACTAAATTTTCATTTTGAGTTTGTTCTATTAGGACGATTTTGATACATTTTTATTACAGTAAAAGTGTGTAAATAATGATTTATTTTATTAATTTTTTATAAAATAAAAATTAATTTATGATGCTAGAAAAGGCTGAACATTAACCTTTTAGCACCATTTGGTGACAAAGTAAATGAATATTGTAAAAGTTTCAAATTTGTATTTCATTTAATTTGAAATACAATTAGTTTGAATTGTCTCCCTTCTTAAGTTCTTCATCCCTGACAATGAAGTTAAAATGAAATTGTTTTACATAACCAACTTTCAATATTCAAAGTGCTCTATTTTATGTTAGAGTGACTCATTAGAGATGCAGTTTGTGGCATTCAATTCAGTTCACTATACCCTTTAAAGTGATCACAAGGTATAGACTGTCATAAAGAATATTGACGATACCCTCGACAGGACGTCCCCCGTTAGTGTGAAATGACCCCGTTTTGTCGTGTAAAGTTAACTATACAAGCTGGTAATTCGGTGTGAATACGTTTTAACATAACATGGTTTGTATCAGTAACATGGCTTGTGTCGTGTAAAGTTACCTGTACAAGCTGGTAATTCGGTGTAAACACGTTTTAACATAACATGGTTTGTATCAGTAACATGGCTTGTGTCTTGTAAAGTTAACTGTACAAGCTGGTAATTCGGTGTAAACACGTTTTAACATAACATGGTTTGTATCAGTAACATGGCTTGTGTCGTGTAAAGTTAACTGTACAAGCTGGTAATTCGGTGTAAACACGTTTTAACATAACATGGTTTGTATCAGTAACATGGCTTGTGTCGTGTAAAGTTAACTGTACAAGCTGGTAATTCGGTGAGAACACGTTTTAACATAACATGGTTTGTATCAGTAACATGGCTTGTGTCGTGTAAAGTTAACTGTACAAGCTGGTAATTCGGTGTAAACACGTTTTAACATAACATGGTTTGTATCAGTAACATGGCTTGTGTCGTGTAAAGTTAACTGTACAAGCTGGTAATTCGGTGTGAACACGTTTTAACATAACATGGTTTGTATCAGTAACAAGGCTTGTGTCTTGTAAAGTTAACTGTACAAGCTGGTAATTCGGTGTGAACACGTTTTAACATAACATGGTTTGTATCAGTAACAAGGCTTGTGTCTTGTAAAGTTAACTGTACAAGCTGGTAATTCGGTGTGAACACGTTTTAACATAACATGGTTTGTATCAGTAACAAGGCTTGTGTCTTGTAAAGTTAACTGTACAAGCTGGTAATTCGGTGTGAACACGTTTTAACATAACATGGTTTGTATCAGTAACATGGCTTGTGTCGTGTAAAGTTAACTGTACAAGCTGGTAATTCGGTGTGAACACGTTTTAACATAACATGGTTTGTATCAGTAACAAGGCTTGTGTCGTGTAAAGTTAACTGTACAGGCTGGTAATTCGGTGTGAACACGTTTTAACATAACTTGTTTTGTATCAGTAACATGGCTAGTGTCATGTAAAGTTAACTGTACAAGATGGTAATTCGACACAACCATCTGTTGATAATGTAATAACGTTTGTGTGAGACTTTGCAATTTTGTAGGCGTTTAATTTCTGTGTGGCTTTTGGCAAGTTTCCAAGGAGATAAATCTTATAGGGTTGTTCTTTCTTGTGCTTACATTGTGCCAACCGGTCTTTGTAATATCTCTGACAGGTCATAGCTTGCTCTTGTCTCAAATGAGAAAAAAATACCGATTAAATTCCCAAAGGATGCATATGGTTATAGATTGGTTTTGGTTCGTAAACCAAATAACTTTACTTTTGCAGCTGTGATCAATTTGGTAAGGTTTAAATGTATTTAGGAAATGAAAACCTTGCGCTTATCAGTCCAACGTGTTGAAGTTTTTAGTTATTGTGTAATATTTGTATTTATTTGTCAGTATAATTTATAGTTGTTATAAACCTTTAATAAAAAAATTGAAAACCACACATTAAAACAACAAAAATAGTCCAAGTGTTTGATGAATGTGCACCCTTGGTGAGAAAAAGAATAACAAGAAAGAAAGCTCCTTGGAGGGATTTAAACATAGCACACCTTACTAAAAAGAAGAATAATTGTAAACATATTTATTTGTCTCTGAAAACACAGGTTACTAGGAATGCATACTGCAGGGCTCGTAATGCACTCAATGTGGCCATACGATCAGCGAAAAGGAAGTATTTTACTGATACTTTGAATACAAAAAACTCTAAAACTTTCTGGGCTACTTTAAGAGCTGGTGGTTTGATGAGATCAGTTGAAGAAAAGGACCATTCTGTTGAACTAGAAGATTTGAATCATTACTTCTCAACTATGGGTTGTAACGGGACAGTGAGCACAGAAAAACTGAAATTCTTTAACAGTAACAAATGTGCAGGGATAGATTCTACTTTCACTTTTTCTCCTGTCTCCGAAAGTAAGGTAAAGGAGTTGATGAACAGTATCACAAGTACTGCATTTGGTGTGGATGGAATATCCATAAAAATGCTTAGAGGCCTGAGTCCCTTTTGCATTGGAGCAGTTTCTCACCTGGTCAATGTATCATTGAAAACTGGCAACTTCCCTTCTAGTTGGAAGCAGAGCGTGGTGGTTCCTCTGCCAAAGACTCTCAATCCTACCTTAGTTTCAGACTTTCGACCTATCTCACTCCTTCCTGTCATCTCCAAAATACTGGAAAAAGTTGTGGCAGAACAACTAGTCTTATATTTAGAATCTGAAGGATTACTTCCTGTAACACAGTCAGGATTTAGGCAGGGTTTTAGCACTTGCTCAGCGCTTCTCAATGTTATTGATGAAATTATTTCAGCTAAAGATAAGGGCCTAGAGAGTGTGATTACTTCCCTTGACTTCTCCCAAGCCTTTGATTCGGTGAATTTTGATTTGTTGCTAGCAAAGCTAAGATTTTACCAGTTTGATGATATCTCAGTTAGATGGTTTTCATCTTATTTGTCTGGGCGTACGCAACGTACAAAGGTAAACGGGAAGTTATCGACAGCACTTCCTAGGTTCGTCGGTGTTCCTCAAGGCAGTTGCTTAGGACCGATTCTCTTTCTTATATACACAGCAGATTTGAAAGATCACTTGAGTCACTGTTCTTTGCACTCCTACGCGGATGATTCACAGCTATTGATTTCTTTTAAACCCTCAGAAACGGCTGAGGCTGTCCGTCATGTCAACACTGATTTAGAAAGTGTAAAGAAATGGTCAGACGATCATGGTTTGCTATTGAATTCTAACAAATGCTCTGTGATGCTTGTAGACCGGTTGTCTTCGAGTAGTCAGTCAGTGAATAGCTGCGCTGAACGGTGTATAGTTGTGGACGGTAAGCCTTTGATGTCAAGTAATAGTCTAAAGATTCTTGGTGTCACTATCGACTCCCAACTCGATTTTTCCAATCATGTCAAAGCTATATGTAAAGCAGTGACAGTGAGATTAAAGGCCCTTTACAGATTAAGCACAATTTTGCCAGAATCTTCCAAGCTGGAAATTGTTCGTTCAACAATATTTCCTGCTATACATTATGCTCTTCCAGCTTTTGCTTGTTGTCTGACTCAGGAAAATTTGATGATCCTTACTCGTCTGCAGAACAGAGCACTGAGATTCGTTTACAATCTGAAAAAATTCGACCACATCAGCGAGTACAGATTAAATGCTAATGTGTTGTCTATCATGGGTGTCTCCGACTTGCAAACCGTCAATCTGGTCCACAAAATTCTTCAGACGGGAAAACCTGAATACCTCAGGAATAAGCTGGTATTCAGGCAAGAAATTAATGTGCGTAGTACCCGTCAGGACAGCCTATTGCACCTGCCAAAGACAAAGCTGGAAACGGGGAAAAAGGGTTTTAGCTACTTTGGACCAAAGAAATACAATGCTTTGTCACCCACTTTAAAAAGTTATAGCTATAAGAAATTTAAGGGGAGTGTGAAGGTGGTGTTTGCCTGACCCATGCATATGCATGAGGTTAGTTATATAGTTTGTTGTTTTAAGTTTATTTTATGGTTTACGTGTTCTATATGTCTGACAAGAGTTGTCATGAAAAACAGTTTTGTACTGATGAACGCTTGCTAAATAAAGACCTTATTTATTTATTTTATTTATTTATTTATTTAAAATTGATTGGAAAAATTAAATTATTTAACATTTAAAAACTTATAGAAATAAATGTGAGAAACAAAGTTAAGAACAGGTTTTATTTGGTCAGTAGAGCCATAAATAATATATTGTTAATCACAATTGCGAGGTTAGTTGATAGGTGATAATATTGAAGATTTTTCTTAATATCAAATCATTGTTTTTTTTTATTTCCATAGTTTATTTTTTCCAAAAGTATTTATTTGTTGTTCACAGATATTTTGCTTTCACACGAAAAACAAATTTTAGGTTTACTTTTATTTGTTCTTGTATTCAATACCGTTTTAAAAATTATTTCTATTCAGAGCAGAGTACCTCATTACAGGAAAGGCTCTCTTCTTAGTCGCCGATTTATTACCTTACTCTGCATTTAATGAATTTCACTTCAGTTACTTTAAGAAACAATTTCCTACAACATTCAAGTTGTTTAAATTCGGTCATGTTTCTAATGACTATACGTTTCGTTTCAATATAAATCATTGTTAATCAAATAAATTGAACATTTATCACCTTCGTGATATAATAACGAATATTTCACTAATTATAATCCCTTTATGCAGTATATAATGCACATTTTATTTATCACACGTTTATTGATGAATTACTGTTGCATAAATAATATTTGGCAGGGTCCAACCGTTGATAAGATTTCGTTTGTAGAATGCTTCTGTTGATGCACAGTTGTGTAACCTGTTTGATGGTCGTATGTTCGGGCACCGCCCAGTCAGTATTTGTTTTTCCCTAATAAAGAACTAACGATTTATGGCTTTCCTTTTAGTTAAGTAGTCATCTTGCCTTCGTTTTAACGAGCCAATTCATGAGATGCTATCTTTAGACCGGAATCGATCCACATTATTTATCTTCAAAATAGTTCTCCTATGTATTATGATTGAAAGGTGTCTTTGGCCACTACTTTTCAAAGTGGATCTATTATAGCCAGTCATCTTGTATTCTTATAAGGTAAAATATGCCATGTTTGTTTTAATAATTTTATACATAAGTATTTCCCTCAACTAAAGATTTAGAAATTACAGTTTTTCCTGACAAGCTAGTGTCATACAACTGCGGTCACATAGGGAGGTCGAATAGGGTAGACTAATCCTTTAACCCCAAGTTGCACCCACTTTTAACCGAGGAATAATGAATTACCGTATAACAAATGTTGTATGTGTTCAAGCCATACAGATGGTCAAGGTTAGGGTGTTCACAATTTATTGAGTTTACAAGTTTAGTGAGTTCTCAAGGTTAGGGTGTTCACAAGTTTAGTGAGTTCACAATGTTAGGGTGTTCTCAAGGTTAGGGTGTTCACAATTTATTGAGTTCACAAGTTTAGTGAGTTCTCAAGGTTAGGGTGTTCACAAGTTTAGTGAGTTCACAATGTTAGGGTGTTCTCAAGGTTAGGGTGTTCAAAATTTAGTGAGTTCACAAGTTTAGTGTTTTCATAAGGTTAGGGTCTTCACAATTTATTAAGTTCACAAGGTCAAGGTGTTCACAAGTTTAGTGAGTTCACAAGGTTAGGGTGTTCACGAGTTTAGTGAGTTCACAATGTTAGGGTGTTCTCAAGGTTAGGGTATTCACAATGTTAAGTTGTTCTCAAGGTTAGGGTGTTCACAATTTATTGAGTTCACAAGGTCAAGGTGTTCACAAGTTTAGTGAGTTCACAAGGTTAGGGTGTTCACGAGTTTAGTGAGTTCACAATGTTAGGGTGTTCACAATGTTAGTGAGTTCACAATGTTAGGGTGTTCTCAAGGTTAGGGTGTTCACAATTTATTGAGTTCACAAGTTTAGTGAGTTCTCAAGGTTAGGGTGTTCACAAGTTTAGTGAGTTCACAAGATCAGGGTGTTCACAATTTAGTGAGTTCACAAGTTTAGTGTTTTCATAAGGTTAGTGTGTTCACAATTTATTGAGTTCACAAGGTCAGGGTGTTCACAAGTTTAGTGAGTTCACAAGGTTAGGGTGTTCACGAGTTTAGTGAGTTCACAATGTTAGGGTGTTCTCAAGGTGAGGTGTTCACAATTTAGTGAGTTCACAAGTTTAGTGTTTTCATAAGGTTAGGATGTTCACAATTTTAGGGTATTCACAGGGGATTTATAAGTTCAGGGTGTTCACAATGTTAGGATGTTTGTTCACAAGTTTAGTGAGTTCACAGGTTTGGGGTGTTCACAATTTTAGGGTTTTATCACAAGTTTAGGTTGTTCACAAGTGTGGGATACTTACAAGTTTACAGTATTCACAAGGTAAGGAAGGGGGTTCATACGTTTAGGGTGTTCACATGGTGAGGGTGTTGATAAGTTAGTGTTCGCAATTTTAAGGTATTGGAAAGTGTATTTACAAGGTTAAGGTTGTTTACGTGTTCAGTGTGTTCAAAAGTTTGGGATGATTAAAAGGTTAATTAAGGGTGTTCACAAGGTTATGGTTTCACAAGGTTAAGGTTTCAAAAAGTTAGGGTCTTCACAAGTTTGGAACGCTTACAACTTTAGGGTGTTTACAAGAGTAGGGCACAAAGTTTGGTGTGCTCATAAGTTTAAGATGTTAATAAGTTTTGAATGCTGACAAGTATTCACAAGGTTAGTGTGTTCATTAGATTAAGGGTTCAACATGTTAGATTATTCTGACGGTCAAGATATTGATTGACAAGTTAAGGGTGTTCGCAGTTTTTTTTCTGTTCATGCTTCACTATTGACGGTGTGGAGTTTGATCTGACCATGTGAACTGGTTATTGATATTGCATCTTATTATTCCAATTTAATTAGGATATTTGTTATAAAACATATTTTGTCGTTTTAGGAAGTGGGTAAAATGTATATGAATGTAATAAGTTCTTATAAAGTACAATCCATTGTATAAATAATACAAAACGTTGATAAGTCAAGTGATTTGCGCCTTTAAAACAATTCTTTTATATTCCTCTTAACACACTAAATTTGTTAGAACTGGCTGAGAATGATATAAAACACTACACTAAGTACATTTATTGGCATATCAACAGGTTTCATATTTCTGTTTCCGAACGTAGATTAGACTGAAGTGGAGTCAATAAATACATTGTTTAGTGAAAACCATATTGTGTATCTAACTTATCAGCAAGTAATCAGTTTTATATTGTTTACTGGTGATCATTTTTATAATGAACTTTAGATATAACAATTTAAATATTATGAGCTGTATATTTTAAGTCGGCACTCGTGGCGCAATGCTGTAACCCAGCTACTTGAGGACAAAGTGTTTGGGATATTGTAGGCGATAGGTTGGATGCTCGGTCCTCTTAATACCGAAATGGCGTCCGCTCAACGGTTGCTATCGGCGTGGACACTACTATAGAAGTCTGGGGTGTCCGTTTTGGGTGGTAGTCATTGTACGGATGTTATGTGGGGGAGATAACTGAGTATCAGGCTTGTCAATTAGCTGAAAATCAGACCAGCACTACGTGATTCGACTTCCACGTAAAGCTGTAGGTCTCATAGTTGCCCTGGCTCTTGGCAATTAATAAATTGCCCTTTCTGAGGAACAGTTGAACTCAGTTAGTAACCAAACTACACTCATCCACACTCATCCTACACTCATATAATCATTCATATTCGCCTTAAAATACCACCACGTTGTGTCGGCGTGTCATATGTAAGAATGTAAGAACTGTACATTTTGATAAACACTGGTGCATTTCATGTGTATTTGTTTTGTAGAAAATATAATATATATTATGTAGAAGTACTTTTTGGTAATTTCAAGTAGTGAATTTAGAGTACAGTACAGTATAGGCTATTACTGTTTTGACTTCCGCTTAGTGTTATTAACATTAAGAATAAATACTAGTTGTGTGGCTTCTCATATTCTCAGATTATTGTCAGATATGAACGCCGCACAGCTTTGTGCGTATTTAAAGGCGAATGAGTTTAATTATATGAGTTTAGGACGAGTGTGGATGACACTAGTATAGTTACTAATTGAGTACGACTTGTGCTTAGGAAAGGCTATTTATTTATCAGTAACCTGGGTAACTAAGATACCTACAGCTTTACATGGAATCCGAAACACGTTATATTAATCTGATTTTCATCTAATTGTCAAGCATTATACTCAGTTCTCTCCCCTAAAAAACATCCGGACATTAACCCCCACACAACACGCACCACAGAATTCTCTTGTACTGTCCACGTAATGGCAACCACTGAGCGGACGCTGTTTGTATTAAAAGGACCAAGTATAGAACATATCGCCTACAATCTCCACATTTTGTCCCCAATTAGCTGGGTTACAAGACGGCGTCACTAGTTCCGACTGAGTAATTTTAATATGGCCTTGGGTAACGTGAGGAAAATAAAAAAAATTTTACCGTAAATAAATTACAAACAATTACATTTTACAGTATGTTTACGTAAAACAATTTAAGTAAAAGTAACAAGTAAAGCTATAAACCTACATAAATTTGCATGTTAGATTATTAATGTTTTCATACATTCCTATAGATTTCATATAGTAATTAGTATTGAAAATAGAATTGCTTGAAAGCAATTTTTTAAAATCTAAATTTTTTTTGAAATCCATCTAAAATGGTTTCCAATTATTTGTTTTTTCTTCATAATATTCTGTGGCTTGATGCATGACTAAAAAAAGTAGTTGAACATACGTTTTTCGATGAAATATGTATATCTCTGTGAAATTCAAATTATTAACTTTTGTGGCAAGCCACCGTGGAAATATATCCACTCGTAAAGATGCTCAAATCAACAGGTAAACTGTTTGAAAAGATGATTTACAAGTCACTACATGAGTCCTGTTAGTAGTGTTTTTTTTTCATTTCATTAATCAATTACATCTAAATAAAATCGTTAGAAAAAATTGGTAGGTTGTATGATATGTAACACTAAACAAACAGCTGCATAACTATATCTTTTATAAATTGTATATATATAATTAATTAAAAACAAATTTAATACACCTTCATGTCGTTCTGTGAGTAACTGATAAGTTCAAGATGACCTAGATCACGTCGTTTGCGTAATGGATCGCGATTTTCTCGTATCGTATTTCCCCACACATTACATCTCAAAATCTCGCTGACAGATAACTTGCTTTAATTCAATCCGTACAGTTGTCACTTTTCTCTTTATTTCTCTCTAAAATTTCTCCGTATTTTTATGGAGATCATTAAGTCATCCATCACTTTAATTAGGCTCAGCTAAAACATTTTCATATCTCCCAAAAACATTTCCACTACAAGATTGTATAATCAGACCACTCCAGCTAGTATCATACATTAAAGGTACGTAAGATAAATAACTTATTAAACCTAATTTTGTTCAACTATACCCTAAGATTGTGGACAGTTTTTTAGAAGTTATTTTTTGACGTTGTATTGTCTATAATTATCGATTTGTTGGAGATTTTCAACGTTGCTAATACTTAAAAACAGACACAATGTTTCGACAGGTATAAAACACCCTTGTCGTCTTCATGTGTTGACTTACTGCATTATCCTTAACTTAAATAAAATCTTAGAATTCAGAGGTACTCAAATCATATTAATATCAAAACACCTAACTACTTACACTGTAAGGAAGTTGTGTCTTCATACAAACGATTACCAATAGAAACAAATGAGAAAAAATGTACAATACAAAGAACTCTAAACAGCATATTGTATAGTTTTTTTAAGGTCTCGTAAGGAAAAAAAGTCCAGTTTCAAATCAATCATAGTCAACGTAATGAAAATTGAAGTTGAGGGCTGTGACTTAATTGAAAGTTTGAGATGACTTTAGGAGACAATTAGAGTGACTGGTTGTGGTAGTTAAATTGATTAACCCTGTCCAGCCACTAAATATTGAAACTTTGTTGGACAAACCTGTATTCTCTAACGACATTTTATTTATGTTAGTGTAAAAGAAACAGTTAAAACAATTTTAAGTATAAAAAACCACTTCTAGATGAAAATGTTTTAAAATTGTTAAGTAAAACCTGAGTAATGTGTGAATTTATAAGTTTTAATCTATAATAAAAATGTATATAAATAAATTCATTGTGTATGTGATGTCTTTTTTTTTTATTTATTCTTAAGACTCCGATTGACAAGATATGGGCAAATATTAGTTTTTAATGAAAGTGTGTGAGCCAATGCATTCTTTGTTACAAATTAAAACCGACCATTCCTTTAAAAATATCACTAAATGATTGCCAAAGACAGTTGATGATTTTCAACTAATCATTTTGAAAATTTGTTTGAATCTGATTGGGGTTGAACTGAGAATCCTTATGAGGGAGACAAAGGTAGTTGGACAATTGCCATCATTACGTAAAAATTACCAATCACGATGTTTCTATTTAGTAAAACCCAAGCCTTTTTCAAGCGCTAAAAACTAAATTACATCTACACAAACATGTTATGAAACTATATTCTTAAACTAACCTACTTTAATAATTATCTACCTTATAATTTAATTAATTTTAACCTAGATCATAGAATGGGGTACAACAAAATGAACTTCTACTAAATATAAAAAAAATTTAACAGGGTTAAATTAATATGACCAATTAGGCGCTGCCCAGGTCACAATATCAACGAAAAAATGTTAAAACACAATTAAATTAGTATTCAAATCAGACTGAAATGTTAATTTTTTGTACCCCATTCTATGATCTAGATTAACATGTAGATAATTATTAAAGTAGATTAGTTTAAGAACGTAGTTTTATAACATGTTTTTGTAGATGTAATTTAGTTTTTAGCACTTGAAAATGTTTGGGTTTTACCAAATCGAAACGTCGTGATTGGTAATTTTCACGTAATGATGGCAAATGTCCAACTACCTTTGTCTTCCACATCTGATACTCCATCATTAACAAATTTCAAAAACAAAGCTGAGAATCCTTACTTTATAAATTTGAACTTTAAAATAAAGCAGTTACTCATCCATATCTATATTCTGACAATAGTTCGGCTCATAGTGTAGTCATCAAATATTTCAATATCGAGTTTCTGTTCTTATGAACTCTACAGTCTGAACAATTCAATAAATCACATATTGAACCCACTTTATTGAAACACATAACAAAAGAAAAGCTCAAAACTAAAGTTATAATATATACATAAAAAAGTAATATAGCTATAGTTTGAAAGTTATTTGGGATGAAAGTAATATAGCTACGTGGGGCTAGTATCGGAAATACACTAAAGTACTAAATGATTGTGCCTCTTTACCTCATCCATCAAAAATCCATCAGTGATACTGTAGTGACATTTCAAGTTTTGTATAGTTTTCAAAGTTCTTCTCAAGTAAAAATGATTGGATTCTAACCTAAGTTTAAAGAGGCCATTAAATAAGTTTAATTTGTAAATAATGATGTGTAAACTTTTATATAGTATATGAGAATTATGACAGTTTAGCTCTTTTGGTTTTACTCTTTTAATGTTGTTTGTAAAAGCTCGCTTTGATCATATATCAGAGGGAACATTTTTATAAAAAGAAAACAAAATAACACGATGTCTGCTGTCAAAACCCGAATACATCTTTCCTGGAATTTATTACTCCCACATTCCCAAGCCTGAGCCGTCTTATGAGAGCACGTAATACTGTATGATATGCTGTCAACAACACATTACTACTGATAACTGTCGTAAAAGGAATATTCCAGTAGTCATCCTTCTATTCACATTATTCATATTTATATGTAATGAAAGTTTCATGTGTGCCACTAACCTAAAAATGATTGTTTTATGATTGATTTAAAGTGTTTAGTAAAAATCTTTTGAATCGAAAATCGAATCTTGTGTTTGTAAGTAGAAAACAAATAATTTTGCTTCTAACTTTTACTTCAATGTTTTACTCAAATATTTCGACAACTCTAAGTGAAGTGTCTTCGGTAAAAATACGAGTACATATCTAACAAGCACCAGAGGAACAGCGTAAAATTTATTGATGAAAAGGACAAACAACATGGGTGCCAGAACGGAGCCCTGTGGTACTCCATACATTGTTTGTGCTTAATTAAGAGAGACCAGCAAGGCCGCGGATATCCACGCTTGTATCTTGATATACTGACGACAACGTTCGAATTTTGAAATGAAATATATCAGAACCATAAGTATGGCATCTTTTAGTTTATCTGGAACGGAATTTGTCGTGGCGAAATCGCTCAGGCGAAGGCCTTAATCAGTTTGAAGAAAGTTTCTGACAAATATTCCCTAAAAGAAGTGGTTGAGAGATTGAGGTTAAGTGGTAGAGAGGGCTTTGCAGCCCTAACTTCGCCTCTTGTAATATGAATAAGTTTTACATTTCATTTCAAAGAAAACTTCAACACATTTTTGGATCATCAAACATGGAATGTATTGTTGTTTGATACTTTATTGAACCATTTTTTTTTTTTTAAATAACGCTTGACTTTTGTCAGTTAGAATCCAGATAAAGTAAAATAATTATGAAATATATTTGTTTGATTATAATTACTGGCCTATAATTATCAAAACTGTTAAATTTCCCTGTCATGTATATGCTTCTCAGTTGTAAACGTATTTCATTGAAGGATTTCACCTTTTCAAAGGAGAAATCATCAAGCATAATTTATTCTTCATTCAATTTGATAATTGATATGTTTATTCCTTCTACCCAGAGATATTTTCTACTTTTAACGTGTTGAAATATTTTCTTGATTTCTTATCACTAGGTACCATCTAAAAATTTGACATGCTTCCAATTCAATAAAAAATAAATTGCTTTCACAGCTGGCTTTTTTAGAGCTTGAAATTATATTGACATACTACGATAAATGTGCATTGTACTGATTAAAACTATATATGTGCCTTGTGACTTAACTGGTTTATAAGTCGTCTTTACATAGTAAATCAGTATAAAAAAAATCCGGTTGGTTTTTACTACATACGTAAAATAAAGCCAGTTTCACTAAACGAAGAAAATTTACATAATGTGTGAAATTAAATTCAAACAACTTTCTTCAAGTAACGTTACGCTGGTTTCTTTCCTTTCTGTGGGTGACTTCAAACCTTACGACAGCCAAGAACAAACCATTGGCGTAATGGATCGTGAGATTCTCCCATCGTATTTCCTCTCACTCTCAATGTCCAAACCTGTCGTACATATAACGTGGTTTTTTAGTCCTTTTTACTTTCTCCCATATGAGATAGCATAGAAAAGTATTTTGATCGTAAAAAAAATATTTTTACAAGTTAAAATCGAAAAAAGTGTTTTTTACAAAATATTTTTTATATATGTGTGTGTGTATGTGCACTTCGCTGGAGACAAAACGGATGGATCTATTTTAACGAAATTCGTTATGTAGGTGTATTTAGCTAATATCTCCAAACCGTTTTTAACTTTATGGAAATTTTAGTATTCTTTATTTTTATGGGAAAAAATATACCAAAATAGAATTTTCTTAAAAACGGCTGAAGCGATTTTGATTAAATTTTGAGGAAAGATGTGAATTACAATTTAAGATATTTTAGTTAAAACAGCATGTTTCTAACTTGACTAGTTTTTTAGTTCTGACAAAAAAAAAAAAAAAAGAAAACATAGTTGGGAATCAAACTGGTAATTTTCAAAGTTTTGATTTTGTAGTGTTTAATATGGGGGAAAGTTTGTGCCAATTCTCTGGAACCATTTATTCTGTTTATCAACATATAAACCTTAAAATGCGTACATTTTTGGAATATTTGTTGTTTGAAATTGCATTTAAAGTTTGTGAGAATCTGTAGATTCAAATAATTTTATTTGCACTTGCATGGAGTTCTGATGTATTGTGTTTAGTTTTTATTTTATATGTGGTCATATCGAGATGATTGGGAGTTGATTAGACCAATTAAAAAGTTGTTTCACGTAGGAAGATTTGAATGTATTTATGGATGTAAGGCTTAACGGGTCACAAGTGGAATGTATTTTGCATTGAAGATACATTGAGTGGGAGATTTTAGTAAGCAGTTTTAATTTTATTTTGGAAGAAGAATGTATGAACAATATACACTTGAAGGTATTTGAAATAATTTAACTCTATTGACATTTCATTAAAGATCTCTTATCTGTTATAATCCTCTTAGATCGAATAAAGCATAACTGACACAGCGTGTTAGTTAGCTAATGAAAGAACTGAGTAATCAGGCTTTTCAGTTAGATGAAAATAAGACCAATACTGCGTGGTTCGGATTCCACGTAAAGCTGTAGTTCCCTTAGATGCTTTGGCTATTGAGTTATTTGTAAATGACTCTTTCTAAATTAACCTTAGTTAGTATTTTATTTTTTTTTTTTACATACCTTTGTGGTATATTATTTAAATATGACCACACTCTTAAATATACATCCATTACCTACTCATATTCGTTCATATCGCTACAATTAATGTCTTAATGAATAATAAAAATGAATTATATAATTGGATCTACCACTTTTTATCGGCAAATATTTCTGAACGTATATTAAAAAAAAGTGATGAGGAGAAAATAGTAACTACGAAATTGTTTGATTGAAAATAAACCAATATGTTTTAAAAACAACTATTTCATTCATAACAGTTCTATATGAGTGGTACAATCTGCAGCTGTATTTGACGCAGGTGCATACCAAACTGTAATGAAGTCATGTCAGCGACACACAGAATAGCTGTCATTACAACTCCAGCTGACGACTCATCATGCCTCACTGCACTTCCAGTAACGTTTCATTTTGACTTGTACTATCCAACAGGAGAATATTTGCATTCACTAACTTAAGAAAAATAAATTAGAATAGTAGTGTCATTATAAGGGAAATACATAAATACTGTATACGTAAAATTGAGCCTATTCATTGCGTCCATTTTGTCCTTTGTCTGATTTCCCAGTAAAGATTGCAGCAGTAATTTAGTGACAATAAGGTTTATAGAATAGTAAATTCTATTCAAATATTCTTTTATTAGCTTCTAAATTTCAAGTTAAAGAAACCTTTGTCCACACTGAATGCTGTAGCACTTATTTGACAGCAATTTGCATGGGTGTCGTTTGGATGGTTTTGTGACATTTTGGTAACATTTAATGCAATCATATATTTATGTTGTAATTTGATATGTAATTATATTTAATTGCAGAAATTAAGAATAATTACAGAACCCGTTAAGAGTTTACGGCAGAAAACTACGACGAGGAGAACCCGCATTGAGTATAATTCAAGATAGATAATTGTTGAAAGAGAAAAATAGTATGGCCCAAGAATAGAGCCTTGAGGCCTCCCAGATCTCACAAAACATTCCTTCACAAACTTTCAAAGATAAACATCCCGAAGGAACAGTGTGAGGAATCTCCATTACCTGCCTTCAATTCACAAGGCAAACATTTACTCTAACTTCTTACCTGATTTAATTTTCTTTTAGTTTTATACTAAAACTTGGCTAGCTGATCATCAGAAATTAAATTTGTCGTAGTATCGTCACAACTTACAGTATGTTCACTGTAGATTATGTTGGAAGCTCACTGTTGGGTTATACAGGGTTCGGCAAAAGTCTGGAATATATTTATTAATTTTAAAACTATTGAAATAAACGTTATGAAACTTTGTAGTTCCGTACATGTCCCTAAACCAAACATTTAGATATATTTTACTCGTTTTATTTCGTATAGCCAGGGGATGGCCCATGAAGGAAGTCTTAAGAATTTTAAATGTAAGACTACCTTGAGGTATACTTCATTTTAATGGTATTTATTTGGACAATAGGAAAGTGCAAACCCAGTCGAAAAATACAGCTACTCAAATAATTTAATGTCATATAACTAATTCCTCTTAGTTATACAACTGTTTATTTATCCCTATTGAGGTTCCTGTTGCTGATTGTTCAAAATCGTAAAAAAATCTGCGTTATAACAGTAACTATTTTATTTAAAAAATATAAATAAGAAAAATTATTAAAACACTTTTGACAGTAGGTAACCCCTAAAAATAGTTTATGAAAATAATTTGTTACGTATTTTTTGTGTGAAAATGAATCAATTTATTATATTCCGTCAGTTACATTATAGTTGTACGCAGCAATCTTATCCTTGTTCTTAAGCAATATTAGTTACATGACATTAAATTCTTACAAATTACAGTACTTAATACAATTAATTACCCTGCATATTACAACGCATTACAAATTAATGTGCACTTATTTAAACGGTTGTCAGTATTTTTATATGATTGGCTAGTTTGGTGAGCTGAAAATTCAGGGGACTTAGCTGTAATGTATTCGCGATTTGTAGTGGCTGAAGCAGGATATTGGGTTGGATTACCCATTAATATTCTGTGGAGATCCGTTTGGGATCTGTTTAGCAGACTACGTTTTACGTCAGTTAACATCACATCACCGCACCGGAGATGTTCGAAATTGTTTTAACTTTAAGTTTCAATAAAACAAATAAGGCTTTGAATTCAGGGCGTTGAAAAAGCATGAAACCACCTTAGTATCTTTTGGATGTATAAAAAGCTAACCCGCCAGTTATCATGGGCCTCCAGGCTTGTGCGTTAACTTTATTCAACGAGTGAAATATCAACCTTTACTTCAGTTGGGGTACGAACCTTGGAAAATTGCCCTCTGCAGTCCGAGACTTTAGCCACTGAACCACTAATACCCGTTGGCTATGTAGTCACATATGACGCTAATGTTGATCTTACCGCCAATTGAACACATTTACTATGTCAAGCCTGCTACCTCAACCGCCAATGGATAAAAAAAGTTGACCGTCACCCCTTAAATGTAAAAGGGGAAAGATTAGTTCATAATCTCACTTCCACCACTCGGTGCATCTCTCTCTCACACGTGCTTTCAGTAGGTCACTTTCTATGTGGCCTATCTATTCATGAGATATGTATGTAAAAATACAATTCAAATTTTACGTTGCTTTTTAAAAATGTACGAAACATCTCTGAACTTTTGATGGAATTGTTTTTCAGTGTATATTCCCTTGAAAAAAATGTCTTCTTATTATACAGTTAGTTAATGATACTATGATACCGCAAGCTATTACACTCCATCTTGTTGTTCTTGAAGCACTGTATGAAGATAAATACAATATATCTTTTTTAAGATCATGTTATTGTATTAATTTTATCACATAACTCAAGATGATAAGGTTTCTATTTATTTGATCTGTTCTCAGACAAACTGTAATCCCTTTTTGGGCCATACATTTATGTAACCTTTTTTACTACCATAAAAACAAAAATATTACCAAATTTTCTGCCGTGTGATTGCATGCTTATTTTAAAATACTGTGACTTTTTTGACTTTGTAATGGAAAGTTACAAGGAACTGACAAAAGCCTTGGGGATCTCAAGACAGATGCGATGAAGTTCCGTACGGTTCCAGCCCATTCAATTCCACGTTAATTTAACTCCAAAAGTGCGCATCACAACTATTAAAATATTATTATTTTGTAATGAATATTTGTCAAGGCGATTCTTATAAAAATATTTTTTTTTAAATGACTTGTGTGAATATTCAAATATATCAGATCAATTTAATTTCCATATAAATACCCCTTAACTATTTTGGTGTGGTGATTAAGGATGATATATTGAATTATCGATATATCAAATATCGATCAAACCAAATATCGATATAACGATAATATCGAAAGAAAAATATCAAATATATCGTGTAACCGATAGATCGAATTGTAAATGATCTATCCGTTTAAAATTATGCACTAACTCTTATGTGAGGACCAATAATAAACTGATATTTTGCTGTCACTATTTAGAATAGCGTACTGAATGTAAACATGAAATACATTTATCTACACAAAACAAGTTGTGGTCTTTGGTATTGAATGAAAGAAATTCAAAATAAGAATAAGTATTCCTTTATTTAATGTGTTTATAAAAAAATAATGCTATAACATTGTTATTTTTGTTTTTTACGTTAAAAATGCTATTAGGTTTCTCATAAACACTAAAAATTAAACAAATTAATTTGATAAACCAATTTCCAATATTTGTCAGATAAACCATTTAAAAATAAAAGTTAGGAAATCAATTTTCCATAGTTTGTTTCGTTTTTCCGTTACAGTACTTCCAGCTTTAGAAAACAGTCTCTCACGTTAAAACACCTAAATACAGATACTTTATTATTTCAATGCATGTTTTGTTCGCATAAGAGGCAGTTTGAATGTGTTATTATTGAATCGTGATGATTTTGGGGAGAAAGAATAACATCAATATTTAGTGATATTGGATGAAAATTTCAATATGACCGATATTATCGAAATAAAATATCGATACTAATAAATCGATATATCGGAACATATTTATCGAAGTTTCCAATATATCGATTAATCGTTGCCAATCCTAGTGGTGATAGTGTAGTGTAGTGAAGAGATTTCACCAATACAATTTACGTGAGGTGCTTGGAAACGTTGCGTCACAAACTCGCTAGTGAATGGAAATATTCTCTTGTTTGTAGAAGAATTGGGAGTATCTGGACTTAAAATAATCGCAGCAGTGGTGGTGAGGAGGAGCATTCTGAAGATGTGTGGAGATTGTAGGTGGTAGGTTCTATTATCGGTCCTCCTAACTATGACATGGAGTCCGCTCCGTGGTGGTGAGGAGGAGCATTCTAAAGATGTGGGGAGATTGTAGGTGGTAGGCTCTATTATCGGTCCTCCTAACTATGACATGGAGTCCGCTCCGTGGTGGTGAGGAGGAGCATTCTAAAGATGTGGGGAGATTGTAGGTAGTAGGCTCTATTATCGGTCCTCCTCACTATGACATGGAGTCCGCTCCGTGGTGGTGAGGAGGAGCATTCTAAAGATGTGGGGAGATTGTAGGTAGTAGGCTCTATTATCGGTCCTCCTAACTCTGACATGGAGTCCGCTCCGTGGTGGTGAGGAGGAGCATTCTAAAGATGTGGGGAGATTGTAGGTAGTAGGCTCTATTATCGGTCCTCCTAACTATGACATGGAGTCCGCTCCGTGGTGGTGAGGAGGAGGATTCTAAAGATGTGAGGAGATTGTAGGTGGTAGGTTTTATTATCGGTCCTCCTAACTCTGACACGGAGTCCGCTCAGTGGTGGTGAGGAGGAGCATTCTGAAGATGTGTGGAGATTGTAGGTAGTAGGTTTTATTATCGGTCCTCCTAACTCTGACACGGAGTCCGCTCCGTGGTGGTGAGGAGGAGCATTCTAAAGATGTGTGGAGATTGTAGGTAGTAGGTTCTATTATCAGTCCTCCTAACTCTGACATGGAGTCCGCTCCGTGGTGGTGAGGAGGAGCATTCTAAAGATGTGGGGAGATTGTAGGTAGTAGGCTCTATTATCGGTCCTCCTAACTCTGACATGGAGTCCGCTCCGTGGTGGTGAGGAGGAGCATTCTAAAGATGTGGGGAGATTGTAGGTAGTAGGCTCTATTATCGGTCCTCCTAACTCTGACATGGAGTCCGCTCCGTGGTGGTGAGGAGGAGCATTCTAAAGATGTGGGGAGATTGTAGGTAGTAGGCTCTATTATCGGTCCTCCTAACTCTGACATGGAGTCCGCTCCGTGGTGGTGAGGAGGAGCATTCTAAAGATGTGGGGAGATTGTAGGTAGTAGGCTGTATTATCGGTCCTCCTAACTCTGACATGGAGTCCGCTCCGTGGTGGTGAGGAGGAGCATTCTAAAGATGTGGGGAGATTGTAGGTAGTAGGCTCTATTATCGGTCCTCCTAACTCTGACGCGGAGTCCGCTCAGTGGTGGTGAGGAGGAGCATCTAAAGATGTGAGGAGATTGTAGCTAGTAGGTTCTATTATCGGTCCTCCTAACTCTGACATGGAGTCCGCTCCGTGGTGGTGAGGAGGAGGATTCTAAAGATGTGAGGAGATTGTAGGTAGTAGGTTCTATTATCAGTCCTCCTAACTCTGACACGGAGTCCGCTCCGTGGTGGTGAGGAGGAGCATTCTAAATATGTGTGGAGATTGTAGGTGGTAGGCTCTATTATCGGTCCTCCTAACTCTGACGCGGAGTCCGCTCCGTGGTGGTGAGGAGGAGCATTCTAAAGATGTGTGGAGATTGTAGGTGGTAGGTTTTATTATCGGTCCTCCTAACTCTGACACGGAGTCCGCTCAGTGGTGGTGAGGAGGAGGATTCTAAAGATGTGAGGAGATTGTAGGTGGTAGGTTCTCTTATCGATCATCCTGACACGGAGTCCGCTTTGTGGTTATCATCGCCATTAGCACTAAGGGATGTCTGAGGTGTCCGTGTTGGGTGATAGTCAGTGCCCGAACTTTGTTTAGGGAAGAGAACTGAGTATCAATCTTGTCAAAGAGCTAAAAATTAGACCAATATTACGTGGTTTGGATTCCACGTAAAGCTTTAAGTCCCTAAGTTTCCCTGGCTATTAATAAATAACTGTTTTTGAAGAACAGTTGGCCTTAGTTATTAACAATAACTATACACCGGTCATCGACAATCATCCAACACTCACATAATCACACGAATACGTCTTAAAATACTCACAAAGTTGAGTCGGCGTGTTAAATATCTGAGAATAATAATCCGGACACAAATACGACATTGGTGTTTGGAATTTTCCCAAGGTGTATCTCATCAACCTTATTTTAAAGGTTCTTTTTTTGCGTTACCAAACTGAGTTGTAAATATTTTAAGAAATTCTCTTGGGTAATGTTTGTTCGAATCAATCGGAAAAATAAGAATTTTGACAGTTCTACATCTGATCTGACAGTCGTTACAGTTAGCGTGTTAAAGTTCACGACTTTCAGGCTAACTGTACGTGTGTAGTATAAAGGAAAAATAAATGGTTCCAAAGCATTTTTTATCAAGTTTGCAACTCTAGATAGAAATAAAAATGACACCATGGTTTAAAAATTGAAAAAAGTAATTTCTGTTTTAGAGGCCATGATTGAAATTATCGTGACTCGATTCTCTTCGCTTGGGGCTACGCTTACATTAGTTGATCGCCACCCTAATCTCTATTATTTGTATGGTCAATGCTAACAAATGATCTGTTTGGCCGGTGTCTGAACATTTATTATCCGCCTTATTTTATCTATTTGAAACAAAACTTTTAAACATCTTTTCATAGTACGTATTTAGTGCTTAAAGAGGTTAAGCGTGCCAAGTTTTATGGTCCAAAGTTTTATACTCTTCGAGAAACTGAGATCAGCAGTCAGTCAGTGGTGTTTGGCTTTTAAAATAAATAAATAAAATGCTAACAATTGAAGTAATTTAAAATCTTTATAAATTTTCTATAGAAACTGTTTCCAAGTAAAGACGTGGAAAAGAAAATATCTGGCACTAAGTTTTAATTTCAGGTACTTCTTTAAATGCGTAAAAAATGTCCAAAGGGGCCCTTTTGATTCACGAAAAACTCCAAAAATATGACTCTCTAGTAATCATGATCGTATTGCTGCATAGTAAGTGTCATTTGATAGGTAAATAACTATTTTAGTGGACAATTAACTAGTGATTTTTCTAAAAATATTGATTATTTAAAATACATTTTTAAAGTTAAACGTGTGAAAGTTAAAATGTAATTTTTAACTATTTTAAGAATTTAAAAACTGGGACTTTAGTAATTAGTAAACTGGGAATTTAAAAGTAATGTCAGCCTCTAGGACTTTAGTAAATATACTGTGTTCAATATAACTCATCATAATAATATATTATAATAATAACACGACCGTACAGTTGAAACAGAACACGTTTTAGCCCGCTGACGTAAGACTGAATGTCTACGTCAAAGAACACAAAGATCCCGACTTTCCAGTGATGGCTTGGCAGTTTGGGAAATGGCCACCTTAAAGTTTTACATTACCAAAAATCAAGTTTTAGTTATAAAATTGTTCGTTTCTTCCTAAAACGATTTTTTTAAATTAGAGGTTGGCAACCACTTAAAATTAAATGTTGTTTCATTTCCTATCCGTTTACTTGTTCCCATTTAATTTGTAATTCTTTGTTTTAACGACAGGAGAGTTTATAACATATTATATTTAATATATAGTTTAATATAAAACATATTATATTAAAATAATAGTTTTATAAATTTTTTGTAGTTTTAAGTCAAGTGAACTGCAATTCTCAAAATTATTTATACTGTTATCGCTTTACGGTTTCTTTCCTTTGTTTGAAATTTTGTTTTTTGTTCACAGGTGAGCTTTGATACAAAATAATTGCACTGAAAACTATTCAGGTATTGTGGAAACTATAGTTAACGTTATGTAAATTTAATTTTATTATGAACTCGGGAAAGGTCCAATAGTTATATTCATACATATATATTATGGCTGTAAATGCCAGTTACCAAAAAAAGAAGGACGAATGAAAAAATAAAATTTAAATTATAAAAATAAATTAAAGTTACTTGTATCGGTACTGTTTAAATATTGATCTCCCGTCACAGAGCTAGATCCAGGTTTAGTAGCCATTCAACATCTGCTTCTCTAATTGGATGAAGACCAGATAGTCCCTCGAAAAGAACGCAAAGATCTAATCGTTAGCTATGTGATCCATAGTTTGATCATTTGCCATTCGAATAATCAAATGAGCTGTACAATACAAAAGCGATAAATAGGTTTGAAATAATGTTTTCTGTTATGAGAAATTACTATATTGCTTGAAACTAAAATTTAAATAATTTTTATAAATCTGTAGGAGGTATCTAGTGATTGTTTTTAATGATTAGAAGCTAATCAGAAAATTAATCACTGAACAGTAAAAAAACGAACAAATAATTTTAAAAAATCAGGAGATACTTGGTGTGAACAAAACTTTATCCTCGAACGTTAATTTGATGTGACTCGGATGAGTCAATACACACTGTACGGGAATGGGTGAGTGGGGGGGGGGGGGTCATTACTACTGTACATGGATATTCAGTACCACTGTACGTGTATAGGTGGGTGGGTGAGTCAGTACCACTGTACGTGTATGGGTAAGTGGTTGGGCCATAGCCACTGTACGCGTGCGTGCGTGTGTGGGTGGATCATTACGACTTCACGTGTGTTGGTGGGCGAGTGTGAGCCTATGAAACTGTTTGTTGGGTTACTTCAGGAGTAGCACATGTTAGATCCCTCGTATACTAAAAGTGCTCTGAGTTACTTCGGCTAGTGCATAATAAATGGAACATGTACTTATGTAATGAAAAGGGTGTACATAGCTGACTATTAAAACACCCCCAATACATGAATTATTAGAACGGAATATAAAAGAAATTATTCATAAGCTGGTTTTAGCGATTTCAATAATTCATACTATGATAATATCCTGTGATACATATGGTATTTACCAGTACATGAGTGGTAATACAGTGCGGGACATTCTTAACACCATTATTATTAATGGTTTTCAATTTGTATATTTGTTTTAATTAATTTTAACTTTTGTTTCTGATATTTTGGTGACTTCATTGAACGTTGTAATGTATATTTTTATGTTTTAATTTTGTTTGTATTTTATCTGAGCGACATAATTAACTCTATGTACTGAGCCTATTTATAAAAAGCTTCCTTCAACAAATATATCTTAAAGGAACGACAAAAAACTGGGTACTAAAACCTTTGTAGATGTAAAGGCTTTGGAATATTATAAAACTGTATTTTAACAAATCGGATCCCTTATGTAATTCCAGGTATTTACTAATTGCCAGAAAATAATGAAGTATTTGTATTCCGGGTAATTTTTGTATTTTTATGTTTTGGTGAGTGCAACAATTAGATAAAAAATAACTCATACATCCATATTTTGGAAAACAATTTGGAATCGCCAATATTCCAGATCCATCGCTCCAGATGTGTAAATTCTGGAGCCATTCATTATAGAAATGGAATAACATTAAATCAAACATGATTTTACTAAGAGGTGAATTTAGGATTATATAGTCCTCGACAAAACTTAACCCCAAAATTATAGAAAATGAAATTTTCATGCTTTTTATGAAAAAAGTTCTAATTAAACTCAAATATTTGTCCAAAACTATTTTAGTTCCACCTAATATTAGCATCATATTACTGATTGTATGATGAAGATGTAAAAGATGCACCATAGGCTATTCACTTGGAAGGAATAGTTTATGTGTTTTTGGGAAACAACAAGATTCTATATTTTTGAATTGTTGGTCGACATTTTCGACTTTTCATAAGTGACGCTCAAACAGTGAATGCGGGTTAAAAGCTTTTACACTCTCGTGTCTTGTAATTTTAAACATTTACTTTTGCACATACTACCCCTCCATTGTAGGCTCTCCGTTAAGAAGAGGAAAAAGGCAAAAGTACTTCCTCCATCGTCAGAGTGATTATGAGGGTTATGCTGTAAGTGACACGGATTGAATACGAACCAAAATGTCGCTGGTCCGTGTATCGGATCTATTTTGGTGGGTACATCCTACTTGCGCCTCGACATAACTTACTAATGAGGGTCAGGAAAATGGTCATAAAACCAAACATCCTTGTTGCACCTCGGCATAACTTACTAATGAGAGTCAGTAAAAGGGTTATAAAAACAAACATCCTAGTTGCGCCTCGACCATTTCAGGTAGAATATCAAAGGTCCAGCAGTCACCCCCTGCCACATTCTTTAGGTGACAGAGAGGCTGGGAAATACAGCATGAACCTAAGAAACTCATTATGTGCTAACTCATAGACTTTACAAATTGTTTATTTGAAATCCACCCAGCTCTCACCTCACACCTAACATACATGTCAAAGACACTTGGAGCGGGTGTCACTGTAAGGGTGCGGTGACATTTTTCTAATAAACCACAGTTAGTTGTGGTCAGTTGTAGTGAAAAGCGTTTCGTAGAGAATTCATTTATTTAGAAATTGTTAATTTATTACAGTTTTCAGTAGGGGACATCCCCGCACGCTACGCGTGCCAAACCCGTCACTCACCGAGCTCATTACACCTCGGCATTTGAATTTTGACTAAAAATAATTGTAGGTTATCTGTATAAAATAAAATCACAATATTAAGTGTATTTACAGTATCTATCACATTACTGCGTTGCTACCTATTTATTATCATAAACACCCAGTGATAATACTTTCTCTATTTCAAACGTGTTCATTTAATTTGATTTTATCTAACAGCTTGTTTAATTAGATACATAAAATAACTGCATTAGATTAATTTAAAACAACCTTCCCTGGTTTAACATTATGAAAGATGTAACCTCATCTATGTTACAAACATCATTGTTTACCTTTCAATAGCTGTGAAACCTTTTTGTAAATTTTATTATACTTTTGGACAGCTGTTACTTTTCGATTCTTTTAAATCTCTCGCCAAGTTATTCTTATGGCCGAAAACGAACTTTGAGGGCTTCCCATGCTTTTCAGGGTGAAAATATTGAAAATTAAAACCCATTGCACAACTACGAACAGAAGAAAAATGTTTGACACATCAACCGTTTAAATTTAGGAGGAATTACGTTGACAAAAACGGCTTCACATATTATATATATATATATATATATATATATATATATATATATATATATATATATATATATATATATATATATATATATAAGGATTTAGTAGCTGTCAGTAGTAATAGTTTTTTATTTAGTGTTAGTTCGTTTGTTTTTTTTTTTTTAATTTTTAAGTTGTTCCACAGTGAAACTTACTTAAGACATAATAGTGTTCAATCGGGCCAAGTTTGTAACACCGTCAG
Source organism: Stictocephala bisonia (assembly GCA_035578905.1). NCBI lineage: Eukaryota > Metazoa > Arthropoda > Insecta > Hemiptera > Membracidae > Stictocephala > Stictocephala bisonia. Next base: position 7,886,321 of record JAQJVL010000002.1, on the reverse strand, counting down.
ACGATCGAAACAAAAAACAGATTTTTGTCGACAAAGAGCTTCAACCCCTAAAAATAAAGAAATAGACTAACCTTTCTGAAGCGAATTTCATATAGTTGATGTGCCAAACCTGAATTACAGTTTATTTTACATTTGTATTGTTAAATTAGTGTTTTACTCAAATCTTGAGCTATAATTATATAAATATAACTTTTAGTGACGATCTAAATCTTTGTGAACTTGGCGTAGTATATTAATATTGTGTAACTTGTAATTCTCTTTTAATTTGATTCGTTCATTAGGTTCTCATTAAAAATTTTATTTGATGTCCTTGTGTACATTGATATCTGTCTTTATGTATCTAAACAATAATTTACATATTCGTATAGGTACTAATTAAATATAACATTTATTTAGCAACAATATTTTTGAATATTTTTTAAACCGTAATGTAAAAATATAATTTTGATCATACTGTTATAACGCGAATTCTTCCTAACTAGCCTGTATATGTCTGTGTTTATATATAAATTTTAAATTCATGTAAGGAAATTCATAAACTATATATTACAATCTATTAATTACACATACACCTATCGAAGTAACTGATAATTTGTAGTTTCATAGACATGTGGGCCTACGCTTGTCAATGCATCAATTGTGCAATATTATTGTAGAATATCGATTTTGGAAAACAACTTAATGAATAAATTATAATAGTAGGCCCTATATAGTTTTGTACTTCTAAGTATAGCCAACTCAATCTCAAAGCCAATTCAGACTCTGCCATTCTTTATTTAAATTAACTTAAATGACAGTTTAACCACTGTACCAATATACCGCCGTGTCTATAGAAGATCACACGATATAGATAATTCAAGATGAATAAATAGATAACAAAACACCTGTCTTAAACAAGTTGACTTAGTTGTCAGTAAAATTGAACTAATAGAAACTTCCTGTGTGGTAGATCAATATCGATATTGATAGTCCCTTTACGTCCCGTGCTGTACGAAGGGACGTAAGAAATCTGTGGTGTACGTCATGGTACAGAGCTTTCTTTTTCTTGGAAGGCAAATCACAAAGGTTTGCCGATGAGGCGCAACTAGGATTATTATAGAGATACCTCAGGTATACTTGAGGCGCAACTAGGATGTTCCCATTTGGGTTGCTGATGAGGTGCAACTAGGATGTTCTGTTAGGGCCAGTTTTGGGTACGAGGCGCAACTAGGATGTTTTAGAGATACCTCAGGTATACTTGAGGCGCAACTAGGATGTTTTAGAGATACCTCAGGTATACTTGAGGCGCAACTAGGATGTTTTAGAGACACCTCAGGTATACTTGAGGCGCAACTAGGATGTTTTAGAGATATCTCAGGTATACTTGAGGTGCAACTAGGATGTTTTAGAGATACCTCAGGTATACTTGAGGCGCAAATAGGATGTTTTAGAGATATCTCAGGTATACTTGAGGCGTAACTAGGATGTTTTAGAGATACCTCAGGTATACTTGAGGCGCAACTAGGATGTTTTAGAGATACCTCAGGTATATTTGAGGCTCAAATAGGATGTCTTAGAGATACCTCAGGTATACTTGAGGCGTAACTAGGATGTTTTAGAGATACCTCAGGTATACTTGAGGCGCAACTAGGATGTTTTAGAGATACCTCAGGTATACTTGAGGCGCAAATAGGATGTTTTAGGGATACCTCAGGTATACTTGAGGCGCAACTAGGATGTTTTAGAGATACCTCAGGTATACTTGAGGCGCAAATAGGATATCTTAGGGATACCTCAGGTATACTTGAGGCGCAACTAGGATGTTTTAGAGATACCTCAGGTATACTTGAGGCGCAACTAGGATGTTTTAGAGATACCTCAGGTATATTTGAGGCGCAAATAGGATGTCTTAGGGATACCTCAGGTATACTTGAGGCGTAACTAGGATGTTCCCATTTGGGTTGCCGATGTAGCTTGTGGTTTTTTGACGTACATTAATGATCACATGAGCGTGGATGACCTGTGTAGTTTGATTATAAACTGAGTTCGAGTTACCATTAGATAGCCGAATACCTAATCCAACTTAGAGACCTACGTATTTACGTGAGTTCGAACTACGTATTGTTTGTCTGAGTTTTGTTAACTAAAAAGTCTGATTATGATTTTCCTCCCCTTGGCCTCCTTTAGCATGGTGACACCAGACTGTTCTGGTAGTGTTCATGTCGATAGCAAACATCAACTGGACGCTGAAACGGTGTGGTTTGAGAGAAGAGAATTCATCGCCAACATTCTCCACTACACTGTCTCCAACCACAGAAAAAAAGAGAAGTCACTTTCTTATGGCCAAATCGAACGCCTCAGAGGCAATTATAAACAGATTGAAACTAATACACATCTTCTTACATCTGTAGTAATAAGTTATAACATTCATCCTTCAGTATTGCGGGAAATGAGGAAGGGACTGACAAGGTGGTGGCTTTTCCATCGCATGGAAAACTGGGGAAATAACAACTCGACACTAATTAGACAAACGTTTAGCTCACTACTGGATGCGACTTTTGTTTCTTTCTTCTCTGTACTCCAACTCTGTAGCTGGTTTACAGCACTGCGCCACCAGTGCTGGCAGTGTTTGCGTGGAACCTAAGGTTTTGGGATAAAAGTAATTATATTTATAGAATGTCTTAAAACAGTATTGTTGAAGAAAAAAAGGGAAACATTAGTAAAGTATCATGATTATTACAACAGTACAAATAAGAATTCCTTAAAACGGCATTGTTAACATAAATAAATAAATAAAAACAAAACATAAGTAACATAATAATTATTACAGCAATATTACATGACTTTTAGTGGGCTTTCATATCCATCCAACTTACATACGATACCACCATTACAAATAAAGTTATTTCAAGTTTCGATACAAATAGACAAATACAATATTTGTACACTATATTTCTTTCTTGTTTAACATTTTTTAATAGTTAAAATGCTGCTTAAGTTTAAACTCCTAAAAACCGTCCAGAACAATTTCCTTCGTGGAACTGCGAAGTCAACCACCCACACTTGACCTTACGTAAGAGCGCCCTACAGGGGTAAAACCTTTATGTGACGGTTATTCCTCTGTGTATTTACTTTACATCTGTTGGAATCTTTTTTTCACATTTAGATTTTGCTGGAGCTAAGTGTAATACGAAGTATTTTTTAATAAATTATTGCTAGTCAGTGTATACTAGTTTAAGCCTACTAAAATCCTTAGTATTTAAAAAGGATCTCGCATATATTGGATTTTTTTTCTAGATTTCTTGAAATTCCAGCGAATAACCTTTATTGATAACAAATATACAATCGTAATTATGTACAGGGCGTCTCTGAATTCTCTGATAAGCTTTCTTGGTTATTGTTTCTGGTTCATTTAGGATCATAAATATTGAACTATTTAAAGTGTCTGAAACACCAAGGTTATCCGTGCAGACGCATTTTTTTACTTGTAAATTTATATCTAAAAAAGTTAATTAAGCTGAAACGAATAGTTCTTTTTAAATAAACATCATTTTGAGAAAAAAATGTGGGCTTTCATGTATCAACATTTTCAAAATGGCGGCCATTTAAGGTTTTAAATCCTAAATAAGTCATAAACCAATAGTTATATTTAAAATTACACAGTATAATATTTTTTTAGGAAATTTAATTACAAATCCAATGGTATAACATTTTAAAAATCAGATGAAAAATAACAAAGCAAAAATAATTTATGTGACAGTATGTATAATGCAATATGCCAGTACAATGTGTAACACACATGTAACAGCTTATAATAATAAAGTATTTTGTGATAGTCTTAAATCAGATGTTTACATAAACTTTATTGTTGTATTCTATTACATTTTCGTTCAATGATTTCGTATTGTAAGTCACTGAAGAAATTAATTTTTGAATAATACAAAATTAATGGTATTTAGACTTAGGCTTAAACCATATGGTAAATTGAACATTTTAGTTGTAAGCCTGTCTTTAAATCAAAACAATATCTGGGAGGGGTGCTTTAAAGACTCATCCAAAGATTTGGAAAATTAAATTTTGGTAGTAGAGAGTATTAGGCTTAAATTCTAGGAGACTTTCTAATTTATGTTGTGTTTAAAAATATGTATATACTCTGTAGTATATTGTAGTAAAAATCGTGCATGGTGTTTCATATCTCACATTTTGCTTCAAAACTAAGAAACATAATGAATCGAAAAACGTAACAATTGTGAACGTTAAAAATGTTTTCAATGCCGACTTTTTAACACTTTGGGTATAAGACATTAATGTAATTATTCTTCTAAAACTGATTACATCATAAATTTTTGTAAAAAATCAAAATATTTACAGTATAGTAGACAAAAGGTACCAACCAACCCAGTGTGTGTAAAGTTATTACCCCAGCAAAAACAGCTGAGTAAAGTTACTCAGCAGTTTTTGAATGGTTCCCCGCCCAAAAAAATAAAAAGACTGAATATACTTTGTAACATCCTTGATTATTTAAAAAACTACTTAAGTTGGGCATGCAATTGAATGCGAACTTCTCAAAATTTTAAATATAATAGGAAGTATAAAAGTCAAGTGTTGGCTGTACTGCCCCAAAAACTCCAAATGGTTTGTATGGTACATTTATTTTTGAAAATATGCGACCATCAAATTAAAGATTTATTTTTCAGAATCCCAACATGTAACACCCAAAAACGATTTACTCACTCATCACGAAATCTCCGAAACCACTAAGAGGTAGAAACAACTTGACGTTTATTTTTTTCCATAAGAGTAACATTAGGAATAATTGAATATAATAATTTATTTCAGAAATCTGATACAAAAACCATAAACATGATACAAAAGCTTGGCTAATTTTCTTTTATTGTGAAATTTTTTAGTTGATTTTCTCTAACTCTGACATGATTACACTACTCTGAATCCACCTAAAGTAGACTTATTGGGATTTCTAGACTATAACAGTTTGTTATCAATGAGAACGGCAGCAGGTGAGCTTTTATATAGGTGTGACGGTTTAGAGAGAACAATGGAGGGAAGGGTAAGCTACCTAAGAGTACCACTCCGTAGCTGAGCAAGGGCTGTCGGCTAGCATAGAAATATAAAAGAAGAAAACTACCGGAGAGTATTGGAGTGTTGGATGGAGTGAAGCCCGGTAGTTACAGTTGTAAAAATAGTTAGTTCATTATCTAATTGAGCACGTTTAAACTACAAAGCTGTTGCTGCCAGTTCAAAAGAAATCAAACTGCTTTGACGAATAATTCTGTGACAAACAAGTCTGGTGACGAGATTCGATGAACAACGGTTCATCATAGATAGACGGTTCATTCTTAAAAATAATAAATAATTTTACGTCTGATGAATTTTCAAATAATTGCAGGATTTCATCTGGTCATATTATGGATTTTACAATTTCGAGTAAAATATTCTTCTTACTAATTTATAAATATAAAAGCCAAATAGCTTCGGTCCAGTAGTTAAGGAATTATTAACTAATGACACTAATATATCATGTTTGAAGAAGTAATATTTTATTACGATTTTCTAGTCAGTTATAAATCTAACAGGTGAATACTAACAAAAATCGACCAATATCAATATTAACCTGTTTTCAAAAGTTATGAAAATGTAAGTAATAACGTTTTAAACATTACATTATTCATAATTTTAAGACGACATTACTATGTAGTCATCACATAACAAAGAACAACACTTGAATGAGCCCTCGTAAGCCTATTGATTCCGGCAATATGGGTTATGCTTCAATCTGGAAGAGGTAATAAACTTTTTGCTGCCCCGAGGGTTTTGATGTCAATAGATGCAGTGCCTCCTTTATCTCGTCATTTTATTTGTTTTCTCTCACATCTAAAATTGTCAATTTGTTAGATTAAATTTTAGGTGAAACACCGCTATTACACGGACACATGTTTTCGTAATTCAAATCTCTTGTTTTTTTTTAATTGTTTCAGCAATACGATAGTGAATGTAGTTGTTATACTAATCATTACTATGTAAAACACAAAAATGTCCATAAGGTATGACATCATTCACGTTTTGAAATATTAACTATCTATAAATATATAAGCTAAATATCATTGAATGCCTGATCTCAATGGTATTCTCAAAAACTACAAGGCTTTGGACCATACAACTTGGCACAAACATTCTTTATATGCTTTAGATTATGTTATTTATCAAGGGATGATTTAAAAATATTTTCCCACGAAGAGCTCAAATAAGATACTGTATATGGATAACAAATATCCTAATATCGGCCAATCAGAGCCCAACAGTTGTTTGGTAATAACAATGAGCGTAAATGTTTTACAGGAGACTTTGTAGTACTTACAGTCTCGATCAAAAATATTTTTGAAATTTTTTAATTGAAAAGTGATACTATTTTTATGAGTAATAACTGTGTTGAGGGAAAGAATTTGAAAAAAATTTCTTCATGAAGCTTACCTAAAGTAGCTAATTTGGCCTTTCTAAAATTTGTGTGATATATTTTAATAATATTTTGTTATTAAATATCATGGGGAGAAAGGTGCTGAACAACCCAGTGTAAAGTAAAATAAAAAAACTTTGTTGTAACAAATTATAAAAAAAGTGACAACTACATAGGCCTACATTTTGAGAAATTAGTACATTTATATTTGGCTGAAAAAGTAGTGTGTTAGGTCGAGCATCAGGTGCGCGAAGCCCTCGATGAGTCCCTAAAAATGTTCCTGAAGTGTGCGAAGCCCAAGCCAGGTAGGAAAGGATTGTCAGCCTAAGGAATGTCCGTACTTACGTGTCATCAGCACCCGCCCACATACCAACGTTGGGTCAAAATCCTGACGTCATTTTCAAACACGGAACAGGACATTTTTCGCCAACAACTAAATAATAGTGTAAAAAGGAAGGCAGTTGACAACATAGACGAGCGTCCAGCCAAGCTTATTCATAAAAAATAGGCGATTACAAAACTGCTGTTGAGACATTCACTCGTAAAAACGTGAAACTGATATCAAACTCAATATCACGAAAAAGGGCTCACGCTCTTCCGAAGTTGCCGAAATCATCCTCAGAAGTCCATACAATATAATTATTGGAACTATTAATTTTCTTGTGCATTCAATAAATGCATAGATAATACAGCCTTGATTGATTTTATGTATAACGTTTTTAATTGTATGAGTGATGGGAAGTGTGTTAGTAGATTTTTCTTGATACAAAGAAAGCTCTCACAGAAGTATTCATACTTCAATTACTAACTTACATCATATTAAATAAATTGCCGGTATTCTTTTCATTTACACATTTTTGAATTCAATTCATTTTCTTTCATTCACATTGTAAAATCCACTAATCAAATACTTTTCAATAAACAGTTTTCATAATTCACTTCAAATTCAATGAATAATAACGCCTTGAATTGTCGTAATCGCGTCGGCGTGTGCATATTACGGATACAATACATTTGTTGTTCCAAAACCAAACCTGACGTTATACACCAAGATATTAAATTGTATTGCAGAAAAAATATATAGGCCTAACAGACCTCCCGAAGAAATTTAAAAAATGTACTAGTAACAAATTAGTATTTCTTAAAAAAGTTACAAAGTGGTTGAGATCTTTGCAGTACATTCCTTAATCGCATATACAGTATATACATGGGTCACGATATTTCTTCTTCGTTTTATAATATAATTTATGTATTAAATATTATCTTTTTATGTAGTAAATTGTTACTGATTATATTTTTTAGCTTCGCATTATTCAATTGTAAAACTTGCATACACCCTTATTTTTACGCTAAGTGCTTATATCTATGCTTTTGATGTTTTTATATATTATAGTCTCTTTACTATAATAAATCGTGAGAAGGAGAATCTACAAAAAATACGGTAATTTATATACCTCATTAGATAGACCTAAAGGTGCAACGGAGAATTCGTAACGAATGGACATTCTTACGGGTGTTTATAAAATCTTAAGAATAATGATGACAAAGGAAACCCCCTCTTCGCGCACTTCAGGAACGTTTCTGGTGAATACACGAAAAATGCGTACAGCGAAAAATGCGTACACCAGGAATCTTGCGAAATATGCGTACAGGATCAAGTTTTGACAGATGACGAGGGTAACCTATGACGTCACAACAATTAGATAGGCGAAAAATGCGTACAACTTTTAGGGCAAATGGATCTTTTACAAGAATTGAATTATATAAATGCGTTTACCTCTAAAATAAATATGAATGTCACTTAGTTTCTTGGGATTGGAGAACCTAACCTAACCTAACCTAACCTCACCTAACCTAACCTAACCTAATTTCGCTGTACGCATCTTTCATGCCACCGGGGAGAATACTTACCCTCGTCAAATACCACTATTTCCTTCTGTACGCATATTTCGCTGTACGCATCTTTCGTGCCACCTTTCTGGTGGTCACCTGGGGTGCTTCGCGCACCTTAGGATACCTCGGCTACCTGACTCAGGTCAATTCGCGCACCTAATGCTCACCCGTGTGTTAGTGGGGCAGGCTCTTTGCTATTCATAATGACAGAGCCTTGAAATCTATTATAACTAAATTCCTTGGAGCGCTGAACTGGGCACCTGGATGAACACCTTTAAAGATGAATCCGTGTTTGCGCTTTGTAATTCAAGCATTATTTAATTAATATTTTTGTATTCATCAAGAGTGATAGTTAATTAACACCGTATTCTAAACCTAGCAACGAACACATCAACTTGAGAAATCAACCTAATGGTTGATGGCATAGTTCCGGACCAAACAAAGTTGTTCGGTTTTTAGGACTGCTCTTGATAATTGATCTTCCGCTGAAATAATCTTGTAGAAAACGTTTGTGCAAAAGTCGGATCTGGAATATTTTCTCTAAGACGGAAATTTGTCTCTCAAATTCTTAGTGGTCTGTTTCTTCTTTATTTACCCTCATCTATCTTTGAATGAATCTGTGCAGGTAGTCTCCATGTTAAATTTGATGCCATAAGAGCAATGTTAAATACGGAACAGTACTGTAACTTAAGATTTGACGGAAAATTGTAATTGTAAAGTAATCAGAGAATCAAATTTTTTTATTTTTTCCCCAAATTTTTTATTGTTCTTTTGTACTTTCATACAAATCAAAAAGTAATAAATTAAAATTCAATGTTTTTTTCCACGAAAAATCAATTTCTTTTTTAATTAAAAAGTAAATTTTTTAATAAATATTATGCCATTTTAAACCATGTAAACATTATAATTTTCTGACGAACCGTTCACAGTGCTGTTTCGAATTTATATTGCTCTTACGGGACAAAATACAAAATGGCGACTATCTCTGCAGACTCTAGAGGCTATATAGAAGCAGTTTTTGTCTATAATAATTTCCAAATAAAAACTCAGGTAGACAAATTAATTCCTTCAAAGAATAGGGTTGAAATGCTTATTGCACTGATCTCTACCTGCATTGTATTAAAGTTTCTAATATTATCTAACGCAAGGCTCTCTCAGTCATCAGTTCGCCATAGAATAGTGTTCACACACCACGTACACAGCAATGGCAGTACGAATGATTGTCTACAACACGTATTTGACTGTCAACTATTTTCATAGACGGCAGTTGGTTCTTCTGTTAAATGTCGACATAATTTGGAGCAGAAAGTACAAGTTATAAAGCTATAAAATATATAAAAACACACTTGCAACAACATTTTTTATAGCATTTGCCTTAATTTGAATACTTAATCATGAGTCGTAACATCTAATTAATAGGTCTTAGCTTTAGACAAAAACTAAATTTATAAATCTCAAAACTTATTATGTTTTTTTAATTATAAAACATGTTATGGTACAATGAAGTACATTCGAATAATGTATCTTTTATAAGAGTTTACGTAGAAAACTACTTGTAATATTGGTAAAAGTAGATGCCAAACACTATCTACGACACGTTATGAACATTGTATTTTGTGTGACATCTATTTACTTCATTCCATATGCTGGACATGTAATTGTGACATGTAGGCGCTTAATCCGGATATTGGGTAGGTTTGTTCATCAGTTTTGCGTGAAGATCCGTTTAGTTGACTTCATTACGTCAGCCAACGTCATTGACACTGACTGGGAGATGTTTACTTCATTTGGTGGGCTGGACATTTTGTATACCTGACATATAGGGGCTTAGCCCGGATATTGGATCGGTTTGTCCATCAGTCTTGTGTGAATATCTGTTTAGGAGACTATATTACGTCAGCCAACGACACGGACACCGATTTTGAGATATTTACAAGAATACATATCTACTATTTTATGTATTTACTGGCCCAAAATTTACAATACATATTTGAAACTATTCAGTGAGGTTTCCATTATTTTTTTTAATTACACTGTAGACCATTAATCTTCTGGGCTGTTCCCTTGTGATGTATGTTCAATCAACAGTCTAGGTGTCTTTGACTACAGCGGAGGCTGATTGTAAACTACGTCCATTGTCTTGTCGTCAAGTGATGGAGACAAAGTGTTTCACTTCTCTGCCGTCTCTAATGTGACCATCAATCTTCTGGGCTGTTCCCTTGTGATGTATGTTCAATCAACAGTCTAGGTGTCTTTGACTACAGCGGAGGCTGATTGTAAACTACGTCCATTGTCTTGTCGTCAAGTGATGGAGACAAAGTGTTTCACTTCTCTGCCGTCTCTAATGTGACCATCAATCTTCTGGGCTGTTCCCTTGTGATGTATGTTCAATCAACAGTCTAGGTGTCTTTGACTACAGTGGAGACTGATTGTAAACTACGTCCATTGTCTTGTCATCAAGTGATGGAGACAAAGTGTTCCTCTTCTACTCTCTGTTGTATGTAATGTGGACATCAATCTTCCAGACTAGTCGCTTGTGATGTATGTTCAAGCAACTGACTTCCATACATCAAGGAGTCATTTTACTCAATTATTCCATTGCTAAAAGGTTAAATTTGTTTTTAGTCGTCTGATTAAGTTTAAAAATAAAGAGGTGGTAATTTACATTTTGCCACCTAAAAAAAATGAAATTTTTTGTCTTTCGTGAATTTTAACATTTCTTTCTCTGAATTAATTCTTTTACGAGCTTTCAGTTACCTGTCTAAATAGTTTATGTCTAATATATTCTGAGGTTATTTAGGCTTTCTAAGATCTAGTTCTAAAAGTTGAGTGAATCTGATCTGCGTGTTTGTGTAAAATTACGTTGTCTTATTTAGATAGATGGTTTGAACATGTATTAAAATACCTTTCAGTTTTATTATTGTTCTAAGGTATAAATAAGTCATATCCCTTGAATTGTAGTTGTATTATTATTATTATTAATAAGATATCCGGCCTCTTCTGAATATTGCACTATAACAGGCCCTTGAAAAGGAATGCATAGATTGGACTGAACACCGTTACTCATGAAGTAGTCTTAAGATACGTTTTTATTGATTCATTTATTAAATTCCTAAGGGCAATATGACTGAACACTGCCGTTTGACAATAGTAAAAAGCTATTACCCGAATATTAATTTAAACTCATATTCATACTGTGTTGTCAATACCAAGGACATTATTTTATGTATATAAGATTTAATCCTCCTTATAAGGAAGACTGAGTGGGTCCGTAAGATGTTTAAAAATAGTGAACAATTACTTGTTTAAAATAAACCAAAAGAAATTTCAAAGCATTGAAACATATCTTGTTAGGTTTGAAACCTACATGTTTGAACAATTTTTGTTATCTCATGTAACAAGTATTTGCCAATTTTTGCCAACTGGGGATGTAATGTAGAGGGTATCATTAATTCCCTATTAAAATATATCCTCTTTTAAAGTGATATTAAAGCATTATGATAGTATCACTTTAAAGAATATAAATTTTACTGCATTGAATGCCACAAATTGAGTTTCTAAGAAATCACTCCTCGAAAAATACATACCTTTAAAGGATGTTTGGAATTTTACTGGGATTTATGTTAGATATTACCAAAGTAACTCAATGAATAAAAAAATTTTAGTTTAGACTTATTTTATATTACACTTTTACCAGAGTTTTTGTACAATATAACTGAGAATTCTATCACATTAAAAAATCAATTATTATGTTACAAATTCTTTTGGAGATATTGCAAAATTGAAATTATCCTCCTTCTTCAGTATGAAAGTGAGTCATCTAGTGCGAAATTCTTTTATGGCTTTTAAGGCTTCTTCAGTAGCCTAAGTCATTAAATCAACCTCTTCAGAAATCATATTTCATGGATTATTTAAATTAAGAAGTGTTCAACTATAAACACCAATCCTAGATTGGTGACAATACTTATTTATGTTAATTAGCCACACATCACATAGTTTTTTTTTAAATGTTATATTTCGGCTTTACAATGTGATGTCATTTTAAAACATTTAACAACATAAACAGTTTTTAATCTATATTTATAAAAAGAGGATGTTTGTATGTATATATATATATATATATATATATATATATATATATATATATATATATATATATGTTTGTAGTTTATGCGCTGCCAAACCATCCAACCAATCGTCATGAAACTTTAGGGTGTTGTCCTGCATACTCCCGAGATGGTTTCTGTGAAGTTTGGTGCAGATCCGTCCATAGGGTCCCGCCCCACGGGCTCCTAAAGATCCCATGTTATTCAAATGGAGAATCTGAATTGTTTACAAAAAACATATGACTGTGTGGTTTAATGTAGTTTCACATGCCATAAGCAGATTGAATTTCTCACAACAACAGTACTGTATATGTTTTGATTTATTGTAGTTCTACATTTCACCTTGAGAGTGTAGCACACACTACTAAAATCCTTTACATTTATACACCAAATAAGAAGACCAAAAATATTGTTTACCCACTTGCACTCATTTAATAAATAATGGTTTTTTATATAATTCTTTTTATTGCTTTATATTGGTATGTCAATGAAGAATGAAAGGCGAGACAATGTCCGCCGGGTTCAGCTAGTAAAAATATAAATTAATTTAAAGATCATATATTTCTTAAAATATTTAACATATGATTTGATGAATGAAAATAGTTAAATATATGCTATATAAATTTTAATAAAAATTTTTTAGTCACTTATTAATTTTGAATTTTATTTAATACTTCTGATTTAATAATAGGCTGGTATAATGGGCATAAGGTGGCACTCGGTTGTGAAATGCAGCTTCCTACAGCCATACATGCTGCTTTTTTATTGGTCTTTCTTTCCACTTACTTTCTTTATATACTATACCTGCTTCTGTCCATTGCACCTTATTATTAAATCATAAGTATTAAATAACATTCAAAATTAATAAGTGACTAAACAATTGTTATCAACATTTATATAATATGTATCCAAATATTTTCATTGATAAAATCATCTGTTAAATATTTTAAGAAACATATAATTTACTAATTAATTTATATTTTTATTGAAAAGTGTTTATGCTGTTAAATGTTTGAAAATGGCTTCAAATTATAAAGCCGGAATATAACATAAAAAACGATGTGATCTGTAGCTAATTAACACAAAAAACCATCACAAAAAATACATACCGTCAAGAAATAACGACAATACGTCAATCGTCAAGGAATGGACGATTAAGGTTTTGAATGAGCGTGTATATTAAGGCTAGTTTTTCCTAACAAATAGTACATTATTAATCATTCAATTACAAATTAACAGCCGGTGGTTATCTATCAGCTGATCCCTTTAGAAATACGTGTTTACTCTGATTAGGATCAAACGGAGGACCTAAAAAGCGTATGAAGCTGGCTTTAACTAAGTACGGTACCTAAAAACAACGTTTGATGTAGCCATCAGAGCACTCTTGCTACAGTCTCCATACATTTTACTGACTGTATTTTGACCATTGATAGAATTACTTCCTTATTGCGTTTGGATACACTAACAAGTTTTAGTAGATTTGCCAAAATAAGAACGATTATACACAAAGTGTATAGTATGGTAAAATTATCCATTGATGGACATTTTAAAATAAAAGACAATTACTCATGATCAAAGGAAATAATTTATTTCAAGAAAATAAATATTTTCTTTTCTTGTAAATCCAAGAAATCAGCATCAATATCCCTAATTTATTGATAAGCAGTAAAAATTAGATGATTACTCACTCTAATGTCAAATAAAAGAAGATTTTAAAAGTCTATTAGCTAATACCATAAAAGTACAATACATAGTAAAATACATTTAAATGCACCTTCCTAAACCTTTTTAATTTTGAAATATGAGTCAGGGCTGAAGTGGAAGGGGCAGTACATTTATTTCTATGTTCTCAAGGGATTGGATTTCAATAAATACAATCTCTTCTCTAAGTCCTCACACGTTGCAAGTCTGAAGATTGGGTTTTTATTTATTTAATCGATTGTAAGTGAGCGGGCGTTAGGCCTGTATTTATTCACATTGTTTTTAACCTAGTTTCTCACTATCGCTATTCGAGGGTTTAAGCTGCGGGTGTTATTATCACTTTAAAATAATTTTCCATTGTTTTATGTAAAGATAAAAAGAAGTATATTCTCCGAAGTCTTATGTTAATACCTTGCAGATATGGATGGAGATAAGGTAAAATGTTTTTTGAAGGAGAAAAGCGAGCTTTTTCGAAGTTGTTCAAAAGTTGGAGTTATTTTTTCAAAAATAGCTCCAACTTTTTTTTTTATTTTTTTCAAAAATAGCTCCAACTTTTGAAAAACTTGATTACTAAGTAATGGTAATCGTAATTATTTACAACGTGTTGTCATTGGAGTGTTAGCTAAATATTAGTAAACAAAGTATCTGTTATGTTATTTAAACAGTTTTATTATGACCATAATTAATTTTGTGATTGAAAGAAATTATTTGGATTTTAATTGCGTACTTTTTTACATTAAATTCCCGTTCAAACCTGTTCATTACCGTTGGGAGGGCCAATGGCCAAGCGATCCACCGTGGTTGCAATGAGGGAACCTCTGATATCCCTCATAGGCCTCATTGTTGTATATCAATCTATCGTACATGTGTACTGTTAACTGTTGGTTCATTAGCTTGTTTTATTATTTTGACGCTTAATTCCTTTAAAACTAATTATAATACAATTTGTCATAATATATTCCGTGGAAACGGCAAATTCATTGCCCATAAGAGTCCATTGTGGATGAGTGGTTGTGTTTTGTATTTTAAAAGCTATAATCAATTAGGTATTCCCCTTATACAGAGACAAATCAGCTGGACTCAATTATTGATGATTTGAACATTTCCTCGTCCGGTCTTCCTTTGATAAAGCACGTTGAAATTTAATTGCTTTCTAATTAATTAGTATCTGTCATTATAACATATTCTATTGCACTGGTGAATTCATCGACCACTAAATTCCATTGTGTAGGGGAGTTTGTGTTTTATTGCTTAATAGCTTTAATCAGTTAAATGAGAGATAAATCAAAGGGACTCAATCATTGCTGTTTTGAACACTTCGTAGTTTAGTCTCCCTTTGGTAAAGGGCGTTTGAAATTCAAACAACTTTTAACTAATTAGTATGACCATTGACTATAGAAACAGAAAGCTCAAGGCAACACATTTGCTGTAGACGAGCGCCTGTGCTGCTATCTAACGGTGGTTAGTTTCAAATAAGCGCTCGGACGACTGTTTGGCACACTATTAGTCACTTCAGCGTGTGCTGGAGATATACCGCAAGAGGGAGACTACTGGCGCTACCTGTGAAGACAGAACAAGAACTAATATCACCGGACTGGAAACCCAGCTTCTCGGGACTCGTATAGAGCGGATAATCTTCTCGTCTCTAAAGTCAGTGGTACAACTTATATAGTGGGAAATTCATTGACTACTAAGGCGCATTGTGTAGGAGAGACTGTTTTTCTTCGTTGTAACAGATATTGACAGACTGACAAGCTTACTACTCATCAGTGATTTTTTTAACGTTTCCTCATCCACTTTAATAGTTTATATATTTTCTACTTTACTGTGTATGATTTAATTAGTTTATTATAAGTAAATATTATTTACTATATTTAAAAATGTAAAACCCGATCATTACATTTTATTTTTTAATCGTGATGACTTAATGAACAACATGTGATTAGTTTGTACAGTATTCTAAAAAAAATCGTTTTGTTGATGTTTTGTTATTTATTAAATCTATATTATAAAAGAGGATGTTTGTATATATATATATATATATATATATATATATATATATATTTATATATATATATATGTTTGAAGTTTATGCGCTGCCAAACCATACAACCGATCGCCATGAAACTTTAGGATGTTGTCCTGTATACTCCCGAGATGGTTTCTGTGAAGTTTGATGCAGATCCGCCCACAGGGTCCCACCCCACGGGCTCCTAAAGATCCCATGTTATTCAAATGGAGAATCTGAATAGTTTACAAAAAACATATGACTGTGTGGTTTAATGTAGTTTCACATGCCATAAGCAGATTGAAGTTCTCACAACAACAGTACTGTATATGTTTTGATTTATTGTAGTTCTACATTTCACCTTGAGAGTGTAGCACACACTACTTTTACTTGATCAGGTGATCTGTATTTGGTGTTAACCTTTTTTCCTCGGTAATTAAAACATGTGGTGAAACGTGAAAATAAAAAATAAATAATAATTTGTTTTGCAGTTTACTTTTTATGACATGCCTCCTAAAAAATCTAATATTGGTAGAAGAAGCAAAAATGCTCGAATTATTTCAGCTATTAGGTTCTAAATCAAACTCAATATTATGACCGGCGAAGCGGGCGGGTACAGCTAGTAGCTTATAAATGCTTGGAAAGTGCGTTGTGTTAAATGCATCAACAGGAAGTTTGCACTTGATGAAGTGTACATTGTAATAATCGTTGATTTTACGATTATTTTAAAATAAATCAGAAAATCTAACTTATTCTCTCCTCTAATGCTATTAAATACGAAGACAGAAGAGTGTACTTTTATTCCTGTTACATATAGCTATAATAATAGACATGGCAAATACACGAATGAAGATGGAAATCTCTTAATTCAGTGTCTGTAACCCTGTCCAGCTTAAAAAGGGATTGGTTCGTTCAGATAGTCGATATTGCCCCGTCAGTTGTGACGTTTTTATTTCAGATATTTATTTATTCCGAATGTAACAATGCGTCATCTTGATATTTCCTAGATGCGTAAAAATAAGAGAATATTTTTGTTTTGCAATAAATTAGTCATTCTTGTTATGCAATAATCATTTTATACTAGATTCAATGGGATTATTTGACAACAAGAAGTGTTCTACCCTCTAAAAATAAGTCTTATATGGAATCAGATATCTGTAAATCATTTGGAATGTATTTTTAAAACTATAAGTAGGCACTAATGCTGTAACCCAGATAGCCTACTCAGGGACAAAGAGTTGTGGAGATTGCAGGAGATAGGTCCTCGTTAATACAGACATAGCGTCCGCTCAATGGTTGGTATCTGTATGGACATTACCAGAGAAGTCTGGGGTGTCCGTGTTGGGTGGTAGTGAGGGTCCAGGTGTTTTGTGTGGATGACAACTGAGTATCAGGCTTGCCAGTTAGCTGATAATCAGACCAATACTATGCGGTTCGGATTCCACGTAAAGCTGTAGATCCCATAGTTGGCCTGGATGTTGATCTATGAATGAATGGCCCTTTCTGAGCATAAGTTGAACTTATTTAGTAAACATGATTCACAGGTCATCTACGCAGTATAAATAAATAACTTATGAACTTCGTTATTTTATGGCCTATTTTAAGTCATAGCACCAGAACCTTCTAGACTTGTACCGTTGCCTTATACAAAGAGCACCCTCAGCCGACCAGTCAGTCAGTGTCAGTCTAGTCTAGAGTGTCAGAGTGACACTCTACAGAGGGGAGAGCCATTGGCAGTGTGAATCTATGGTTTTCAGTCTTAAGTGAAACAGTGATATATATATATATATATATATATATATATATATATATATACAGTATATTTTGTGAATACTATCTTGAGTGTGATAAATCAAGTTTAACTTTTGTAAATAATAGTGGTTAAATATCAAGCGTTAAATAGTACCTCTGTAGTAATATAAAAAGTGTAATTATCTCGTAGTATTTAGTTTAGTTAATAATTTTGTGTAAATAAAATTAACAGCAGTCACAGTAGTGGGATTGCATTTTGGACCCTGTGGCGGTCCACCCATGATTTACTAACAACATACCTTGAAGAGTATTAAGATGACGTGGACAAACAATAATTGAAAATATAACAAATATTATTACAATGGAAACTCAGAGAAAATATTACTTACTGGATATTTTCGTGAGTGTACGGAAAATGTTAGCTGTTTAAAGTTACGCCTCAGGGACCACAAGACAAGACGCGGGGGTGTTTGACGCTCCCAGCGGAGGTGTCGATGTTTAATAATTAGCTGTTAACACAGTCATCACCGCTGTGGTGCCACGATTACGTAAGTGATTTCCACGAACAACCATCCTTTCGTAACTATTTCTGCACGATTCGTCTTTTTTCATGATTGTAAGAACTGTTCGCTTCCTAGTTCTTAGAAGACAAAAATAAGGACTTTTTCCGTCAGATCACTTCCACAACCATAACTTAGGTTAACCTAACATAATTAAACCAAACCTAATATAACATCACCAAACCTAACATAACCTAACAAAACCTAACATAATCTAAACAAACCTAAGATAAACTAACCAAAGTAGTGGTAGTGAATTAACGGAAAAGATCCACAATTAAGAATATTCACGTGTGTTTAATATCTTAACTTTTTTCAATGCTGAACACCATATTTTTTAACACTTTTTCGGTTTTGCTAAGGGTTTTGTACTGAAATTTAGCCTAACTCAAAAGAATAGGCTTGATACTATATTTGATAGTATGATTGGAAATTGTCTTTTTTTGAAACGTTTTTTTTTTATAGGTGAGTGTATTTGTAATATCTTTCTTCAATAATTTTCCGGTCGTGTAAGTTTACTTCTTATTACTTTATGATAATATTTTTAGAGATTACCAATTAAAACAAAAATGAAAAATAAAGTTCTGTTTATCTTCTAAAAAATGAATTTTTTCCTATGAATTATGATATTATTAAAGACATCAGCTATCTTATATTACATATGTTATTATATATTATTTTGTGTATTTGAGATCTGTAATTCAATTGTTAAATTTATTGCCAATTTTGTTAAAATGTTATCTGTTATAGCAATCCGATTAGCGCAAAGTAAAAAGCTAAAATCTGATAATTATTTTAAGTTTAAGTTCATCAGAAAATGTTTTTAGAAACCAGCGAACCCTTACAGCCTTAGCGCATCTTCATTTTTTAAATCAATATATTTTATTTATTATTACCATTGACCTTAGAACCATAACATTTCATATCAATGTATTTGATGTAGAAGCTCACCTGTGCTGCTATCTGGCGGTGAAAAGTTTCAAATAAGCGTTCGCATGACTGTTTGGTGTACTATTAGGTCAGCTATTAGCCACTTCAGCGTGTGCTGGAGAGAGAGACAGATAGAGGGAGACCGCTGGCGCTACCTGTAGAAACCGAACATGAACTAATCTCACCAAACGGGAAAACCGACTTAACGGAGTCCCTATAATGGAACAGTTTTCTTGTTTCTATAGTCAATTTATTACTTATGCAGACAGTGGTAAAAGTAATCTAAATGCAAATAGATGTTCTATAAAGTATGTAAAATACAGCATACGCAAATTTCTTATCAGCTTAAAAATCAGAGGAAGCTGAATAAATTGTCAATCATCAATATGACATCGAGAAGCATTGTATTTGAAAGTGGTACTCCGGTAACACATTTAGATCTATATACTAATTAATGAAATTACTCGTTTATGTATACTAATTCTCATAAAAGATTGCCTAACTGAAATGAACTTAATTGTCAAAATTCTCACTATATTTTTTACTTAGGAGAAAAACTTTGGCTAGTGATAATTCAGATATAATCAAACTTAGACACAAAAACCTTTGAAAAATCCAAAGGTGGTATTTTAAAAAAAAA
This sequence comes from Stictocephala bisonia, assembly GCA_035578905.1. NCBI lineage: Eukaryota > Metazoa > Arthropoda > Insecta > Hemiptera > Membracidae > Stictocephala > Stictocephala bisonia. The sequence goes on along the minus strand of JAQJVL010000002.1, from coordinate 7,866,280 downwards.
CTGGTACACATACAAAAAACTGATAATCTGAAATTATTTATACTTATTCCTTAATGTTTAAGCGAATACCTTAAACGTAATGACATAATAGTAATTATAATCATCATAAATTACCGGTTAGTCGATAGCATGATAAGCATATAAGAAGATCTTTCAACATTTCGTACTACGATCTCTGTTCATCATCAAGTAAAGAAAAGAACAAAAACATAAATAAGACAATTTAATTTGGACAACTTAGGCAGCCGTTCTAAATATGAATCTTTCCGCATAAAATGCTAAATTAAAGTACAGATAAAAAATAATTAAAAAATGGCAATACCACTTTTACTAACCACTCACAGAACAAGAGAATGATGCGTGCATCAACAGGCATCCAAGCACAGCCAATTCCCACTAACGTAGGCAAATGTTTGCTTTTTTCATTCGCCAATTCTTGTTATAGTTAAGTATTTAACATTATGAGGGGTAGAATTTTTGTAGTTTTTTAAACTTCACTTGCCAGTTCACGTGGGGGTCTGAATCTCTGTGCGTTAACTTTATTCACCGAGTTAGCTCAGTTGGAGATTCGAACCTGGGAATTTACTCTCTGCAGTCTGAGGCCTTAGCCGATAAGTCACTACAACGGCCAATTACTATTTTGGTACAATTTATTTCCATTGACGTTACGCTGGATTCTAATAATGTATTCGTCATCACATTTGCAAGTATATAGTTACAAGTTTACAAAACAAAAACTATATCAATTATTGCGTTCGAAATCACTTCAACTAATTTGACGGGCTGGACGTTTTATATTTTATATTCGTGACATGTAGTGACTTAATCCAGGATATTGGGTTGGCTGGACCATCAATATTGCGTGTAGATCCGTTACGTTCCGGACTCGTTTAGCAGATTATATTTACGTCACGTAACATCGCCACCTACACTGGAGAAATTCCTTACTTCTGGAAAAAGTTACCTGGTTTTTAAATTATTCATATTCTAATAAATTTGTAAATACTTAATTTTAACTTCGATTTCATAATTTTTCCTTTTTTCAATGAAAGCGAGTAGTTTTGTTTCAAGAACGTTTCTTTTACGCTGTTTGGAACGCGTTGGTAATAATTTTTGTCAAACACATTTTGTTGTTTAATATGTACAAAGGTAAATTTAGTTTTTTGTCAAAAGATTTAAATATTACCTTTTTACAAACGTATTACTTGATGATTGTTCCACTCAACTTCTACCTCTCTAATACACCAGCTGAACCACAGAACTAGAATACAAGAAGTTCACAGGTATGCTGCTGGCGCCTTTACTGCTTAGTATGATGTTGGCGACTGTCCCTAACTTCGTTTACTGCTGTTTTTGACGACTTGTATCATGGCCGTCTCTACTAGAGACGGCCATGCTTGTATACCCACTGTGTCGTTGATGGTGATTCCTCTTTATTGATAGTTCCCCCACAAAATCCGCGCAAAGACTCGATTGATATGAGTATTTTAACTGTAGTTTGAAAGTTATTTGCCATGGTTGGATTTTTCATGATTTTAATTTCTTTGAAGTTATACAAAGCTACTAATTAGAAAAAAACTCAAAAAAAAAAAAAAAACTCTTGCTCGTCTTTGACGTTGAAGAAAGAAATATGGGTGTGCCAATGTGCATCTACTTCGCGCTAACCCCACCTCTTGTGACGTCAGGTGAGGCTCAACGATGGCTCTGACCGTGAGTTTAGAGGTTCGTGGATTACGATTCCCATGCCTTGTGGCCTTGGAAGGGTATATCATTTTGGATAATAAGGGTGTTTTTAAAATAATTTTTACGTGATTTATTTATCGATAACGTTTTTAAGATTTGTTGTTTCTTTATTTTTTGTAAGAATTTGTAAGAATACGTGATTTTGAGATTGAGTCTATCTTAGTTCATTATTAGTATGTATTATTTAATGTTTTTCATACAATTATGAGATTTCCTTTTATGTATATAATTTAGATTGACATGTAGGTTAAGGCAGTAAGTAGCACTAGAGGATACATAAGATATTATACCAGCCGAAATATTGTGTTTGACTTTTTAACCCCTATAAGTGTTTAAATTGTCAAATAGAATAACAATCATGACGTATTACATCTTTATATGTATTTCAAGACATGTGCCATGAATTTTAGATTTAGGACAAATTATTTTATTTCAGGTACTGTTATGGTTGGTCTGCAACTGTGTCATTTATGCTATTATTTCGCAGTTAATGAGGCATATAAATAATAATAATAAGTAATAACAATTAAATATCCATATAATATACAACATTGATGTAAACAATGGCAGTAAACATTTTCTATATGTATTTATTACTTGTTTAAAGTTAATTCTTAATCTTTGGAGTAGATATTTGTAATGAATCATCTTTTATTTCTCTCAAATAAAAGTTATATTATCACGATGTAAGTGTCTATAGTTGTTGATCATTTACTTTATTTGTCTTCAGCTTCGACCGAGACAAGCTGTATCTGCGTTAACTTCCTTGTCGTGAGCACAGAGAGACAAAGTGTTCCACCCCTCCCCCTTTGTCGTCTGTAATGTGAACATCAATCTCGTCTGGACCAGTTCCCTGTGATACGTGTTCAAGTAATTGTCTCCAAAACCTCCCAGAGTGCATCTCAATAATACAATATATACATTCCCTCAAAGCTGCAAGTACCTAAATGAAAAATAACAGAACACGTTTAGTGTTGTTTTTGTCTAACAACTGTTTTTATGACGAATAAAAAATTAAATGATTTTTTAAATTCGCACTACAGTATTTTCACGCAATACACAAAATTTGCACCAACATGAACATAAACTGCTGTTAAATTTATCAATAATAACAATATAGTGATGGACAATCATTGGGATCTTTTAGACCCGTTGGAACGGATCACAAATAACTTTATACATTCCTGATATTTCTCCCATTGTCTTACCCCATAATCTTTAAAATTAATCTAATAAAGCTACATTACTTTCTTTCTAGTTCGGAAAATTTCGAGGGACAGAGTACCTTACGTATATAAATAAATAAGTAGTGCTTTTTTCTATTATTTTGAACGACGTCGCATCTAGAGACTATAAGCATTTACGAGGTGAAAAACGTACACACGACGCAGCTTTAAAATATAGCACTTAATCGGTAGTTGTATAATATAGCACTTAACCGGTAGTTGTATAATATAGCACTTAAACTGTAGTTGTATAATATAGCACTGAACCGGTAGTTGTATAATATAGCACTTAACCGGTAGTTGTATAATATAGCACTTAACCGGTAGTTGTATAATATAACACTTAAACTGTAGTTGTATAATATAGCACTTAACCGGTAGTTGTATAATATATCACTTAACCGGTAGTTGTATAATATAGCACTTAACCGGTAGTTGTATAATATAGCACTTAACCGGTAGTTGTATAATATAGCACTTAACCGGTAGTTGTATAATATAGCACTTAACTGATAGTTGTATAATATATGACTTAACCGGTAGTTGTATAATATAGCACTTAACCGGTAGTTGTATAATATAGCACCTAACCGGTAGTTGTATAATATAGCACTTAACTGGTAGTTGTATAATATATAACTTAACCGGTAGTTGTATAATATAGCACTTAACCGGTAGTTGTATAATATAGCACTTAACCGGTAGTTGTATAATATAGCACTTAACCGGTAGTTGTATAATATAGCACTTAAACTGTAATTGTATAATATAGCACTTAACCGGTAGTTGTATAATATAGCAATTAACCTGTAGTTGTATAATATAGAACCTAACCGGTAGTTGTATAATATATCACTGTACTGGTAGTTGTATTATGATGTACTAAATGTAAAAAGTGTTAAAAAAAGTATTGATAAAATATAACATATGCATGATATTCATACCTATTATAAAAAAGAATACGTTTAACATTTCTTAATATCTCATGTGCTCTTTGTGAAGTTCAAGTGAATGAAATTGTCCCATTTTTAAGGTATCGATTACACTCATGTGTGCTGTCGTTCAACGTAGGAATAAATTACGTTTCTTACCAACAAGGGATTGAATTTTAATATTGTTCTTTTATTCGTTTTCTCATAACTCAACATTAGTTCTTTACTCCACTTAATATGAGGGACGCGACCTCTATTCTATTATATTACCTTTTTTATTAAACAATAAAACATGTTTAATTGTAAATGAATCAATGTAAATTCTAATGACTTGAAATCATATAAGTACAAATTGATAGTATAGTGTATGCAGTTTATTTTTTTGCAATATTAGTAATGAAGTCCGTGCGAATACAATTCCAAACACGTATATTTATCAAAACATTTTTGCTGCTACGTGACAAAACTACTTAAATGTTGTATGTATTTAAATGTTATAAAATGTTTAAATGTTATAAATGTTGTAAATGTATTTTTAAATTTGATTTACGTAATTAGTTTATGCTCAGAATATTTTTTCTGTGATTTATACTTGATATTCTGCTTAGTTTTAGTGTTTTTAAGGGTACCTTTTAAAAGGACCTAAAAAAAAAAATACCCAAAACATTATTCCTGTTTCAAAGATTCAGTATATAGTAATCATCGTATAGCGACACTTAAAGTGTCATTTGACAGGTTAAAACACGTTCCAGTGGACCATAAGACGATTCAGTCAAAGATTAAGTGTTTTTATATATATTTTTTTCAGTTAAATATGTGAAATTTCAATTATGATTCTTGATTATTTAAAATTTAAAATATCATAGTATCAACTTATGGTCCACTAGATCGGTCCTTTAATAATCATACAGTATTCACTATAACTCATTACAATAATAAACGCGTACTGTTCAGTTGAAATAGAACAGCATGTTTTAGCCCGCTGACGGTAAGATTGTACGAGTATGTCAACTATAGGGCTGTCGGTGTTGCGGTGGCTTGCAAGTTTGGGAAACGGCCACATTCAATTATGGTTCCTGGCTTCGGTATTTGTACTAGTTTCAGAAACCTAATGTGCTGTGTAACACTAAACAACTCTTATATTCTGAGAACTAAAGAGTGTAACTGAAAATGCTTATAAGAGCTGTAATTATATTAGAGTTGAAGTAATGTTGTTACTTTTGTCGTGCCATTTTGAGTACTTTGAAATTTCTTTGTAAATGTGTTTAACAATTCCCAAATTAGCTAGGGTTCTATCCACGATAGTTGAAATTAATCAGTAGAGATTTTTTAAATGTATAACACTTTTTCTAAATGTACTGTCGTTGATTTGAGTAACACGTACATTGTATCTACCCTGATTCATTAGTAGGTATCTTAATTTTAGTAACTTTGGAGTCGGTAGTAGTCGGCCTAAGGCGTCACGACTTAGTACCTGGGTTAGACATAGCGCTGGTTCAAATCCTGGTCTTGGCCGTTTCTTTATCAGTAATATTGATCTTGTACTGTACTGGTTCTCCCTGTTATTCTATCCGATAACTTCCCCGCACAGATCCATAGTCTTTAATGACTGGGCAGAATATGGTTGAAAAGGTGATCGGCCTCTACTTAAAAAAAGAAATAGAAGCATTTTTCCTCGTCCGATTCCTTTCCATTTCAGACTCTTATTTACCCTAGTCCTGTAATGGATGAATTAGAACTATTTGTCTTAAAAATGCAATTCTGGCTATCAGGATATGGACGAATAATTTGTTTAGTAAATATATGCGGCCATAGTCATACTTAAACCTGAACATGTGAACAATTATCAATAACAGCACTTAAATGCTCTCAATCTTTTTGTAACTAAGTTTGCTTTTTGTAACTAAGCAGTGTATGATTCTAAATCCTATTTCGTAAGCTTAAGCGGTTGGAGTCATTATTAACAACTAGTTCTTCCGGTGTCAACCGCGTCAAAGGACTATTTACAATATATACAGTTCCAGACGTTTCGCCCATGCTACGATGTGGCATCCTCAGTGTCTCAGTCTCAGCCTAACCACTGAGGATGCCACATCGTAGCATGGGCGAAACGTCTGGAACTGTATATATTGTAAATAGTCCTTTGACGCGGTTGACACCGGAAGAACTAGTTGTTAATTATGATTCTAAATGCTTATCTATCACTTGGTGACAAAGTGTTGTGGAGATTGTGGGTGATGCGGTCTATTCTTTGGTTTATTTGATGGCGTCAAATAAGAGATTTTTATCAACGTGCACTTTTGGAAATTTCTTGGGTCACGGTCGGGCTGTTTTGTAGGAAAAAGAACTGAGCATTAGGCTCTTCACTTTGCTGAAAATAGACCAACATTATGTAGTTTGGTTACAAGTAAAACTGTGAGTTGTTTATTTGCCCTGGCTATTGAATTAGTAATAACGGACAGTTTAACTTAGTAACAATGGCTACATTCGTGCATCTAAACTCACTTGCATGTTATACTCCCCTCATATATATATATATATATATATATATAATCAGTTTCCTGATTAATGAACCTTGTTCTAGCAATATTTAATAGACATTTCGTTACAAATTTAAACGTGAAATAGAAATTAAGAACTATATTATAAGTCAGCAATGTTTGCTGTCTTAATCGTTCTATATAGACAAAAATATATCTCCATGGATATGTTGTACACCTCTTTTATGGAAGACGTAAAAGAACAGCATAGAGATGTCAACAACAGCTAGCTTCAATTGAACTCGAGGGAACAAGACAGATTACACGTGACAGTGTCTGAGGTAGGAAAGAGCATATTTATACATGAACTGTACATCAGCGTCAAGGGCTGTGGCAGACTTCTATCCAACTCGAGTGAAGAAGATAGATTACACGTGACAGTTGCTGAGGGAGGAAAGTGCTTTTCTACATGAACCATACATCAGCGACAAGGGCTGTGGCGCACTTCCACCTAACTCGAGGGAACAAGATAGATTACGCGTGTCATTTGCTGTGGGAGAAAAGCACACTTCTACATGAATCATACTTCAGCGACAAGGAATGTGGGAGACTTCTATCCTACTCGAGTGAAGAAGATAGATTACATGTGAAATTTGCTGAGGGAGGAAAGCATATATGTACATGATCATACATCAGCGACAAGTGCTGTGGCGGACTTCTATCCAACTCAGGGGAACAAGACAGATTACACGTGACAGTTTCTGAGGAAAAAAAGCAATCTCTACATGAACCATACATCAGCATAAACGCTGTGGCAGACTTCCATCCAACATGAAGGAACAGGACAGTTTCTGAGGGAGGAAAGCGCATTTCTTCATGATCATAAATCAGGAACAAAGGCTGTGGCAGACTTCTCTCCAACTTAAAGGAACAAGACAGATTACACGTGACACGTCTGAGGGAAGAAAGCGCATTTCTTCATGATCATACATCAGCGACAAGGTCTGTGGAAAACTTCCATCCAACTTGAAGGACCAAGACAGATTACTCCTGACAGTTTTTGAGGGAGAAAAGCGCATTTCTACATGAACCATACATCAGTGACAAGGTCTGTGGAAAACGCTATAAATCATGCGTGGATCTTGTTAGACCGAATAATAATTTAGACCTTTAAATAAATTGACCCTAGTAAAAAAGACTACACTCACTTTTATTGTGAGTTATAAGGTAACTATATAGCCTACATTTTTCATTAGCACACATTGCTCATATGAAAATAAATTGAGCATAAACATTCTTGTAAACATTTAGCAGTGGTAGTGGTTCGTTTGTTCATGTAGTTGCACGGAAGAAAGTATGGCTTCTCAAATCAAGACTAAAGGTTAAAATCTTAAAAAGATCAATGTTGTTACGAATGTTTTAAGTTAAAAGATACTTTGATGAAAAAGATACAGTGATGTGTCCATCTGATAACTGATAACGTAAGTAACTCTGAGGTACTTACTTACTTAGATAACAGGTAATATTGATTTATCAATTAACTATTATATATTGTTAACGATTTGCAACCTGTTCAGTAGTTACTTAGATAATATATTTGGATATCCATCAATTATTGATAATGTTGATCAAGGAAAACTAAGTTCAGTAGTTACTTAGATAATATATTTGGATATCCATCAATTATTGATAACGTTGATTAAGGAAAACTAAGTTCAGTAGTTACTTAGATAATATATTTGGATATCCATCAATTATTGATAACGTTGATTAAGGAAAACTAAGTTCAGTAGTTACTTAGATAATATATTTGGATATCCATCAATTATTGATAACGTTGATTAAGGAAAACTAAGTTCAGTAGTTACTTAAATATTAGCTATAATGTGTGATAAGACTTATTTCAATGGATACTTAATAGTTAACGATGATGCTAGCATCAGCTTCAGATAGTTATACTATGCAAACCAACGAAACATAAGAACAGTATTTACGTCAATGACGATGTCAGCATTAATGACTCTTTTTGTAAGTTATTTAAGATTCTTAAAGCCTTTTCTTTAATTATGTACTTTAAAATTTTCAATTTCCTACCTTATAAATATGTTATTAAAATGTAATATTGAATTTATATCAACAAACAGTAGTGAATGCTCGTGTATTTGAATAGGACGAATTTTTACTTAAATTCAATAAAACACATCAAAACCTCATTTTCAGATATGGGATGAAAGTAGTAAAAGAACAATATCGTGCAGAAAATATTGCATCTATTGAAATCAAATCCCTTAGAGACGACGAAATGAAATTTATTACCTCTCCGATTGATCCATAGCCCATATTGTGAGCACCAATAGGCTTAGGGCGTTGCTTACCAGTATTGTACAGTTATTGTTTTGGGCTGTCGTGAATTGGTTAGGTGAAACAATAAATTTTGATTTTTTAATTTTTAAGGAGATTTCCTAATAGTATTATTATTTTAAATAATAATAAGGAAGGATATTTTACATTGTTAATTGGGCAGCATCGCTTTTACAATTTAATATATTGTTATATAAAATAATTTAAATTTGCTGCCTTAATCGTAGTGAGTCAGCCAACAGAAATCCCTTTGTGTACTTTTGCTTATAGTAGTCATTTTCCGAATCTCCCGATTTAAATTCAGGACGCTCCTAAAGCTGGAACTACGACGGGTTATGGTGTAGCAATGATCAGTGGCGTGACGATAATATCCAGCTGTAACCATAACAACGCATTAACGTTTGAGTTGCTTATCTACACTTGTTCAATAATCTGCTCGCTTGAACTCCTTGAGCTCATAACAATTTTACGACCATGGGTTTCCTATTATTAATAATATCTTGTTGTTCCTTATTGTTTAAATATTGTTAAAGATTGCCAAATGAAATCTGCACTCTCACAAAGTAGAAATAAATATTTGTTGCATCAATAGTAGGGTCAATATGGATGTAGTTAAAGTGCCGAGTAGTATGTAGTGTATCGTGAGGATGGCAGGGCCCAGTACCTTCCTCTATTCCCCCCAAATCCTCAAGGATAAATAAAATACTTCAGATTTATAAAGATGTACAAAAGGTGTGATCTATTCTATAACTGCCACTGAGGTTTTCGGTATGGCCACAAGAATGTAACGTCTATTTAGTCTGCAGTAGTGGTTCATTAATTGTGTATCCAGTTCACAGGTTCAACACACCAGACTACAGAGGTGACTCTGCAGTAGTGGTTCATTAATTGTGTATCCAGTTCACAGATTCAATACACCAGACTACAGACGTGACTCTGCAGTAGTGGTTCAAAAATTGTGTATCCAGTTCACAGGTTCAATACACCAGACTACAGAGGTGACTCTGCAGTACTGGTTCATCAACCTTTATCCAGTTCACAGGTTCAATACACCAGACTACAGAGGTGAATCTGCAGTAGTGGTTCATTAATTGTGTATCCAGTTCACAGGTTCAATACACCAGACTACAGAGGTGACTCTGCAGTACTGGTTCATCAACCTTTATCCAGTTCACAGGTTCAATAAACCAGACTACAGAGGTGACTCTGCAGTAGTGGTTCATTAATTGTGTATCCAGTTCACAGGTTCAATACACCAGACTACAGAGGTGACTCTGCAGTACTGGTTCATCAACCTTTATCCAGTTCACAGGTTCAATACACCAGAGTACAGACGTGACTCTGCAGTAGTGGTTCATTAATTGTGTATCCAGTTCACAGGTTCAATACACCAGACAGACTACAGAGGTGACTCTGCAGTACTGGTTCATCAACCTTTATCCAGTTCACAGGTTCAATACACCAGACTACAGAGGTGACTCTGCAGTAGTGGTTCATCAACTTTTATCCAGTTCACAGGTTCAATACACCAGACTACTGTGGGGACTCTGCAGTAGTGGTTCATTAACCTTTATCCAGTTCACAGGTTCAATACACCAGACTACTGTGGGGACTCTGCAGTACTGGTTCATCAACCTTTATCCAGTTCACAGGTTCAATACACCAGACTACTGTGGGGACTCTGCAGTAGTGGTTCATTAACCTTTATCCAGTTCACAGGTTCAATACAACAGACTACTGTGGGGACTCTGCAGTACTGGTTCATTAACCTTTATCCAGTTCACAGGTTCAATACACCAGACTACAGAGGTGACTGCAGTAGTGGTTCATCAACCTTTATCCAGTTCACAGGTTCAATACACCAGACTACTGTGGGGACTCTGCATTACTGGTTCATCAACCTTTATCCAGTTCACAGGTTCAATACACCAGACTACTGTGGGGACTCTGCAGTACTGGTTCATCAACCTTTATCCAGCTCACATGTTCAATACACCAGACTACTTTGGGGACTCTGCAGTAGTGGTTCATCAACCTTTATCCAGTTCACAGGTTCAATACACCAGACTACAGAGGTGACTCTGCAGTAGTGGTTCATCAACCTTTATCCAGTTCACAGGTTCAATACACCAGACTACAGAGGTGACTCTGCAGTAGTGGTTCATCAACTTTTATCCAGTTCACAGGAGTAATACACCAGACTACAGAGGTGACTCTGCAGTACTGGTTCATCAACCTTTATCCAGTTCACAGGTTCAATACACCAGACTACAGAGGTGACTCTGCAGTACTGGTTCATCAACCTTTATCCAGTTCACAGGTTCAATACACCAGACTACTGTGGGGACTCTGCAGTAGTGGTCCATTAATTGTGTATCCAGCTCACAGGTTCAATACACCAGACGACAGAGGTGACTCTGCAGTAGTGGTTCATTAGTTGTGTATCCAGTTCACAGGTTCAATACATCAGACTACAGTGAGGACTCTGCAGTAGTGGTTCATCAACCGTTATCCAGTTCACAGATTCAACACACCAGACTACAGACGTGACTCTGCAGTAGTGGTTCATCAACCGTTATCCAGTTCACAGGTTCAACACACCAGACTACAGACGTGACTCTGCAGTAGTGGTTCATCAACCTTTATCCAGTTCACAGGTTCAACACACCAAACTACAGAGGTGACTCTGCAGTAGTGGTTCATTAATTGTGTATCCAGTTCACAGGTTCAATACATCAGACTACAGTGGGGACTCTGCAGTAGTGGTTCATCAACCGTTATCCAGTTCACGGGTTCAATACACCAGACTACAGACGTGACTGCAGTAGTGGTTCATTAATTGTGTATCTAGTTCACAGGTTCAATACACCAGACTACAGAGGTGACTATGCAGTAGTGGTTCATTAATTGTGTATGCAGTTCACAGGTTCAATACACCAGACTACAGAGGTGACTCTGCAGTATTGGTTCATTAATTGTGTATCCAGATCACAGGTTCAATACACGAGACTACAGTGGGGACTCTGCAGTAGTGGTTCATTAACCGTTATCCAGTTCACAGGTTCAACACACCAGACTACAGACGTGACTGCAGTAGTGGTTCATTAATTGTGTAACTAGTTCACAGGTTCAGTACACCAGACTACAGAGGTGACTCTGCAGTACTGGTTCATCAACCTTTATCCAGTTCACAGGTTCAATACACCAGACTACAGAGGTGACTCTGCAGTACTGGTTCATCAACCTTTATCCAGTTCACAGGTTCAATACACCAGACTACTGTGGGGACTCTGCAGTAGTGGTTTATTAATTGTGTATCTAGTTCACAGGTTCAACACACCAGACTACAGAGGTGACTCTGCAGTAGTGGTTCATTAATTGTGTATCTAGTTCACAGGTTCAACACACCAGACTACAGAGGTGACTCTGCAGTAGTGGTTCATTAATTGTGTATCTAGTTCACAGGTTCAACACACCAGACTACAGAGGTGACTCTGCAGTAGTGGTTCATTAATTGTTCTACGACAGTTTTATGTCGCACCGCAAAAACAACATACGTTGCACATTATTTCTTTTTCACTGAAACTGTTTCACAGTGGAAATAAATAACAGTTTGTCTGAAACACTATTCAATTCGAATCCTGTGCTTTAGAAGTAGTTATCCGAGCATTAACAAGGCATAAACCGGTGAAGTTCATTAAGTAACCCTTTCTCTTTGTACTGTAGCTATTATAAGTCCCCGATAAAACCCATTAAGATTCTCGGCTCCTCGTTTGAGTCTATCGCTTCTTTCATGCAATTTTCTTCCCTTGGTAATGAATATTAATTGTTATTGCTAATTATATAAGTTAATAATTATATATAGGATTATGCATTTAATAAGTTAATTTATACAATTTGGATTTCCCGAAATGGTACAGAAGTTTTTGCTTGTAAACGGATTGTCTCACTTCAAGAGTTTTAGATTTCTCTACATGTGGAATGTTGCGTCAATAACCTCGGGAGAAGTGGTACACTAGGTATTGTGCCTGTTTCGGTTGGTCGTAACTATACGTACCAAAGATTGGCATTAGAGACTCACCCTGATGCTACAAGTGTGTGGACCTTTCATTAGTGGGGCTTCAGTGGAATATGAGGGTACATCTACAGTATGGAATATGAGGGTACATCTAAAGTGTGGAATATAAGGGTTCATCTACAGTATATACGCCACCAAGGCGCTGCTGACCCGTTAACCTAATTAAGTGGCACCTAGTTTTGTTACAGGGTAAGAATAATCCAAAATGTCGAATTACGAATAAAAAAGGTGTTAAGTTTTGTCAAGGGAACTTGAAAACGACATTATCAATAAGACAGAGAATCAAATGTTGCCGTTGATTAGAGTGTTCATGCAGATGGCTAATTTGGTGCTCCAAGGAATTTAGTTCAATATTTCACGCAACTGTCCTTAGAGTAGCAAATAACTAGCCTCACTAACACACATACAACGTGTTTCCCTCCCCTATTTCCCTCACCATCCCTGCCCCGCAAATTGTACAACAGTAAATAATTCTCTCATTTATAGTAAACTCTAGCAATGAAGTTTTTATGTATTATTAATCCACCCCATCAGCTAAAGATAATTGAAAAAATTTCCACTAAAAATTTGTATACTTGTCATTTAAAGGAAAACAATTGGTTATACTATAAAAAAGATGTTTTTTACTTTTACTTTACACTAAGTTGTTCAGTACCTTTTGTCCTCTATACTTTTTCTTGTTTCTTAATGAGTTATGCACCTTGAAATGCCACTTTAGGCACCATATTAAAAAGTACTTTTTAATTTTTCCCATAACACATTTATTAATTATAAGAAGACGTTATTTTAATTATTAATTAATTATAAGATTTTATTTTATTTAAAAAACCTTATGAACAAACGTCTGTGACATATGCGACTGTACTAATGATTATATATATCTCACAACATTAAAATAGTTAATTTACTATGTTAAAATTACTTTGTTAAAATCGTACTTAAGCAGATTAAACACAACAATATAGGTTTAAAACTATTTATTATTAATTAATTTACAAAGAAAAAAAAAAAATAATAATAAATAAATAAAATAAAAAAAAATTCTTGAGTTTGATGAGATTATGACATAATGTGCCGTTTTATATGATGATGTCATGGGTTTATGTCATGAACTGACGATGCGATACCGCGTCGACATGTATTATCTTGTAGTAACGTGTTTATTAATAACGATATTACGTATGCATTTCTTATTAGTTTAAGTATTATTTAAGGAATATGTCAAAAGTGCTAGTAATGAACTATTTATCGTTAAAAGCAGTGTGCTCTTGCTGCATTTAACCGTAGATGTCTTGTGTGTTATATATTCTCGTATATGGAACATGGGTGTGACGTAAAATGCAATTCGTGCTGAAATATGCAAACGCACAGATCTAGAGCGAAAAAAAACTTGTGATTTGTCTTTCAGTATTTGGTCTTCTATTTAAGATTTTATCAGGGGCTCTGCGAACTTCAATATTTGAACAATGTGAAAAAATGAAGGATGAACACTTCTTTGTTTGTTTTTTTAGTTAGTTTGGTGGGAATCTTTACCACATAGAAAGTTTATATACTTTTATATATACATTTTATATATACTTATATTTTTATGTAGCGCATGCAGGGGTTCATCAGCGGAGGGAAATCGTACCACCGAACAGCCTCTGTACATCGCGGGCGTAACAAACTTCCGCCTTCAAGCGTTCAACTTCCACAATAATGTTTAGTTGAAAAAATATAACTGTAATAAATTGTATTTTTATTGGAATATTAAATAATGATTAATTTAATAGTTTTAAGCTTAATTCGTTAGTGTTCATCAAACCAACCAATGATCACTTCTGTTGATGACGTAGTGGGCGGGGTTTGCTACTATGGTGTCAGCACGCGGACTACTGTCTTCCTCGTTTTCATGACACTTTTTTAAATTGTATGAACCAGTGGGGAGTTTCTCTTTCTCACTTCCACTACTCAGTGCATCTCTCGCACCGGTGATTTCAGTTGGTTGATTTCTATTTAAAGCAAATGTATGTTGTTTTAATAAGTCAAAAGGTAAGATCAGCCGCGTTGATCATGTGTTGTGCTCTAGAGAGCTCTTGTTGTAGTCTCGTTGGTTTCTCGACATACGTTGTTGTGCTAGCGTACATAATACCTCGGTGTATTGGCCGACAACATTATCATTCGAGATCCACAGCTTTGCTGTTTTTATCACTAATAAATCATAACATGAGTTGACATTACAATAATCACGTTTTTACTTTTATTAATGTAAGAAATATATTTAGCGTAAATATATTAGTAATAATAATAGTGATGGCCATGATTTAAGTATGGTAAATATTTTCAACATACAGTTATTTCAAATTACCGATATATCGCAAACCAAATATCGATCTAACGATAATATCGAAAGAGAAATATTGATATAATGGGTAACCGATATATCGAATTGTAAATGGTTTATATTTATAAACTTATGCACTAACTCTTATATCATGACCAAAAGTACATTCAAGTTTTGCTGCCACTATTAAGAATATACTACTGAATTTTAAAATTAAATACATTTATCTACACGAAACAAAATGTGGTCTGCGGGGTTGAAGGAAAAAATTCAATATAAGAATAATTATACCTTTCATTATTATGTTAATTATAAAAGAATAATATAATAACATTCGTTTAGGATCGCCACCCGTTCCACCACTGGTCTACAATAAACTGCATTTTAGTACGTTAACTTAACGAAATAAAGTTCCCTTATTATTTCGATACATGTTTTGTACGCGTAAGAGGCCTCAAAAATTCGTGGTTATTTTGAGGAGAGAGAATAACGTCAAAACATCGATATGGCCGATATTATCGAAAGAAAGTATCGATACTAATATATTGATATATCGGAACATATTTATCGATATTTCCGATGTATCGATATATCGTTTCCATCCCTACCCATGATACTTAGGATGTACCGTTTATTGTATCGTATATGCCTTATTTTGTAATAGAAATTGTCTCGGTCTTCGATATCGATTTCCTCACTGTGAAATGCATTACGGTTGTGCTAGCCGGCTATTTGTCTATCGTCCGACCACGAAGTCCAATAAATTACACGCCAGTGTCCAATATAAAGGAGCTCGCAACATCACGTCTGTCTCATGTAATAGTCAGTATTGCGTTTTCGTGTCCATTACTCCACTTCTAGCAAATGAGAACCAGTAATTTCAAAAATGGGAAAACAGATAGAATATTAGATTTAAGCATTGTACAGTTATTAGTTAATGTAAGATGCTGGTCATAAAATGTCCTTACAAACAATAACCAGTGTGAGTTGTCACTCCTCTTCATATGTAGTACTTACTATACGAATTATATGTTGCGTGTAGCAGTACAACTTAAGGTAGTGCAATCGGTTTTCGGTGAGTTAGTTGTTTTCCAGTTGTAAAATTAAAATTAGTGAATGTCTTACCTTCCCTTGAGATAGGAAAAATATTTGAAAAAGTTTTAAACACTACATTAGAACTTGTGGCCTTATGAAGAGGAAAATTTAGCTGAGTTTAAATCAGCATTAAGGCAAAATCGTTCGAAGTACGAATTTAATTTATACATACGTTTTTTACACATAACTTAAAGGATTAAAATGTTTTTCATCGTTAAAAAATGTATAAATATTTATAATTTTAAAGATAAAAAAATGGCATTTTTTCACCTTTAAAATTATAAATATTTTTACATTTAAAAAAAATTAAAACCATCTTAATCCCCTCAGTTATGTGTAAAAAACGTATTTAGATCAAATTAAATTTGTATTTTGAACGGTTTTGTCTTAACGCTGATTTAAAATCAGAAAAATTCACCTCTTCAAAACGCCACAAGTTCTAATAATTTACTGGTTTAAAACATTTTTTACTTATTTTTTGTCTCAAAGGAAGGTACATTAAGTAATTTTGATTACAAAATTAGGAAATAATGTACTCACCGAAAACCGATTGCACCACCTTAAGGGTAAGTGTTTTTATTCTTAGTATGTTTCGCCTGACTACATTTGTATTTTTGTACTAGGCAATCTACTTTAAAGTAATTTTCTCTTTCGTGTTTTACCTTCCAATAAATTATGTTTTCATACATTTTAGTAGAGCTGCGTTAGAGTCCGTCTGTCTCATCTGTCTTAAATTAAGATTATAAGCCTTTCAATTTTCGATGAAATTTGTCATAATGTACTTACTAACAAGTCGACCATATACATCACAATGTATAAGTGAAAAAATGTGCGTATAATGTGATAATCGGGTTTGATAAAAAATGCTTACCATTTTCAGTCTAGAGGGGATTTACATAAGTTTACAACAATTGGTAATTAAGACACTATTTTATTATGAAACTGCAGTATAACAGATAATGTTTTAACCACAAATAATTCAACCTCACTTAACCGAGGAATAAGAAATATAGCGAATCGTGTAACCGTAGTACCATTTAAAATTATGTAAAGAAGATGCTAAATGATGTACTTTAAATAGACTAGCGTTTGAAGGTCAACAGCTCCATATGTAAATGGAGTGTTGTGGAGCCAGCGGCTGTCACTATTTGTCAAGGCAATAATAACGTCGTGTGGGTTACAATGTTGGTTGACGCAGGCTGACAGTAGATCGCAGCCTAGCGTCGTTTGGTGGCTGTAATTCAACATTTAAAAGAAGTGCTGTGGAGGTAGTGGCTGTCACCATTTGTCACAGTAACAATTACGTCGTGTCGGTTACAGTGTCGGTTGACGCGATCTGACAGTACACTGGGACCATATGCAAATGAAGTGTTGTGCAGGAAGCGGCTGTCACCATTTGTCACAGTAACAATAACGTCGTGTCGGTGACAGTGTCGGTTGACGTGGGCTGACAGTACACCGGGTCCTAGTTTCGTTGAAACGTCAACAGCTCCATATGCAAATAAAGTGTTGTGCAGGCAGTGGCTGTAACCGTTTGTCACAGTAACAATAACGTCGTGTCGGTTGACGTGGGTTGACAGTACACCGGGTCCTAGTTTCGTTGAAACGTCAACAGCTCCATATGCAAATAAAGTGTTGTGCAGGCAGTGGCTGTCACCATTTGTCACAGTAACAATAACGTCGTGTCGGTGACAGTGTCGGTTGACGCGGGCTGACAGTACACCGGGTCCTAGTTTCGTTGAAACGTCAACAGCTCCATATGCAAATAAAGTGTTGTGCAGGCAGTGGCTGTCACCATTTGTCACAATAACAATAACGTCGTGTCGGTGACAGTGTCGGTTGACGCGGGCTGACAGTACACCGGGTCCTAGTTTCGTTGAAACGGCAAGAGCTCCATATGCAAATAAAGTCTTGTGCGGGAAGTGGCTGCCACCGCTTGTCACAGTAACAATAACGTCGCGTCGTTGACAGTGTCGGTTGACGCGAGCTGACAGTACACCGGGATCTAGTTTCGTTGAAAAGTGAACAGCTCCATATGCAAATAAAGTGTTGTGCAGGCAGCGGCTGTCACAATTTGTCAGTAACAATAACGTCGTGTCGGTTGACGCGAGCTGACAGTACACGTCCTAGTTTCATTGAAAAGTGAACAGCTCCATATGCAAATAATGTCTTGTGCAGGCAGCGGCTGTCACCATTTGTCAGTAACAATAACGTCATGTCGGTTGACGCGGGCTGACAGTACACCGGGATCTAGTTTCGTTGAAACGTCAACAGCTCCATATGCAAATGAAGTGTTGTGCAGGCAGCGGCTGTCACCATTTGTCACAGTATCAATAACGTGTCGGTTTATCCCATCGTACTCGCTATTAAGAACTCCGAGCATAGAACATATAGCCTACAATCTCAACAGAACTTTGTCTCCTAGTAGTTGGGTTACAGCACTGCGTCACTAGTGTAGAATATCTTGACGTACCAACGTTATGTAAAGTACTGAAGTGGGTGGCCCATCAATATTGCCTCGCTGAGCCGCCACCGATACGTTTATCACTCCATATTTTAGCATCAATCAATATCAAACATCATTTTGAGTTGTTTTGTTCCAAGTAATTTATTCGCTGTTTCGTTTGGAACGAAATGGTGTAGCCAAATACTGATTTATGTATTTCAGGAATATTTGTATAGGTAAACTATATTAAGATTTCTATGTTTCTAAAGTTACAGTTTTAATTAATGGACGAACTCTAGTCAAATAAATAAAAAATAAGTACTTTTATTTTTTACTCATTTAATATTAGTTTCTCATTTCTTTAAGTATAAAAAGCACTTAATGCAATTTTTCACTTATTACTCATCGTTGTATGACTTAGACTTTAACTATAAAGAATAATGATTAAACAATACATATAACTATGCTAAGCGTAAGTACAAACGACAATTGCAAATTAATACTAATTTTTCTAATTCTTATACGTCTATCATTTTAATTCAATAATGTATGTCACTGGTTAATTTTATTCATATTAGCAATTTTGAAATCAATGCCGTACTTTGTCATCTTGCTTCACTCGCCAGCTCACATGATCCTACAGTAATGTCCTTGAACTTTATTCAATGAGAGAAGTACCGACCGTGATCTCAGTTAGGGATTTGAACCTTTGATATTGTCTTCTACAATTTGAAACATTAGCCACTGAGCCACCACGCCTGAAACACCCTACCATAACGTTCATAAGCTATTGTTGAGCGTTGATTTAATAATTTAATAAAGTGGTTCTCCTACCTGAACAGTATTATTTTTATTATTATTATTTTTTAAGACGCCGATCGTCAATATATGGAGAATATGAATTTCGAAATATTGTGTTGATTGTAGATGAGCGAATTTAGTTTTTGTTACAAACTATAGGGCGGGTTATTTCTTAGAAAATGTCATTAAGTAATAGCCTAATGACAAATGAACAACCGGTGGTTATCAGCTGATATTTTTCAAAATTTGTTTTGACTCTGATTTGGATTGAACTGAGAATCGTTAGTTTATGAAGCTGAGCTTAATCAATATATATATATATATATATATATACCATCTTTAATGTGCATTTAATCGGGATATTTCAAAATTAATTTTATATCATCAGTATTTGGAAAATGACGTTCCTTTATAAACATAAAGTTTTTACTCACTCGATAGAAGTTGTACTTACAGAACTGTTACTTCATGTTGTAAATTGTCCATCTTTTATATCATTAGATTTTAAAAATGCAGTTGGACTAGTTGTAAAAGAGCTGTAAAGCGAGAAGATAAACTGTTATTTACTGCAAACGCTTGCTATCAAACAACCTTAAATATAAGGGTTGTAAAGTGTACCTGGAATTCTATAGTTCAAGGTGCATCCATAAATCGGATTATGGGTGAACATTGTAGAAGTTGCACCGCAAGTCTCTGGTAAATTTAGTATTTTCAATTTAAATGGTAATGTCTGCTTAAATATGTATTAATACACATGTGTAACGGGTAATCCAGCTCGGGGCGTCCCAACAGTTTTCACATCTATCCTCGACACACTTTGTTACACAATTAGGAACACAAACAATTTATATCCAAATTGATCGTTCCGATGTTAACCAGTGTCACGCTGTTTTCTGTAATTGGTGGACTGTCCGCTGTGGAGCGCGTCGAGAGTTTGTGGACTAAGCGCGGTTGCCAGACTGTACCAGCCCAACCTTGGCTCTGACTGGCAGAGGCAATGTGAGGCGAATATGCTCCTCCTCTGTCACTTACCGTTAATTACGGGAACACATAGATGGACTTGCAGATCGAGTGCTTCTTCCAGTGAACGAGTCCTGTCAGTTTTCCTAATACCATGAGTAACCTGAGTATCCTTATTCATCTCCAGGTAGGATGGATAACTAAGCGTGACCTTCCTTTAGACAAACTGTGTTGATTGACTTGTTCAATGTAATATACGTACAGTGGGTGGTTGTATATGTTATATAAGTAACAATAAGTTGTTTAGCAATAATGTGACTGTGGGTAGTATCTTCTAAAGAACCTCATAATGGAAATATGAGAAGCCATTATGAGATGATACATGAGAGCATATTAGTGAAGCATTCTCAATAAGCAATGTGACTGCAAAACAGTAATCGAGAAAAATAAATTCTATTATTGGGCTGGATAGAAAACAACCTGCGTGTTATATTTGACGCATGTAGGGGTTTCAGCGGCAGAAAGGAATCTTTCCACCTCTGAGCTGCGTTGCTCCACTAGCGTAACTTCCGCCGTCAAGTGTTTTTCTTCTGCAAGGGTGTTTAGTTGAAACTGTAACTTACTGTACAAGTTTATTTAAATTATATTTATTGTTTACATTATTACTCATTGTGTCATTGCTATATTAATAGTTATTTGAATACTAATTAATGATTTAATTTAATAGATGTAAGCTTGATTCGTTGGTGTTAATCAAACCAACCAATGGTCACTGCTGCTAATGACGTAACATGGGCGGGGCTTGCTGTTACGCAGTTAACTAGCGGTATAACGCTCTGGTTGCCATGACTTTTAAATGTGATTTCACAGTGGGAGAAGAGTAGTTCTCTGTCTCACTTGCAACTCGCCTTGCATCTCACTCGCACAAGTGTATGGAGAAGGTCGTTTTATAAGAGGCCTATTTCTAATTTGAGTCACCCGTAGAAAAATGTTATGTCATTCACTCCTCAGACTTTCAAAACTACCTTTTCAACCCCTTTGATTTAGTAATCGGTAACTTTAAGACATAACATTTAACTAAATATATTCTCATGATTTGTTGGTTTTCGTCACAGTCGAGAAAAAGCTGCCCAGTCACTCGTCATCTTAGAGAAAGGAGGTTTGCACCGAGTGGTTTCAACCCAC
Source organism: Stictocephala bisonia (assembly GCA_035578905.1). Lineage (NCBI taxonomy): Eukaryota > Metazoa > Arthropoda > Insecta > Hemiptera > Membracidae > Stictocephala > Stictocephala bisonia. The sequence goes on along the minus strand of JAQJVL010000002.1, from coordinate 7,844,650 downwards.
TGTCTTACGACTAGGTAAATGTAGATATCAATCTCTTACAGTACAGCTGTTTGTAACTCGAGTGTCTTTCCATCTTTCAACAGATCTCTCTGCTGGAACAATTTATATCGAGGGCTATAAATTGTGTCCGTTTTCTATCGTCGCAGACTTCACTCCTCCCAGTCCATTCTGTGTTCGACAGGTAATTGTGGACATCAATCTATTACCTCCTTCCGAATGGATGTGAACAATTTACATTCGATACGTGTTGAATCGTATAGGTTGTCAATTTTAACTACCAAATTCATTAATACTGATTGTGAAGGTATTGTGCTGGTGGGTTCTCAACACTTTAAGTGTATTGGCAAGTGGGTGGGTCAATACCACTGTACGTGTATTGGGGAGGAGGGGGTTAGATCAGTATTACTTTACGTGGATGAGGGGGCGGGGAGCAATTCCGTGTATGAGTGGGTGGGTGATTCAATCCCACTCTACGTATATGGGTGGGTGGATGGGTGAATACCCCTGTACATTTGTATCAAACATGATATTAGTAAATACTCCGTGGTTATATTCCGCGATAAGCTGAAGGAACCTTAGTTACTTTCTTAACTTAACTTTAAATAAAAACTTCACTCAAATTCAAATTCAAATTCTTTATTATGCAAATTGACAATACATACAATTGTATTACATTCGTCACTTATACCAAGAAATAAAATTAATAATAATGAATAGATAAAACATAATATTCCAATTGACATTTATGGTGGATTTATGAAGAACTCGTCAAGAGAGTAACAGGCTCTGTTTAATAGATAATTTTTTAGCTTCTTTTTTAAATTTATGTTGATTTGACTCCATACGCATATTTCTGGGTAAGTTATTAAATAATTTTGGTCCCATATTTTGAGGTAGAGCAGACGCATGTTGTAATCTGGGGGGTCTGTCTATGCAAGTCGCGGGCTCTAGTGTTGTACGTGTGAACATCTGAGCCGGTTTGAATAGAATCAACCTTAGTTATGTAGTATACTAACATTTCATAAATGTACAACGAAGGAAGAGTTAAAATTTGGAAAGATTTAAAGTATTTTTTACATGATATTCGTGTATGCACACCTGCCATTATACGTATAGCCCTTTTCTGGAGTCGAAATACTCGTAGGAGCTCAGTACAGGAAGCTGAGCCCCACAGCACTATTCCGTACCTCAGTCTCGACTCTATGAGAGATGTATAAATAAGCCGGGAAAGAGAGTAGTTGTGGTATTTCGAATATCTGCCTAGTAAATATAATTGTGTAGATACTCTTGAACATAGTGTATTAATGTAGTATGACCATGAAAAGTTCTTGTCAAAAATTAGTCCTAAGTATTTAACGTTATTTTCGGAGGGAAATTCGAAATCATTCATAATAATTAAAGGGTCGGTCTCAAAAGTTTTGTTACGGCTGGAGAAAATAATGGTCTTAGTTTTATTAGGATTTACGTGCAAATTATTTTTATTTAAATATTGATACAGATTAGACAGTTCTAAAAAGCTATTAAATTCCAGGTTTTCCATTGTTGTGTTTTTAAAAAGTAGTGCTATATCGTCCGCATACATAGTGATTTGTGAATTTGGAAAATTTGACGTTAGACTGTTTGTATATATTGTAAAAAGTATTGGCCCTAATACTGAGCCTTGAGGAATTCCAAATTCTAGTTTTAAATAGATTGATTTCGTATTTTTAATGTTCACGCATTGTTGTCTACTATGTAAATAGGACTTGATCCATTCTAGAGCTACTCCCCGAACTCCAAGGTTGTAGCTCCACAGTTCACACGGGCTACAAGCCTGTGCGTGAACTTTATTCAACGAGTGAAGTACTGACTGTTGGTTCAGTGGAGAATCGAACCTTGGACATTGCCCTCCGCAGTCCGAAGCCTTAGCCACTGAGCCACCACGCCGGCAACTATTGGTTTTCACTATTTGTTTGATAATTTACCAGAATGTTATTCAAATTTAGTTATTCTATTGCATACAAGCAATTTACAAAAATTACCGCAATCAACCTATCTACCTAACGGAACGCGTCATATTCTTCATGTACAATTTCATATGCATACAAAGTCACTGTCACGCCACAGTCACACCCAAGTAAGTAGTCATTCCACTTCCGGTATGAGTTATGCCAATTAGATGGTCTTTCAGTCTTCTGCAATGAACTCGTCCTTGCAATTAGAAGCCTTCTATATCAAGATTTTTTTTAAACAGGCCTTATATGCCTTGTGCACCTGAGCACATTAGAATTCTTTCGGCATACTGCTGACTAAACGAACTTCGACCTGAAAGGAACATGATTGTAAACCACAGTTCTGTGTTGTCCAGTTTAGAAATGTTCCCTGCCTCTAGTATTGTATATGTATGTCCATCCAACGTGTTATTTCGTATCTTAACATACAAAAAGGAATTGTTTCTTATGTAGACTCATGGCAGTATCAGCTGTTGTAAGGATTTGAAAGCGTTTATGCACGAATCTCTTCTTTTTAATTTTCATCATAATCATATAATCCGGAATGTTCTTTTCTGCAGCTTAAATATCTTCAAACATTAATTATTTGGACTACCTGGTACCACTGAAACCAGATCAGTGAAGCTTGGTACCAAGACTTAACTCAATCGTTCACTCTCATCACAGTCATTCGCCACCCATAGTCGTCCATGTGAGATTGGTGTCTGATGTGTGAATAATGAATAGAACCTCTTGTGAGTAGGAAAGGGGCATTGGTTACCCTCGTTAGACGAAAGAATGGTTAAATGTTTTGGAAGTTATAATCGGTATTTTCTGTTTTTACTCTTTTTATTTCCTCGGTTTTTCCAGGTAGCGCCAGCGGTATAAATCTCTCTGTCTCTCATACCAACACACGTCACACGTTGAAGCGGCTAATAGCAGATATAATAGAACGCCAAAAAGTCGTCCGACGCTTACATTATACAAATTACCGTTAGGTAGCAGCATAAGCGTTTGACTGTAGCAAATTCATGTACTACTAGAAATATAGTGTCCGTATTGTGTGCTGGCCTGTGTTCGGATGTTGTCCAAAGGGCATTTTTTTAAATACTAAATTCTCTAGTTAGTAAGATATCAGTCGAGTACTTGAATTCCAGTATAATTCAATCGGAATCATTATTCCGAATTCTTAAGAATGTCTTAAGAAAGGAGGGAACTAATATTTCATTGACTCTTTTCTTTAATTGAGCAAAAACCGCCCACCCGTACAGGCATTGTGTTACTGACCCACCCACCCACCCGTACAGGCATGGTGTTATTTTTTCTACCCATACTACCTTAGTACTTGTATGGGTGGGCGGGTGGGTTACTACACAGTACGTGTATGGGTGGGCGGGTGGGTTACTACCACAGTAAGTGTATGGATGGGTGGGTGGGTTACTACCACTTTACGTGTATGCGTGGGTACATCGTTATATTGGATGAATCAAATCCAAACCCTAAGCTATTTGTTCTTGACTGAGCATAAATACACAATAAGTATAATAACGTAAGTATCATGGTAGTCTGGTATATACATTACCACTGCACGTGTATGACTGGGCGGGTGGGTCATTACAACTGCACATGTATGGGTGGGCATCCCAGCAATTATCTGTGCTGGGATTGGTTGTGGTCAGCTAGCCAATCGGAGCACAGAACTAGCTGACCAATCAGATCACAGGATCGACTGACCAATCAGATAATAGAACTAGCTGACCAATCAGTCACAGGATGGTCTGACCAATTAGATGTACATGCATTTATTGCCCTCACTATTGGGATTTCAATAAATAACTCTTTCTAGTCGGAGTATTTTAGTTAGAACAAAGACTACAACTGTACATATACACTCATCACATTCATCTGCAAAGTCAAATTCTTATCCATAAACGATATATGTAGGCAATCGATTTTCGTATCTAAGGCAGAGGGAGTTCTTAAAATGTGTTTATTGCGTACTGTAATGATAAACGTCATGCTTTTAAAGAACTATATTTATAAAATAACATTTATTTAACCTACTTATTTCAAAGTTATTAACTTTGAAGTAACTATTCATTTCAAAATGTTACTGCGTAAATATACAACTTTTAACATACATTATCTTGTATATGTATTTTTTTTTATTTTTGATTGTGTGATATCACACATTCAGGATTTTTTTGTTTTTGTCAGGTTATTTTTTAGTTTATAATGATGACAGTATCATTCATTGTATCTCATTTTATATGTATCCTCACTCTTTCCAATTTTTTATTTATTTAGGCAGTGCATATAACATTTTGTTTATTTCCCCTAAGTAGTCAAAATCATGTTTATAAGTACAAGTATTGTAGTTGTGGAATAAGCTTGTAAGTTTGCTATAGTGTAGTATTGCGTACAAAATAATAACTATTATTGTTATTATTAGTTATTAATAAGTAATAGTTCACGTTCATATTATGTTTATTAGATTTCATTAATTTATATTTTCTAATTATGTTCATTCTTTGGGTTTGAAACACAATTTTGATGTCGTATCCACAGAAGATTGTTATGAATGAGTTGTTTGATAAATTTAAAAAAGTTAAAATGGGTAAGAAATACAATAATTGCACAATTTTAGTAACACGCTGCTGTAAACATTGTCCATGTAGACAGTGTGGGGAAAGTTTGATTTATTTGCAAAGTATTTCAATTTCGTCAGGGATGAAACTTATAAACTGTTTACTTCCTCTATTCATGTCTAAGGCAAACTTCACAGCCACTTTGTTGTTATCGCTTGGTGACGTTTTCTTCCATCTTACTTTACAACCTCTAACGTTATTAATATTACTTATAAACTGTTTATCTCAAGAGAGATGACATACTTCCTGTATTCATGTCTATGGCAAACTTCACAGCCACTTTGTTGTTATCGCTTGGTGACGTTTTCTTCATCTTACTTTACAACCTCTAACGTTATTAATATTACTTATAAACGGTTTATCTCAAGAGAGATGACATACTTCCTGTATTCATGTCTATGGCAAACTTCACAGCCACTTTGCTGTTATCGCTTGGTGACGTTTTCTTTCATCTTACTTTACGTACCTGTAACGTTATTAATTTTACCTACAAACGGTTTATCTCAAGAGAGATGACATACTTCCTGTATTCATGTCTATGGCAAACTTCACAGCCACTTTGCTGTTATCGCCTGGTGACGTTTTCTTCCATCTTATTTTACCAACTCTAATGTCATTATTATTACTTATAAACTGTTTATCTCAAGAGAGATGACATACTTCCTGTAATCATGTCTATGGCAAATTTCACAGCCACTATGTTGTTATCGTCTAATGACGTTTTCTTCTATTACTTTACAACCCTAATGTCATTATTAGTATTACTTACATACGGTTACTATTTGAAGTATTTGGTCCATAATAATTTGATCAATAATTTTGCCTGTGAAACTAATCTGTACCTGTGAAAACAATAAATACATTTATTATTATTATTAAACACTTTATTTATCATTTAAAAATGGAGAACTGTTCAAAGGGACGATAATTTTAGTAAAACGTTGATTATTTCAATACATTTAAAAAATGAAATATGTGTAATTTAAATTGCAGTTCTAGTTTATTTTAAATAAATGATTCCAAAGAATTGGTGCAAACTTTCCCTCATATAAAAAAAAAAAATCAAAACGTTGAAAATTACCGGTTTGATTCCCAAATGTGTATTTTTGCTATAACTAAAAAACCAGTCAAGTTAATGCTGTTTTTACTGAAACATTTAAAATTGTAATTCAAATATTTCCCATCTTCTTTTAAAATGTAAGTTCTTAAAAATCACTAGAGTCGTTTTTGAGAACATTCTATTTTTGTATGTTTTTGCAAAAAAGTAATAAAAAAAAATGAAATTTCAAAAAAGTGAAAAAAAAGTGAAGGTATTGGCTAAATACATATACATATAACATTTCATAAAAATCTATCCATACGTTTCGTCACCAGCAAAGTGCACAAACACAAACGGACAGACACAACAATTTTTTTCGAAAAAACCACTTTTTTTTTGGTTTAGGGGACACCAACATGGATTTTTAGACCAACTTGTAAACATTTTTTTCGGACGGTCACAATACATTCTCTATACTAACGCATATGGGAGAAAGTAAAAACAATAATATCATATTTTTGTCCAATAGAATGGGACTTTAATAATCATAGTGTTCCCTACAACTCATTTTAATAACAATAAACACGAACCGTACAGTTGAAACAGAACAGCATGTTTTAGCCTACTGACGGTAAGATTGTACTCATACATGTATCTGATGGGTACATGTAAACGGCCACCTCATATACCACCCATATGGATACATCAGTACATCTCAGACCTCTCACGGGATGATGCCTTTATCCATGATAATAGACTTATCCATAATAACCCGACAATAGATCCTACACTCACTCTGCTCACTAATCCCTATTTATTTACCGTACCTATTTAAGTATACTCAATTCTCCTCCCCTTTTAAGCAAACATGGAATTTTTATTAACTTATAAATGGTTTTTTAATTTTAGTTAGTTATTATTAACTTTCTCCCATATGCGTTAGCATAGAGAAAGTATTGTGATCGTAAAAAAAAATTTTTTTACAAGTTGGTTTAAAACTCCATTTTAGGGTCCCCTGAACCCAAAATTGTGGTTTTTTGAAAAAACCTTGGATGTCAGTCCGTATGTGCGTCTGTATGTGTGTATGTGCACTTCGCTGGAGACCAAAAGGATTGATCAATGTCTATGAACTAGAATCTACATTTTCCGGTGACAACCGCGTCAAGGTAGGCTACTATCTACAATATTTACAAGATAACCAGATATTTCGCCCATATTGTAATGTGACATCCTCAGTGGTCTCTGAGAAACCTCTGAGGATGTCACATCACAGTATGGGTAAAACGTCTGGTTATCTTGTAAAAATTGTAGATAGTACCTTGACGCGGTTGTCATCGCAAAATGTAGATTCTAGTTATGACTTGACCGCTTAAGCCTAAGATCTAAGATCAATGTTTATGAAATTTGGTATGCAGGTGTATTTAGCCAATATCTCCAGACTGTTTTCCCTTTTTTGAAATGTTAGTTTTTTTTTATTATCATGTGCAAATACATAAGAAATGGAATGTTTTCAAAAAAAAGCTCTAACGATTTTTATTACATTTTCAGAAAATTTGTGAATTAAAATTCAAAATATTTAAGTAAAAACCGCATTTCTCTCAGTTGACTAGTTTTTGAGTTATGACAAAAAAAAACATATTTGGAAATCAAACTAGTAATTTTCAAAGTTTTGATTTTTTTTGCTTTTAATATAGGGGGAAGTTTGTGCCAATTATTTGGAACCATTTATTTTATTTTCATTCATAGGTCATTTTTCTATATATTTTTATTGCCATTTTAGGCCCGTGATGTAATAAAAAATCTCAGTTAGCATCTATCGTGTTTTTGATTTTATAAAATCAGAATGCTTCTTGTAAACGTTCAATTTGGAAAGTATTCTATCTGGAATTGCTTATCAATGTATATTCTTCTGTTAATGTAAATGTTAACTTTGGACAATTGAAATCTCGAAGGACTTAGTTAGATCATTATAATACCCTAGAATCTAGTAACTTAGCAGCTAAGTAATTCAGAAGTATGTACGCTAAGTTACGTTAAAGTGACGTGATACCTTTTCGTTAAATGTATCGTTTTGCTTCATGATAAAGTAAATAAATCGTGATAGTCGCCTAAATAACAAGCTAAATAACTCGGCACTAGTGGCGCAATGCTGTAACCCATCTACTTGGGAACAAAATGTTGTCATTGTAGGTGATACCCGGTCCTCTTAATACCGACATGGCGTTCGATAAATGATATGTTGGGATTTCTATGTTGGGTGGTAGTCACGGTCCGAATTTTGTTTAGGGGCGAGATTTTACTTTCAGGCTTGTCAATTAAATGAAAATCATACTACGTGATTCGGAATACACGTAAATCTATAGGTCGCTTATTTGCCATTGGGCTAGTAATAACAGGCTCTCTTAGTTAATATTCGCCATAAAATGCGCACAAACTGTGTGTTGGTGTCTCACCAATAATAATAATAATATTAACTAGTAATTGCCTAAATTGGTTAAGAACACGAATCTTCACTAAACACGTGAACGTATGTAGGCCTACTATTATTTAAATACATCTTTTAACATGTAAAATGCTGTGAGTCCAACAACTAACGGATGTATTTTGTTGCAGGTGAGATTCACTCCTTGTTGACTCTAAGCAGATTTTGTGTGAGGCAGTCTGAAGGGACGAGTCGTTGTTCAAGCAACTGCTTTTAAGTACTTAATTAATTAATGTTATACTAATATGTTTTCTTGTATGGTGCATAGATACTTAAATTCTATTTCTGAATTCCCTATAGGTACTTTATAAAATCTTAAACGCCGGAAGATAACACGGTACAATTGGGCCGGGCAGATTCAGTTTGGGCGTGTTATATTTAGTGCATATATGGGTTTTAACAGGGTAGGGGAAACATTCCACCGCTCCGCCGCCGTACATCACGGGCGTGACTAAATTCCGCCTTCAAGCCCCTCAACAATGTTTATACTAAATATATTACTGTGATGAATTGTACAAATTTGTTTAATTGTTATTAATTGTTTACCTTATCATTTATTTTATTGTGTAATTAAACCGATTAATAATTATTTAAATACTAACATGATTTAATTTAGTCATTCTAAGCTTCAATCGGCAGTGTTGATCAAATCAATTAATGGTGACTGCTCTAGATGACGTAATGGGTAGGGCTTGTTATTGCGCTGTCAGCACGCAGCATACCTATTTTTCATAACAGTGTTTAAATTAATGACATTGTTGGGAAGAGTAGTTCTCTATCTCATTTCCGTTCCACTCAGCTGTCATTTTGACCGTGTGAAATCATTAGAGATGCGCGTGATACCTACTGTGTTTTTTCTAGGTATCACTTTCATAAATTAAGTTTATGTACATCATAGATACATGAATAAAATATGCATACAAAATTTTAAAAAGTTTACATTTTTTAATTAGAATAGTTTTTTGTTGTTTAAGGATTACTTATTTTAGTCTCGTCCTTCATTGAGGATTTGTTTGGCTACGAACGTTGAACTGAATGTTTATGTAAAGACTTATGCTACGAGTTGGGCGGTTTGTCGGGCTAGTGACCTCCTTTTTGGGGAAATTTCTTCAGCCAACTTTGGGGAATAAAAAAGTAACCTGTGAAACTACAATACAGTATGTATTCTCTGAAAATGCTTAAATGAAATGTTAAACAATTTTGGGATTATAACACACTCAAAACTGATTTATTGCAGGTACATAATTCTCTTCTTAATATACTGTTAAACTTTAAACTATTGTGTTTAGTGTTCAATTGTTATGTTACTTTAATTTATTAAATATAGGTTAGATAGTTTAAGTTTGAGGAAGACATGGGAGTAATGAGGGAAGTGAGGCTGTTTCAATAAATAGACAAATTCCACTCATTAACTGACTGACAAAAATTGTAAGGCTGACAAGCTAGTCATTGAAATTCCGTGTTTAGATTTTCTGTGGACTTAGAGTATGTTATTTTTGCTAGCTACCTCAGAAATTACAAGATTATAATTAACAACACTCCGTATTTGTATACAGCGTACGACTAAACGATGCACATCGTATTTCGTACGACTAAACTATGCACATCGTATTTCGTACGACTAAACTATGCACATCGTATTTCGTACGACTAAACGATGCACATCGTATTTTGTACGACTAAACGATGCTCATCGTATTTCATTTATGGTATCGACAATAAATATTTACTTGCGAAAAAGAAAAATTAAACATATTGAACGAGCGCCTAGACATTGGATATATACGGTTAGAGAAAAATGGGGGTGGAGTTGTTGTAGTAAGGGGTTTGGAGATGAAGTCGTAATGGTTTAAAACGAACGTACAAGTCTAACTGTAGAGAAGGTGCACAGCCGTCATGCACCAGTGAGGACAGCTAAGTGCAACCTCGTGTCTATTGCAACTTCGTGTTTCCTACATTAACACACATCCGGTATTGTGTTAAGTCGGACTACTTTAGCCAATTACCATATCCTTGTTCTTTAAAGGAAGTTACGAAATTATTATAAAGACAAGTACATAACTCTACTTACTAGTTTTATACGTATGTCCGGAAATACGTTAAACATATAATAGTTTTTTAATTAACATAATACGCGTTGGTACATATACAGTACAAGTAAACGTCACACAACACAACTTTATTACAATATAAGCACAAATATTATGGTGATCGATTTCGGTGAACCACACTCACCATAATATTTGTGCATTTTGTGTTTATATTGTGATAAATTTGTGTTGTGTGACGTTCACTTGTACTGTAAACATATAATAGCAAACCCTCAAATTACTGATTTATATTTTTCCCTGTTACACCGCCAATAAATGAATAGCATTATGTAAATAGTTAGCATACTGTTTTAAATTTACATGAAGTGTATTTGGATTTAAATTCAATTGAACCACCCCACACCTAATTTGTAGCCTATGTTATTGTGTTTGGGAGGATTCCTTTCATTGAAATAATTTTTGACATTTCAGCCTATACTATCAATGTGGTGGTTATTTTTGATTGCCAATGTAATGTAATATAGATTAGTATAGCAAAAACGAGTTTTAACAATTACGATAATGTAGGGGAGAATAATTTAGTTTAGCGTAGCATACATGATTGTTGACAATTACGATAGTTTATGTCAGTTTAGTGGAGCATGCATAGTTGTTGACAATTACGATATTTTATGTCAGTTTAGTGGAGCATGTATAATTGTTGACAATTACGATAGTTTATGTCAGTTTAGCGGAGCATGCATAATTGTTGACAGGTCTGATAATGTAGGGTAGAACATGTTAGTTTAGCGTACCATACATAATTGTTGATAATTACGATAGTTTATGTCAGTTTAGTGGAGCATGCATAATTGTTGACAGGTCTGATAATGTAGGGTAGAACATGTTAGTTTAGCGTAGCATACATGATTGTTGACAATTACGATAGTTTATGTCAGTTTAGTGGAGCATGCATAATTGTTGACAGGTCTGATAATGTAGGGTAGAACATGTTAGTTTAGCGTACCATACATAATTGTTGACAATTACGATAGTTTATGTCAGTTTAGTGGAGCATGCATAATTGTTGACAGGTCTGATAATGTAGGGTAGAACATGTTAGTTTAGCGTACCATACATAATTGTTGACAATTACGATAGTTTATGTCAGTTTAGCGGAGCATGCATAATTGTTGACAGGTCTGATAATGTAGGGTAGAACATGTTAGTTTAGCGTACCATACATGATTGTTGACAATTACGATAGTTTATGTCAGTTTAGTGGAGCATGCATAATTGTTGACAATTACAATAGTTTATGTCAGTTTAGCGGAGCATGCATTATTGTTGACAGTTCCGATAATGTAAGGTAGAACATGTTTGTTTGGAGTAGCATTCATTACTGTTGACAGTTCCGATAATTTAGGGTAGAACATGTTAGTTTAGCGTACCATACTTGTTGACAATTACAATAGTTTATGTCAGTTTAGCGGAGCATTCATAATTGTGGACGATTCCGATAGTGTAGGGTAAACGTTTGTTTAGCGTAGCATTCATTATTATAGACAGTTCCGGCAATGTAGGGAGAATATGTTTGTTTAGCGTAGCATGCATTATTTGTGACAGTTCCGGTAATGTAGGGGAGAACATGTTTGTTTAGAGTAGCATGCATTATTGGTGACAGTTCCGGTAATGTAGGGGAGATCATGTTTGTTTAGAGTAGCATGCATTATTGGCGACAGTTCCGGTAATGTAGGGGAGAACATGTTTGTTTAGAGTAGCATGCATTATTGGTGACAGTTCCGGTAATGTAGGGGAGAACATGTTTGTTTCGAGTAGCATGCATTATGTGTGACAGTTTCGATAATGTAGGGGAGAACATGTTTGTTTCGAGTAGCATGCATTATGATGACAGTTCCGGTAATGTAGGGGAGAACATGTTTGTTTCGAGTAGCATGCATTATTGGTGACAGTTCCGGTAATGTAGGGGAGAACATGTTTGTTTCGAGTAGCATGCATTATGTGTGACAGTTTCGATAATGTAGGGGAGAACATGTTTGTTTCGAGTAGCATGCATTATTGGTGACAGTTCCGGTAATGTAGGGGAGAACATGTTTGTTTAGAGTAGCATGCATTATTGGCGACAGTTCCGGTAATATAGGAGAGAACATGTCTGTTTATAGTAGAATGAATTATTGGTGACAGTTTCGATAATGTAGGGAGAGTATGTTTGTTTAGAGTAGCATGCATTATTGGTGACAGTTTCGGTAATGTAGGGGAGAACATGTTTGTTTAGAGTAGAATGAATTATTGGTGACAGTTTCGGTAATGCAGGGGAGAACATGTTTGTTTAGAGTAGCATGTGTGATTGTTTGAACGGTCAAGTTACTGCAGTTTGCTTACCGACCAGTTTGATAAAAATAAAATAAAATAAAGTCAAATGGGCTGCATATTTAATATAATCTCATGTTAAAGAAGGCTGCCAAGTAATTGATTATATATGTAAATTGCTTTTTATAAGAAGACAGCAAAGTTGCAGGGTTTAACCGTAGCGGCCAGTGTTTATATCGTGGGGCGATAGCGGCCTTTAGTTGACACGGATCGTTAGGTCCACAGCGAGAGGCTGGTTATGTAAATGACCCTCATTGCACTTATATTAACGCTAACAGTGTTCCATTTTTGTTAATAGCTTTATGTTTTTTACTTATCTCAAGAACAAACATTAAATAAATACGCTAATTTGTACAATTTTTACTATCAGTTAATCTTTGAAATTAATTCTTGTATGCTGTATTAGACGATAAATCCCTTATGTATTAGACGATAAGCTGTCGATGACATGTTTTTTCCAGTGCTTGTTCGTTATGTTTAGTGATCTGAGATTCAACTAAACCTGCTGTATAGCTGCGTTATATTGTAGACTACATGTACTTACGATTTTATAGCAGTCATTTATGGCCCTTCACTTAACGTTAACTGATTAGAGGGGAATTAATTTGCACCCTGACGAGAAGGTAGTTTTGTTGTCCACAACTTGCGGGTCTCTCGCATTCGCCCTGAAGGACTATAGAGGACTTTAACAACTCTACTTACCAACGATTAGAGAAACTCTCGCCCACATGGGGTTAGAAAGTATTCATATCATTATTCAGATTTGAGATTCTGATACAGCTTGCGCGTATATTAAGGCAAATGTGTATGGTTACTTGAGTGTGGATGACCTATGTAGTATTTTACTACTTGAGTTCGACGTAGCTCAGAAAGGACAAGTTATTTATAGTCCAACAGCCAGGACAACTAACGGAACCACAGCTTTACCTGGAATCCACACCACGTAGTATTGGTGTGGATGTTAAGTCTCTGGCACTTAGTTGTCTCCCCTACACAACATTCGGATCCTGACTAAACTACCAACCAATATGGACCCCAAACTTGTCTAGTAGTGGTCACACCGATAGCAACTAGTAAGCGGACACCATTTTGGTATTAAGAGGATAGAGCATAGAACCTATCGCCTGCTATCTCCACAACACTTAGTCCCCAAGTAGCTGGATTACAGCACTGCACAACTAGTACTTCCTACCTACCTTACGCACACATAATTGAAAGGATACAAGTATACATGGATATGAGGAAATTTATATCTACTCTAGTAGTATGACATACTAGGCCTAAAATGGACCTTCTACCCAGTCTACGTTTAAAGAGTCTTTTAGTTGAATGTAGAGTAAGTATGTGCTCCAATTATTTTAAGATTTTTTTTATATGAGTAAAAATATTACATTTGGCAAAACGCCTCTGTCATACTAAAATCAACAGCACTTTTATGATTTTCAAATTCTTCTGTCTATATTTTATAATTTTGAACGGCTATGTTGCTCTTTGCTATCCGATGGAATGTCTCTCAGTTAGATGTGATTAAATATGTCGTGTGGGAACTACATTAATTAAAAAAAATCCAATTCAATACACAGCAGGTATACACCAATCATGCGGCTGACTTGAAGGTTTAATAAAGGGGGGGGGGGGGGTTGTGAACCTTCACTTCCAGCCGATAACAATCAGTCTTGTTCCATTGGCACGAACACGTTTTGCAGTTGTTTAACACCATTTTGGCTCTTTACTTTAAAATTTTAACACTCCTATTACATTTAAATTACCTTCGTAAATCTAGGTATGCAAACGGAACTAGGTGTGGACTATACGACCGAACTTTTGAGGCAGTTTCGAATTTTGGATTCCATTTTAAATACTAATATCGTTATTTTAATTCTAATTCATTTAATATACATAATAATTATTTTATTTTAAAAAATATATACTATATTATATTTGATCGAAACATCTCTATTTAAAGATACTTTATGTGAACAAGCTTCGCCACATAATATTTCAGTCAACTATCTATAAATCTGCTAGTACTGTAATTTTATTGCAACCCAGATTCAGTCCAGACAAATTCGGCCAATATATGGTCCGCTTGTACTCTACGCAAAATTGACTAAAAATAGTTTTTTGGTACAAAAATAAAAAAAATTACCTGCCCTGATTCCATCGTTGCAACAATATGTTCTTCTTGCGTAAATGTGAAATACAATCTAAAAAATAAAACGTACGCGAATACAAATTTTATTTTTTAGTCCAACAGTAAAACCAGTTTAATTCACTTTAATCACTGACATTACTATATTTTTTATCACAGGTTTATTGCGATATACAATACACTAGTTGCTATGGGGGTTTTTTGTTCCAAACGTTCTTTTCTGGGGGAGTATTAGCTGGACTTCATTCAATCGGAGGATCGAACTGTGACGGGAGATCGATCAATATTTAAACAGACACAAGTACACTAGGTAGCTAACTGGCTTTGGAAGCCATACGATGTATCCAAATGAGACGGTGGTTGAAGTTTTACAAACTTACGAAGGACACAGAGAGTTAGACTGAACGTGTGGTTTCAGACCAAAGCGAGAATGTGGTAACCGGATACAGTGAATATACTTGTGGCAAACCGGAACCTTGACGCTTGAAACGAGGAAATCGCGATGCAAATTGTTAACCTCTTTATGTCATTCCAGTTTACACGTTTAACAGCTGCAAAATACCACCAGAGAAGGAGAATTTGTGTGGTTAAAATAAAAAGTTCTTCTCTGTGGAATAACGCTTCAGGAATTTTTTAAAACAAACACAATGTTTCGTCAGGTATAAAACACACTGTCTCCATGTGTTCCTAACAACATATGCTACATTTAAAATAAAACATTTTCGGGTATGGGAGTTCCGTAACACCTGAAGACGACTGGAGTTGTATTCTGTCGAAACGTTGTGTTTTTACAAACACTTGAAGCGTGAAATATCTCCAACAAATTTACAAAGAATGAGCAATCCAACGGCAAAACATAACTTTATAAAACATTTGGAAGGTGTATAGAAAATATGTATAAATAATTTATCAGTCCTAAAATAGCGTGCGACTAAAGCGATTGATGTTCAACTTAATAGGGCCATGAGAGCTATTATTAGTAGCACTCTCATGGCAACTTTACTTCCTTGGCTCCCGGTGCTGTGCAATATAGCTCCTCCAGAGATAAGACGTCAGGAGGCACTACTTAAAGAATGCAATGAGTTCTTGAATGCCCCGCACCTCCCCACTACACAGCATCTTCTATGTCAAAACAGTCGTTAAAATCCCGAAACCCACCTCTATGAACTGCTCTTTAGTTGAGCAGATCAAATTTTTCACACAATACTAGCTGGGCCTTAGCGTGAAACCGTTGTAATGGACGAAATCGTTTTTGTACTATCGATCTGTCAATAACTTCTTAACTAGGCTGTTGACAGGCTTTATTAATTTTATATATTTATATTATTCACTCTACTATACTGAACATTGTGAAAATATTATCCATTGAACGCCAGTTTGTAGCACTGGATTTAAAAATACAAATAAATTATTATGTTTTACAGATTAAATAATGAAGAAACTGTTGTTATGTTTAAGCTACAATGAAACTATCCGTTTGGTGTGGACAGTAATGATGTGCCGTCTCTAGACAAATATATGTGAGATATTATAGTTTAAATAGGGGGCGCCCCTGCACGCTTCGCGTGCCAAACTCGTCAGTCGCTACGCTATTATCACCCTGGCCTTCGGCCTCGGCAAAGTCGACTAGTAGTCTTACTTCCTATTTCCAATAATGCTCGTGACACATCAGCGTTAAAAACAGTTTATGATCTAGTGATAATGTTGTTCTTATGAGATAAAAGAGTCCTTTTAGTGGTTATTTCTAATGTAATTTCGAAAAGTCATTTCTTTTGTGGATCAGTTTCATGTAAAATGTGCATTCAATCAAAGTATTAAGTCAATGAAAAGTAACAGAACCAATGTTTATTGTTGTGTTTTAACAGCAGTTTTTATGATCCACACTTAAAGCACGCAATTTTTATACCAGCACAAACATAAACAGCTTTTATATCTATCGATAAAACACTGTAATGATAGAAAACCATTGTATCTTTTATAGCCGATGCAGAAGAGATCAAATTATTTTACTTTTCTGATATTCTTCCCCCAGCTTTCGGTCCTCAAGCTTTAAAATGTATTAAGCTGTCTTATTTTCTGTAAAAAGGATTCCATACCACTCATTCCAAATATAAAACTTGAACAAGAAGCAAGACTACTGGGAATTATAATTGACTCTGACATGTCATGGATAAGCCATGTCAACAACTTATCTTAAAAAGTAAGTACAGGAATATAGCCTGATTTATCAGACGGTTGAAAATTTTAGGAGAATCAGTAACAGCAAAAACAGCCTATTATGCATTGGTTGAATAGCACGTTCGATATGGACTCGTCCTATGGTGAAGCACATCTGAAAGAAATATAAACTGAATTTTACTATTGCAGTAAATAGCAGCTCGTATTCTTGCTAATTTCCAGCGAAAGGACAGCTGTCGCGAATCCTTCGAGAATCTCAAAATTCGAACAGTTGAGCCTCTACGCAATACTCTACATAGTTCTTAAATGTTCTAACTATAATACGTATTCGTGAAACATAAAATTCATAGTTTGTTCATCAACATACATGAACAACATACCCACCCGCCCTCCCATAAACGTACAGTGGTACTGATCCACCCACCCTCCCATAAACGTACAGTGTTACTGACCCACCCACTCACCCACCCACCCATACACGTACAGTGTTACTGATCCACCCACCCTCCCATCATACACGTACAGTGGTACTGACCCACCCACCCACCCATACATGTACAGTGGTACTGACCCACCCATACACGTACAGTGGTACTGACTCACATAGCCACCCATACACGTACAATGGTACTGACCCACCCGCCCACCCATATACGTACAGTGTACTGAAGAAAAAACTGATTCTACATGTTGAAGAAAAAACTGATTTACCAAAAAATGAAGACATAATATAACCAAAATGTCCGAAATTCAAAAAGTTACCATTTTCCACTTCATCGCACTACACTCTACACCAAAAACTATAATTTATTGGGCGTTTAATACACAACTATTTACCAAATCACATTAAACAAATGAGAGGAAAAACATTCTAAAATATTCTACGTTTCTGGCTTGAGAGCAATTCATTATACAACATACATGAATTATTTGAGCAGAAAAAAATAAAATTTAATTTGTAGTAATTTTTTAGCTCTATGTTTTATTTTATATCTTCTTAACTTTTATTTATATTTTTTTAATTCACTATAATTTATTATTGTCAGTTATTATGTTCTTAACGTTCTTGAATAAAATTATTATTATTTTTATTCAGAATCATTGCGACAGATTTATGTACGTCGTCAAATAGTAATCAAACAGTTAAAAGGAATTAGTTTTTGTTTTAATTGAAATAAAAGTAATGCTTGGTTTATATAACAATGGCCAATTTGAGTTACCAGGGTAAATTTTAATTCAAGGAAAATACGTGACATTTAAATGGCCTGGAGGACTTGGAGATACACAATAAATCAGATGTGTACGTTGTATTTACTGGCTGGCAGAAGTATTCCCTTGTCAGGAGTCAGTGTGTAGACGGGGAAACTTGTCTGTATGTTGTTGCGTCACGGTATACAATCAAGGTTTATTGACTGTCCACGCGACGTTAAAATTCTAACAGCTCTCTTGAATTCAAGGGACATTTAAATGGCGAAATTCGCCGTCAATAAAGTACATACTGTCCATCACGTTCTTTATGACTTTCCAGAGTAGGAACAGAAGGTTGTAGAAAAAAAGTGCAAAATCATTCAATGTTTTAAAATAAAAATGATAGTGTTGTTATTGGTTTATATTCTGAACTATTTACTTATTCTCCGATTGTTATTCTTAGATATGAGAATAAGAATTGGAATAAGAATTGTGTCAACCGCGCGTATATTCTTACACATGGTTGAATTTCATTTTGTAATGATACTATTAATTTGAATAAAGGATTTTTGATTTTATTTGATATGAGACGCCGACACAACTTTGCGCGTATTTTAAGGCGAACATGACGATTACATGAGAGTAGGATGAGTGTGGATAACTTGTGTAGTCTGGTTACTTACTGAGTTCGACTGTTCGTCAGAAAGGGCCATTTACATACAGCTTTACACGAAATCAGAACCACGTAGTATTGGTCTGATTTTCAGCTGACAAGCCTTAGGCTATACTCAGTTCGCTTCACTACACTAAAAATCAGGATTCTGGCTACCACCGATGAATACACATCTATAGATGTATATTCATTGCTATCACCCAATATGGACACCCCAGACTTATATTTTGTTTGTATGTTTGTTATTTTTATATTATGTTTTTAAAAATTATAAAATAGAATTGGTTTGTAAAAATAATATGTTTAGTTATATTTGGTTACTTTTATAAATTTTTAATACGAGTCAAACTATAGTAATGTATCATTATTTTGCAAAGTAATGCTACAATGAACGGCAGATTAAGATGTTAATACATTACTGGACTGGACTAATATAATTTTTAGTTTTATAGAAAATGTACGTTTTTAAACTCTGGATACATTACTAGAACCGTGGTCAGTGATATTTTCTGTATTTCTTGTGTGCATTGTAAACAGTATTTTATAGGAAATTTATTTCATTATTTCATCTTCATTGAGTGGACGCCGTGTCGGTATCAAAATCAAAAATCAAAATATATTTATTTTGTAGTAGACAATTATTACAATTGTATTACAATGGTCATGTATAAAGAATTAATGATATAACAATTAAAGTTAAATTAAAGTATCAAAGAACCGAGCTTAGAACCTATCGCATACAATGTCCTCAACACTTTCTCCCCAAGTAGCTGGGTTACAGCACTGCGCCAATAATTCGTAATACTACAATAGTCAAAAAATGTATGAATATGGATTGTTCGAGACTGATTTCTACTGTAGGGGTGGGGGTAGGTTCGAGCCGTCACCCCTCGGCCCTCGGGCAGTCAGTCTCGCGTAGCGCCTCACCCACTCTTGCAGTGTTGTAGCCACGAGCTCATATAGATTCGATACATTTAGATTCGTTACATATAGATTAGATACATTTACAGTTTATTTAGATCAGTTATATTTTACTTTAATCTCAAGTTTTGTCACAGTTTCAATAGTTCTTGCCATTAACTACAATTTCAATAAACTCAGTGTTCACATCTCATTTTGTTTCATTAATTACTATTTACCCGTTTCCGAATTAGCTTACCGCGGCATACATACGCCGTAACATTTTTTGGTCCTCCGGGCCGGATCGTATACGTAACATTTTTTGGTCCTCCGCGCCGCACCGTATACGAAACGGATTACATCACTTTTTGCAGTGAAACAGTGGTTCTTTAGTTACGTTGTGAAGCTTGAACAGTGCAGTGCAGTGCCAGTTAAGTGTTGGTGACAACCGCCCTTGCCTGCTTTCTCCGAAGTCTTCTTTGTCTCCAGCCAACCCCAGCGACTTCACGGCGCCCATAAAGACCCTCAACATCTGCCGACTGCGTTCCAGCCCCATTGAGAACCTCTCGCCTCTGCCAGCCTTTGCGCGCCTCTATGGACACATGTGAGTGAGCCCTTCCTCTTTCACTCTCCTTCAGGGCAACCGTTGAACCCACACTCACTTTCCCTTTCTACACCCTCAGCTGTTCCTTTTATTCTCTTCTGTCAAAACAAACCTAGTAGTAAACTACCCTCGTCGCTAACTGCCATTTGACATTTATTCATTTTGATTGTTTCATCATTATTTAAAGTCGCATTTGATTCACTATTACTAGTACCAGTTTGTTTTAAATTATCATTTCATTTTATTTTCGTTTAGTCTGTCATTACATTTTATAAAATGGTAGGTGATAATGACAATAGTACTCAAGAACTGAAACAACTGGTTCAGAAGAGAGGACAAGCTAAAGCCAAGCTATCTAGATTTAAGACCTTTCTTGACTCATTATCAGACACAACTAGTGTGACAGAGCTAAAACTAAGACTAGCTAGATTAGAGGGTATTTTATCAGAATTTGAAGAAATACAATCACAAATAGAGGTCATTGACACAAGCGACTCACAAGAGGATGAAAGGGAGTCTTTTGAATTGATGTACTACAAATTAGCAGCTCAAGGTGAAGACACTGTGCAGAGTCGGATCCCACAACCTGCCATTGCATCTACTCTCAACAATGGCCCATCAAGTACCTCATCCAACAGCCAAGTCCAAGTAAAACTCCCAACAATAGACTTACCCAGCTTCAGTGGCCAGTACGAAGACTGGTTATCTTTTTCGGAAACCTTCAATGCATTGATTCATACCAATGAGTCACTCAATAATGTGCAAAGGTTTCACTACCTGAGGTCATCTTTGAAGGGTGACGCTTCTGAACTCATACAATCCCTGGAGCTTATTGCTTCCAATTACTCAGTAGCCTGGAGTTTATTGGAAGGCCGCTACAAGAATAAAAGAATCATCATCCAAAAACATGTAAAGTGTCTGTTTGAGCTCGCTTCTGTAGACAAAGAAGCAGGTCATAGCATAAGGAACTTGCTGGATGGTACACTGAAGCACATCCGCGCCCTAGCAGCTTTAGGCCAACCTACTGAAAGTTGGGACACGTTGTTATTACACTTAATAACATCGAAATTGAACTTCAGCCTACTGCGGGAGTGGGAGCTCTCCACAGAGCCAGACCAGCTTCCGACATTCAAGAACTTGACAGCGTTTTTAGAAAGGAGGTGTCAGATCCTAGAAAATGCAAGTGGCAGAGTGTCACAAAGGCCCACCACCTTGAGCACTACGAAGACCAGACCAGCACAACGATCCTGCCTATTGGTTCTAAGCACAAACTGTCGCTTGTGTAATGGTAAACATCCCATTTACAAGTGCCAGGATTTGCTGAAACGCCCGCCAGGTGACCGTCATCACATGCTAAGGAAAGCTGGAGTCTGCTTCAACTGCCTTAAACCAGGCCACAAGCTATCAGAATGTTCTTCAGGAGGTTGTAGAATATGCAACAAAAAACATAATACTGTTCTTCACTCATCCGATTCATCATCTTCTCAAGAAACATCATTAAAAGAAGTTCCTGCAGGAGCTATAAATGTTCACGCTCGTGAGAAGGAAAACGAAGTAGTAAGTGCACACACGGCTACTCATCATCAGAACCCACATCAAGTCCTGCTGTCTACAGTGCTGGTAGACCTTGTGAGCCCCACAGGAAAACAGCTGAGATGCCGAGCCTTGCTTGATAATGGTTCACAGTCTTGCTTCATGACTGAGAACGTGTGTCAAACCTTAGGACTACGTAAAACCAGGAACGAGTGCCAAATTGTTGGTGTGAACAATCTTCCAATAAGCATGAGTGGAACAACTACTTCTTTGGTTAGGTCTTGCGTTACCAGCTACAAAACAAACTTGTCATTTGTGGTTGTCCCAAAAATCACAAATGACTTACCCAGAGAACAGGTTAACGTTGAAGGGTTTAAAATACCGGGCCACATCACCTTGGCAGATCCTGGCTTTGCCAGCCCTGGTCCCATTGACTTACTGATAGGCCAAGAAACATTCTATGACATTATCTGCATTGGACAACTAAAATCAAAGGGCTATCCAACATTACAGAAAACCAGATTAGGCTGGGTAGTAGGAGGGAAGCTTGAGGGAGATATTAACCAAACGAGTTTCAATCAAACATGTCATCAGACAACGGAAGAACGTTCGTTGGAGCCAAGAGACAGATGCAAGGGTTGTACAATATCTTCGAGAAGGAAGCACCTGCCATCTCAAAGGCGGCAATTCAAGATGGAATCCAATGGAGCTTCATTCTACCCTATGCACCACACATGGGAGGCTTATGGGAAGCAGCAGTTAAATCCCTTAAGCACCATCTCCAGAGGATAGTTGGATCAACAGCTCGTACCTTCGATGATTTAAACACTGTTATAGCACAAATAGAGGCTGTCTTGAACTCTAGGCCTATAACCCCCATGTCTAATGATCCCTCCGACCTAACCGCCCTCACTCCCGCACATTTCCTTACAGGTGGCTCACTCACAGCTCTTCCAGAACCGCTTCTGATGCAGATCCCTGAAGGACGGCTTTCCCGATGGCAGCGTTTGCAGCGCCTGCTACAACACTTTTGGTCAAGGTGGTCTAAGGAATATCTAAACAATTTACAGCAAAGGGGGAAGTGGAAGCTACAACACCCGTCTCCACACATCGGAGACCTTGTGTTGTTGAAAGACGACAGTTCACCTCCTCTCTCTTGGCCAATGGGAAGAATTGTCCACCTCCACCCAGGAAAGGACGGTCTGGTAAGGGTTGTGACAGTAAAGACTGCAGCGGGAGAGGTAAAGAGGAGCGTTAATAAGGTATGCCTCCTACCCATCGAACAATAAAAGTCCCAAAAGACTATTCACAATCGTGTTTACAATTTACTTAGTTATAGTTATTTTTCCCATTGTCATATCATGTGTTTAACATTAATAATGAAGCCTTATGCAAATAGTTAGTTACTTTCGACACATAATTAAATTTTCATAAAATTATTATGCTTACTAATATCTTTAACTTGTACATTTCGTAGCATTTCTAATATAGTATCAATTATATCATATAACTATTAATAATCATTTATAAGAATTTCATGATTTGTGTCTATAAACCATTTTGCTTTCAATTCTTTGCCTGCTATTTGAAGTAATGCGAATTTTTATTTTTTATACTTAACGAGATTTATGCCAATTTTAGTTATTAAGCTAATATTTTGAAACGTCATTGTTTGTATTATATAACTTTCATTGTTTTATTTGATAACTTTATATGTTTTCATGTTTTAATATAAATCACCATGATGCTCGCATCTGTAATTTTATCTTGTCAGTTTTCTTCTTATTTCTTACAATTTGTATAGTAAAGAGGCTAACATTGTTGCCATGTTCAATCTTCATTGTTGTTCATAACGTATTTGATAATGTCGTATTTGCTAATTTTGTATATTTATTTTAAGTGTGAATATCACATTTGTCCATGTATAACCATCATTAGCTAAGACTTGTATTTTTCATTTCATCATGTTTGAAATTGTATCATTTTCATTTTTAGTTGTATTGAAAATACCCTTCCGGTATTTTCAAGGTGGGCGGGATGTTCGAGACTGATTTCTACTGTAGGGGTGGGGGTAGGTTCGAGCCGTCACCCCTCGGCCCTCGGGCAGTCAGTCTCGCGTAGCGCCTCACCCACTCTTGCAGTGTTGTAGCCACGAGCTCATATAGATTCGATACATTTAGATTCGTTACATATAGATTAGATACATTTACAGTTTATTTAGATCAGTTATATTTTACTTTAATCTCAAGTTTTGTCACAGTTTCAATAGTTCTTACCATTAACTACAATTTCAATAAACTCAGTGTTCACATCTCATTTTGTTTCATTAATTACTATTTACCCGTTTCCGAATTAGCTTACCGCGGCATACATACGCCGTAACATGGATGTTACCTAATAAATAGTATGTAAACCCCCTCCCCTATACACGTTAAGTGTACATGAGTGAATGCTGTCTTTGTTACAATACAAGTCAGACTATTCCTTAGAAATTATCAATAATTAGCCCTTTCTCCCAGTAACAAATGAACAGCTCGTAGTTATCTGCTTAACCCTATCAACATTTGTATGAGTGATTCAGTCATTGTTACAATATAAGGCCGACTATTCCTTACAAAGCGTCAGTAATTGTTAGCCTATCAGCACAGGGGCGAATAAATAGCTACTTATCATATGAACCCTTTTAAAATATTTGACTACGATTGGGATCGAACTGAGAACTTTCACTTTAACCAACTACTCAATCGACCAATTGTAACATAAGCTAAATTTGTAATATTGGTTTATAATTTGCTGTGGCTAAGTAAACTTGATAAACGTAGAAAATTTCTCAAAATGTATAGAATGCTAAAAATCTGACTACAAAAGTGTAATCATGCTATTTTATAAAGTTTTAAATCAACTAACGCGTAGTTTCTTCATAAAATACGTTCTATTAAAACCACCAAGCACCAATTCATGCTGTAACGACATCTTTGAAAGCTCAATTCAGTAATCAAAAAGACTTCCCTGTGATGTAAGGAGAGGTCTGTAAGAATAAATTAACGCCTGTAAAAGGTTGCCCCCTTTTCAACAGTTGAGGTACCGCAAACTTTTTTTCTCGCTGGAAAATGGCGAACCGACACGCCTCGTTCTGTCTGGTGTCAACCAATGAGATTTTACTGTTGAAAATAATTTGTTGGTAATTAGTTTTTCCGGACGTATTTCTGTAATCCATGCAACCACAGAGAAAAAAGAATCAGATGTCACTTTCTTTTGGCCACAGTGAAGGCCAAAGTGGTAGTTATAAATATATTTCAACTAATATACATCTTTATACATCACTAGTAATAATTACTACGTTGAGGTTTGGACATTTGGGGGTAATGAGGGAGGGACTGCCCTGCAATCCGTATGATAAATTGGAAAAATACAACTCGACAAACATACTCGATACACATTCAGCTCACTGTTGGATGTGACCACTGTTTCTTCCTTCTCTGTGCTCTATACAGCAAACGAAAAGCCATTAATGTCCTTGAATATGAAGTGAAATTTGTATACAAATTTACGTAAATGTTTAACTAAATAAATTGCACGGATTTTTTTAAAACGTACAGTGATATTTACCCAACCACCCACCCCTACACGTACAGTGATATTGACTCACCCTCCCACCATTACGCGCACAGTGTTGAGAGCCCATTAGCCAACCCTTACACGTACAATGGTATTGACCTACCCTTACACGCACAGTGATATTGACCCACCCACCCACCAATACATGCACAGTGTTGAGGACCCACTAGCCCACTATTACACGTACAGTGATATTTACCCAACCACCCACCCCTACACATACAGTGGTATTGATGTTGATCTATACATATTTTAAAATTAAAACTTCACACGAACCACCAGGCTGTGCGTAAACTTCCAACTTCCAACTTTCCAAAAAAAGTTTAAATTTTGTCTAAAACTTGTAGGGAAGTTTCAACCCTACAAGTTTTCAGACTCGATGTTAGATGATTAAAAAAATCTGTCGATGCTCCGTCAACTTGCAGTTTGAAAAATATAGTATGGTGTTTAGGCATGGCTCGTATTAGATGTTTCATGATATTAGTTACTTTCTATTAGTTACATGAAAACTTCTTCATTTAAGTTCTAACATTATGTATTATGTAGTTTATATAGTATGTGTAAGTAAAAAATTTAGATTATGTAAGACTGCTTAGTAAAAATTGCAGTTAATGTTGAACCTCGCTGACAAGTATGTTTTTTTTACTTAGCGAGACCACAAAAATTGTAAAATTATTTCAATAAACTATTCTATTCTATATTAGTTGAAAATATCTAATATTAAATGTTACTAATATTTTTCTCCATACGTCACTGATTTAATAAGGTCAGCAATAGTAATATTTCTAGTCGTGATGTACTTGTAATATTAGTTAGTTCAGTCATTCTATTCAGTCAGACATTCCGAGAGTGAATGTTCGTTTATTTGTAATCGTACATCGTTAACAATAACAAAGTTGGTGTTTTGATATTAACTAATATTTATGTAAAAATGAATATCTGTTTGCATTCACACTAATATTAATACTGTATAGAAATGGATAATATTTCTTGTATCAAGCTTGCGCTAGAAGACCAGCCAGCAGTCAGCAACAGCGAATCATATCAGGCGGAATACAACAATATTAATATAAATTACTCTGAGTAATATTTACTTTTATGCATCTACTACGAAAAAGCTAATACTAATATGTTCAGCCACCCCTAATAGTGTTGCGGTGTACGTATTCTGTTAAAATTTCTTTGCCTAAAACACTAACGATACTTTGACCACGAATAGATTGGTCAACCTGGGAGTATTACGCCACAGAACTGGGTGGAGCTGGGGTCAACATATCTAAAATTTAGTGTGTGGAATAATATAACAGTAAGATAAATTACAAAGAAATTATTAGCAACTGTATCAGTGATTAAGATCTAATAATTGTTGTACAGCCTGTATTATAATTAATTATTATAACGTTTGATGTCGTGTACGTTAGAATTACGATAGTAACATTTGATTTGGTTCTTTAATATTATGTGGCTAGTGAATTTTAATTTAAACTTCACTCGCCAGTTCACATGGACTTGCAAGCCTGTGCGTGAACTTTATTCAACGAGTGAAGTACCGACTGTAGGCTCAGTGGGGATTCGAACCTTGGAAAATGCCCTCCGCAGTCCGAAACCACTGAGTCACCACGCCGGAAGTTTATTTAGATTTATTTAATTTTTATAATTATTGAATGTTCTTTAAATTGATGAAATATTTACTTATATTTTGGTATTAAATCTTCAAACTCAATATTATGACTTAAAACCGAAGTGGGAGGGTATAGCTAGTTTTATATAAAGGTACCTGTACTTTTTGTTGAACATTGTTTTGTTAAAAAAAGTTTACCAAAAATAAACAGCCGTTAAAGAAGCTGTGTTATTACTCGCCCGATAGGGTTCTCTTGTGTTAATGTCACAGCTGTGTGCCCTGATTAGTTTAGGCCAACGATCGGTGGTAAAGGCATTAAGTGGTTCCAGCTCACTGAGTGGTACAACACCTCAGAGTCTGCTGCTTTGATAAGAGACTTCCTCTGTTCCACATGGCAGTCTTTCAATCTCAGATAGTACAGCTCATTACGTGGCTCACTGAGTGGTACAGCACCTCAGAGTCTGCTGATGTGATAAAAGACTTCCCCTGTTCCACGTGGCAGTCTTTCAATCTCAGATAGTACAGCTCATTACGTGGCTCACTGAGTGGTACAGTACCTCAGAGTCTGCTGATGTGATAACATACTTCCTCTGTTCCACGTGGCAGTTTTTCAATCTCAGATAGTACAGCTCATTACGTGGCTCACTGAGTGGTACAGTACCTCAGAGTCTGCTGATGTGATAACAGACTTCCTCTGTTCCACATGGCAGTTTTTCAATCTCAGATAGTACAGCTCATTACGTGGCTCACTGAGTGGTACAACACCGCAGGGTCTGCTGCTTTGATAAAAGACTTCCCCTGTTCCACGTGGCAGTCTTTCAATCTCAGATAATACAGCTCATTACGTGGCTCACTGAGTGGTACAGTACCTCAGAGTCTGCTGATGTGATAAAAGACTTCCCCTGTTCCACGTGGCAGTCTTTCAATCTCAGATAGTACAGCTCATTACGTGGCTCACTGAGTGGTACAGTACCTCAGAGTCTGCTGATGTGATAACAGACTTCCTCTGTTCCACGTGGCAGTTTTTCAATCTCAGATAGTACAGCTCATTACGTGGCTCACTGAGTGGTACAGTACCTCAGAGTCTGCTGATGTGATAACAGACTTCCTCTGTTCCACATGGCAGTTTTTCAATCTCAGATAGTACAGCTCATTACGTGGCTCACTGAGTGGTACAACACCGCAGGGTCTGCTGATGTGATAACAGACTTCCTCTGTTCCACGTGGCAGTTTTTCAATCTCAGATAGTACAGCTCATTACGTGGCTCACTGAGTGGTACAACACCGCAGGGTCTGCTGATGTGATAACAGACTTCCTCTGTTCCACGTGGCAGTTTTTCAATCTCAGATAGTACAGCTCATTACGTGGCTCACTGAGTGGTACAACACCGCAGGGTCTGCTACTTTGATAAAAGACTTCCCCTGTTCCGCATGACACTATTTCAATCTTACCTTACAGCGCATTATGTGTCTCACTGAGTGGTAATGTCAACAAGACGATGTTTCTTAAACGATGTGTTCAGGAGACAGTGCGGATAGAAGTCAAGGTGTCAAGAGACGATGATGTATTGAGAAGATGATGTGTTAAGATACGATGTGTTTAGGAGACGACGAGTGTAGAAGGCGATATGTTAAGAGACAATGTGTCCTGGAGACGCTGTGTCAAGATGTGATGTTTCCAGAAGACGGTGTGTCAAGAGACGATTTGTCAGGAGATGGTGTGTCCAGGAGACGACGCGTCTAGAACTCATTGCGTCCAGGAGAGATGTGTCTTAGACGATTTGTCCACGAGACGATTCGTCTAGAAGACGATGTGTCAAGAGACAATGTGAACAGGAGACGGTGTGTCAAGATACGATGTGTCTAGATGACGGTGTTTCATGGGACGTTGTATCCAGGACACGGTGTGTAGGCGGGCGATGTGTCTAGGCGACGGTGTATCAAGAGACAATGTGTTCAGAATACGACATGTTCAGGAGACGATGCGTCTATAAGACGATGTATCAAGAGAAAATGTGTCTAGGAGACGATGTGTCAAGATGTGATGTGTCCAGGAGACGGTATCTAGACGGGCGATGTATATAGGTGATGGTGTTTCAAGAGACGATGTGTCCAGGAGACGTTGTGTAGACGGGCGATGTGTCTAGGAGATGGTGTATCAAGAGACAATGTGTCTAAGAGAAGCGTGTCAAGAGTCGACGTGTCTTAAAGACAAAGCGTTATTACCTCAGTATTGTCAGGTTGATTCTTTAAATTCACTACCAATATAAATCCATGTACCACGTTTTTTGTATGAGTGATAGAGTGTGTTTATAAGAGAATGGCCAATAAAGCTCCGTACAAAACATAGGTATTAAACTACCGTACTATTATCTCAGTTTCCTTTGCCATTGGGAATTAATCGATACTTTTCTGTGGCAAAAATGACTTGATATTTTTACTAATTTCATATTAACATATTATCACGATATTGTATGGACCCGTAATACAAACTAGAATGTATCGATTATTATAATAGTTATTTGTAATCAATGGTATATCGCATTGTATATGGTATAAATATATAATATATCCTCCACTGATATTAGTAACATATCCGGTTAAACTTTGATTATCGATTTTCTAACTTACTTATACATTTTACATTACCTTTGGATTGAAATAATTTTTTTGCTAGAGATATTTATTGAAGTGTTGTTTGAATGTTTATAAATTATATCCATTTATACTCATTTTAATCGATACATATATATATTTAGATAAACATATATTATGTTAAGAATTAATCGCCCTTTAGAAATATAATTGAGTTGGCTGTATCCAGCACTCCAAATCTGACTTCAGCTGACTCAGTGAGTTCTTAGTTTTAAGTAACTGTCTGGAGTTGACAAAGGACAGTTGTGAATTTAATCCTTCTTTACATTTCTCATCTCCTTCGCTGATATTTCAGTTCTTATCAAATGTACAATTATAAGTATATTTATTCGTAATTGTAGCTGTACATATAAATTTCATTGGTTAAGTTCAGTGCATGTTTTGTGTTATCCCTTGCAATGATGGTCATAAATAATTTCAAAGCAGTTTAATTTTGTAATACAGAAAGCTTTACCGCATTTTGATTTATTGTAAATTCACTATATCTATACGTGTATGTGGGCGGGTGGGTCACTATCACTGTACGTATATGGGTTAGCGGGTGGATCTCTATCACTGTACGTATATGGGTTAGCGGGTGGATCTCTATCACTGTACGTGAATGGGTCACTATCAGTGTACGTGTATGGATGGGTGGGTGGATCACTATCACTGTACGTGTATGGGTGGGCGAGTGGGTCTCTATCACTATACGTATATGGGTGGGCGGGTGGGTAACTACCACTGTACATGAATGAGTTAGCGGGTGGGTCACTATCAGTGTACGTGTATGTGTGTGGTGCAAGTGGGAGAGAGAAGTAATCTTCCACCACTGTGTAATTCTATTGAATAAGTGTCATAGCAACTACGATGACGGAAGTCTGCGTGCGTAGTAAAGTATTACTATAGTGAAGATGACTTGTTCCCCTTTAAAGGATGATTAAGTGGTAACCCGCATAGTAGGACTTTAGTTATACCAACAATTCGTCGAAACTGTGTCTTTAGCTTTTCAAGTATTGGCGTATTTATAAAGGCATGCACCGTAGCGCGCTGTAACCCTTGAATTTACACTAGAGAAGTCCGGGTTGTCCGTGTTGGGTGGTTGTCAGTGTCTGGAATTTTTGTGTAGAGCACAAGGCTTGTCCGTTAGTTGAAAATCAGAGTAATACTTCGTGGTTCAGATTTCCCCTAAAGCTTTAGGCCCCTTAGTTGCCTTGGCTATTACGCTATTAAAAAATGGTCCTTTCTAAACAAAGTCGATCTCATTTAATAACAAGACTACACGTGCCATACATACTCATCCCACACTGAAGTAATCACTCGTAGCCGCCTTAAAATACACACAAGCTGTGTCGGCGTGTCAAATCAGAATAATATGAATATGTGTTGGCCCTGAGGCCAAGAACTTAGAGACGATAGATTCTGTTCTCAGCCTCTCATTATTAACACAGCATTCACTAAATTGTCATCGGCGTGAACATTACTAGACCGACAATTACATTTTGGGTGGATGCCAGGAGTAGATTACTGAATAACAGCACAGAGAAAAAAGGAACATAGGTTGCCTTCTAATGTCCGCAGCTAACGCCTTAATGGCAGTTAAAATTAGATTTAAACTAACGTACATTTTTATATATCTGTAGTAATAATTATTACGTTTGTCTTTGAGGATTTGGAGGAATAAAGAGAGGGGCTGACAAGGTGCTGACCCCGTCATCAAAAGGCAAACTGGTGAAAAACCTACTCGACACACTCTAACTTGACACACGTTTAGCGCACTACAGGCTTATCAGTTATCCGAAAATCAGACTTACATCACGTAATTTTAACTCCGCAATATTATGTAGGTCTTATAGTTGGTCTGGTTCAGGGTTGAATTAAATAGCCTTTAAAAAAAAAAAAAATTGGTTGACCTTTTTTTGATACTAAAACTATACCCATTACTCTAAAGTGATTCACAAACCTTTTCAATGTGTTTGTTTATGAATGCTTCGCCGGTGTGATGGTTCGAATCCTCAACTGAGCAAACCTTTGGTACTTCACTCGTTGAAGTAAGTTCACGCACAGGCTGCAGGCCCTTGTGAACTGGCGAGTAGTGTTAATCAAATAAAAAATAAATAAATGAGACGAAACACATCTTTATTGTGTATAATAGATAAACAAATATTGATGTTAGGACTACTAAGTCCTTTCTTAAACCTAAACGTTGCTGAATGAACGATTAGTGAAATATATGTGATGTTATTGTTATATCATCGTGTTATTTCATATTCTAAATAACTAAGGATTTATCGATACATTTATTTTGTTCATTTTTAATTAAAATGAAAAATAAAAAAAAAACGTTATAACGGTGAATATTAGTGATGAAGGGAGTTTGGGGGAAGTGGCATGGAGCGATACTTTGAACGCAGTTGCAGATCGATATACCATTGTTTGAGTGAATCTGTGTGAAGCAAACCGCGGCCCGCAGCATCCAACCCACACAGATGTGCAGCTATGAACGGAAAACTCCCCTGCGCTGTGTGTATGTGGGGGGGAGGGGTGGTGGTATGTTGTATGTTTGGATGACATACAAGGTGTTTAGTAGTGAGTAGAAGGTCAAATTAATTGTAATAATTTTTCATAATTTTAGAGAAATCCGTATGTCAACACGAAAATGTTAATACCATAAGTATTTTCTATGAATTGGTTAATTGGTAGACCTATTGTATATATCATCTCAAATTAGTAAAAAAGTATATATAGCCTACAGAATATAGAAACGAATGTAAAGTAAGAAAATACATCTTTTTAGATTGGGAATGGTGTACAAAACTGTCACTAGTGGCGCAGTGTTGTAACCCAGTTATGTAGGTACAAAGTATTGTGGAGATTGTAAGTGATAGTTATGCTAGGCGTCCACGTCAATGGTTCCCATTGACGTGGACACTACTAGAGAAGTCCGGGTATCCATCTTGGTTGGTAGGGAGGTTAAAATGTAAATGAAATGAAATGGAAATGTAGTGTAGTAAAAATAACTGATTGTCAGGTTTATCAATTAGCTGGACATCAGACCAATACTATGTATTGCGGATTCCACGTAAAACTGTAGGTCCCTCAGTTTCCCAGGATATTGGCCTATATATTAATACCTCTTAACAAGGAACAATCAACATTAGTAACTCGTTCACTATAATTGTTTATGTAGCCTACACTTATCACACTCATTGGCTTACTCATGCCCATACCCCTCTGCGGTCAGCGTCTTAACGATGAATAGTAAATAAAGTAAAAATGAATAGTTTTCTGATTTGTAATCCCAATTAGGGAAATATAACAAATTAATAGCCATACGAAATTTCGATTCAATGAATTATGACTGAAGAACACAACATGAATTCAAAGTACATAACAGTTAAAAGTAATATCATATCTTTACCTTGATAAATAACATATTATGTTTTTACTATAAGGAGTTTTTTTATCCCTTATAGTTGTTACTGTTGATAGAGGGGGGGGGGCTTTGCTATAGAATTAGAGGACACAAAAACACTACTCGTCAATACTCGGGTATTTGCAAAGACGTTTTTCCAACATTTCTCAAACATTCAACGTAAAGTACCTTCGACATAATATTCTATCTAATATTCGAACTATTGTATAAATGTTCTGGTATCGTAACATAAAATAAAAAATGATTTAAAAGTAAACAGTTACAAAAAATTACATGTTGTTATTCTCACCCACACGATTTTTCAGAGTATCAAGATAGTATGTCTAAACTCTTAAAAAATTAACGATCTTCAGTTTTTTATACACATTTTACTGAACTGCATTTGCTTCCAAACTGGCGTGGACAGATGTAATTACTGGAAATATAATTGGGGATTGACACTAGATCCGTCATTTGATTGCGGAAAGGCTATCCAAACAATGGATCACATAGTTATAGAGTATCCCCTGCAATCTTTACGGATGAATTAGCTATAGCATAAATAGAATAAGTGAAGCAGGTCTTAAATCGCTTGATGGATCAAATTTAGCTTTGTGACAAGAGGTCAGTTTATATTTTTATTAATGTCACATGACTTTTGGATTTTTTCCAAATATATATCACAGCTTTTGTATTAAAAAGAAAAAAAAATAAATAGTAGCTATCGAAAAACCATTCACTCTATACAAATATGAACTGCTTTAATTTATTGTTTCATTTCATATATTAAGGTTGCAATAAACGTTAACATATACATTATACCTACAAAAATAAACACGGTTTCTGTATTGCTGGAACAAAACAAATACGTCCTTAAATAAATCTTGCAAATGTGAATAATTTTGTTCAGATCAAGTCGTAATTTCAGTTAAGGATTGTAATTTTAGTGTTTTATATTATTAGTAATTTTAATACAAACAATTTTACCTGATGAAAGAAGTAGCATATACTCCGTAAAATATGAATTGGACAGCCCAAAACATAATTCCCAATATGTGTATACAAACAACGCTAAACTCATTACTATTCGGAGGGAAGTCAGTCTGAGCTTCATTTACTAAGCTCCACGAGCTAACTGTACTGGATGCCTCATAGAATGTACGCAAAGTGTCAGTACTGGTTAACGAAAGTTACACTTGGGACACAATGGTACGTTGAACTTGTACAGAAACACTCCACTTGAATAGAGGATGTGAACAAAGTGGTCTCCAATACAAGCAAATCAAAGCAAGTTTACTGTCTTTAGAATAGGATTGTCGTTAACAGACGTCTACCTTAACCTATAAATGAAACACAATGGGTACTATGAACTAATTCTAAGTTAGTAATTACATAGTCTACTTATCATCTATAACATCTTCTAAATAGTCAAAAACTGAGTAGTACTCTTTTTCAAACAAAATCAATCTCAAGCTCTTTCCAAAAACATCTACACAAGTCTAGTAGGTCCTAAGAATTTTGGAAACTTATTATCGAATTTACACAATTGTAACTTTTTACTTACTCCCACATGCGTTAGCATGAGAAAGTATTGTTGTCGGTTAAAAAAGATTTTATAAGTTGGTCTAAAAATCCATTTTAGGGTCCCCTGAAACCAAAAAAGTGATTTTTCGAAAAAGAAATTTGGTGTCTGTCCGTAGGCCTATATGTGTCTGTCTGTGTGTATATGCATTTCGCTGGAGACAAAAAAAAAAAATGGATAAATTTTTATGAAATTTGGTATGTAGGTGTATTTAGCCAATATCCCCAGATAAGTTTTCACTTTTTTGAAATTTAATTTTTATTTTTTTTTTTCAAAAAACATACAAAAATAGAATTTTCTCAAAAACGGTCATAGCAATTTTGAGGATGTTTAACTAAATATTTTAGTAAAAACTTCATGTCTCTAACTTGAGTAGTTTTTGAGTTATGGAAAAAAAAACATATTTGGGAGTCAAACTGGTAATTTTAAAAGTTTTGTTTTTTAGTGTTTGTCAGGGAAAATTTTTGCCAGTTCTTTAGACCATTTATTTTATAAAACTGGTAATATTGTATCGGGAAACATCTAAATTTTGGAAGTTTTTAAGAGCGTGTGATTTTTAGGGGAGTCTGGAAGGTGAGTATATTTTTTAGTGAATATCAGTTTCTAAGATATACAGTATAATAAAGACAAAGTAAGGAGTTTATTATAACGACAATGCCTTCTACAGGATTGATCATTGTTATCTACGAAAAATTACCTTTTTTCGTAAAAAGTGATAATGTACTGCACCCTTGAATATTAAGCGCCCCATATTGGTGGTCCATAGACCAAGTGCGGGTAGATACAACCATAGTATTCCGAAGTCAGACTGTGTCTATTTTAAAACACAAACAGTCTATAAATTAGGAATATTTCGCTATTTAATCTGTTGAAAACTTTGTCCATTTACTTGAAATTAATCTGGAATCAGTAATTATACCCAAACACTTAGTATATTCACTAGAATATGAAATATGAAACTTCAGAATTTCCAATCAGACTGTGTGGAATCAATTTATTTATTGAATGTGTGATTTTCAATAAATAAAATATTGATAGTCACTCATTAAGTCTGATTGGCAAGTCTGAAGTTCCATATTTCATACTCTAGTGAATATACTAAGTGTTTGGGTATAATTACTGATTCCAGATTAATTTAAACTCAATGAGGCTTGTTTTGTCTGTGTTGACGAAAGCTTGAATTGCTACTATCGAGCTTGGAGTGCTAAGCACTCTCAATGTAAAACACTACTGAATTAGGCCAGGTTGAAAGCGTCCTGCGTAGTAGATTTAGCGCATGTAGGGGTTCCAGCAGCAGAGGGGAGGTGTTCCACCACACCGTCTCTAGTTGGTATGAGTGTTGGGAGTGGGGACAACAGCTGGTGAAGTTAACTGAAGTCACACGAAGAAAACGTTTTGAATATATTATAGAAATCGATATAATAAAGCCATAATCTTGTATATTGTCACTTTTGTAGTAAAATTAAATTTAAATTATAATCATATTAAAATCGAATATTACATTCTTGCTTGATCTAACACGACATATACAGTTAGCAAAACACACATTTAAACATTGCATACGAAGTAATATGTAAATAAAACATTTATGAAATAAGTTACAAATATTTTTTGGTTTAAAGGTAGGTAAATGAACACCGAACATAGTAGGTAGTCACATTGTAAGAATTTGAAATAAAATATATATTTAAAACACAATAATATCGCAAATCAAATTATAATATGACCTCAATATAACTCGGTAATGCCAACAAACCGTCCTACATCAGCTGATTCCACACTCTTATCACAGCTCCTTTTCCCCTTATGCCATGAGATTTCAATTCTCTAAACGTTCCTTGCCCGCCAATGGTCAACTAGCACGATGACGTAATAGGTGAAGTTTCCTACTGCGTATCCATGACGACGAAATTATATAATGACCCAGTGGAACGTCGGTTCAGTGGTGGGAGAAGACTAATTTTCTGTCTCACTTCATTGGCTATCTTTATCTCTCTCGCCCAGGTTCTTTAATAAGGTCACAATCAAAGTGGCCGAACTTTTATTATATACAATATTGACAGATAACTAAATTAGCATAGTTGGAATGTAAATTCGTTGTGCTTGAAGTACAATTACACTACTACAGGCACACTCCACTTGAGTATGGATCGTAAAAAAGTCATTTGCTATCCAAACTGATTACTACTAGAGTTTGAGTGAATTGTTGCATTGACGTTTTGAGGGTAAGTAACAAGGGTTTCCTCTGTGACTCGGTGTGTTTGAAATACAGTTAAACTTCTACAGAAATAGGCCTACTCCACTTGAGTATCGATCATAACAAAGCTTATACATTTTATCTAAGGAAATTACTACTGCAAGTCGACTGTAATTGTAAATGTACGTATTCACAGTTTGAAGCTATACATAGATTATGTAGATGGTAGCCTGGATTTGGTTAAAATAATAACTAACTGCAGGAAAATAACTATAAAAATTAACTGTTAATTAGTTTCACTTGTAGTGGTAGAATGTACAACAGAGCACCACGTGGGGTGCTACGGGTCCTTAACGTAGTGATTTAGTCTTAAGCCAATAAGGCGAAGTCCTCCAGGCTTGAGAGAATGGTAAATTGACTGAGTCAGAGTCTGTAACCAGGTTACACGTTTGACACACTGTGATTGGTGTACATTGCAAATGCCATTAAGGCTACACAACCACTCTAGACGTAACGTGATAAAATGTTAAACAAACCAAATCAGGCAATCTAACAGGATTAGTCAAACCATATAACACTCTGTAACTAGTTTGTATAACTTATGAACGACCCCATTAAGTACTGCATCTTGCCAAAGTAATTTTCTCTGTGCTAATGGTTATTACTGGTTTAATAGAACGTTAAACATTGTTACTATCTATAGCGTCCGAAATAATAAAGCGATTCCACTTTGTGGCTTCTAACTGTACTTCTATTCACTCACTAATTTATTAAATTACAATGAGATATTTACAGATTTATATTACTAGAAATTATTTAAGACTTGAAATTATACTACTAATATTTACAATAATTAATGCCTTTTATCACACTCGAGTTAGTGTTTGCACAATATCTGTCACTGTTCGAGAACTGTCACTTTAAACACTATCACTTCGCTGCTACTTCCACTGCAAGCTAAAATCTGAAGATACACTTCCACTGGGACTGGACACTGACTGGTCGGCTGAGGGTCACCTGTATTGAAATAGTTTTGGAAGGGTGATCTAGATAATTCTGGTTACCATTTAGCGAAGGTTCTGACTTCACTTGCAGGCAAATTAACTGTTATTCTAACACCTTCTAGGATCTACTAAATTGGCAGAGAGAACCGCAGGAAGGAGGTCGCTATTATCTGGGTGGTGCGTCCGGTAATCGCCATGATCCGTAACAATATAAATCATTGATTGTAGTGAGGTTACTCTTGTTACACTCTTTAACTAGTATAGTTTACAGGCCTAATTCCATGAAAACCACACCCTTGCATACTATTGTTAAAAGTAATTGAGTCTCAATTATAATGGTTACTATAGGCTCAATAGAATGTTTAATAAGCTGATGTATAAAGGTGTGACGGTTACTTGGTGGTTTACCAAGTAATTATATAGGCGATAACAGTAATTGTAGAAACAAAGAGTTTGTCCGCTCGTATGGGTCCCGTGGAGCCGGTTTTCTGTCCTATGAAATTACTTCTCGCACTGTCCTCACAGGTAGCGCCAGTTTCTCTCTCTCTCTCTCTCTCTCTCTCTCTCTCTCCTCCCTTCTCCCTCCCACCCTCCCACTCTCCCTCCCTCCACCAATTCCTCCCTCTGTAAATGCTCAGCACACGCTGAAGTGACTAAAAGCTGCACTAATAGTACGTCAGAAGTATTCTCCACAGTATCGTTTTAATAACAGAGCAATTTTCCTGTCAAAAACATTTCAAATAATTCTAAAATTAAAGTGGGCTATTTCCCAAACCGCAAATTCACCGCTGGGATGTCGGCAGCCCTGTAGTACACGTACGATTTTACCGTCAGCGCTCTATAACATGATTTTCTATATCAACTGTATGGCTTGTGTTTATTATTATTACCATGAGCTATAGTGAACAGTGTATGATTATCAAATATCTAATCTAGTGGATTGTCTTTACCTTATTTCTACTTTTACAAAGTGTTTGGTTAAGATATCCAACATACATTACATCAACATTTTGTTCAGTTGATTGATAGTTCACATTCAGTTAGCATGCTTAAACTTTGATTAAAAATTAAATGAAGACATTTATGACAAAAAAGACAATTTTTTAAATTCTTGTATCATTTCTAACTACATGTTTATTTTCGAATTAATTGTTCTATTATTGGTGTAATACTAAATGTAGTGCAAGCGGATTTTACGTACATATCATCCGCCCACCTAAATTTAGTATTACACCAATAACAGAACAATTAATTCGAAAATATTGTGCAGATTTTTAATTCTTTGTTATCGTTTAAATAATTGTGTATATATTTCAAATGTTTGGTTATCATTTTGACTGTTTTGTATAGCTAATTAATTATATATTAAAGGTACACAAAGCAAAGTATAATTTCTGAATTGTTAAATTAATTCAATAATAAAATATAAAATAATTACTTATTAAATTGGAAAGTGTACATATTTCATTATTCAAATGCTATATTGTGTTTTTATTCGTAAATCAATGTTGAAATGGGTCAGAAGCATTCCAAATTGAGGTTAGTCCAGCAGTGCGCCGCAGTAGTTCCATTGTGACGGGAGATTGAAAACCAGCGGTGCTTTATTTACAGCGGCCTTTAGCTGAATTTATAACGGAATTGGTAAGTTTGACCAGTCGAAAGATAAATAATGATCAAACTAAAAATTATTGTGAATTAATTTGCATATGTTGTCAGGTAAATGGCATTGAATTGATTAAACTTTTAAAGACTGAACGAGTTTTTATAAATATTGTATATATACACTTAGAGTGTTAAGTAAGTTAGGTAAAACCATTTACTATAAAAAAAAGGCAGACCAAAGCAATGCACTTACTTTAGATGTGTGCTTATGCTGCTATCTAACGTTGAGTGGTCTCAAGTAAGCGCTCAGACGACGGTTTGGCGTAACCTCAGCTATTAGTCACTTAAACGTGCTCCGGAAAGAGACTTAGAGAGGGAGATTGCTGGCGCTACCTATGAAGGCAGAACAACAACTAATGTTATAGGACGGGATTAATACATTTATTAATGTATTAATAAATTACTTTCCAGATTAATCAATAAAAAATTTATCTTTTTAGAAACAAACGAGTGTAAGAAAAAAAACAGTTTGGTCTATTTTGATACTTATATATTTGCTATTTCTTATGTTGAATACTTACACACTTTACCACCAACTAAATACCAACAAATTTTGAAATAGAAATGGAAATGTTTTTTCCCAAAAACAGTGGGCGTTCTTGGCAAAAACGCCTTATAAGGATTGAATAATCTCCCGCGGATCCCTCAATCTATGGCTGCGGACTCCACTTTTGGCCACCGGCTCACCAACACACGTACATTGGTAATGACTACCTATAACACGTACAGCGCTAGTGGCCCACCAACCAGCCCAAACACGTATAGTGGTAATTGCTTGAGTAATAAGATATGGATTAGGCAGATTACATAAAGCCAGCCAAGCATTAGGATTATGATAAGGCGTTACGTACGTAAACTGTCAAGGTGTAACTCGATACTAACTAGGTCAGACAAGATTGTGGGACACGTAGATCCAACCACACGAGTAGTAAACATGTTTAACTACACACAAAGGCGCAACATCAGCGCGATAAGTCGTAAAGCTTGTTACTAAGTAATTGTGTAGTATTTTACCTATCTAGGTCATCAGACATGATTGTGGGAGACGTGAAGCCATTGTCGTAGTAGGTAAGCCGTCTAAAACCAAAAGCTTTTTAGGGCGTTGTTTGAGCTTTTAATGAACTCCTTTGATCCTTAGCAGTAAAGCGATTAACTCCTTCCAATCAAATGGCTGCGCGTCGCTTTGCCGCCCTTTCATTAGACGCTATTAATCCTTTTACTAATTTTACACAGACTAGCAATTTAATCACGGTATTGGCCGCACAAACTATCGAGCTGCAATTGTCAATCTTAGAACGTTTACTAAAATGTATTCAGGGCTGGATTTAGCATTTTTGTGCCCCTAGGCCCAATAATTTTTCCGCCCCCTAATCTGGTTAAATTTACTTTCCTAAAAACCTTTGTTCAAAAAATTATATCAGGCCTATGCGTTAATTGCTTAAACATCACTCCACGATGAAATTTTACCATTGCAAGTTTTTTTAGGAATTTACTTGATTCTGGGCTTAACAAAATACCGTTAATATATTAATAAAATATTGGTTAATAGCTTTGCTTTTGTTCAATTTAGTCATTTGAGCAAATAAATAAAAACACTCTGTAACACATTAATAAAGTAGGTTTAATCTCAGAAAAACAGCTTGAGGAATCAGAATGAGGATAGCCATCGCCAAAAGGAATCACAGAGCAATCTGTCGTTATTTGGCGTCACTAAGACGGCCACCCTCATCTATACGAGGAACATGGCAGTTGGAGTTGCATACGACTGACAGTGGCAATACGATGCGTACCGCTTGACGACATCCCTACAGCCAGTTCTCCTGTGTTTGAGATCACAGTTGTAACGAAGTTGATGCATAATGTTGAAAAATCGTAGTTTAATTTTACCAAAAATTATTTGTTCCAATGAACTTCAAAATCAGAATCCTTTATTATCCTGATTTTTAAAATCAATAAAAAAATATGTCAAGTTATAGATATTTATTTTTATTACTATATTTTTTTCTCTCGGCCTTGCGCCCCCTGTGAGCTTGCGCACATAGGCCCGGGCCTATTGAGGAATCCTACCCTGAATGTATACATTAATAGTTACATTTATGTAGTGATCTTGTGTGAACTTTGTTGAATGTATATTATAATCATAAGTTTAGCAGCCCCAGCCTCCCAGCTGTGCTGACAAGCCTCCTTTATCTCCCACTGACCATTTTTTTTCTTTTCCACCTGCTGGTTTCCTTTGAGCGTTATGGCCTCCTTTATGATTTCCATACATTTCT
Source organism: Stictocephala bisonia (assembly GCA_035578905.1). NCBI lineage: Eukaryota > Metazoa > Arthropoda > Insecta > Hemiptera > Membracidae > Stictocephala > Stictocephala bisonia. Next base: position 7,802,856 of record JAQJVL010000002.1, on the reverse strand, counting down.
TGTGCGTTCTCTCCATCTCCATCCATTATCCCTCCTCCATTCTTTTTGTGTGACAAAACCATCCTAATCTCCCCATTCTGATATTTTCCTTGACCACTTTGTAAAAATCAAACTGTTCTCCTATGTCCGTATTTATAATTCTGTCATGTTTAAGTTTTTTGTTGCTGTTCTCAAGACTTTAATTTCAGATTCTTGCATCCTATTGAGATGTTTTTTTTATTCAGTGTACATGTTTTTAAACTGTACGTTTGAAGGGACGAAAAGTATGTGTTGAACAATGTTGGCTTAATTTATTGATATTTTACTATCCTACTATAGAGTTATCACTTTGTAATAAAATATGGCTACTTTATTTATTCTTGAATGTAAAACAAGGTGTAAATCTCTATTTTTAATAGGTACTTGTACTATCTATCAGATATTCAATCACAATTGTATTGTTAGGTGGAGAGGTGGATTTTATTGTCTGGTAGAGGGATGGGTTGTATTGTGAGGTGGAGGGATACATTTTATTTTCTGGTGGAGGGATAGGTCGTATTGTTAGGTGGATAGGAGGGTTGTATCATCTGGCGGAGGGATGGATTGTATTGTCTAGTGAAGGGATGGATTGTATTGTCTGGCGGAGGGATGGGTTGTATTGTTAGGTGGATGGATGGATTGTATTGTTAGGTGGAGGGATGGATTGTATTGTTAGGTGGATGGATGGGTTGTATTGTTAGGTGGAGGGATGGATTGTATTGTCTGGTGGAGGGATGGGTTGTATTGTTAGGTGGAGGGATGGATTGTATTGTCTGGTGGAGGGATGGGTTGTATTGTTAGGTGGATGGATGGATTGTATTGTCTGGTGGAGGATGGGTTGTATTGTCAGGTGGCGAGGTGGATTTTATTATCTGGTGGAGGATGGGTTGTATTGTCAGGTGGCGAGGTGGATTTTATTATCTGGTGGAGGGATGGGTTGTATTGTTAGGTGGAGGGATGGATTGTATTGTCTGGTGGAGGGATGGGTTGTATTGTTAGGTGGATGGATGGGTTGTATTGTTAGGTGGAGGGATGGATTGTATTGTTAGGTGGAGGGATGGATTGTATTGTCTGGTGAAGGATGGGTTGTATTGTCAGGTGGCGAGGTGGATTTTATTATCTGGTGGAGGGATGGGTTGTATTGTCTGTTGGAGGGGTAGATTGTATTGGTAGGTGGAGAGGTGGAGTTTATTGTCTGGTATAGGGATGGGTTGTATTGTTAGGTGGATGGATGGGTTGTATTGTTAGGTGGAGGGATGGATTGTATTGTCTGGTGGAGGGGTAGATTGTATTGGTAGGTGGAGAGGTGGAGTTTATTGTCTGGTATAGGGATGGGTTGTATTGACTGGTGGAGAGATGGGTTGTATTGTTAGGTGGAGGGATGGGTTGTATTGTTAGGTGGATGGATGGGTTGTATTGTTAGGTGGATGGATGGGTTGTATTGTTAGGTGGATGGATGGGTTGTATTGTTAGGTGGAGGGATGGATTGTATTGTTAGGTGGAGGGATGGATTGTATTGTCTGGTGAAGGATAGGTTGTATTGTCAGGTGGCGAGGTGGATTTTATTATCTGGTGGAGGGATGGGTTGTATTGTTAGGTGGAGGGATGGGTTGTATTGTTAGGTGGATGGATGGGTTGTATTGTTAGGTGGATGGATGGGTTGTATTGTTAGGTGGATGGATGGGTTGTATTGTTAGGTGGAGGGATGGATTGTATTGTCTGGTGGAGGGATGGGTTGTATTGTTAGGTGGAGGGATGGATTGTATTGTCTGGTGAAGGATGGGTTGTATTGTCAGGTGGCGAGATGGATTTTATTATCTGGTGGAGGGATGGGTTGTATTGTCTGTTGGAGGGGTAGATTGTATTGGTAGGTGGAGAGGTGGAGTTTATTGTCTGGTATAGGGATGGGTTGTATTGACTGGTGGAGAGATGGGTTGTATTATCTGGTGGAGGGGTGGATTGTATTGTCTGTTGGAGGGATGGGTTGCATTCTCTGGCGGAGGGGTGGACTGTATTGTCTAGTGGGGGGATGGGTTGTATTGTCTGTTGGAGGGGTGGATTTATTGGTAGGTGGAGAGGTGAATTTTATTGTCTGGCGGAGGGATGAGTTGTATTGTCTGGTGGAGGGATGGGTTATATTGTCCGGTGGAGAGGTGGATTGTATTGTCTGGTGGAGGGATGGGTTGTATTGTCTGGTGGAGGGGTATACTGTATTGTCTAGTGGGGGGATGGGTTGTATTGTCAGGTTGAGAAGTGGATTTTATTTTCTGGCGGAGGGATGGGTTGTATTGTCTGGTGGAGGGGTGGATTGTATTGTCTAGTGGGGGGATGGGCTGTATTGTCTATACGAGATAGTGTTTCACAAACTCGTACCTAATGTAATAAATATTGTACATATAAGTGCAGAATAACCATATTTTGATTTACTTTAAGTCCCCATGTTTTACGAGTACTGCTGATGTAGTCGAAGTATCTGCTTATTTGTATTTTATAAAATATGTTTTGATATTTTGATAAAAATTAAAAATAATAACATACTAGTTAATCAAGTACATTACAACAGTATTTGTTACTATCGTTAAAATACAGATCTTCGCACGTCACAGTCTTCCTGTTAAAACATGTGAATGGCTTGACAAAACCTATCCAACTGTACACTGCTCTACGGAGAAGCATGTATCGACATGTGTGCACGTGACAACACCGAATACGTTCGTATTGATTGTATTTTCTCTGAACTGTTTCTTATTACTATAAGTTTTCAGAAGGGAACGTGGATTTAAATAACGAGTATAAAAAGAGTGCATTTATAAAAAGAGTTTTTGAATATTTTAGTAAATTAACAGAATATTACAAAATTCATAAAGGCAATTTTTAGGTTATTTTCATCGAAAAGAGCAGAGTTTGCTGAATTTTTATAGTTCCTAAACGATCCGACATCGAAAATACAATTAATTTTTTTACAAAAAACTACACCTTTAACTGATTATCTGGAGGTGTACGAGTATTTTTAAAATTTATGTTGCAACCTAAATAAATAAAGTGATTAAGCTAATTAATTTTACTAAATTATGTTAAACTCTATAAAATGTCTGCAGATTTCTATTAGTAACCATATGGAATTATCGTCGATGCTACTAAATTGAATTATTTGACCAGTTGATTTTACTAAGTCATGATAAACATTGCACAACTCAGTATTTAATAATACTAATTATTAAATAGTATTTAATAATTAGTATTTAATTATCAAATATTATTAGTAATATAATTATACAGAATCATCGGAGCCCACGTGCTACAAGTTTTGCTATTTAACACACGTCATCAAGGATATTAAGGACATAAGTCACCAGAAACAATCGGGCTGTTAATGTGGGATTGTTATTGGCTAATTATGTTTGTTACATTAAAATACGAAGTTATTCACTTAGGTATTTTAATGAGGCATCGTACATTTTAAACAAACACAAATATTTGTTTCTTTAACTAATAAATTCATTTTATTTTTATTCATTTCTAAGAATCCGATCGTAGAGATATGGGCGAATATGAGGGGTGAATAAGTGTGGTGAGTTAAGATTAACGAGTGTAGTCATTGTTACTATCTGGGTTCGACTAAGCTCAGAAAGGACTATTTAATATCCCAATAGCCAGGGCGACTATGGTACCTCCAGCTTTACGTGGAACCACGTAGTGTTGGTCTGATTTGAAGCTGTCTGACAAGTCTGACACTCAATTCTTTCCCCCACACAACGTCTGAGCCTTGACTACCATCCAACATGGACACCACAGACTACTCTAGTAGTGTCCACGTCGATGGCAACAATTAAGTGGAGCCGTGCTGGTATTAAGAGGACCGAACGTAGAACCTATCGCCTACAATCTCCTCAACACTTTGTCCCCAAGTAGCTGGGTTACAGCACTGTGCCACCAGTGCTGACTATAAATTTGCCTCGTTATTTTACAGAACTGTGAATTTTAGAATTGAATTTTAAACAAATCGTGTAGTTTAGGAAGATAATTTGCAAACGGGTTTTAATGAAATTACTTGATTCAAATCATAAACAAGGTGATTAATTGTCTGAGATACTAAACCAATGGATTATTATTTTTTTAATTTTCTAATCGTCTGATATTTGAAAGAAATTGATTAAAGAAAAGGTACCTATAGTGGTCCCTAGTCTTTATTCATAGTTCGAATTTGTTCGAACGGCGAAAATGTAAACGAATAATAATATACAAATACAGTAGTAAGTTGCTTTCTCAAAAATGCACGATGCCTGTACGATTTTGGTTCCAATCACTTGCGCCACTGACATATAGAAACAATCAAACAGACCAAAGCAATGCGTTTGCTGTAGACGTACGCCTGTGCTGCTATCTATTAGTGATTTGTTTCAAATAAGCGTTTGGACGACTGTTTGGCGTACTATTTAGCTTAGTTGTTAGTCACTTCAGCATGTGCTAGGGTGAGAGATTGAGAGATAGAGGAGGAAACCGCTAGCGCTATCTGTGAACAAAGAACATGAACTAATTTAACCTATTAGGAAAACCTGCTTCATGGAACCCATATGATTGGACCATCTTCTTGTTTCAATAGTCAGCATTGAGAATATATAGCATAGCACCCGGCTAAGAGTATTGCGTTTTCTAATGAATGATGAATAACTGATCGCAATTTATTTATCTATTTTTTTAACAGAAAGTAAACAAGTTTATACTTTATGTTAAACATTAGAGTACAGCTAAAAATGTTTGATAGATAATGTAATATTTACCCCAGCCACGAAATATGGTAAATGTGGGAGGCTATTCTTTCTGAATTAAGGAAAGTTTGTTTTGTTTGTTTAGGGAAATAAGTTTAATAGTTTTAAAGTGAAATGTCGCTAAATCGTGAAAGGATTACAATACTCGCCTATTGTAATTGTATTTGTAACTCTTGTGTGCCTCTCTTGGTTTCTGTTGTATAAACTTGATGGCAGAAACAAACATACTAAAAATAGATAACAGTACCTGCGAGCTTGCCAGCCAGTAGAGTAGCCTTTAATGTATCCAATTTACAAGATTAATAATGGTATTCCAAACATTTCTGTCTTATTATATCTGTTTCCGTGTGTTTATAATAACATTAGTCGATAAAGTTGTTATTTACGTGAATTAAGTTTGTAATTTACAATAAAAAACACGTAGATATTTAATTTGTCCGGACCAAAATGTTACTATTACCGTAATTTAGTTTTCAAAAGTAAATCATTTTAAGAAAATAATATTAATAAAATATTTATGGAAGAGTGAGTAATATGTCACTTTAATCTGTGACAATCTGGTAATTGTTCGGTATCTTGGTTGGTTGAAACCTAGCTTCATAAACTAAGGGTGCTCACTTCAATCCCAATCAGAGTAAAAAAAGAGTGTGGAAGGGATCAGCTGATAACCATCGGCTGTCCATTTGTCGTTGGGCTATTAATTAACGACACGTTCTAAGGATTAGTCGGCCTTAGTTACTAACAATGACTACATTAGCTCATCTACACACATTCAAAGTCTGTATTTGCTCATATCCTAATTATTTAACTAAGAATACATTGTTTAATTAACTTAAGAATACATTTTAACATAAACAATAAATAAGCTCTTATTTTAAAATGTATTATAATAACATAAAATATTACATCTAATTAAGTAATTTAACCAAACGTTATAATTTAAACTTTCTACATAATATTAAATGTCGTTTTTTCACATATTTGTGGTTTTGTGCATATGTAGACCAGATAAACGTCTTAGAAAGAAGATATTCCCGAGCTGGGTATATATTTTTTCGTTTGATTTGTGTAATCATAATCTAGATAATAAATTATTAAAATTACATAAAATATTAAATAATTTAGCTAAAAAATGGCTTAAATAAACGTTTAGTAGCACTATAAAAGATGTAAGTACATTACACTAAAAGTACGCAATGTTAACACTATCATAAACATTTTAAGTACAAACGGTTATTATATGTATTGATAAAAACATTGTAGAGAAATAAAAGCACAGGATTTTGTTAGGGCCTGGATCATAGGATGGAGACCAAGAATATTTACATACCTGATATTTTGCCCACTACCCTTGGCTCTCGAGATTTAAAATAAATCTTATATAAACATTTACATGCACGTCTTATAAATGTGTGGATTGATTCCTCGTATCTAATTTAGACTGATGTTGATTTTTATTTTCTCCCATATGTAAAATCCCATTCCAAAATATTGTGATCGTAAAAAAAAAAAAAAAAAAAACTGTTTACAAGATGGTATAAAAATTAATTTTAGAGTCACCTGAACCCAAATAGTGGGGTTTTTTTTAACAAAAAACTTTTGGATGGCATTTCGATGGAGAACTTTTTTATGAAATTTCGTACGAAAGTGTGTTTAGCTAATATCTCCAAGTTTTTTTCGCTTATTTGAAATTTTATTATTTTTTATTATTTATGGGCAAAAACATACAAAAATGGAATTTTCTCAAAAACGGCTGGAACGGTTTAGATGAACTTTTTAGGAAATATTTAAATTACAATTAAAAATATTTTATTAAAAATCGCATGTCCCTAACTTGACTAGGTTTTGAGATATGGCAAAAAAACATATTTGGCAACCAAACTGGTAATTTTCAAAGTTTTTATTTTTTAGTGTTTAATATGGGGGAAAGTCTGTGCTAATTCTTTGGAACCATTTATTAAATATGAAGACGTTCAAACAAATAACCTTGTGTATTTTACCCCTTTGAAATTAAAGATACTATAACTCTTTAAGTAGTTCAATGAGAGGTGCACGGTAGTATCACTGACGGCTATTTAGTCATCTGGAACGGCTCCAATACTAACGTCTCTCGCCACAAACAGACCGTCTGGACGCCAATTATTGGCACACTTCACTCATTTAGTAAATAATACATCAGACATCTCTATTCACAGAATCTTCTTTATATGTGAACCAACTGTAACCAACGCGTAAAATCGCACGGAAATTAACTTAAAATATAAAAAAATATTTATAATAATATGGTAAATAAATGTTAAAAATACATCTTAAATGTTTTAACATCGGCTACATTAAATGGTAGCCGATGTTAAAAATATTTCATAGTCAACATTTTAGGGGTTGAATGTAAAAAGAGCATAAATAATCACTTTACTCTCACAGACTAGAAAAATTAATAAAATAAATGTTCCGGGTGAAATTGTCATTATAGCAGTATATAATACCACACCAAACAAATCATAAGTCGCTTTCTTACGACAGCAGCAAACGTCTCAGAGGCAGTTACCAATAATATAACTCTTTATAAATGTTTACTAATAATAACTGCGTTTATCCTTCAGGATTTTGAGGGAAATAAGGGGAGGAACTGACAACGGTGCTGGCTCTGCCGTCCGCACTAGAATTGGAGAACTAACTACTTGACACCCATTCAGAGCAGTGTTGGATACGACCTCTGTTTATTTCTTCTCTTATACATAAAATTTTAGGTTACATTTTTATTTTTTGCTTGTGTATATCCATTAACAATATATATATATATATATATATATATATATATATATATATATATATATATAATTTAAGTGTTATGTCAGGTAACAGACTGGTTGCTCCACAGACAAGAAATAAACAGAGGTTGCTTCCAAAAGTGCGCTTAATGTGTGTCGAGTACTGCATGGGTCCCCTCTATATTCCCCCCAAATTCTCCAGGATTAACGCAGTAATTATTCTTGCAGATGATAAAGATGTATGTTGTAATCTACTTTATAACTGCCTCTAAGGTGTTCACTGCGGCCATAAAAGAAAGCGCCCTATGTTTCTTTTCTCTCTGTGGTTGCACATATTGTTATGACAACACTCACTGGACGTGTGCGCCGCCAGTCGTTACCTCACTCAGGGGGAGCCGTAGGTCCTAACTCGTCAACTGACTATCTGCTCTACTAGAGTGCGTTCATATTAAATCCGCAACTCAAGGATACAGCTTACCGCCACTTCCTCGTTCCGTCTTCCCCTCCACTAGGTATTTCCATTGTGGAGCTGCGCTCACTATTCCCAGTTACTTACAATATTGTACTGAGACATCCTCCCACAAATGTAATGTTTATTTTATGAATATTGGTTTTGGTTTACGGAAGTAATGTATAATTTTTAAACACAATAAATAAATGAAACTGTTTATGGTGGACGTCTTTTGCATATATGTTTACCTTAATAAATACGAGTTGCCTAATTATAATGTTGTTATAAAGTTACTTTAATAATTAGGTTTAAAATGTAATAATTCGATTTTTATGTTAATTCTGTGATAGCTCGGGTAGTGGGGAATGGTGTGGTAGGGGAATGGTGTGGTAGGGGAATGCTTGGCGGTGGAAGAGGGCGTAACGTGTACCGACCTTCGGCCGCCGATTGATTATGAACGCACAGTAAAAAATTGCTAAAATATATTCGAAAAAGTTAATAATTCCAATAAGATATCGCAATACTCGAGTGTTGCTCTGTTCTTCAAATCTCTTAGGTTCCAGATTTGCTGTAAGTGATACGCTAGTTGGAATAAGTCCTAAAATTTCAACATCCTTTAATTGAAATAACATTTTAGAGACAATGATTTTAGAGAAATAAGCAGCAATACATGTAAATAAAAAAGGTAATTTTAATTTCGTGTTTAACGATTATTAAACAATATAATATAAGATTTATTAGTGGTTTATTAAATAAATATTTTGTTTCAGGGGTTTTGGAAAGCAAGGATTTCAGTGCCAAGGTAAGTCTTTTTACTGTTTTTGTAGCTCTAAAAAGAATTTAAAAAATTTATCGATTTTGTAATTAATAAGTTTGTTGTTATAATAACACTGACTATCTTGAGATACCATTACAAAAATATTAAATTATTTTAAACACATTTTATTTATGTTGTAAAAATGTAAATGTATGATACATTATCATTAAAAATTTTCATATATTTTAATTGTAGTTCACATTTAAACTTTTATGTAGTTATCTTCAGGTACAATACAAGATTAAAGAAAACAATATGTAAATTAATTACATTATAATACGTAAAATATGTACAGTTAATGTTAAATTTTCAATGTATAATATGCCGAAATTTAATCTGTATAATATAAAAATGTATTGACAAAGTGATTTGGTAGTGACCGTGTCTTCATTATTAAATTGTAAATGTGGATTGTATTTAGCATTTTTAGAAATTTCAAGATGTGCAAAGGGTTTTTTACACAGGCTACTTTTTCTGTACATATGTACAATTTGATGATTTGTTTTAATATTTGAATAAGCGTATCTTGAATTACTAAGATGACAAGCATATTTTTAATTTAATGAGTTATGAAAGATTCAATAATATCGTTGAAGAACGTCCAGTTCGTTCAATTATTACGTCATCACTACAATTTAGTTTTTGGAATTCCACTGATATAAAATTTCGAAGATTGTTTATCTTGATTTGGTTTTTATTATGTTGCCGGGGATGTTAGAAGTTCGAAACTCCACTAATATCTTAATTGAAGGCTTCCGCTGATATCAGTTGATTTTGAACTTTTAATATCTTCGGCAACATAATAAAACCCAAAACAAATCAACATAAACAATTACTAACATTTTATCGCAGTGGAATTCCATGTACTATTTAATTAATTACGCCAGAATTACTTTATTTGACAAACTGGCCGTTCTTCAAAATTTATTAAGATTTAATTGATTTTAATTTTATTTTATTTTTCCTTTGTATTTTCTTGCTATATAATTTGATATTAATACTTTCTGTACTTCTCTGTTCATGTTTTGTTACATTTTTGAAAATATTATTTTTCATTGTCATATATTAATTACCCTTGTTTTGCCATTTTAATGAGTAATTTGCTTAATTCATTGTTTTAAAAGCTGCCATTTTATTGTGTTGTGACGATGGGGGAATTACTTAATTCAGAATGTTGATTTTGTGTAAATTTTGAGTCTGTGCTTTGATTAGTATTAATTATAGTTAAATCAAGATAGTTAATTCAATTAAATTGTTCAAATTGATAAGTAAATATTAGGGTAACATGTATATGATTTAAGTAGTCGTCACTAGAGGCGTAGTGCTGTGATCCAGTTACTTGGGGACGAAATGTTGTGGAGATTGTAGGAGATAAGTCCTATGCTCGGTCCTGTTAATACCGAAATGGCGCCGCTCAATGGTTGTCATCGATGTGGACCTAACTTGAAAAGCTTGGGGTGTCCTTATTGGATGGTAGTCAGGGTCCGGATGTTTTGTAAGGAAGAGAACTGAGTATCACGTTTGTCAATTAGCTGAAAATCAGACCAATACTACGTGGTTCGAATTCCACGAAAAATGTAGGTCCCTTAATTGTCCTGGTTATTGGGCTATTAATAAAGGCACTTTTTTAGGAACAGTCGACCTTAGTAACAATGAATACACTCCATCAGCAGTTATCGCACATATTCGCCCATTAACTCTTCGATCGTCGTCTTGGTAATGAATAATAATAAGTTTTAAATAAGTTTATCGATATTTAATAGACTTTTAATGGGTATAATTTTACATGGTCAACATATATAAAATAAGTGCTAAATATAAATTATTACTTATAACAATAAATGCCAAAATTTAAATATAAATAACAAATCGTATTTACGTATTATTTGGATACGATACAGATTTTAACTGTCCAAAGTTTTAACTGTTTTTATGATTTTAACTGTTGCTTAAACTAGTTTCCATTTATTTTTACCACTATCTGTAGATTTATTTTCAGACTAATTTAGTCCTAATTAAAGCAAAATCATTGTAAAAATTAAAATAAAATAGTAAAGGAATCGAAAACGTATAGTTGTAAACATAATTATTGCTTAACGAGTGAAGTGTTCAGTTATTGTCACAATACAGATATGTGGATCCAGGATAGTTGTCGGGTATATACCACAGGACACAAGACTAGGAACAAAGCCACTCCAGGCCTTCAAAGGGTAATCAATTATTAAAGCCGAGAGGGGTAGACTGGGCTAACTTGCGGCTGACACTGAATACATATAATGGCAACTTTATGTTCTTTTTATTTCACTACAAAATTTACGTATTTTGGCATATTTTAACAGCTTTTTTTTACTAAAATCGTTTCAACAATTTGATATATTATAATATATTTCGTACACATATTAAGTAGTGCCAACCCATGATTTAAGGTAACATGGCCTGGGTTGAATTAGATTAGATCATTGTTATTATTATCTAATCATAAATAGAAAGAAAATAATATACAACGATATTTTTTTCTATTTAACCAATGACAGCTTAACAGTCACTGTCAAAAACAAGTTAATTTGATGCATTTACCATAATCAGGAAGTAGGTGATGACGAAGGACTCACAGGAGGGGGGTACACGACTTAACTGCTGAACTCTACCCTCCCTAAGTGAAACAATATTTCAATTAGATTCACAAATTATTGAAGAACGTCGTATACCACTTTGTGTAATGCCTCATTTGTTTAGTATTATTCAACTGTAAACAATTGTATAATTGTATAACGCACCCACCCACTTCTACACGTACGGTGATGCATTATTATTTTACTATGTATCTTACTATTGTTATTACTATCTTACTATTTATATATTAGAACGCCGATCCTGGGTGTTTATGAGGGACGAACGTAGATGAACGAGTGTAGTCAATTGCTGATTAAAGTCAACTGTGACTGTTCCTTAGAAAAATCCATTAATAGTCCAATAGCCAGGGCAACTAAAACATTTACAGCTTTATGTGGAATCCGAACCAATTGGTATTATTATGATTTTCAACTGACAAGCTGGATACTTTATTCTGTTCTCTAAACAACAGCCTGACTCTACCAACTAAGATGGCTACCCCCACCCCTATAGCAATGTCCACTCGGTGCCAACCATTAAGAGGAGGATGACGATTGGTATTAAAAGGTTCTGTCCGACGAAAACAAAATAACTAACATTTTTAAATACAATATTTTCAGTTAGTATTTAATGCATTGGTAGTGTTTAGAAACAAGAAACGTCGACCATCAAAAGTTTAATCAACCATAAGTAAGGTACTGTGTTTATTAAAATATATGACTTCCACCGTACTTGTATGGGTAGGTCTATATTACCTTAATTGTATGATAAGGCCAGTGAAGATGGTTATTGTTATGATTTCGAAACGTTAACGATTTCTATAGTAAAGCCCCTCATATCGTGACGATTGGAGTCTTAATAACGAATGAATAATGGATAAAATTATGCGTGTATATAACATCGGATATCAAAATAGCTACAATAGTGTTGGCATGGAAGAGCCCTAGCTATTATAATTAGTTCTTTTTCTTAAAGCCCCTCATATCTTGACGATCGGAGTCTTAATAACGAATGAATAATGGATAAAATTATGCGTGTATATAACATCGGATATCAAAATAGCTACAATAGTGTTGGCATGGAAGAGCCCTAGCTATTATAATTAGTTCTTTTTCTTATTATAATAAAATATATATTATAATAATTCACAAGATAATAACTCATGCAGTTGCAAAATATACACTATTTATATTTTAAGATGTACGATATATATAATTTTAGTGCCAGGACTGACTTTTACAAAGAAAAAATAACATTAACAGAGTTAATTATGAAGTAGCAGGATTACAAACCTGAGTGTTTAACAAGTAAATAACAGTTAAAATGAAAATTGAGATCAAAAATAAAATAACATAAACCATTAAACATTGAAATTTCAAAATTTACACCTCCAAGGAAATGACTATTTTTGAGGTCACTATTTTACAAAACAATACCATAAGAGTACAAACATTACAAATTGAAATAATAAGACAATTTATCCGAAAGAACGAACATTTCAAACATAAAAGAATTATTAAATGATATGAATCCTAGTATTTACTACAGTGTAAATGATAAAACAAAAGTAAAAAACGAGTATAATATTTTTGTGTAGCTTTTATGATATATACGTATATTTTATAAGTGTATATGTATCATAAATGCTAGTAAAATTTAGGCGATAGATATTTTACATTTGATGTATTACACGAGTGCTATTTACATTTGTCAATAAATATCCAATATTATTTATTTAACAAGATTTCAATATTCTATAAAGTAAACAATATTTATTCCGTAATGTTGTTAAAACCTTTTGTGTGAACGTAACTTGTCTTATATTTCACAACCGTTTCCATTACATTACTTATAAAATGAAATATGAAGATGAATGGGTGTTTACTTGATACCGTGTTCAACAATAAAACGTCGTCACTTCACCCCAGCTGAAACTCATTTGTGTGGTTCAAACGTACTATCTCAGCTTGCATTTATAAATTGAATGTTATATTTTTTCTTTAAAAAAGAAAAAAAAGAAAAAGGGCAGCATTATCAGAAGTATTTTTTGTATATATAGCATGGGGCCCCTTCCGATATTCATGGTTTTTATAACTAGTCAATATTAACAATAGAAACACGAATCTATAGAAATGTTCCGACGGAAATACTGATTAAAAAAATTAATAGAGAAAGATAAAAATATACTTTGACACAAATCATATACATTTATCTTGAACGCAAATATGACATCAAATTCTTCACACGACGAATAGGAAGTAAACTATTTACAAAACATTGCTAACCTGACCTGACCTAACCTAACCAAACGTAACCTGTTTTGTTGAATATCTCATTTATTATTCGATGCATGAATAATTTGATGTTATATTCGTTTTCAGAAGAAAAGTTTACATAATACTAATGTAGACATACATTAAAATCTATAGTTTTTAATGCAACATTATTTTTTAAATTTTGTTTTAAAATCGGTAGTCCCGCAGAAAAATTTCTATGGATTCGTGTTTTAGGGGTTATATTGATTAGGTTAAAATCGTGAAAATCCGAATGAACCAATATATTCCATATATACCATATTTGTTTCAGAGTAAAAAATGGTTAAATCAGCGTGTATTTGTAGACAAGCATTATAATATTTTCTCATTTTATATTTATAGACCAATCGTTGTATTACTCTTCTTCAACATTAACATTGAAGAAAGATAGCGTTATCAGAAGACATGTTTTTAAGCTAACTAACAGTGAAAACTTGTTAGCTATCTGGGGAACTATATTTCTGACGTTTGAATTCATTCTCTCATCTTTTATCTTATGGATCGAAAGTTACTGTATGCCTTAGGTACATCATTAAAAATGAAGGGTCTTCAAAACTCGTATTTTACATTAAAAAATGGTTACTTAGCCGCTTTTGGACCTGAGTTGTAATGCGTAAATTAATCATCTCAACTTTTATTCATATACAATAAGGCTTTGGACCATACACTTTTTACAAATATTTATTTCATTATTTTTATGTATAGATTCGTACTAAGAAAAGACTTAAAAATATTTTCTGGGAGAGCTAAAGAGGTAGACGAAAAACATCACGATACGCCAGTCAGAGATTGTGTTGCCAGTCGCCACACGAACGAGAGCTTACGACATTACATCTTGACACAAGAGGTTATTTTGTAACAATAAGTTTGTAAGTTGACGAAAAAAAACTACTAGCATATCGAGGGACGAGGTTATCACGCGAAGCGTGCTGGGGTGTCCCCTAGTCATTTGCTTAAAGTTAATAAGACAGACAATGTTACTGGTTTTATATTTCAGATTATCATTTTATCTTTTACGATTCAGATTCTGACAATCAATAAATTTAACATCGTCCCAATACGGGGATGGGGAAATTGCAATGACAAAGTTTATCCGAAATCAATAAGGCTGTCATTAAATTAAGAGATCTGCTATCTAAGGACACATTAAATCTTTTATTTTTGCAATAAATGGAGAACATAAAAATTAATTAAAGAGGGATGACCCTCTTAACCCTTCCAGTTAAATGCAACTTTTAAATTACTAATACAGCTTTTCTGTGTCCAACACAAACTTAAACTTAAAGTAAAGATCGTAAGAGTTTAAAGATAAACGAAACTTTAACGATTTTATTATATTTTATTTTAACTATAAAAACTTGATTTGGTGAGTTAAAGAAAAATATTAAAGTTAAAGTAATTTGGATGTTTTTACAACGCGATTAAAAGTAAAAAAGCTAACTAAGGCTCATTTTTTTACACCATAAGTTAAAATAAACAAGGCTTGTATAGTATTCGAATTTAAGTTTAATTTAACAGGTACGTAGTACAGTGATCAGGAGTAATACCAAATAATACTTTGACTTCTCTAAAGCTCACAACATTAAAAAAAACAACACATCTGTAAAAAAAAAAAAAAAAAATAAAGATATATAAAAAAACTAAATAAGTATACCTGTAATGGTCGTAGCCTAAATAATGAAAAGATCTTAAAATTAAAGTTTTCCTTAAACCTTTTAATTACCTTAAACCTCTGGCGACACGCCCAAGCTTGCAATTCACCCCAGGAGTATACATGTGGCACTTTAAGGTCACATGGCTTGATGAAACTATGTGAAAAGGTTATTTATATGTCGTTTCAGTTGCAGCTCACAGAGATGAGCGCGCTTACGTTTATGTTTTACGATTAATAAATTTATCAATTTACTATCAACAAATTAGTAGTAAACCATAGTTTAGGTTAAAAGAGAAGAATTTCTTGATATTCACGACTGGCCGGCTACCTATAGTTGTTGATATTCACGACTGGCCGGCTACCTATAGTTGTTGATATTTACGACTGGCCGGCTACCTATAGTTGTTGATATTCACGACTGGCCGGCTACCTATAGTTGTTGATATTCACGACTGGCCGGCTACCTATAGTTGTTGATATTCACGACTGGCCGGCTACCTATAGTTGTTGATATTCACGACTGGCCGGCTACCTATAGTTGTTGATATTCACGACTGGCCGGCTACCTATAGTTGTTGATATTCACGACTGGCCGGCTACCTATAGTTGTTGATATTCACGACTGGCCGGCTACCTATAGTTGTTGATATTCACGACTGGCCGGCTACCTATAGTTGTTGATATTCACGACTGGCCGGCTACCTATAGTTGTTGATATTCACGACTGGCCGGCTACCTATAGTTGTTGATATTCACGACTGGCCGGCTACCTATAGTTGTTGATATTCACGACTGGCCGGCTACCTATAGTTGTTGATATTCACGACTGGCCGGCTACCTATAGTTGTTGATCTTCACGACTGGCCGGCTACCTATAGTTGTTGATATTCACGACTGGCCGGCTACCTATAGTTGTTGATATTCACGACTGGCCGGCTACCTATAGTTGTTGATATTCACGACTGGCCGGCTACCTATAGTTGTTGATATTCACGACTGGCCGGCTACCTATAGTTGTTGATATTCACGACTGGCCGGCTACCTATAGTTGTTGATATTCACGACTGGCCGGCTACCTATAGTTGTTGATATTCACGACTGGCCGGCTACCTATAGTTGTTGATATTCACGACTGGCCGGCTACCTATAGTTGTTGATATTCACGACTGGCCGGCTACCTATAGTTGTTGATATTCACGACTGGCCGGCTACCTATAGTTGTTGATATTCACGACTGGCCGGCTACCTATAGTATTTGATATTCACGACTGGCCGGCTACCTATAGTTGTTGATATTCACGACTGGCCGGCTACCTATAGTTGTTGATATTCACGACTGGCCGGCTACCTATAGTTGTTGATATTCACGACTGGCCGGCTACCTATAGTTGTTGATATTCACGACTGGCCGGCTACCTATAGTTGTTGATATTCACGACTGGCCGGCTACCTATAGTTCTTGATATGCACGACTGGCCGGCTACCTATAGTTCTTGATATTCACGACTGGCCGGCTACCTATAGTTCTTGATATTCACGACTGGCCGGCTACCTATAGTTCTTGATATTCACGACTGGCCGGCTACCTATAGTTGTTGATATTCACGACTGTCCGGCTACCTATAGTTGTTGATATTCACGACTGGCCGGCTACCTTATCACATTTCTTGATCAAAACTACACGTATGGACATTGTAATGAAATGAAATTATTAGGGATGGCAAATACTATCAACATATCGATGTCACAAATCAAATATAAATCTAACGATAATATCAAAAGAAAAATATCGATACATCGAATCGTGAATGATTTATCTCTTAAAAATTATACACTAACTCTTAGAAAATTATGTCACTACTTAGCATAGCCTATTGATTATGACAATTAAATAGTTAACATTTATCTACACGAAACAAGTTGCGGTCTGTGGGATTGAATGAAAACAATTCAAAATAAGAATAATTATATGTTTAATTACTATGCTAATTATAAAAGAGTAATGTAATAACATTTTTTATTTTTCACATTTAAAATTGTCATAAAACTTTTTTAAACACTAAAATTTATACGAATTAATTCATTAAACCTACTGCTGTCTGGCTGTCAATGGACTTAAAAAAATGGATCGACCAGTTGCAGCCTAACAGTTTGGGAAGCGGTCAGTTCGAATCCAGCTCGGACTGGTTCTTTTTACCGTTCAACTTTATAGGGGCACTAGTCTGTGGAATAGAGGCGTAGGGCCCACCTTAAATAAACGGTGTTCGGCATGGAGGGGGTGGAAGTTGATTGGTAGTGTTTCTATATAAAAGTCGCACGGTACAACACCGGTTTAGCTACTTCTTACTTATAATAAGAAGAGGAGAACACGTTTTTCTTTTTATTGATTTATTTTGAAAAATAAAAAAAAAAAATAGAAATGGTTATCTCAAAGGACAAGTCAATAACCTGTCAATAAGAGTAATTTAAAATGGATATGGAAAAAGTAAAAAATAGAAACATGGACATACAAAAAACAATAAAAACATAGAAAAATAAAATCATTAAAAAAACTTGGGCATAAATGGGTTAATAAGCAGTAGGATTAGATAACTTAATAAGAAAAATCAGGTAAATTGTGAAATTTACACCCACTGGTATACCCTAAACTACATTTTAGTGCGTTAACGTGACGTAAAAAAAACTAAACAAAAGTTAATTTATTTTCTCATTGTACGTTTTGTACGCATAAGAGGCAATTTAAATGACGTGTATTTTTCGTATCGTGATTATTTTGAGGAGAGAGAATAACATCAATATTTAGTTATATGATTTATCGGACCAAAATATCGATATGGCCAATATTATCGAAAAAAATATAGATACTAATACGTCGATATATCGTAACATATTATTCGATTTTTACGATATATCGTTTCCATCCCCATCCAGGGATATCGACGTGGACATTACTAAACTCTGTTCAGTCAAACAACGTTGGCAGTATTTCTTTTTCGTTCATCTTGGTCTCCAGCGAACCACACATACAGACATGTGGACAGACACCAAAACGTTTGTTCGAAAAAAAACACTTTTTAAGTTCAGGGGACCCTGCAATAGATTTTTAGACCAACTTGTAGTAAAAAATTTGTTTGGACGATCACAATACTTTCTCTATGCTAGCGCATATGAGAGAAAGTAAAAAACGTCATAAGAGTAAACAGTGATATTTAATATAATGTTATGTTCAACTCAAATTTTACTTAGACAGTAGTTTTCCTTTATATATTGGAGTAACTCATAATTCCAAAATTTAAATTGAGTTTGTATTAAATTTTTTTTAATCCAATATTAATATAAAATTGTATAAAACATATTTTTAATAAAGTGAACCAAATGATTTGTTAGTTTGTATAAATAAACATCACGAAATTAAGTTCAACTCTTATGAAACTATTGTGTCACTGAAAATGACGGAGAACAGTAAAAAAGTTAAATCAGTTCCTCTGGATGGCATAGAGAATCTCTCCGAACAGTATTAAAGTTTAAAACCTTAAGACCCGTGTAAGGAGCTGTTTGGAAGTTGAAGCCAACCCTATCGTTTAAGTTAACTAGTTTGTAAATACAGATAGTTCCTTGGTTAGCATATTACGTTTTGTTAGGAATACAAAACAAGCGAACATCTCATAACACAATTTTATTACCCTATACCTATTTGTATAGTCCGTTAAAGTTATTTATTATTATTTTTTTTTTAATTACACACTGTTGTGAAAGTATAATACAAACCGGAGGTTGAAGGCGGAAGTAAGTCACGCCCGTGCTGTATGGTATAGTGTTGATAATGGTATGGTATGGTGCTGAAACCCCTATATGTGCTAAATTTAATACGAATATCACTTTATGTCCGGCCCAATTATACGTTTACAATATTATTCGTTATTTTCAGAGGTACATTAGTGTCAGAGTAATAGATGTTCAAAACTTCTTGTTGTATATATACAAAAACTCAAAACATGTTTTTTACCACTTTTTTCAAAACTCACTGTTTTGTACAATTTGATCTTAATTATAACCTTAACCTGATAATTAACTCAATGTAAAATGTAATATAAGGCTCTTTGTTGCTTCTGGAAGAATTCTGACTAGAAGAAAAGAAGCATCGAGTTTGTTCCTTTGTGACTCCCTCTTTCCTGAGGATTGTAACCGTGTTTCACCAAATCGATTACAATAATTGTATGCTTTTGTATTTATATTGTAAGACATTTTTCTTGTGTGAATTTTATTATTTTTTACATAATAGCCCAAGTGTGGGGATTATTATAATTTAAGATTAGTCAAAAGTTTTATTTTTAAAGTTAAAGGTAAGCTGTCATGAATGAAATGTATTTTATTAAAAAAATTAAGCTGTTCTGGGAAGCTGTTTGATCAACACTAGAAGAGACAAAATAAGAAATGAGGGAATAATTAGGGAGAAGGAAAAAGAGCTCGAGGAAGATCAAGATAGTTGGAGGGTGTCAAAGAGCACATTGTTAGGAACGGATCGAGGAAGAGAGAAGTTGGCAGGACAGAAGTCGATGAAGAGCGCTTGTCAAAACCTAGGCCCAGGTGAACTGGTACGGGATCAGGAAGTTTACAGCATTTATGTATCGAAAACGGAAATTTCTTACAAACTGTTTAAATGCTTCTGTTTCCGAAGGAGTTACTATGTTTAAGTGCTAGAGGCTCACCATAAATATTTTTTATTTTTTTCGATTTATAAATAAGGTACGTATTTAACTATTATTGTAGTGCACTTTAGCTTTTGTTACTAGTTTTTTATAATTTCTCACAGACATTGTAAGTCATATTATATTTAAGTTTGCTGTGGAGAACTCGGGGTGATCCACACCTGGTTGTTGTAGTTATTTGTCTGGGCCTAACTAAGAATAGACACTTCTGATCTCGGTTTATGAGAGAAGAACCAACTCGGATTGAGCCAACGACATAAAATTTACCCATCCAGTTACTAAATAGTGAAAAATTAGATGAACTATAAGGTGCTCTACTATTTTTGTTTACGTATGTTTTGATTTTGACGATATAAATTACTTTTTTAGATATAAAGTAGATAATTAGAGATACCATATAGTGTCAATTAAATACATATATATATATACATATTTAATTTTTAATTTTTTTTATCCATACCTTAAAAAACGAAATGTAACTAATTACGTTCCACGAATATCTAATTAATTTTGGATTTGTAGACTTTGATAATTAATTGTAAACGTTAGATGTGACTTAAATATCTTATACCTTAAAGATATTGTTGCGTCATATTCCAATACTAATGCTAAATTCCATGGAGACCCTTCCAATACTAACTACACCAGTGTGTGTTCAACAATAAGTTCTGGCTTCTGATGATGTAAAATAAAATAATTGTTAAATTCCCAATATTTACAATAAAATGTGTTATTTTCTTGAAGCCTTTCGCCTACAAGTAAGGCATTTTTAAACATATTTTAAAATTATTTTAATTAAAACACTTCTTCAATTAAAAACTCGAACAGATAAAATACTGAGAACTCGTTTGGTGGACATTTTTACTATCAATAATTATAAAATACAGAATCCACTGACTAACTGATTACAGTTTCTTTAAACTATGTACACAGATTCTTTATAGGCTCTAGGTGCGTACTAAAAAATGATTTAAAAATATTTTATCTCGAAGAGCTAAAGTAAAGCAGATAATAAATATTCTGATACCAGCCAATATGTTCAGAATAAGAGAGTTATTGACTTGAAAGAAGAGAGAGATGAAGAAACTTGGCTTAAGAGGTGTTTTAATAATTTAAGCGAGCAATGTGAAGAAAATTAACATTGCTACTAATAACGGGGTTGGCAAGTGAAACATGTAAGGATTTCCCCCAGTTGTTAGTAAAAGTGTTTTGTAAACCGAAATACTGTATAACATGATTATAGGGATTTCAGTATGATATAACTGAACAGTACATTCATCACAATTTAACACAATTATGTTACCACACATTTTAGTACAATGGTCTTTAGATTAGAACAATTGTATTTACGGGGTTAAGTTCGAAGTGGAATTAGGTTGAATGGGTAAAGTCCATGAACAAAAATAATATTTATTCCTGGGACTATATGAAAGGAACAAGCTGTACAAGTGGGGTCCTGGGGTGAAGTACTAGGGAGTGTTATCCTGGGGTAAAATACGGAGAAGAAAGGGCAAATGACGAAGTCTGAGGATCAAACAGAACAAGTAAATTGTATGATCACAAGGAAAAGTATGATGAACAAATAAGTATTTCCCTATGATGATGTGCAATAAATAAACTTAAGGGGAAAATTATACTTGGTAAATCGTTTAATGTTCACGATCTGTAAACGTAATTTTAATGTAAAACTGTTTTTTTGTTGTAACATTTAAAAACTGAAAGCATTATTTTATAAACAAAACTCTTAAATATGAAGTCATTTGTATTCATAAAAATAGGTAAATAAAAAAATAAATTGGTTTTATTGACCAAGTAGAACGAAAATTATTTTATATTTATTTATAGATTGTCTGAAAAGTTTTTATTGAGGATATCACTGCTCAGTGCCAGAAGTAGGCTACTTCTTATGATTTTGAGGTATTATTAGGTTTACAATCTTGGATAATATCAAGTTCAGTAGAAAATAAACTCCTCGAAAATTCCGAGAACAATAACTGAAAGATAATTTTGATTTTTATAAGCTTATTAAATGACGTTGAACAAGTAGTTGTGTAGCGTTTACTAGTCGACGAGTCGTGACTTTTTAAGTAAATTTTCAATTTTCAGGATAGGAGGAACCTTACTGTCGGTGCAGAAATTATGTGCACCCGAAATTTAAGGTTATTTTCTATGGAACTAAGAGACCTACGAAAAGTCTAATCACGCCATTGTTTTCCTCGTTTGTTTGTACGTTGTGACATAAGCATTTTGAAATGTTATTACAAGGTTTAATAACTGTTATTCTACTTGGAACAAACAAAGTATCGGCATTTTAACTGGTTTTCACTGTAAATCAAATTTACACCATTATTACCAAAAAACCCGTTAATGTATTTCAATATTTAGTTGATGTTTTAGTAAAAATTATTAAAAATTGTAGTAAAATAAAAAATGTATATGTCATAACGTACAATCTAACGAGGAAAACAATGGCGTGATAAAACTTTTTGTAGGTCTCTTATTTTCTCAGAAAACAACCCTCAAACACGGGTGCACATAATTTCTGCATCGATAGTAGATATTTCTTCGATTTCAAGATATTATGAAGATATCGAAGAAACATCTAATAATATCTTTGAAGTAATATCTAATACCACTGTACGTGTATGGGTGGGCGGGTGAGTTATACTGGAGAAACGTTGATTTATTTTAGTACTTACATAGTTTATATACTAAAGCTATATACGAACTGTAAGTGTTCTATACCACATTTTATTCATGCAATGTTATAAATAGTTACATTTATAACACATGGTTTAGATTCTTCAACTGAGTTTCTCATTTTGTCAACTATAATTAAATATTAATTCGTTCCTTTCTGAGATTAAATATTATTTAATAAAAAGAGTGATGCCGATTAAAAAAATTCAGCCCTTAGTAGCTACTTTGGTGACCAATCGCTCCGAGCGCTAGTATCGCGCACACTGCATGTGGAGATACTATGTAGTGATTTATCACCCAACTACCATGTTAACTGCCCTAATTTTTACCTTAAAGTTGTCTTTGCATTCATTGCTACAAACCTTCAACTTTTAACTGAATTTAATTGTTACATTGTGTTGACTTAATCGTGTCATATCTCTCAACAATGCTTTCTGAAAATCAATCTCGTCTCGGATTTGTCTAATTTTACCATTTTACAATTGGGCCACGTTTTTAGATACAGAGCACGGCCGTTGGGTTCAGTGAGTTTATACAGAAATACGGTTTAAAATGTCACAATCGCTACGTAATTAATTGTAATGACGACACGTTTGCTCATTACATCTCTGGCGAATTGTTTGTAATGTGATAATAAACAGGCTTTCGTGTTATTTACTGTGCTTTTCAAATTAATTAATGTGATCTTAAATTGCTTTTAAAACAATATAATATATTACTTACGATATGAAGTGATTTGTTTTACTGTTCGTGATTATAGGAAAATAAAAAAAATATAAACAAATTTTAAATAATATAAATATGTAGAGATATATTATAACGTTTACAAAGTACAAAAAGAACAATAAACAAATGTATTCCATCATAAATGTTCACAGAAACCGGATATATAACAATTTTGTAAGATTCTAGCTACCTGTATCCAGTTATTGTGGCTAGCCCACTTTAAATAATAAACCAGTTATAAAATAACAGTAGGTTTTAACATGTAATTCTACCGGTTTTGCAGTGTGTTCAGTATATCAAATACATATCAATTATAATACTGTGGGAAGTAAAATATTAAAAAATTATTATTAAAAAATATATGTATGGTTATAAAATAAAACTAAAGTTCATAATTTATAGTTATTTTATATAACTGAAACAAAATACTAAAGAAAAAATATTTCTTCACATATAATGAGTTTCAGAAATACAATACATCTCTTATCTAGGTTATAATTAAATCTTCTTGTAGAAAAATATTCATAAATTCAGTTATGTAACGCATTATATGTAACTTTACATATTTAGAAAAATTGTTTTTGTTGTACTTGTTGTTTACTTGTTACTTGTAAAAACATACTTTAGATATTTCTTTCTTTCTTGAAGTCACAAAAAAGTTGATATATACTAATCGATCTTCCGAATGTTAGTTTGAAACAGCGCTCGAAAAGTAGCGAATGGATTCAGTTAAAATTTTTGCACAACAATTCGTTTATATACAAGAGTGTTTTTACGTATCTAGATCCTAAAATTGTAAACGGGAGCAGGGAATTTCAAGCATATCCTGAGGGAATTTCAAGCAAATCCTGAAGGAATTTCAAGCATATCTCGAGGGAATTTCAAGCATATCCTGAGGGAATTTCGAGTATATCCTGAGGGAATTTCAATCATATCCTGAAGGAATTTCATGAATATCCTGATGGAATTTTAAGCATATCCTGAGGTAATTTCAAGCATATCCTGAGGGAATTTCAAGCATATCTTGAGGGAATTTGAGTATATCGTGAGGGAATTTCAAGCATGTCCTGAGGGAATTTCAAGAATATCCTGTGGGAATTTTAAGCATATCCTGATGGAATTTTAAGCATATCCTGAAGGAATTTCAAGCATATCCTGAGGTAATTTCAAGCATATCCTGAGGGAATTTCAAGCATATCCTGACCTACTTACATTCCGCATATCAAAATAAATATCAGTGCTGAAAAAATTCTATTATAACCAGCTGATTTATTATATTATTTTATCCATTATATCCCAATCATATCCTGTAAGTTAATTACTGTGATCAGATGATTGTTTATTTATGAAAACATCTGTTATTATTATCAGACTAAGATACAGCAGATCGCCTTTAGTATATTATTAAATAATACTGAAATTTTAAAAATTTGAAATCTCATTTCTATGTGTGTTGACAGTGTGCAGTTTCGTTGTCCACAAGAGGTGCCATGAATTCGTGTCGTTCACCTGCCCTGGCGCTGATAAGGGTCCCGACTCTGATGTAAGTATACTTAAATATGTGTATGTAATATTAACTGATAATGGCGCTAAAGGGATAATATGCATTTACACACTGTACTGTTGGTAAGATTGTTTAGTTCGACCTTCACAGCTAAGCAAATTTAAGCAAGCGCATAAGGTTGATTTACACAGTGGTTATACATATATATGACAGTGGGAGAAAAGGAGCTTATGTTTTAGTATAGCTACTTTAGTCTAACTTATGTATGTATAAAGTCCTATGAAATGCATCTATTTTTATACTTTCTTGGAGTGTGAGCTGCAATTAGAAAACAATCTGGTACTCCCGGTCTTTCAACCAACCAGCACGTATTTATCCTTCTACCAATGTTAAATGTTCTCAGACTTTTAACATTGGTAAGACCCCACTTGTCCTGCTTGTTCCTTTCATATAATCCCAGGAATAAATCTTATTTTTGTTTATGGACTTTACCCAGTCAACCTAATTCCACTTCGAACTTTACCCCGTAAATACAATTGTTCTAATCTAAAGACCACTGGTACCTAAAATAAATGGTACCAGGTATAACTGGCACAAATTTTTTCCCTTTGTTATGTCAGATTGTTTACTAAAAACAGTTATTCTATTAATTACATTTCTAAGGAATGTACAGACGAAACAATGATTAAAAAAAAATAAAAGTATGGAAAAAAATAATCTTCAAAAACAGCTGTTCAATTAATCACATACCCGGATTTTATGTAAACAACCTTCAACAACTTGAGTTGTGGCTTCTGGCCTTCGGCCTCCAGTCCCAACTTAGTGGGGTGGTAACTAATAAATATAATATATAAAAGTTTCTTTGAGAATAATTTTCATCTTTACTGAACATGTAATCCAAATCTTTAAAATAAAGCTTGAAAATTTGCATTTTTTAATGCTTATGCCCATAACAAAATGTTATAACTAAAATAACTATTAAAGTTATGGACATGCGGTTTTTACTCAAATTTTGTAAATCGTAATTGAAATATTTCCCAAAAATCGTTAGAGCCGTTTTCGACGAAATTCCATTTTTAGTAGACTATATTTTTTGCGCATAAAAATAAAAAAACTAAAACTTCAAAAAAGTGAGTGAAAAAATGGTCTGAAGATATTGGCTAAATACACATACATACCAAACTTCATAAAAATCTATCTATTTGGTCTTTAGAAAGTGCACATACACACATACGGACAGACACAAAAATAAAATAAAAAACAAAAAATAGCACTTTTTTTAGGTTCAGGGGCCCTATAATTATTTTTTGTAGACAAATTTATAAAAAAAAATTATTTTGGGTGATCACAATACTTCCTCTATGCTAACGTAAATGGGAAAAAGTAAAAACCTACTCTACGGGTTGTCTTTTGAAGCGTTTTTTCATTGGCTAATTTTAACTTTATCATTTTGAACAATATTTCAGCAGGAGATGCTTGTCTTTTGAAGCGTTTGTTCACTGACTAATTTTAACCAACATTTTGAACAATATTTTAGCAGGAGATACTTAATGTTTATTGATGTTTTAAAATTATTGTTCTTTTTGTTTCAACTGTTTTTTGAAATGAGAAAAATTGTCACTGCATGTATCTACATACTATACAAACAATTAAAGTATGTTGACATTACATATTCTATCGGAAATATACGTTTAAAATTGGCTAATTCATTTAACTTTGGACTTGGGAGCCAAGACGGTTGACCACTCCGTTCTCAAGGATATTGAGAATACTTTTAGATCTGTGCATGTATTTTCGTTATAAAATAACGTTTACTCTTCTTTAGATTGTTTTGTGTATTATTGCCAGTTGATTCTTTTCAATCCCTTCATATCGTTCCGGGTTGAAGACATGGACATATTTAGACGTAGCTAAAAATTATTTAACTGATTGTTACACATGTTAGATATAATTTTATGGTATGGCATAAAATATGACATAAAAAGTTTACTTATTTTAAACCTGTGAACTAATAAAAATATAAATACAGTACTTCTATAAATGCAAATATAGGACTCAACTTCCCTGAAAACCAAAATAGTAAAATATTTTGGAAAATCATATGATGTTTTTAAGAGTGTCCAGAGGCTGTCCGATGCTGTCGGCCATGTTGGTTTTTATCCCATAAGAACAATGTTGTTTTCGAACCGGACATAAGATCACGTGTATCCAAATTAAACAGTTATTTTCAAACAGATCTTCCAAACAAATTGCATTTGATCAAGAATGAAGTTTCACGTTGACATTGCTTTGTACATTCCTAATTAGTATTATAGAAAAAATATAAAAAATATTTAGTTTGGAGTTTTTATTTTCAAATATTTTTCAAAACTAGGCGTATATATTCAAAAAATATCAAAAGCAAACCCAATGCACAATATGATAACAATTAAAATGACACCTAATACACAAATGTTGGTCAATAAATAACGAAAAAACATGGA
The DNA here is from genome assembly GCA_035578905.1 of Stictocephala bisonia. Classification (NCBI taxonomy): domain Eukaryota; kingdom Metazoa; phylum Arthropoda; class Insecta; order Hemiptera; family Membracidae; genus Stictocephala; species Stictocephala bisonia. The sequence continues at coordinate 7,775,326 of JAQJVL010000002.1, read as the reverse complement.
ATCGTTATTTATTGAAAATGTTATTTATTATTACCCATAAGCAAATAACATTGTTCCTATGGGATTAAAACCAACATGGCCGATAGCCTCTGCAGATTTACAAATACTTAGTGGGGTATCTTATTAGGTTTTCTCGCTTGGATTCCAAATGCACATCACAAATTCATTACAATATAAGCAAAAAGTACACAAATATTATGTTGATCGATTTCGGTAAACCACCAGATCTACCTTCCTCAGACCAGAGGGATTCACAAGGAATGAATAACAATAACGGTAGTTTCTTTTGTGACTCCCTCTGGTCTCAGGGAGGTAAATGTGGATTTCCGTCTAAATCGATCACCATAATATTTGCTTTTTGTACTTATATTGTAATAAATACGTGTTGTGTGGTGTTCACTTGTATCTTATCTGTACAAACATATACTGTGCAAATTAAAAAAAGTATTTAAAAACTAATAAACATGCAACAGAAACAAAAAAATTGCATTATGTCGGGTATCAAGGAAAGTAGCCTAGTATTTAAGCGAAACACTGGATGTTTCAAAACGTATTTAAACCTGAATTAGGAAAAACCATTTTTAATATGATTTTCGGAGTAGTTAAAAAGTCTCTGTAGCCACTCGGGTAATCAGTCACTGCTTGTGTACTTGTGTCGCGTACAAAATATGAACTGGGAGACACTGGTAATGTCAAGTTTTATTCACTGTATCGTGTAATCCCTTGATTCCTTAGGGATCCTGAAACGGGAAAGGTAAATCGTCAGTCTCAGGGAGTATGATCAGGGAGATAGGTAATGTGTTTTGTGTAGTTGTACACAAAATATTTCCAGTATATTACCACAGTCTAATAACATACAGATACACTTCGTTAGATATTGGTGACAAGCACAACACTAGCGATCCTAGCGGTCAGCCATCAGCAGTGCGTATATCAGCTCTGTTTACATCCACAGCTGTCATTAGTGAATGTCAAATGTGAATGACTGATGATTTATTGAGGAACTGTTTGGAAAAACGGCCTCAGATAAGAAAACAAGTTTTAAGATATCTGAATCTGAAAGTTGAATTTATTTTTTCTATATTATTATCAATGTTTGCAAGTTTTTATATCGTTATATTTTGATGAGTTGATTATTTTAGTATAAGAATATAACCTTTAATTGTAGCAGTAATTTTTCTTGAAAAGTTATTCTATAAAGTATGAAATTATGTCAAAGGTCGTTTTTCCATAAAACTATTTTATCCATGGTAAGAACTTTATTCTAACTTTTCTAGACGTTGATAAAACTGGTTGTGCAGTGCTGTAGCTCAGATACTTAGGGACAGAGTGTTAAGGAGATTCTAGGCAATAGGTTCTATGCTCAATCCTCTTAATACCGACACGGCGTCCGCTCAATGATTGCCATCGACGCGGACTCTACTAGAGAAGTCTGGTTGTCCATGTTGGATGGTAGTCAAGGTTCAGATGTCTACGGATGAGAAATGAGTCTCTTGCTTGTCAATTAGTTGACAGTCAGACCATGGCTACGTGGTTCGGATTCCTCGTAAAGCTGTAGGGCCCTTAGTTAATCTAGCTATTGGGTATTAGTAAATAGCTGTTTCTGAGGAACAGTAGACCTTAGTTAGTAACAATGACGACACTTGTTCACCTAAACTCAGTCGCCACTCATATTTACCCATATCTTGACGATCGGCGTCTTACTGATAATTAACTAATAACGACCTGAGACGCCTGAGGTCATTTTTCCAGCTAGGGACTTCAGCTGGAGGTCAACTCTTCAGTCATGGGACTTTTCTATTGCTACTATTCCACTTTGCTAGACATAATTCAAAACAATAATACAGCGTAGTTATGCGGGCCGGCCACATGGAGCGCCAGCGTTGCACTAATTCCGCAGTGTCGTGACTGTATGTTGTTGGACTGTGATATTACTGTGTACTAGTTGAATGATGACGTAGCTGGGTTGGTTATATGGGCTGGTGTCCCTGTACGGGGTAACAAGCCCGTGTGTACAGACTGAGATTACTGTGAGGGTCCGCTTAACACACCCCACTAATTGCTTTTGCCCTTTTTCACAACCCTTCGTTAGAACGGTTTGATATGAAATAATGTACGTTTTGTATTTTATGTATAGTTTAGTAAGACAGTTTAGTTATACTTTATTTACCACATGTTTTATATGACCAGCTGATTAGAATAATTAATATTCTTATGTTGTTTCCGTAATACTTTATGATTGTAATAAATTTTTATGTTTTAGTCTACAAAACAACCGAAAATTATATTATGTTTTAGTGTGTTTGTGAAATATTTTTGCGACAAATCTTATTATTTGTATTATATTAAGCTACTAAAATATATTATCATTTTATAGAATCCATAAAACTCGATATTTAGCTGGTGCAATATCGAATTTCAAGTTCTACATTACGCATTTAGATAAAAAACATAATGTACATTACATTTATGCGTTGTTAAGTGTATAAATACTTAGACTATTCGATTGCTATATTATATTTAATGGTCTTATTTAGTGTACATATGAATATAAATTAAAGGTAACAAGAAAAAAATATGAATCTTGTTCGTTAAATATAATTAGTGTAGAAGATTGATTCTGTTAATTATAATTTTCTCCATATTGTATTAAACATATTATATAAACATAATTATAAATAAAAGCGTTATTGGAAATTAACTTTATATAACACCACCTACCCTTAGCCACTTTTCGTTTTTTTACAGGATTTTTTTCATGTTATTTTAATAGTGCTAAAGTTGTTTCTCAATGTCTCTCACACACATAATAAGCACTTACCGATACAGGCCAGAAACTTAAAATTGTCCGCGCATTTGCTCAAATCGTCAGAAAACTAACAAAAATTTGCACGAACGTTTTGGGAAATGTTTTAAAACACGTCTTTGCAAGCTATAAACGGGGATGAAACCATTAAAATATTGCTAATTTGTATTAAATATTAAAAACAATTTATTTGATCAATACCTTCAAAACAAAATAGGTATTAACATATTTGTGAAGACTACAAAAACACGCACATAATTAAAATCTATATTTTCCGGTGACAACTGCCTCAAGGTGCTGTCTACATTATTTGCAAAATAACCAGACGTTTTGCCCATGCTGTGATGTAGTATCCTCTGTATCTCTGAGACTCGCTTAAGCCTAAGTTGTAATGTAAACGCACATAATGTTTGACTATCGGATTTGAGACACTTCAATGAAACGGGGATTTAAAAAACTGAAAATTTTCAAAATATATAAATATTTCATATTAATCTCATGGACAGTATAAAATTCAGTAGTGTCTTTTACATGAAGTGAAAGTATAACTACAAGTTTTGGAAAACGAAAATGTCAAAACACCGTTCCTCCCTCCGAAAAAAGCTATCAAAATATTCATATATATTTTCAAACTATCAAAATACGGACTCCACTGGACAAAAACCAAGATTGTAATTTATTTTTGTTAAATTACTGAAGGTGGCCAAAATAACTCGATTTTAATACCAAAATAAGTTAACTTGCCAAGAAGTCTGAATGTTAGATGAGAAATGATTGTGAGAGAATATAAGCCCTATTACCCAACAAAATTTGATAGTCTAGTATTTTTGGGAAACTTTTAATGTTTTGAAAGATATGGAGTAAAATTAAATTAATACTTTAGCAGGATCCGAACATTTTCGGAAGGAATGAACTTTTGAATATTGTAGGCCATACAGGGCCTACAACTTTTTAGCCGTAGAATATTTTAGGGAACACCTAATATTTTAAGGCTTACTCGAGTGGTGTGTTAGATTAAATGTTTTACGTGACAAGAGTTAAGTGTGTGATAAATGAATTATTACTTCCAACTGGGCAAAACCTAGTAAAAACTTATGTGATAACGTGATATTTAGAGTGTATCCTTGTCGAGTCGCATTCCTTGGAACATACGAGGATGTACAGTACATTTTGAGTTGGATTTAAGGATGACAATATTTAGGGTCCTTTCATTATTGACGTTAAATATTAGTTTGACACTGCACTATTTACTGTTAGACTTAGTGTGATCTTAAACTAAAACAAACTTCTACAAGAAAGCTATGAATATACATTATGAGGACCCTTTACCCATATTGGGTGAAATTGGTATTTTTCTTTATATATTTGATTGTGAAATTTTTAGACAGCCACCATTTTGAAACTGATACTCTTATACATACAGCCTTTTTACATACAATGTGTTTTTCTAAGATAAACTTTTATATGGAAATTCAGTATGTTATGTCAGACTGTTTTTGAGATATTTTAATTTTTATAAATCACACCCAGACACATACAGAAAATGAATTGAGAAAAGACATATGTTATATGGCATTATTTGCTTGTTTTGACCTGATCAAACATCCCTCAGATATATGCGACATCCGAATCTGGACACTATAAATAAATGGTAGTACCAGACAGAGCCGGATTTAGCATTTTGGCGCCCCTAGGCCCAATATTTTTTCCGCCCCTAATCTGGTTAAAGTTATTTCCCTAAAAACCTTTATTAAAAAAATATCAGGCCCTATATGTTAATTGCTTAAACACAACTCCATGATGGAATTTTATCACTGGAAGTTTTTTTGAGGAATTTACTTGGTTCTGGGCTTAACAAAATACCGTTAATTATTAAGAAAATATTGGTTAACAACTTTGGTTTTGTTCAATTTAGCCATTTGGGCAAATAAGTAAAAAAACACCTCTGTAATACACAGCTTACATGAAGTACTTTGATAACGTGACACCTTACATTATTAAAAAAAAACATTATTAGTCAAAGATTTTTTTTTTTAATTTTTTTATGATTTTAAACTACGCATTGGAAAATTTAAGAGAACGCCGGAAAACGTCATTTATATTGATATTTAATATTGAGGGATGAATGATAAACGTCCGTTCCGCGGAGGAATACGAGGTTATGTTAGCACGAAGAGAATGAATCAGAAGAATGAGGACAGCCACGAGGAATCAATAGTTATTTGGCATCACCAAGATGGTCACCTTCCTCTTACGAGGAGCATGGGAGTTGCATAGGGCTGGCAGTGGCAATACGTTGCGTACCACTCGACATCCCCACAGCCAGTTCTCCCGTGTTTTCAGATCAGCGTTGTAAGGAGTTGATCCATAATGTTGAAAAATAGTTTAACTTTACCAACAATTATTCGTTTCAATTAACTTCACAATCAGAATGCTTTACTAGCCTGATTTTTAAAATTAAATAAAGGAATATGTAAAGTTTTGACTATTTATTTTTATTTCTAGGTATTTTTAATTTTATTTTTTTCTCCGCCGTGCGCCCTCTAAGGAGCTTGCGCCCATAAGCCCAGGCCTACGTAATTGATAACTAAAAAAATGTAAATAGAAGATAGTTTGATAGTTTTAATTACTAAGCCCAGCACAAGTAATCCGTGGATTTTACGTTTACAAAAAAATAAATAAATACTAATAATAGTAAAATAAATAAATAAAAGAAAAAACATATACCCCACAAGGCAACGTTGTATTGTATCTAGATAACTTTACACTAGCCACAAAAACATGAGTGCACTGCGGGCATTGCATATCAATGTAGAACGACGTTTCCAATCCTTTTGAATTGCTGAAACACAAAAGTTACATATATGTAGTTAGTTAGATTTGTGTTCGTGTGAAATACACTGATACAGCGTTTTATTACGGTTTGTAAATGAGTGTAGCTACCATCTTAATAGGTAAATAAATGTGCTCGAGTTTTTATAGTTCCTATAAATTATCTTTAGATAGTAACTGGGCTATAGTGGTTTGTTTTTGCTAAAAAAAAAAAAAAAAAAAACATGAAACATTATTAAGAAAACATTAACAAATTAATATATGGTTCTTCCGTTATGTAAACAAAAGAAATGCAAACTAAGGGAAAATTAAGTGAAGGTTACGCTTAAAATTTAATATTCTTAGAGGGCTGAATCCAGTGGCGACATTGTCATGCCCAGCATGTGTGGGTATGCCTTGTAGCTATTTACATAATACTAGCACAATACATGTACGTAATACTGGAAAACAGTTTGCTTATGTTGCTCGATTTTGCTTTGTTTTAATCCAGAATAATTAAAAACAGTTTGAACAAACTTTCGAACGAATTTCAAGTAATTGGTAAGTTTAAAATAATTTAATATGGGGAATAAAATAACTTAAACTTAACTGAATATCCAATTTTATAATTGTTTCAATAAAATTTTTATTTTAGTTATTATTTTACGTCAGAACACTTACTTTATAATTACGTAGTTCTAAATAAAATGACGTAATGTATGGTAAAAATCATTATTATTTTACACATTGCTGATGTTTTCTAGTGAACGGTAAGTAAGACTTAAAATCTATGGAAAATTGGTGTTTTATCTTAGTTATATTTGTCTAAAAGATAAGTTCCTACCGAACGCGCACCATGTGTGCCTCAGTCATTGGTATTTTGTACCGAGTAGTGTGTGATACAATGGGTGGATTACCGACTTACTGGTGTAAGCCGCTTAGATCCCCCTACTAACGGCCCACTCGCTCGCTCTGCGACACTTTTCTAATGTTTTCAAATAAATTTGTAAACATATTACCGCCCCATGGTGCTTTTATACACAGAGTTTTGAATGTTATAGATAAATATATTTCTGGATAATCATTATAAATTACTTTTTCTACAGTTTTCGAGTTTAGATAAGTAAAAAAAAGATAGGGAGGTTAGCATGAATACATTAGCTACATTTAAAAGGACATTGAACAGTAACAGTCATTAAAACATGAAGGTTTAAATAGATAAGGTCCCGACTCCCTTATGGAAGTAATTATTATAGAGATGCCTCTTGGGACTGTGCACTGATTGGCTGCCGGAATATAGATGGAGTCATCTCCAGGACATTTCCACAGATTATGGCTGGATACATACTTACACGAGATTCCTGTAAAAAATTACAGATTAATTTACGGAAATAATTATGAAGGTGTTAAAGAGCTGTTTATTGACTGACTAACGGATATAAATGTAAAGGTCTCTTAGAGCTGTTAACTGGGTAACTAACGGATATAAATGTAAAGGTTTCATGGAACTGTTTACTGGCTGACGTACGGATATAAATGTAAATGTCTCTTAGAGCTGTTAACTGGGTAACTAACGGATATAAATGTAAAGGTTTCATGGAACTGTTTACTGGCTGACGTACGGATAAAAATGTAAAGGTCTCATGGAGCTGATTAATGGATGAATAACGTATATAAATATAAATAGCTGTCTTAGAGCTGTTTACTGGCTAACTAACGAATATAAATGTGAAGGTTTCATGGAAATCTTTACTGGCTGACTTACGGATATAAATATAAAGGTTTCATGGAACTCTTTACTGGCTGATTTATGGATATAAATGCAAAGGTCTCATGGAGTTGTGTACTGACTGAGTTGGAGATATAAACATAAAGATTTCATGAAACTATTTACTGACTGACTTAGGGCTATAAATATAACGGTCTCATGCAGCTGTTTACTGGCTGACTTACGGATATAAATGTAAAGGTCTCATGGAGCTGTTTACTGACTGACTTAGGGATATAAATTTAAAGGTCTCACATATCTGTTTACTGACTGACTTACGGTTATAAATATAAAGGAGTCATGGAACTTTTCACTGACTGACTTAGGGATATGAATATAAAGGTTTCATGGAGCTGTTTACTGGCTGACTTAAGGATATAAATGTAAAAGTTTCATGGAGATTTTTACTAAATGACTTAGGGATATAAATGTAAAGGTCTCATGGAGCTGTTTACTGACTGAATTAGGGATATAAATATACATGTTTCATGGAGCTGTTTAATGGATGACTAACGGATATAAATATATATCTATCTTAGAGATGGTTACTGGCTAACTAACGGATATAAATATAAAGGTTTCATGGAACTCTTTACTGGCTGATTTATGGATATAAATGCAAAGGTCTCATGGAGTTGTGTACTGACTGAGTTGGAGATATAAACATAAAGATTTCATGAAACTATTTACTGACTGACTTAGGGCTATAAATATAACGGTCTCATGCAGCTGTTTACTGGCTGACTTACGGATATAAATGTAAAGGTCTCATGGAGCTGTTTACTGACTGACTTAGGGATATAAATTTAATGGTCTCACATATCTGTTTACTGACTGACTTACGGTTATAAATATAAAGGAGTCATGGAACTTTTCACTGACTGACTTAGGGATATGAATATAAAGGTTTCATGGAGCTGTTTACTGGCTGACTTAAGGATATAAATGTAAAAGTTTCATGGAGATTTTTACTAAATGACTTAGGGATATAAATGTAAAGGTCTCATGGAGCTGTTTACTGACTGACTTAGGGATATAAATATAAATGTTTCATGGAGCTGTTTAATGGATGACTAACGGATATAAATATATATCTATCTTAGAGATGGTTACTGGCTAACTAACGGATATAAATATAAAGGTTTCATGGAACTCTTTACTGGCTGATTTATGGATATAAATGCAAAGGTCTCATGGAGTTGTGCACTGACTGAGTTGGAGATATAAACATAAAGATTTCATGAAACTATTTACTGACTGACTTAGGGCTATAAATATAACGGTCTCATGCAGCTGTTTACTGGCTGACTTACAGATATAAATGTAAAGGTCTCATGGAGCTGTTTACTGACTGACTTAGGGATATAAATTTAAAGGTCTCACATATCTGTTTACTGACTGACTTACGGTTATAAATATAAAGGAGTCATGGAACTTTTCACTGACTGACTTAGGGATATGAGTATAAAGGTTTCATGGAGCTGTTTACTGGCTGACTTAAGGATATAAATGTAAAAGCTTCATGGAGATTTTTACTAAATGACTTAGGGATATAAATGTAAAGGTCTCATGGAGCTGTTTACTGACTGACTTAGATATATAAATATAAATGTTTCATGGAGCTGTTTAATGGATGACTAACGGATATAAATATAAATCTATCTTAGAGATGGTTACTGGCTAACTAACGGATATAAATGTAAAAGTTTCATGGAACTCTGTACTGGCTGACTTAGGGATATAAATATAAAGGTTTCATGGAACTGTTTACTGGCTGATTTACGGATATACATGCAGGTTGTGTACTGACTGTATTGGGGATATAAATATAAATATTTCATGAAACTATTTACTAACTGACTTAGGGATATAAATATAAAGGTTTCATGGAACTGTTAATGACTGACTTGGGGATATAAACATAAAAGTTTCATAGAACTGTTCACTGACTGCCTTAGGGCTATAAATATAAAGGTTTCAAGGAACTGTTACTGACTGACTTGGGGATATAAATATGAAGGTTTCATGGAATTGTTTACTGGCTGACTTACGGATTTAAATGTAAAGACATCATGGAGCTGTTTATTGACTTACTTACGGATATAAATGTAAAGGTCTTATGCAGCTGTTTACTGGCTGACTTACGGATATAAATATGACGGTCTCATGCAGCTATTTACTGGCTGGCTTACGGATATAAATGTAAATGTCTCATTTAGCTTTTTACTGACTGACTTACGGATATAAATATAAATAGCTGTCTTAGAGCTGTTTACTGGCTGACTTAAGGATATAAATGTAAAAGTTTCATGGAGCTTTTTACTGAATGACTTAGAGATATAAATATAAAGGTCTGATGCAACTATTTACTGGATGACTTACGGATATAAACATAAAGGTCTCATGGAGCTGACCACTGACTATTAATAGATTTATAAATAAAGGAGTTTCCTGCAGATATTCTAACACTAACAAAAATTAATGTAAAATAAAGCGAATGGATTTCAATAAAACAAACAATTTGTCAATAAACAACAAAATCCTGAAAAAATTGAAAACATGCTGAAAGTGATAATAGATCTTTGCTCGGTGTTTCGTTCTGAGGGCTCTTAGACAATTTGTATCTTTGTCCATACATATAAGTAAACCAGTTCTTCAATAGAGATAGCAAGTGATTCTGAGTACCCGTTTTAGGTGGCAAGTAGTTTATATGTCAAGTGAATTTGGCACCTTTACGAGTTCAGATACTACAAAATTACTTAGTAGTTCTTCTACCAATGTAACAACATCGTATAGAACTGTAATATCACTTGTATACAGTATTGTTGTTAATTTTCCCATTTTAACTAACACCATCCAGGAATCTGTTTTTATTTTAGTTTATGCACATAATTAATACATAACACAAAAGAGACGGACTTTTGAAATTCCTAGTCTAAAAATCATTTGATTGTTTTTCACTCAGATTTTTTTAGCGAATACGTTTTTACAAAATTGTTCAGTTCTTTATATTTTTTATGTTTGCAATTTGCATTGCACAGTTTTCGTAACGCCTGTACAGATTTCAAGAATAAATTCATGTTTTATATTAAATTTAAGTTTATTTCAAATATAAATTGCATTACTGGAGGTGTCGTTCGGAATATGGAACATAGAGGTGTAAATAAAGTAAGGAGGCTAGGAGTTGACTGGGTCTTTAGTATTCATTGGTTGTTGAGAGCGAACTAAAAACGTATATAATACTTTTGTGTACATGAATTAGTCAAGTGTTGTTAGTCAATGCTCGTGTACTAGTGTGGTTTTGCTTGTGTTTAGGCGTTGATTCAATCAACTGCATCCAAATTAACATGCTCAATTAACTTAATTTAGAAATTTTAAAAATGTACTTTTATTGCTGTTTTATTGGTTAAATTGAAGTTTTGTATTACTAGAATATATTAGTCAATATATTTGACTTTATTTATTTATTTTTTTTACTTTACATTAAATGAATTAACAGATTCGTTCCTGTTCCTTCTGAAGTTATTTTTATATATATGTAAATAGTGTTTCAACTGTTTTTGCACATTCTATTACTTGTATATTAAAATTAGTAACAAATTATAAACATTTGTAGAAATAAAATAGGCTGTAAATTGAATATGACACAAAAAAAGTAAATAATAATATACCTTATTTAATAGTCAAATACAATATGCTATAGATACCATAGTGTCTATGAGGCAATAACTAATTGGCCCTTTCTATTAAGATTAGTCTGCCTTAGTAATAAAGGCTACAATCGTTCATCTACAACAATCACACACTCAATCTCAACTCATATTCGCACATATCCTGACGATCGTCATCTTAACGATTAACTCATTTGTACAGTAATTTGTTACAATAATACATATCAGCACTGTACGTGTATGAGTTAGTAGGACGTTCATCACCACTGTACGTGTATGGGTGGGTGGGAGAGTAACCACTACTGTACGTGTATGGGCGTGAAGATCATCACTACTGTAGGAGTATTGCACATTATATTGCACAGATGCCAATGCCATGCTGCTATGCTATTTTAGAACTCGTAAACTCCGCGTATGAGAGTTTCTTCTCATTAGAAGTAGGCTAGTATAAAGTTATTTTCTATATTGCAGAATACAGTCAAAACTATACAGATTTAAAGAAATGTTAATTTTGTCTGTGTAGAACTATTATTTTGGTAAATATTTGTTGTTAAGTTAGGTTAGGTTAAATTATGTGAAATTAGTTTAGGTTTGTTCAAGTTAGGTGAGTTAGGTTAGTTCATGTTAGGTTGGTACCTTACCTTACCTTTTTTTTGTTTTTGTTTTTTGTTGTACATATCGGTTATGACTCGTTGTATGAAGAAGTCGGTGTTATATTTGTTTTCAAGGGATAAAACTACATAAGATTAATGTAATATGCATAGTTTTTGTGTAGGCCTAACCGGGTCTTTCTTTTTTTAATTTGTTTTCAAACATCACTATTTTCGACGATACTTTCTATGGCTTCGTTTTCGTGGGTTTATATTGACTAATAAAAAATAAAAAAAATAATGATAATGATAATCGGGAGGGACCGCTATATTCCGAATTTACAATTTTTTTAATACTTAATAGTATTAGTAACACGTGTAAATAGAAATGTTCAGGACTGGGTTTTGTCGTAGGATTATAGAAAAACAATAGATATATTTGTTCTTGCACATAATCCCAATGGTAGAAATCGGTTTTAACATTTATGTTTCAACATAAAATATTAATACCTTATTTTGAGTATTCTGATTTCGTACTTATTTAAAAGTTGCATGTGGAAATATTTATTTCGAAACTGTACAAATGTTTTAAAATAAATAGTACAATTAATGCATGTAAAGAAATGTCATGCAAACATAATTTCAGGTTCGAAAATATGTAACATGAGTTTTCCCTCCGTCAAAGTTTGGTGTAACAATGCCTAACGAGACTGTAATCGGTGGTATTAATATGAGGCGAAAAGCTATAATTCAACATTAATTCCATGTTTGCCAGCCTCATATTACAGTATCTCGCTGGGGAATCCGCAGGCATCTCTGTTTAATATATGACATATAGGCTAACAGTGTGTTAATAGCTACCATATTTCAGTAAGTGTGGAGTATACTTGGGTTTTCAAAACAAGGGCGATAACATTTTACCCTTATTCAGACCCTTCTATTATTATTATAACATAGTCTTGTTTATTATATTAGTCTGTTTTTATGGCCATCAAATCGGGTCTTTCCAGTCATGTCTTAATTCTAAGAAGCATTTTACCTAATGCCACAGAGAAAAAAGAAGCAGAGGTCGCTTCCTTATGGCCGCGGCGAGCGCCTCATTGGCAGTTATAAATAGATAACAACTAATGTGGTACATCTTTATAAATCTTTAGTAACAATTACTAAGTTTATCCTTGGATAGGGGGTGAAAGGGGGGCTGGCATCCGCATGGCAAACTGGAGACATAACTAATCGACACACATTCAGCGCACTGTTGGACGCCACCTTTATTTATTTCCTTCACTTATCAACTTCCCAGAAGATTTACTTTGGTTTTTATACACTCGATTTTGAATCGATACGTTATCTTATTGGTCTACATTTTGCAAACTGGTTTTATAAAAAATTAGTAAAGAACAGGACTGTGTAAATTTAACTACTAAACCATTTTTTGTTCGTCTCCTTTTGCTTTCTATTCTAGTCAAACTAGGTGAACTTTATTGTGTATACTTTTTATTTCTAGAACTACAATTTTTATTTTCAAAAATTATTTAAAGTTAGACTAGCCATAATAGTATCGAATTTAACTTTTTATTTTTCAAAGTTTTAGTTTCCTTCGCATTTTTTTTTTACTTGATGATTCATAAATATGTTCAACTTTTTAAAATATGATTTAAGTCTAAAGTTTATTAGATCTCAATTGAAAAAAATACTTTTTACTAAGTGTAAATATTAGTAAACATCATTTTTATTTTGTTTTGCAAGTAGTTTTTAAGACTTTAAAAGTGTTCTGTGTCCGACGTACTTTGACGAATGGAGCAAATTTCATTTGGGAGAAACAATCTACCGTTAAGGATTAAACTTCAAGATCCTCGAAAGTATTCAAAGTTCAACCATCAAGATTAGTTTGGAATGCCTGATTTGTCCTCTATTGAGGATTTATGCGATATGTGAGTTTTTATCGACTACTGGCTTTGTTTGGCGACCTTTTCACTTGATCGACATCTCGTTTGTTGTCCACAGAGCACACGGACCAAGCACCGCTTCAAGGTGCACACGTACGGCAGCCCCACGTTCTGCGACCACTGCGGCTCCCTCTTGTACGGCGTTATCCACCAGGGCATGAAGTGTGAAGGTAGTCCTGCGGCTGTGCATGCAGCGCTTCCACACCTTTCCACCTCCATTCATTACACAATCCACTGACTATACACCTTTATATTACTCATTTAAAACGAATTTGATTTTTATTTGTACCCCTTCCACCCAAGCACTCATCTTTATCACCACTCTTATGGGAGGCTAGGTGGGCCAACACCTCTGTACGTGTATGAGGGATTGGATGGGTCATCACCACCGCACTCGTATTTGAGCCGCACTTTGCGGATCATTTTGCAAACTGCGGGGGGGGGGGTTCAGTAGAAGGCTTTCTCGCTGAGAAATTAATAAAAACTTAAACTGTGTTCATTTTATCTTTTGAATTTTCCTGTTCCGTAAAGCATATAGGTCGGTTTAACCGTTAAACTTAGTTCACATACAGTAAATAGTTGTTCAAGTAACATCGTTGGAACTATCCTAAGGGTGGTAGTCTAATAAGAACCAGCTATTATCACATTTACATGTACCGGATGGAATAATCCAAGAAGGATGTATGTATTTCATATGCACTTTGATAGACTGTTATTTGATTGAATTTTGGGAAAGTCATTAAAAATGTAGATTCTATTTTTAGATATTTTGTTGTGAAAAGGGGTAAAGCAGCAAGTCTGCCAGTCTTAATCCTTTACAATCTAAAGATCCTGGATTGTGCCCCCTCCCCAACTCTACTAATTGTGTCTGGCCAAGATTTACTGTACTTTAAAAGTTTTCAAGTAAATTGGTCCGGATAATTAGCAATCCGGATGATCAGAGTTCGGATGGATGGAGTTTACTGTATGAGTTAAAAAAATGTGAATACAGTAATCGTTTTTAGCCAGTACATTGTTAGATAACGGAAATATTTTCTCGTTTTATGGGGTTATCTATTCTTATAAATTATGGGATGTAATAATTAAATTAATCACGATTTTTTATGATTACTCACTTCTTAATTAAATATTCGTTGGGATTAAAAGAGAATGCCTTCCAAACATACCGTCCAATACAGTGTGCTTGTGAATGTAGTGTTCGAAAGTGTGGAAGCGCTGTCGCATGCATTTGACTCATGAATGTTTCTGTCTCTAGAGGTGCCTGCTTTTCTTCTATCTCTGTCTCTATCGCTCTGTGGTAGCCTATGCCTAGTGCCTAGTGCCGGTCTCTTCACAGATCAGCATGACTGCGTGCTGTGCCTGCGGTGTGCTCTAGCTGCCTGCAGTTCACTGCCTGACTACTTTCTTTTTCTTTCTTACTAACTGCTGCAGGTTATGTCTTTGGTGTCACAGTGTTTTTATTATGCTTAATATTAATAGGTGTGGAAAGGTAGGTTGTGTGCTTTCAATATGTTTTTGTTTCAATATCTGTGTGATTTTTTAGCATTTATTCTGTAACTGCACTAGTTTATTATAATTTTTAGGTTTTTAATTTTCATGAAGTGGTTTTGGGAGATAGGCCTACTCTTAGCGCTTGGTTGAGGGATTTATAAACTTAACTTGTTACAGCAAATTAGAAACCGTTTGATATAACATGTGCTTCAAACAAAGGTGATTTGGCGTTGATACTTAATTTAGATAGAGTATCTCACACATTTTTACTAAATATTTTTTTAAATTTTGGACATCAAAAATAATTTTAAGTGATGTAAGCTAGAAGTTATAGGACTTAGAAATGAAGAGACATTTTTAATGTATAAGAACATATCTAACCAGAATTGAAAATTATGTTCTTTGCGTACTACTGAATTCTGTGTCATTTAGAGAAATAACAATATGTCTACTACCTTTCCAAAAAAAACTACATTTTTAGAAATAGACGTTTTTAAAATCAGTTACTTTTCATCTGATGTGTTGAAAAAGTCATTGAACTTTTGCACATTTAATTCACAAGGACGTGACAAAGTGACGTAGCGCTGTAACCCAGCTACTTGAGGGCTACGTTTCGCAGACATTGTGTGTGCTAGATTATGTACTAGATCCTTTTGATACAACAGCTGGGTCCTTTCGATGGTTTCCATTGGCGAAGATTTAAGAGAGAAAGTTTGGGTACCCACCGTGGGTGTTGTCCAGAATAGAGACGTGAATGGGTAGCAGGATTGTCAGTTAGCCTGAAATCAGACAAATAATACGTGGTTCGGATTCTACGATAATATTTAGGTCCCATAGGTGCTTTGGTGGACTTTCCCCGTTAATTCACTACCACTACTTTTTTTATCGCAATTACGGTTAGGTTAGGTGGCTACTAAAGTTGCTCACAAACTGGTAAAACCAATGATTGACTTACCGCCGAATGCGCTCTCCGTGTGTAAGAGTTTGGAAAGCGATAAGATAAGGCCAGCGATATCGGATAAGGAATACCACAGTGGACGTAAAAATGATTGGGTAACAGTTATTAGAGCAATGGGATATTTATTAAGTGGTAGTGAATAACGGAAATAAAAATAAAGTAGTGGTAGTGAATTAACGGAAAAGATCCGCTTTGGCTTCTAAATGGCCATTAGACCTTTTATATTTTGACCTTAATAGTTGCCAAAGACTTATCTGGTTTATGTACAGTCATTCACGAAACGTATTCCTCTGTGTTTAAAAGTTCAGTGTTTTAAAGAATGAAATAGAAATATAGTCCCTTAAGGTAGTAAATGTAATCGAAACTAACAAGCTTACAGAACGTAATAGCCACTAAGCCTAGTATACACTCGGCCTGATAGGGTTTGATTCTATAGGACAATAATTGACGCTCCAGGCAACGTTAAATAGGGCTTGCCGATTGAAGGGTTGTTACTCATTTCGCATTTTAGTAGAAAGCAAAAAAATGTTTTTAAATTATACCTTTGTTATTTTTTTCAATTAATTCAGCTGCTCAAGTCTCAGTAAATATTAAAATATATTTAGGGAAACTGCAATAGTATTCAGTTTGTTATAGTAAAACTACACCAAAAGTTGACGAAACTATTGTAAAAATTACGATAGTGTATGGCCAATGAAAAAACCGTATTTAGATTTTTCTATGGTTTTGTAATTTATTAATTATGAAGTATCAGATGAGGAAGACAACGGTTGTTAAGTATTTTTTACGTAATGATGGAAAATGTCCAAAAACCTTTATCTTCCTTATAACATTTCAACGAGAAATACAGTAATAAAAAAACATGCCAATAAGTTTAAATTCCTAATCATTGACTTATAAAATGATATCAAATATTAATCAGAGAAAATTGGAAAAACACACATCCTATATCATTAGAGATCATCAAGACGATTACAGAAAATATCTACCTAGGACAAAAGTTTTATTTATGAGGAATCAATAGCAAATTACTACGAGTTTTACATAAAATTCTGCTGTCTTCTCCTCGATTTTTCTAAGCATTCGACTCTATAAATGGAGAAATGATTCTGAGAACTATGAATAACTTTGTGATAGCAAAGAATTGGATCAATTTAGCCAAATTTAATGTATTAGTTTCAAAATTAAATTAAATGGTGAAATGACATGAGAATGAAATGAACGCTGGACATTTATATGTGCATTGCTGTTTGTCATCAACATGTTGAGTCAGTGGCCGAGCGGTCCAAGGCGCCAGGTTTTGTACCTGTGTTAGCATCCTGGCCTTTTTATAAGTAATATTGACCTTGAACTGTACTGGTTCTCCCCCTTACTGTTTGATAAGTTCCCCGCACAGATTAATAGCCTACGAGAAATGGGTAGAGTAAGGGTAAATAAGATATCGGCCTCTCCTTAAAGAAAACCTATGTTGATGTATTTGTTATTTTCTTTGATCAAATCATATGTTAAATTTTTTAAGAAACATATGTTCTATTAATTAATTTATATTTTTATTAAAAACTGTTTATATTGTTAAAAGTTTGAAAATGGTTTCAGATTCTTAAGTCGAAATATAACATTAAAAAAAACTATGTGATGTGTAGCTAATTAACATAAATCAATACCAATACATTGGGTTTATTTTTTTTTTTTTACATTGTGTTTATTTCATTACTGATTTTTATCAAATTAACATAAATTTAACGTATGTTAATTAAAAAAAATTAACATAAATCAGTAATAAACACTATCACAATAAATATATACCGTCAAGAAATGTATTGGTATTACCTCAATCAAATTTCCTAACACCTTTAAAAAAATTAAATAAAAAAACCATAGCCTAGGCACTTTCAAAATTAAAATAATCATTAAATCGTAAATTTTAAACACAGTTTGAAAGCATGGTTGTTGTAACATATACACCGACCAATGCCTCGCGTAATTAACTAGGTGTTTTGGAATTATTATACCGTAATTTTCAGTTCGATGTTTACAATCGATTTAAATGTATACAAATTACCTTTCGATATACAGTATAATACTCGTTTATTATAGTGATACGTTTTTTTACATATATTATTGATTACAAAATATGTTATTAAATGCAACATAAAATATAATACAAATCGTAAATAAATACAACACTTGAAACTACCTGTACTTATAATCTGGATACAAACAATGACAGCTTTATGACACTTCCACTGAGAAAAAATACCGAATGCAAATAAAAATTGAAAGTGTTTAAGTTCTTAGTTTATTTTGTTAAATAAATGGAGATATAATTGTACAAAAATGCTATAATTTCAATTTATTTTTATTAAATAGCATTTAAGTCGTAGATAACAATGTGATTGAGTTCCGATTAAAAAAGTGAATAAATCGAATTGATATTCCATTGTCGATGTATCGAATCGATCTATATAAAAACTGTAGCTCAGAAATATAGGACTGAAACCGAATGTTTTAATCGTTCTTAGTTTCAATGTTGAACCGACACACTGACAATAATTGTTTTTTATTTGTATTACAGAACACTGTTTACAAAAAAGTGATTATAACGTGTCATGTTAGTGGGAGAATGTTGTGTGCAAGTGGCCATGTAAATGGTATGTTAGTACTGCAAGCCAGATCATGTCCACTATCATTGTTATCAGAGGCAGCACACGACATTGTCATATTACCAGATTTTCACAGTCGACAAAAGTTGTTTTCGACTTTACGTTTTTCTTGTGTCAACAGGTATTTGTTTATTTTTAAAGCTATGTGACATATTAGGATTATTTGTTTTTTTTTAACTAAGATAATTATATTATTAAATATATCATTGTTATACTATTTACAGATTTAACACACAATATATTGTTATATTACACTTAGCACCAAAGATATAACAATGAAAACTACTCACATTTCATGGAAATTCAAACGATTACCTTAAATAATTCTTTAAACTTTAAAATATAGTTCTAATATATATTATGTGGCAAGTTTCCACGGCCACTGTGATTCATTATGTTACCATTTTGGTCTTGAAGGTGTGATATGTTATTACTAGTGGCGCAGTGCTGTAATCCAGCTACTTGGGGACAACGTGTTGTGTAGATTGTAGGCACTAGTGGCGCAGTGCTGTAACCCAGCTACTTGGGGACAAAGTGTTGAAGAGATTGTAGACGATACGTTCTGTGTTCGGTCTTCTTACAACTGACATGGCGGCCATTCAATGGTTGCGATCGACGTGAGCACTTCTAGAGAAGTCTGGGGTGTCCATGTTGGGTGGTAGCTAGGCCAGGGCCCGGATGTTGTGTGGCGGACAGAACTGAGTATCAGGCTACCTGAAAATCAGACCAATACTTCGTGGTTCGGATTCCACATGAATCGTAGATCCCTTAGTTCCCTAAGGAATAAACGTCCGTAGTTAGTAATAATTAATAAACTCCTAACTATTCATCATCCATCATATTCGCCAGTATCTCTACGATCGCTGTCTAGTGATGAGTAATGAAAAATAATATCTATCGCATCGTATTAAAACTATTCTTACTTGCCAACATTTCGGAGAGGATGCAAAGACCATCCTCAGGGCAGAGAAACAATCAATTCTGGAATAGGTGAAAAATACTATTAGCTTTTACATGACAAGACCATGCTCTGAAGACCTAATAATGGAAGTTTATTACATGCTTACGGCAAAGGTGTAGTGACGAAAAAATAAAAAAATAAATAAAATAAATAAATAAAAATACTAAAAACGCGAAAAAATTAGAAATTATTATCTGTATAAGTAGTAGGTGTATTGATAACAATTATTTTTGAAATATATAACTAACTGAAATAAATAATGTATTATATAAACGAAAGTAGCGATGAACCTTCCCGGAGAGCCTGAGGTAATGAAAAGTCCCTCTGCAGCCGAGATTGTGGGGAAGGGTTCGTGCGATCCCTTCCTAAAACGTGCAGCCCTAAAAGTTCAAGTCCGGCTTAAAGCTATCCCTTCGCTTTGTGGCCGACACTAAAAGCTACGTCCCATCAAACTGGTCACTTCGACGGCACTGCTTCAACTACGCTTTTGACCTGTGCTTTTAATAAAAACAAATTGAAAATACACAATGAAGGCTGGTTTTTAAGCTGAATTATTTTTAAAACTTATATCTAATAATATTTAAATGATCGATTTCGAGTAAGAATGTTAAATAATTAAAATCACCATAGTAAAATAACACGTATTTAGTTATGTGTTTATGCAAAACCCGAAAGAAAAAAATTGCTTCAACTACGCTTTTGACCTGTGCTTTTAATAAAAACAAATTGAAAATACACAATGAAGGCTGGTTTTTAAGCTGAATTATTTTTAAAACTTATATCTAATAATATTTAAATGATCGATTTCGAGTAAGAATGTTAAATAATTAAAATCACCATAGTAAAATAACACGTATTTAGTTATGTGTTTATGCAAAACCCGAAAGAAAAAAATATAATTTGAATGACCAAATATTCAGTATGGAAGGGCTTTCCGCAGTTTTTTTTTTCTTTTCTAAGCAGATAAATATTTATGTTAGTAATTTGTTATTTTGAAACTATTCGGTCATAAATATTGACTTTGTTGCAATGAAATAATGTAAAAATTTAATATATGATGTTTATTTATTTCAGTTTGAGTTTATTTTAACTTATGACAACAGATGAAGGAGAAATTGTTAAAAGTTGTTTCTAAACCATATCCAACTATGATTTACGTACACAAGAGGTTAGATTTAATTTTAAAACTATAACCATCCCTATTCAGTCTCGAGATTCATATCATAATTGAATTTTTCCTCTCAATTTATGGATAGTTTTACAAAAATATTATTGAAATACAACAGTTACTTCATTAGTCATGAATTAAAAAAAAATACGTGTCTGTATTAGTCATTAAATAGTTATTAACACTGTGGGGTCAGGACTATCGAACCCTCACTTACAAAAAAGAGTTTTGTTTAAATCGTACTGTTTTTGTTTGTGTGTTTTGTTTGTTTTTGATTGTGTGTTTTTTGTTGTTGTTTGTTTTTACTACGTCTATTCTTCCATATCGGCTTTTATATAATATATAATAGAGTTATATTTTTTCCGCCATGGAAATGCATACTGAATAGCGTATAACAACTATAATATTTTATTTCAATTTTATAAACAGTACATAATAGATACAATACAATACACATATCGAACTACGTTAATCGTATTTATTTTCCGTAGTATATAGTACGTACTGACAAATAAAGAACTATATTTAGACCGATCTCTAGACTTTGGACCAGCAGGACTAACGGGATGTAGTATAGTTCCCTTCACTGGACTAAAGGGTTAGTCAGTGGTTTAGTGCAGTGTAGTGTCTACCGAATAATCATGGGCTATAGTAGCTCGGATCACTAGGCTATAGTACAGTTCCCTTCACTGGACTAAAGGGATAGTCAGTGGTATAGTACGGTGTAGTGTCTACCGACTAATTATGGGCTATAGTAGCTCGGATCACTAGGCTATAGTACAGTTCCCTTCACTGGACTAAAGGGTTAGTCAGTGGTATAGTACAGTGTAGTGTCTACCGACTAATCATGGGCTATAGTAGCTCGGATCACTGGGCTATAGTAGAGTTCATTTCACTGGACTAAAGGGTTAGTCAGTGGTATAGTACAGTGTAGTGTCTACCGACTAATTATGGGCTAGAGTAGCTCGGATCACTAGGCTATAGTACAGTTCCCTTCACTGGACTAAAGGGTTAGTCAGTGGTATAGTACAGTGTAGTGTCTACCGACTAATCATGGGCTATAGTAGCTCGGATCACTGGGCTATAGTACAGTTCTCTTCACTGGACTAAAGGGTTAGTCAGTGGTATAGTACGGTGTAGTGTCTACCGACTAATCATGGGCTATAGTAGCTCGGATCACTGGGCAATAGTAAAGTTCCCTTCACTGGACTAAAGGGTTAGTCAGTGGTATAGTACAGTGTAGTGTCTACCGACTAATCATGGGCTATAGTAGCTCGGATCACTGGGCAATAGTAAAGTTCCCTTCACTGGACTAAAGGGTTAGTCAGTGGTATAGTACAGTGTAGTGTCTACCGACAAATCATGCGCTATAGTAGCTCTGATCACTGGGCTATAGTACAGTTCTCTTCACTGGACTAAAGGGTTAGTCAGTGGTATAGTACAATGTAGTGTCTACCGACTAATCATGGGCTATAGTAGCTCGGATCACTGGGCAATAGTAAAGTTCCTTTCACTGGACTAAAGGGTTAGTTAGTGGTATAGTGCAGTGTAGTGTCTACCGACTAATCATGGGCTATTGTAGCTCGGATCACTGGGCAATAGTGAAGTTCCTTTCACTGGACTAAAGGGTTAGTCAGTGGTATAGTACAGTGTAGTGTCTACCGACTAATCATGGGCTATTGTAGCTCGGATCACTGGGCAATAGTGAAGTTCCTTTCACTGGACTAAAGGGTTAGTCAGTGGTATAGTGCAGTGTAGTGTCTACCGACTAATCATGGGCTATAGTAGCTCGGATCACTGGGCTATAGTACAGTTCTCTTCACTGGACTAAAGGGTTAGTCAGTGGTATAGTACAGTGTAGTGTCTACCGACTAATCATGGGCTATAGTAGCTCTGATCACTGGGATATAGTACAGTTCTCTTCACTGGACTAAAGGGTTAGTCAGTGGTATAGTACAGTGTAGTGTCTACCGACTAATCATGGGCTATAGTAGCTCTGATAACTGTGCTATAGTACAGTTATCTTCACTGGACTAAAGGGTTAGTTAGTGGTATAGTGCAGTGTAGTGTCTACCGACTAATCATGGGCTATAGTAGCTCGGATCACTGGGTTATAGTACAGTTCCCTTCACTGGACTAAAGGGTTAGTCAGTGGTATAGTACAGTGTAGTGTCTACCGACTAATCATGGGCTATAGTAGCTCGGATCACTGGGCTATAGTAGCTATGATCACTGGGTTATAGTACAGTTCCCTTCACTGGACTAAAGGGTTAGTCAGTGGTATAGTACAGTGTAGTGTCTACCGACTAATCATGGGCTAGAGTAGCTCGGATCACTGGGCAATAGTAAAGTTCCCTTCACTGGACTAAAGGGTTAGTCAGTAATATAGTACAGTGTAGTGTCTACCGACTAATCATGGGCTAGAGTAGCTCGGATCACTGGGCAATAGTACAGTTCCCTTCACTGGACTAAAGGGTTAGTCAGTGGTATAGTACAGTGTAGTGTCTACTGACTAATCATGGGCTATATTAGCTCGGATCACTGGGCAATAGTAAAGTTCCTTTCACTGGACTAAAGGGTTAGTCAGTGGTATAGTACAGTGTAGTGTCTACCGACTAATCATGGGCTATAGTAGCTCGGACCACTGGGCAATAGTAAAGTTCCTTTCACTGGACTAAAGGGTTAGTCAGTGGTATAGTACAGTGTAGTGTCTACCGACTAATCATGGCCTATAGTAGCTCGGATCACTGGGCTATACTAGCTTGGATCACTGGGCTATAGTAGCTCGGACCACTGGGCTACAGTACAGTTCTAACCTCTGGGCAATAAAATAGTCCCAACATGGTGGACTTAATCAGTCCCAACATTTCTATAGCACATTTTTAACAATGAATACACATCTATAAGAAGTGAAAAGATAACATTAAATAGTCAGAACTATTTTTTTTTCTTATTGTGCTACCTTGGCGCGGCCGCCGAAAGGTTGAGCTTATTGCACGACAGCCTAGAGTGAGAGGGAAGATTGCAAATTGCCATGAGAATAAGAGCGAGGGAGTGAGCAAACCAGCGCTACGTATCGGCAGCCGCGCTAAGCTCTTTTCGTCTGCTACAGGAAGTTTGACTATTTTCCAATCTCTTTACGCATCTTATAAATATTTATTTATTGGTTTTAACAACTAGACTATAGCAGACTTAACCACAGGACTGTAGTGTAATATGAACTATCGGCGTGCTAGGCGGTATTTTCCATTGTTAAATACAATCTTATTACTTTATCCATACTAAATGGTGCAATTTTTTAACATTTTGATTAGTTGGGATAAAGAATTTCAATTGTTTACACGATTTGACATGTTAAAAATTTTCTGTTCAATTGTAGTAACGCCACATAGTGCAGGCATCATGTTAAACTACTCTCTTTTCCATGTTATTAATTTTTCTAAACCAACAGCACTCAAACGTGTGGGGTGTCTGTATATCTATCTAGGATGATGATGGTTCAAAGGGTTAGGGGTTATCGGTCGATGTTAGGTCGTGTATGTAATATAGGGTGTGTTTAGTAGACCCAGCACACAAACGTGTGGGGTGTCTATCTATCTAGGATTCAAAGGCTTAGGGGTTATCGGTCGATGTTAGGTCGTGTATATAATATGTAGGGTGTGTTTAGTAGACCCAGCACACAAACGTGTGGGGTGTCTATATATCTAGGATGATGATGGTTCAAAGGGGTAGGGGTTATCGGTCGATGATAGGTCGTGTATGTAATATAAGGTGTGTTTAGTAGACCCAAAACACAAACGTGTGGGGTGTCTATCTATCTAGGATTCAAAGGGTTAGGGGTTATCGGTCGATGTTAGGTCGTGTATATAATATGTAGGGTGTGTTTAGTAGACCCAGCACACAAACGTGTGGGGTGTCTATATATCTAGGATGATGATGGTTCAAAGGGGTAGGGGTTATCGGTCGATGTTAGGTCGTGTATGTAATATAGGGTGTGTTTAGTAGACCCAGCACACAAACGTGTGGGGTGTCTATCTATCTAGGATTCAAAGGGTTAGGGGTTATCGGTCGATGTTAGGTCGTGTATATAATATGTAGGGTGTGTTTAGTAGACCCAGCACACAAACGTGTGGGGTGTCTGTATATCTATCTAGGATGATGATGGTTCAAAGGGTTAGGGGTTATCGGTCGATGTTAGGTCGTGTATGTAATATAGGGTGTGTTTAGTAGACCCAGCACACAAACGTGTGGGGTGTCTATCTATCTAGGATTCAAAGGGTTAGGGGTTATCGGTCGATGTTAGGTTGTGTATATAATATGTAGGGTGTGTTTAGTAGACCCAGCACACAAACGTGTGGGGTGTCTATATATCTAGGATGATGATGGTTCAAAGGGGTAGGGGTTATCGGTCGATGATAGGTCGTGTATGTAATATAAGGTGTGTTTAGTAGACCCAGCACACAAACGTGTGGGGTGTCTATCTATCTAGGATTCAAAGGGTTAGGGGTTATCGGTCGATGTTAGGTCGTGTATATAATATGTAGGGTGTGTTTAGTAGACCCAGCACACAAACGTGTGGGGTGTCTATATATCTAGGATGATGATGGTTCAAAGGGGTAGGGGTTATCGGTCGATGTTAGGTCGTGTATGTAATATAGGGTGTGTTTAGTAGACCCAGCACACAAACGTGTGGGGTGTCTATCTATCTAGGATTCAAAGGGTTAGGGGTTATCGGTCGATGTTAGGTCGTGTATATAATATGTAGGGTGTGTTTAGTAGACCCAGCACACAAACGTGTGGGGTGTCTGTATATCTATCTAGGATGATGATGGTTCAAAGGGTTAGGGGTTATCGGTCGATGTTAGGTCGTGTATGTAATATAGGGTGTGTTTAGCAGACCCAGCACACAAACGTGTGGGGTGTCTATCTATCTAGGATTCAAAGGGTTAGGGGTTATCGGTCGATGTTAGGTTGTGTATATAATATGTAGGGTGTGTTTAGTAGACCCAGCACACAAACGTGTGGGGTGTCTATATATCTAGGATGATGATGGTTCAAAGGGGTAGGGGTTATCGGTCGATGTTAGGTCGTGTATGTAATATAGGGTGTGTTTAGTAGACCCAGCACACAAACGTGTGGGGTGTCTATATATCTAGGATGATGATGGTTCAAAGGGTTAGGGGTTATCGGTCGATGTTAGGTCGTATATGTAATATAGGGTGTGTTTAGGGGACCCAGCACACAAACGTGTGGGGTGTCTGTATATCTATCTAGGATGATGATGGTTCAAAGGGTTAGGGGTTATCGGTCGATGTTAGGTCGTGTATGTAATAAAGGGTGTGTTTAGGGGACCCAGCACACATACGTGTGGGGTGTCTATATATCTAGGATGATGATGGTTCAAAGGGGTAGGGGTTATCGGTCGATGTTAGGTCGTGTATGTAATATAGGGTGTGTTTTGGGGAACCCAGCACACAAACGTGTTGGGTGTATATCTATCTAGGTTCTAGGATGATGATGGTTCAAAAGGGTAGGGGTTATCGGTCGATGTTAGGTCGTGTATGTAATATAGGGTGTGTTTAGTGGACCCAGCACACAAACGTGTGGGGTGTATATCTATCTAGGTTCTAGGATGATGATGGTTCAAAGGGGTAGGGGTTATCGGTCGATGTTAGGTCGTGTATGTAATATAGGGTGTGTTTAAGGGACCCAGCACACAAACGCGTGGGGTGTCTATATATCTATCTAGGATGATGATGGTTCAAAGGGGTAGGGGTTATCGGTCGATGTTAGGTCGTGTATGTAATATAGGGTGTGTTTAGGGGACTCAGCACACAAACGTGTGGGGTGTCTGTATATCTATCTAGGATGATGATGGTTCAAAGGGGTAGGGGTTATCGGTCGATGTTATGTCGTGTATGTAATATAAAGTGTGTCTAGTAGACCTAGCACACAAACGTGTGGGGTGTCTATATATATAGGATGATGATGGTTCAAAGGGGTAGGGGTTATCGGTCGATGTTAGGTCGTGTATATAATATAGGGTGTGTTTAGTGGACCCAGCACACAAACGTGTGGGGTGTCTGTATATCTAGGATGATGACGGTTTAAAGGGGTAGGGGTTATCGATCGATTTTAGGTCGTGTATTTAATATAGGGTGTGTTTAGGGGACCCATCACACAAACGTGTGGGTTGTCTGTATATCTAGGATGATGACGGTTCAAAGGGGTAGGGGTTATCGATCGATGTTAGGTCGTGTATGTAATATAGGGTGTGTTTTGGGGAACCCAGCACACAAACGTGTGGGGTGTCTATATATCTAGGATGATGATGGTTCAAAGAGGTAGGGGTTATCGGTTGATGTTAGGTCGTGTATGTAATATAGGGTGTGTTTAGGGGACCCAGCACACACACGTGTAGGGTGTCTATATATCTAGGATGATGATGGTTCAAAGGGGTAGGGGTTATCGGTCGATGTAAGGTCGTGTATGTAATATAGGGTGTGTTTAGGGGACCCAGCACACACACGTGGGGGTAGTCTGTATATCTAGGATGATGACGGTTCAAAGGGGTAGGGGTTATCGGTTGATGTTAGGTCGTGTATGTAATATATGGTGTGCTTAGTGGACCCAGCACACAAACGTGTGTGGTGTCTATCAATCTATGATGATGATGGTTCAAAGGGGTAGGGGTTATCGGTCGATGTTAGGTCGTGTATGTAATATAGGTTGTGTTTAGGGGACACAGCACACACACGTGTGGGGTGTCTGTATATCTAGGAATATGATGGATCAAAGGGGTAGGGGTTATCGGTCGATGTTAGGTCGTGTATATAATATAGGTTGTGTTTAGGGGACCTAGCACACAAACGTGTGGGGTGTCTATATATCTAGGATGATGATGTTTCAAAGAGTTAGGGATTATCGGTCGATGTTAGGTCGTGTATGTAATATAGGGTGTGTTTAGTAGACCCAGCACACAAACGTGTGGGGTGTCTATATATCTAGGATGATGATGGTTCAAAGGGGTTGGGGATATTGGCCGATGTTAGGTCGTGTATGTAATATAGGGTGTGTTTAGGGGACCCAGCACACACACGTGTGGGGTGTCTATATATCTAGGATGATGATGGTTCAAAGGGGTAGGGGTTATCGGTCGATGTTAGGTCGTGTATATAATATAGGGTGTGTTTAGTGAACCCAGCACTCAAACGTGTGGGGTGTCTATCTATCTCGGATGATGATGGTTCAAAGGGGTAGGGATTATCGGTCGATGTTAGGTCGTGTATATAATATAGGGTGTGTTTAGTGAACCCAGCACTCAAACGTGTGGGGTGTCTATCTATCTCGGATGATGATGGTTCAAAGGGGTAGGGGTTATCGGTCGATGATAGGTCGTGTATATAATATAGGGTGTGTTTAGGGGACCCATCACACAAACGTGTGGGTTGTCTGTATATCTAGGATGATGACGGTTCAAAGGGGTAGGGGTTATCGATCGATGTTAGGTCGTGTATATGTAATATAGGGTGTGTTTTGGGGAACCCAGCACACAAACGTGTGGGGTGTCTATATATCTAGGATGATGATGGTTCAAAGAGGTAGGGGTTATCGGTTGATGTTAGGTCGTGTATGTAATATAGGGTGTGTTTAGGGGACCCAGCACACACACGTGTAGGGTGTCTATATATCTAGGATGATGATGGTTCAAAGGGGTAGGGGTTATCGGTCGATGTAAGGTCGTGTATGTAATATAGGGTGTGTTTAGGGGACCCAGAACACACACGTGGGGGTAGTCTGTATATCTAGGATGATGACGGTTCAAAGGGGTAGGGGTTATCGGTTGATGTTAGGTCGTGTATGTAATATATGGTGTGCTTAGTGGACCCAGCACACAAACGTGTGTGGTGTCTATCAATCTATGATGATGATGGTTCAAAGGGGTAGGGGTTATCGGTCGATGTTAGGTCGTGTATGTAATATAGGTTGTGTTTAGGGGACACAGCACACACACGTGTGGGGTGTCTGTATATCTAGGAATATGATGGATCAAAGGGGTAGGGGTTATCGGTCGATGTTAGGTCGTGTATATAATATAGGTTGTGTTTAGGGGACCTAGCACACAAACGTGTGGGGTGTCTATATATCTAGGATGATGATGTTTCAAAGAGTTAGGGATTATCGGTCGATGTTAGGTCGTGTATGTAATATAGGGTGTGTTTAGTAGACCCAGCACACAAACGTGTGGGGTGCCTATATATCTAGGATGATGATGGTTCAAAGGGGTTGGGGATATCGGCCGATGTTAGGTCGTGTATGTAATATAGGGTGTGTTTAGGGGACCCAGCACACACACGTGTGGGGTGTCTATATATCTAGGATGATGATGGTTCAAAGGGGTAGGGGTTATCGGTCGATGTTAGGTCGTGTATATAATATAGGGTGTGTTTAGTGAACCCAGCACTCAAACGTGTGGGGTGTCTATCTATCTCGGATGATGATGGTTCAAAGGGGTAGGGATTATCGGTCGATGTTAGGTCGTGTATATAATATAGGGTGTGTTTAGTGAACCCAGCACTCAAACGTGTGGGGTGTCTATATATCTAGGATGATGATGGTTCAAAGGGGTAGGGGTTATCGGTCGATGTTAGGTCGTGTATGTAATATAGGGTGTGTTTAGTAGACCCAGCACACAAACGTGTGGGGTGTCTATCTATCTAGGATTCAAAGGGTTAGGGGTTATCGGTCGATGTTAGGTCGTGTATATAATATGTAGGGTGTGTTTAGTAGACCCAGCACACAAACGTGTGGGGTGTCTGTATATCTATCTAGGATGATGATGGTTCAAAGGGTTAGGGGTTATCGGTCGATGTTAGGTCGTGTATGTAATATAGGGTGTGTTTAGTAGACCCAGCACACAAACGTGTGGGGTGTCTATCTATCTAGGATTCAAAGGGTTAGGGGTTATCGGTCGATGTTAGGTTGTGTATATAATATGTAGGGTGTGTTTAGTAGACCCAGCACACAAACGTGTGGGGTGTCTATATATCTAGGATGATGATGGTTCAAAGGGGTAGGGGTTATCGGTCGATGATAGGTCGTGTATGTAATATAAGGTGTGTTTAGTAGACCCAGCACACAAACGTGTGGGGTGTCTATCTATCTAGGATTCAAAGGGTTAGGGGTTATCGGTCGATGTTAGGTCGTGTATATAATATGTAGGGTGTGTTTAGTAGACCCAGCACACAAACGTGTGGGGTGTCTATATATCTAGGATGATGATGGTTCAAAGGGGTAGGGGTTATCGGTCGATGTTAGGTCGTGTATGTAATATAGGGTGTGTTTAGTAGACCCAGCACACAAACGTGTGGGGTGTCTATCTATCTAGGATTCAAAGGGTTAGGGGTTATCGGTCGATGTTAGGTCGTGTATATAATATGTAGGGTGTGTTTAGTAGACCCAGCACACAAACGTGTGGGGTGTCTGTATATCTATCTAGGATGATGATGGTTCAAAGGGTTAGGGGTTATCGGTCGATGTTAGGTCGTGTATGTAATATAGGGTGTGTTTAGCAGACCCAGCACACAAACGTGTGGGGTGTCTATCTATCTAGGATTCAAAGGGTTAGGGGTTATCGGTCGATGTTAGGTTGTGTATATAATATGTAGGGTGTGTTTAGTAGACCCAGCACACAAACGTGTGGGGTGTCTATATATCTAGGATGATGATGGTTCAAAGGGGTAGGGGTTATCGGTCGATGTTAGGTCGTGTATGTAATATAGGGTGTGTTTAGTAGACCCAGCACACAAACGTGTGGGGTGTCTATATATCTAGGATGATGATGGTTCAAAGGGTTAGGGGTTATCGGTCGATGTTAGGTCGTATATGTAATATAGGGTGTGTTTAGGGGACCCAGCACACAAACGTGTGGGGTGTCTGTATATCTATCTAGGATGATGATGGTTCAAAGGGTTAGGGGTTATCGGTCGATGTTAGGTCGTGTATGTAATAAAGGGTGTGTTTAGGGGACCCAGCACACATACGTGTGGGGTGTCTATATATCTAGGATGATGATGGTTCAAAGGGGTAGGGGTTATCGGTCGATGTTAGGTCGTGTATGTAATATAGGGTGTGTTTTGGGGAACCCAGCACACAAACGTGTTGGGTGTATATCTATCTAGGTTCTAGGATGATGATGGTTCAAAAGGGTAGGGGTTATCGGTCGATGTTAGGTCGTGTATGTAATATAGGGTGTGTTTAGTGGACCCAGCACACAAACGTGTGGGGTGTATATCTATCTAGGTTCTAGGATGATGATGGTTCAAAGGGGTAGGGGTTATCGGTCGATGTTAGGTCGTGTATGTAATATAGGGTGTGTTTAAGGGACCCAGCACACAAACGCGTGGGGTGTCTATATATCTATCTAGGATGATGATGGTTCAAAGGGGTAGGGGTTATCGGTCGATGTTAGGTCGTGTATGTAATATAGGGTGTGTTTAGGGGACTCAGCACACAAACGTGTGGGGTCTCTGTATATCTATCTAGGATGATGATGGTTCAAAGGGGTAGGGGTTATCGGTCGATGTTATGTCGTGTATGTAATATAAAGTGTGTCTAGTAGACCCAGCACACAAACGTGTGGGGTGTCTATATATCTAGGATGATGATGGTTCAAAGGGGTAGGGGTTATCGGTCGATGTTAGGTCGTGTATGTAATATAGGGTGTGTTTAGTGGAACCAGCACACAAACGTGTGGGGTGTCTGTATATCTAAGATGATGACGGTTCAAAGGGGTAGGGGTTATCGGTCGATGTTAGGTCGTGTATGTAATATAGGGTGTGTTTAGGGGACCCATCACACAAACGTGTGGGTTGTCTGTATATCTAGGATGATGACGGTTCAAAGGGGTAGGGGTTATCGATCGATGTTAGGTCGTGTATGTAATATAGGGTGTGTTTTGGGGAACCCAGCACACAAACGTGTGGGGTGTCTATATATCTAGGATGATGATGGTTCAAAGAGGTAGGGGTTATCGGTTGATGTTAGGTCGTGTATGTAATATAGGGTGTGTTTAGGGGACCCAGCACACACACGTGTAGGGTGTCTATATATCTAGGATGATGATGGTTCAAAGGGGTAGGGGTTATCGGTCGATGTAAGGTCGTGTATGTAATATAGGGTGTGTTTAGGGGACCCAGCACACACACGTGGGGGTAGTCTGTATATCTAGGATGATGACGGTTCAAAGGGGTAGGGGTTATCGGTTGATGTTAGGTCGTGTATGTAATATATGGTGTGCTTAGTGGACCCAGCACACAAACGTGTGTGGTGTCTATCAATCTATGATGATGATGGTTCAAAGGGGTAGGGGTTATCGGTCGATGTTAGGTCGTGTATGTAATATAGGTTGTGTTTAGGGGACACAGCACACACACGTGTGGGGTGTCTGTATATCTAGGAATATGATGGATCAAAGGGGTAGGGGTTATCGGTCGATGTTAGGTCGTGTATATAATATAGGTTGTGTTTAGGGGACCTAGCACACAAACGTGTGGGGTGTCTATATATCTAGGATGATGATGTTTCAAAGAGTTAGGGATTATCGGTCGATGTTAGGTCGTGTATGTAATATAGGGTGTGTTTAGTAGACCCAGCACACAAACGTGTGGGGTGTCTATATATCTAGGATGATGATGGTTCAAAGGGGTTGGGGATATTGGCCGATGTTAGGTCGTGTATGTAATATAGGGTGTGTTTAGGGGACCCAGCACACACACGTGTGGGGTGTCTATATATCTAGGATGATGATGGTTCAAAGGGGTAGGGGTTATCGGTCGATGTTAGGTCGTGTATATAATATAGGGTGTGTTTAGTGAACCCAGCACTCAAACGTGTGGGGTGTCTATCTATCTCGGATGATGATGGTTCAAAGGGGTAGGGATTATCGGTCGATGTTAGGTCGTGTATATAATATAGGGTGTGTTTAGTGAACCCAGCACTCAAACGTGTGGGGTGTCTATCTATCTCGGATGATGATGGTTCAAAGGGGTAGGGGTTATCGGTCGATGATAGGTCGTGTATATAATATAGGGTGTGTTTAGGGGACCCATCACACAAACGTGTGGGTTGTCTGTATATCTAGGATGATGACGGTTCAAAGGGGTAGGGGTTATCGATCGATGTTAGGTCGTGTATATGTAATATAGGGTGTGTTTTGGGGAACCCAGCACACAAACGTGTGGGGTGTCTATATATCTAGGATGATGATGGTTCAAAGAGGTAGGGGTTATCGGTTGATGTTAGGTCGTGTATGTAATATAGGGTGTGTTTAGGGGACCCAGCACACACACGTGTAGGGTGTCTATATATCTAGGATGATGATGGTTCAAAGGGGTAGGGGTTATCGGTCGATGTAAGGTCGTGTATGTAATATAGGGTGTGTTTAGGGGACCCAGAACACACACGTGGGGGTAGTCTGTATATCTAGGATGATGACGGTTCAAAGGGGTAGGGGTTATCGGTTGATGTTAGGTCGTGTATGTAATATATGGTGTGCTTAGTGGACCCAGCACACAAACGTGTGTGGTGTCTATCAATCTATGATGATGATGGTTCAAAGGGGTAGGGGTTATCGGTCGATGTTAGGTCGTGTATGTAATATAGGTTGTGTTTAGGGGACACAGCACACACACGTGTGGGGTGTCTGTATATCTAGGAATATGATGGATCAAAGGGGTAGGGGTTATCGGTCGATGTTAGGTCGTGTATATAATATAGGTTGTGTTTAGGGGACCTAGCACACAAACGTGTGGGGTGTCTATATATCTAGGATGATGATGTTTCAAAGAGTTAGGGATTATCGGTCGATGTTAGGTCGTGTATGTAATATAGGGTGTGTTTAGTAGACCCAGCACACAAACGTGTGGGGTGTCTATATATCTAGGATGATGATGGTTCAAAGGGGTTGGGGATATCGGCCGATGTTAGGTCGTGTATGTAATATAGGGTGTGTTTAGGGGACCCAGCACACACACGTGTGGGGTGTCTATATATCTAGGATGATGATGGTTCAAAGGGGTAGGGGTTATCGGTCGATGTTAGGTCGTGTATATAATATAGGGTGTGTTTAGTGAACCCAGCACTCAAACGTGTGGGGTGTCTATCTATCTCGGATGATGATGGTTCAAAGGGGTAGGGATTATCGGTCGATGTTAGGTCGTGTATATAATATAGGGTGTGTTTAGTGAACCCAGCACTCAAACGTGTGGGGTGTCTATCTATCTCGGATGATGATGGTTCAAAGGGGTAGGGGTTATCGGTCGATGATAGGTCGTGTATATAATATAGGGTGTGTTTAGTGAACCCAGCACTCAAACGTGTGGGGTGTCTATCTATCTCGGATGATGATGGTTCAAAGGGGTAGGGGTTATCGGTCGATGTTAGGTCGTGTATGTAATATAGGGTGTGTTTAGGGGACCCAGCACACACACGTGTGGGGTGTCTATATATCTATCTAGGATGATGACGGTTCAAAGGGGTAGGGGTTATCGGTCGATGTTAGGTCTTGTATGTAATATAGGGTGTGTTTAGTGGACCCAGCACACAAACAATACTGTTTTAAAGACAGTAACAGTCAAATAAGTTATTTGCTATAAAGCAATTTAACAGTATTTTTTTCTTTACTTATAAAAAGATAACACCTACCAGTGTTTTAAAATTTTACTTAAAACAATCAATGTCAATTTTGAAAGATCATCATCAGTTGTGTTGAGAGGTTTTCAAAATACTAAAATAAAATAAAACATTTGTGGGATTTTTATTTTAAAAGCTCTTAGTATAAAAATTTAAATCAGGAATATATATTGATAAGATAATTTTGAGATTTTGTTAAAATTTATTATTTAGAATTTTCATGATGGAGTCAAGTACAATATTTAAATTTAATATGATTCGGAGTACAGGTAGTAATGAAGGCATTTCTTTTGTATTTTTATACATGTAAAATATTTCAAATAGCTTCTAAACTTTTTACTTTTAGGGCCAACATTATTAGTTTCTAAATTTTGTCTATTAATGAAATACTGTGGTTTTCTTGAATATTTGTGCATCAAACTTTGATGAATTGTAACGTTTGGTTTTTGGTATACGTTCTTTAAATATTTTACTAATACCTTTTCATATTTGGCCAACGTAATATTTATAACAAGTTGAAAATTTTATTTAATTTTTTCCAGAAATTTTGTATTTGTTTTCACTATCGGTAGAATATTTTTTTGTAATTAGTTTAACTAATCAATCGTTATTTAACTTCGTACTTAAACGAAATGAATACTGTAGTAACATTTTTTTGTCATTGTCATTTTATCTTCTACTATCTGTCCGTAGACAATAAATTTTTCTATTATAAATAAATCTCCCATATACTTTTTTTGTTTGTTTTTTTAAATTACTCAAAAAAAGTCTTATCAGATACATTTTTGCACGAAAATATTTATTTGTAAATAACAGTCTTTTTTTTGATCAAGTACTAAACGTAAAGGAATGAATACATATAGGTCAGATAAAAGGTGGGAATACAAAATGTAATCTGAGAAAAGAGAACAAGATGAGGAACAGCATCGTGGAACATTAGACACAAAGCTGTATTGTTCCTGTAATGAAGCGCTATACTGCAGTAACTGGGTCAACTATCCACTGTATCCGGGTTTGAAGCACGAACATGCGTTGATTTAAATTGAAATCATGCTCTTTTTTTCTTATAATGTGTTATCGGTTAATATGGAATATAGGGGTCCCATCTGATTTTCATGATTTTTTTTAACAAGTCAAAATGAACCCACGGATCACAAATCCACATGAATTCCCCCTGGAAATACCGGTTGTTGACAAAAAATAAAACAAATAGTTTCGAAGAATTTGCACAAACTTTCCCTTATATTAAGCGCGTAAAAAAATCAAAACTTTGAAAGTTACCAGGTTGAGTCCCAAATATGTTTTTTGACCATAACTCAAAAACTAGTCATGTTAGGGATATGCGGTTGTTACTAAAATATTTTAAATGTTTATTAACATCTTTTCTAAAAATTTAATCAAAATCGTTAAAGCCGTTTTTCTGAAAATTCTTTTTTTGTATGTTTTTTGTCTATATGAAAAAATTAAGATTTCAAAAAAGTGAAAAATGGTCTAGAGATATTGGCTAAATAAACCTAGATAACGAATTTCGTTAAAATCGATCCATCTGTTTGGTCTCCAGCGAAGTGCAAATACACAAAGGTACACATACGGACACAAAAAATTAAAAAAAAAAAACTTTATGGGTTCAGGGGATAGGATCTTTTACACCAACTTGTAAAAACATTTTTTTGACGATCACAATACTTTCTCTATGCTAAGCATATGGTAGAAAGTAAAAAGAAAGATTTTTGAAGAAAGTAAAAAGAAAAAGACTGTATATACATAGTATATTATGTTAGTTTTTTCTGTGAAAAACGAGTATGACATCTAATTCTTTGCACAAGAATAACAAAGATATTCAGCAAAAATGTTAGGTTCTTCATAAGTTACCAAGTATTAGCAAAAAATTTACCTACAACAATATTGGTAACTAATAGATAAATAGATGAACACCTTACTTAGTCTACCTAAACTAACCCAACATAACCTAAACAACCTAACCTATCTTTCCTAACCTAACGTTTTTACTGAAAATCTCAGTTATTATTTGTCCTATAAATTAATGGTCGTCACATTTGTGTTTTGTACGAAAAACTTCATAATATAAGTACAATGTTTTGTCAAAATTGGTTATTTCTGGGGGAACATCCTTTTGTGTTCGTGGGGTCAATATTGACTCGGAGAAAGGGAGAAAATTGGGTGGGACCGCTATATTTCATTTTTACCGTGATTTAAATTTTAATTGTACGATCGTAAAATAAGTAATTCTTTATTTTCGTCCGTTCATTTTGTGTGTGTATTAGTGCAATTCTATGTTAATTAGGTGAAACCTGACAATTAGTCATTTTTAGAAGAAGATGACACCTTCATGTGGTCGACCATAGTCAATATTTAGTAGTTTTCTTTAGTTAAAAGAGTAAATAATCTCCCGGACTCCCTCTATTACGATAGTTGGAGGAGACGTGCTGTTCCACGATTAGTTTGGTTGTGTTGCTTAGTAAATAACCTCCCGGACTCTCTCTATTACGATAGTTGGAGGAGACGTGCCGTTCCACGAGTAGTTTGGTTGTGTTGCTTAGTAAATAACCTCCCGGACTCTCTATTACGATAGTTGGAGGAGACGTGCCGTTCCACGAATAGTTTGGTTGTGTTGCTTAGTAAATAACCTCCCGGACTCTATTACGATAGTTGGAGGAGACGTGCCGTTCCACGAGTAATTTGGTTGTGTTGCTTAGTAAATAACCTCCCGGACTCTCTCTATTACGATAGTTGGAGGAGACGTGCCGTTCCACGAGTAGTTTGGTTGTGTTGCTTAGTAAATAACCTCCCGGACTCTCTCTATTACGATAGTTGGAGGAGACGTGCCGTTCCACGAGTAGTTTGGTTGTGTTGCTTAGTAAATAACCTCCCGGACTCTCTTTATTACGATAGTTGGAGGAGACGTGCCATTCCACGAGTAGTTTGGTTGTGTTGCTTAGTAAATAACCTCCCGGACTCTCTATTACGATAGTTGGAGGAGACGTGCCGTTCCACGAATAGTTTGGTTGTGTTGCTTAGTAAATAACCTCCCGGACTCTCTCTATTACGATAGTTGGAGGAGACGTGCCGTTCCACGAGTAGTTTGGTTGTGTTGCTTAGTAAATAACCTCCCGGACTCTCTATTACGATAGTTGGAGGAGACGTGCCGTTCCACGAATAGTTTGGTTGTGTTGCTTAGTAAATAACCTCCCGGACTCTATTACGATAGTTGGAGGAGATGTGCCGTTCCACGAGTAGTTTGGTTGTGTTGCTTAGTAAATAACCTCCCGGACTCTATTACGATAGTTGGAGGAGACGTGCCGTTCCACGAGTAGTTTGGTTGTGTTGCTTAGTAAATAATCTCCCGGACTCCCTCTATTACGATAGTTGGAGGAGACGTGCTGTTCCACGATTAGTTTGGTTGTGTTGCTTAGTAAATAACCTCCCGGACTCTATTACGATAGTTGGAGGAGACGTGCCGTTCCACGAGTAATTTGGTTGTGTTGCTTAGTAAATAACCTCCCGGACTCTCTATTACGATAGTTGGAGGAGACGTGCCGTTCCACGAGTAGGTTGGTTGTGTTGCTTAGTAAATAACCTCCCGGACTCTATTACGATAGTTGGAGGAGACGTGCCGTTCCACGAGTAGTTTGGTTGTGTTGCTTAGTAAATAACCTCCCGGACTCTCTCTATTACGATAGTTGGAGGAGACGTGCCGTTCCACGAGTAGTTTGGTTGTGTTGCTTAGTAAATAACCTCCCGGACTCTGTTACGATAGTTGGAGGAGACGTGTCGTTCCACGAGTAGTTTGGTTGTGTTGCTTAGTAAATAACCTCCCGGACTCTCTCTATTACGATAGTTGGAGGAGACGTGCCGTTCAACGTGTAGTTTGGTTGTGTTGCTTAACCATCATACTAAGTCCAAAAAATAGTCGCAAAGTTCTATTATCTTACAATTCCCTTTATCCGAATACATATCTTTATTTTTAAAATTTGATAATTACGGAGTATTTGATGGGGTAGACAAGGATGGTTGAACATTTCCCATAATTTCTTGGAAATTCCCTTTACCCTTTTTGATTTGGTACAAACCATGTCTTTTTCAATTTTAAGTACATATAATATTTGTAGTGGGACTTATTCTTTAAAACATTATAAACTATAGCGTACCTGCTAACCTTAAAACTCAACAAAATAATAGCCCCTTCTTTATTTATACATTTCATAAGTCTTTAGTTTATTGGATGGTAAAATAAAGACTAAAGAAAAAGGAAGAAAGGTGTTATTGTTTTCAGGTTAGCATATAGGCTAAAACTTATAAGTGTTTTTCTAGTATAAGTTAAACTACTAATACCATAGAATAATTACATATAATTTACATGTAATACTTGAAATAGACTTGGGTTGTACTGACTAAAAACGTTTTGTAGGGTTTCTTCACGAAATGACAGAAAATGTCCAACAGTCCTTGCCCAGCCTGTCATAATTGTTTGCACATTTTTAGTGGGTATTCCCTTAATTGAATATTCCCTTAAGGAAGAGTCCCACACTCATTGCGTAACGATATTTCCCCAACGTAAAAAAAGTAATACAAAAAAAGAGAGTGGGGGAGGGGGTTAGTGTGAGGTGCTTTTCAAACTGCTGCAACTTTCTTTCAATTATTTGTTTGAATCTTAGAATAATTAGAACCTCATTGTTATTTCGCTAATAACTACAAAATGATTCCCTTTTTGGTATTTTACAAAATGATTCCCACTGAAAGTTGTCTTTACAATTTGAATAATTTCGAAATTGAATAGCCCAAGAAGTTGAATAACCACAGTGTCGAGTTAACTTAAATGAGATTTGATGGTGTTTGTGCGTGCGCACGACCGTGATGGCGGCTCATTATTCAAAGACCACTCTTGGCCTTACACAACAAAGCCCATTGTTTCTCATCGCTCTTGTCGGGATCCTTGAGAAGAAATGGTAACTTATTCCTCGGCGGTAATTACTGTTAAAATGTTGCCATGTTTTAGCCCAATTAATGTTTTGTATTCGACCAACTTGTGTAATTAGTCTTAGCATTATGTTTTGCACACAACTACAAACTACTATAGAATTTGTCTTGCTATAATATAGAATTCCTAACCCAAGCTTCATTAAGTTCGATAGTAATTGAAGTTTTCGTTTTTTTATATTTTTGATTCGATTTAAAACGAATTTCAATTATAATAATCATTTTTTGCTTTTAAAAAATGTACAATTGCATAAGTTAAAAAAATTAATTACAAAAACATATAAATTATATTTAAAAAATAATATTATATAATAATAGTTACATAAAATGTGTGAATAAATATCAATATCTTGACGATAGTTTAAGATCGAATGTTTAAGTATCAAATTTGGTAAATTTATCGTCTAATTGTGTTCTAACAAATATTGTAGTATTTTCTATTTTCTAAATAATTTAGTAACGTTTTTCTTTTTTTTATAAATGGTTCTTTTTTGAGATCTTCAGGGAATTTATTGAAAAATTTAACTCCATTATAAAAGAGATTTTTAAATAAAATATAATGTTGTGATAAGTTATTTTTATATAGGTTTTGTTTCTTATTTTAGTTGGTGTAAAATACTCAGGACGATTTTTAACAAAAATTAGGGCCTGATAATGATATATGGATGGAAAAATTAAAATGCTTCTTGTTAGAATGTTTCTTGAAAATTTCTCTACATGAAGATTTTCCAGGCATTCGAAATATTATCCAAATTCTTGTTTTTTTTTTTTTTTTGTTTTGTTTTTTTTTGTAATTTGAATATTCTTTTTTAATGCTTGGAGTTTTCCCAAATCTCGACATCGTATTTCAAATTAGGATAAATTATTCCATAATGTGTAAGCAAAAGAGTTTCATATTTCTATAAGTAGATAGCCTCCTTAATATAAAAACATTTTGCTATTTTTTTCACGTAATCTATATGCGAGCTCCAAAATTTAGGTGTTTAACCAGAGTAATTCCCAAAAAATTGTTTGTATTATTAGATTCAGTTTTGCTTTTATTTATAAATAGTTATAGATTTATAGGGTTTTTTTCTTTTTGGATATAAGTTTTGCCATCTGTAGAGTGTAGGTACACTTTAGAATATAATATTGCCAATCTAAAGCGTTTCGAGAAAACTGCTGAATTAAGGGGAGTGAAATGTTACATGTTAAAATATTCAAGTTTGCTATCAATCATTTAAAACCCTATTAGAGGTAACACTTTGGCACTGTTATATATATACCTCTTTATGAGTTAAAAATAAACTAGGATTATACTTCTATCTGCATAAGAAGATTTATGTTTCAACTAAATTTGCTAAAGCACAGCGGTTAAATGATTATTTCATTTGATTACAGACATACAAAATGTGATAGTACTGTTATTATTCTAGTTCCATGTCTTTACATAATTATGTTTTCCTTTTAAAATTGTCATTCCAACAGCTACGATCATTTTGGGGGATATATTCGTTTATGTTTAAATTATCAAACTTTTGGAAATCCCTAAAAAACTTAATTTTAAAAATGCATCAATTGAGAAACATATAAGGTTCATAGATGACAATGAATCCTTCTGAGTACTTGTCAGTATCAATTAGTTCTTCATGTTCAATGGCTGCCTTAGTCATCTCTTCTGCAGCTCTATCTACTTTTTTGAGTCGAATCCCGTCATACTTTTGAAGAGCTAACTTTGCACTTTTACCCAACATATTTTGTTCAACAACTCGTTTTCTCAATAGTCCTTATGCTTACACAATTTTCTGTTGGGACTCCATCATAATAATATTATTA
The DNA here is from genome assembly GCA_035578905.1 of Stictocephala bisonia. Taxonomy (NCBI): domain Eukaryota; kingdom Metazoa; phylum Arthropoda; class Insecta; order Hemiptera; family Membracidae; genus Stictocephala; species Stictocephala bisonia. The sequence goes on along the minus strand of JAQJVL010000002.1, from coordinate 7,733,988 downwards.
AGTCATTGTATACAATTATAAACATTGCATTACAACAGTTAGCTGTAGTAGTTTGATACACAGAAAAACATAACTCACATAGTTAGCTGTTGCTTACTATATGGTGTTGATAATAATAAGAAAAGCAAGAACAACGAGAAAAAACTGTTTTAATAGCTTTCTGTAGCTTTTAAATGTATAAAAATCTTGTGTAAGCATCACCACGGTTCAGAAAAGGAGCTGCACGAAAATGTTCATAAATTATTTTTAATCGTTGTAGTATATAATACATATTAATTTAACGGGAGCCTCATAAATTATTTTTTTAAATTATTAATATTTTACTTTATTATTATTATTTTCCATCAGAAAATAATTGTTCAACTTCTCTTAAATAGACATCGAATTTTACATTAAGCTACGCTCGAAGAAATTGAGTTGCAAGAAAAGTGGATTTCGGTGTAGGGTTATCGAGTGTTGTACAAGCTGTTGTTGTTTTGGGAAGGAAGGGTCGAGTTGGTGGGCGGACGAGGGGGGGGGTCGTTTGCCGTGTACACGGAGCCCGTGTACAGAGTACGAGATTGGCTGGATACCGTGTCCTCCGATCTGACGTCTTCGATCGTACAGCTTGATAGCGGAGCGTACAAAGTTGTACGAACTGAAGGATGTTGATAACAGTTTATGTTGAATGTTTCATACCAGTGTAATAGTGTAACATTGTAATCGTTGACAAAAATTATTCATTTAAAGATGTTGTGTAAATAAGTGTACGTTCATTTTTCTAAATTTCGATGAAAAAAAATTGATGACAGAAATTATGAAAATTAAATAATAAAATAGAAAAATATGATTAGAAATGAAATAAAATAGAAATTAAAAAAATCAAATTATTTGTAATTATCTTGAAAACCAAGTGAAAACATCGAATACAAGTTTATTACATACGGGGAGTAAAAATATTAAGATGTCGATTTAGGTAGATCTTGTTTGCTACCATAAAACAGGGGGATTCACAAAGATTTCCTTCCTGTATCCCTCTGGTCTGAGGATTGTAAACGTGGTTTACCGAAATCGATTATAGTAGTAAATCAAACCCATTCACTCCATAAATAAATAAAATAAAGTATTGGTATTACGTTATTAGAAAGTCAGACATGTGCTTTGTACCTGTGACGAATATTTTTATAAAATAAGTATAAAAATACTATATATGATTGAATACACATTACACATAGACTAGGCTAACATTTTAAAATAAATTAATGATTTTGAACATAATTGAAAATATATATAAAACTGAATAAGAGATTGAGTACATTTACAGGACGTGTTTGAAATGTACTCACAGAAACAGGTTTTGCAGAAAAATGTAATAAAGAAACATATAAAGAAATAGGATAGTTATTTCAAACCGGAACGGTAGTACTTAAACAACATGTTACAATTAATTTTATACTTATATTTTGATAAATTCGTGTTGTGTGACGTTCACTTGTTTCATATTCATACCAACACGTAATATCCAAATTAAGACACTAAATATCGTAACAAAGCTATACAAAATTGTTTCAACTTTTGTATGTTGCTTTATAAGTTTGTATGTTGTCTTTAAACAATTATGCTCAATTAATAAAGAACTTGTATTCTATTATTGCCTACATCACATTAATATAACATTAATCTGAACTGTGCCACAGAGAAGAAAGAAATAGAGGTCACACCCGATAGTGTGGTGAGTGGGTGCCGAGTACTTAGATCTCTAGTTTGTCCTGCAGATGGCATGGCCAGCACCTTGTCAGTTCTTCCCCTATTCTCCTTTAAGTCCTTAAGGATAAAAGTAGTAATAATTACTACAGATTTACATAGACCTCACTGAGGTGTTGGTCGTGGTCTTACAGAGCTACCTCTGTTTCTTTTTTCTCTGTGGTTATACAACATCAAAAGTGACTGTCATGAAACAGTTCCAATTATACGCAATTTCGAAGATGGTGTTCTTCCTTTAGCTCCTCATTGCAATAATAGAAAGTGTAATTGAATAACATTTTGATTTTGGTCCTCATAGTTGTTTATATTTGTGGAATAACATTGTAGAGACATTGATTTGATTTATTATGTGATACTAACAGTGTGTATAGATAGTTTCACAGGTAGCAGTTTACACGTGAGTGGCATTGTGTATATATATGTATATGTGTCTGTGTGTGGTGACAGACGGACTCCAAGCACAAGTGGGAGGTCCATACCTACGTCACTCCGACGTTCTGCGACCACTGTGGTTCCATGCTGCACGGCATCACCCAGCAGGGCCTCAAGTGTTCTGGTCAGTCACACCCCCCAGTATCCACCCTCCAAGGTGTTCCTTGAGTACTTTATACCCCACCCATGACATCTTCCTGTAGTAAGTTTGTGTACCATAAAATCCTTCAGTAACGTTTCGTAATTCAAACATATTGAAGAAGGTTGTCGTTGCGCGTACAGTGAATGCGCCATCCATAGGGTAAGCTGTAAATATTCGTCATTCCTTGATTACAATTGTTGTACACTATCTTAAGGGGGCCGTTCGCTCCACAAGAAACGCAAAAGAAAAAAAAATATCAATGATTTGTTCCATAATAATGTTTGTATCGTAAAAATTAAAGTGTCTTTTGATTTATGAATAGTTGTTCTAGAAGACCATAAGTTGGTTGTTAGAAAATATTGGATCTTTTCTTTGATTCACTACCACTACTTATTTTTATTTCCGTTAATTCATTACCACCTGATAAATATTCTATTGCTCTAAAAACTTTTACCCACTCATTTTTACGTCCACTGTGGCATTCCTTATCCACTATGAATCCGATATCGCTGGCCTTATATTATCGCTTTCCAAGAACTTAGGCCTACACACAGAGAGTGCATTCGGTGGTAAGTCAATCATTGGATTTACTAGTTTGTGATTAACTTTAGTAGCCACCTGACCTAACCTAACCGTAATTGTGCTAAAAAAAGTAGTGGTAGTGAAGTAACAGAAAAAGTAGTGGTAGTGAATTAACCGAAAAAAGTTCAAAAGGTTTAGTATTTGTGTTATTTTCTTACATTTAAATGTGTGACAGTTTACACGTCAATCATGAAAATTTTAAATTAAAAATCAAATAATATTGAATACTATTGTACGTGTATGGCTGGGTGGGTGGGTCAATACCAATGTACTTTTATGGGGGGGGGGGGCGGGTAGGTTAATACCATTGTACGGGTATGGGTGAGTGGGTAGGTCAATACCACTGTACTTGTATAGGGCGAGCGGGTGGGTTAGTAAATCATCTTACTGTTTCTAAGGAGATAATTTTAAATCCTGTTAGCACTCTAAAACTAATTAATGTAGGGAATTTTAAATTGAATAATATTACAGTCCACTAGTTTGGGTCTTAAATAATCATACCTTGTTCACTATAACTTACAATAATAATAAATACGTACTTTATAGTTGAAATAGAATAACATGTTTTGGTCCGCTGGTGGTAAAATTGTATGTCTGATAAAGGGCTGTCGACTTTCCAGCGGTGACTTGGCGGTTTTACAAACCGCCACCTTAATCCAGTTCAGTAAAATTGTTGTTTCCAATACATTTCAGTTAGGTTAGTTCCCCAAAAGTCCGTCTTTGACATAATTCCAGGACCCCCAAGTCCTGTGGTTTATTCTTTTACCTTAACAGTGTTTATCGTTTTTCTTCAGTGATTTTGTCGTTTAGATATCACTTCTCGTTCAGTTAGATTTTTTAATTCCACTCATCTTAGACAATTATTGTTAACTCTCCTATCGTAACCCTTTCGTATCTCAAATCACTTGAATTATATTTAATGAAAAAGTAACATCAGTGAAACATTTTATGAATATTGGAATTTTCATTTCAATCAAGTAAGCATTCAAAGGTTATGTAATCGCTCTTCTAAATTCCAGTAATTTAATTTTTCATTTGATGAGGCCAAGAAGTGTTTTGGTCAGATGATGTTATCTTTAACAACGAAACGCCTCGTGAAATAAAAAAATTAAATCATTGGAATTTTTAGTAGCAATTATTTTCAAACTATAAATATTTCCAGTAAGAAGAGCTTTCGAAAATTACCCAAAGGTTAGTTTACTTCCGTGAGGAATTCACTAATTTTCTTTACAATTGGAGCTATATTAAGGAATTTCTCTTTCAAAATAAAGAATTTTTTAATTTTTGTCTTCGGCCTTTTGTTATTTTAGGTTTTAATTTTAATAATTTGAATTGATTGGTAAAATTGTTGAAGATTTTCATCAATTAAGTGTATTAACAAACAAACACAACATTGCTATAGGTATAAAACTCTTGTCGTCTTCAGCTGTTACTTTCTAACATAACATGTTAAAAACTAGATTTTATCATAATTTAACTATAGTAATTTTATTAATTGAATACAAAAAGATAGTTTTAAATGTTGGTTAAGGTAGTGACACCTGAAGACGACTGGAGTTTATACCTGTCAAAACGTTGTGTTTGTTTCTTAATTCACTTGAAGTGTCGGATATCTGCAAACATTTTACTGTTTTGATTTGGCTGGCTAAATATTACTTATTGTTGTGGGGAGGAATATTCTTAACATAATTTGCACGTTTTACACTTGTTATGTTCAACAACTTATTTTTTTTTGTTACTCATACAAGTAAAGTTCATGCATCCCACATCCTTCTGTAACTTGTAACCCTAATGCGTTAAGCAAGTTGTATAGGGTGTGCGTATCTTCTCTGAAGCAAGTTTCAAGTGTCCACCTTTCCTTGAGGAGAGATAATTGTACCCTTCGCCTCCCCCCCCTAGTATAGTTGTCCTAACCATAGAGACATGCGCATACCTAGAATAATGACTTTTTACTTTCGTATTTTAAGGTCCTTTACTTGTATTCCATAATATTTTAACCTTGACGAATTTCAACTTGTTGGTGTACAGTTTGTCATGTACGTCTAATGAACCTACTTAGAGACTACTGATCATCGACGTGGACACCACTACTGTCTACTCGGCGAGTTTCTGGAGTGAGGCGCCGCCTATTGAGGCAGTGACGTCAGGGTCTGAACGATTCACAAGAGGTCCCTTGCAATGCTAGTGCCTCGATACGGCCCGGGCCCGGACCCCAGTCCACGGACCCTGCAAACTCCTCCTGTTATAATAATTCTTAAATGAAAATTGTTGTTTTAAATACAATAACCGGTGGAATGTTGGTAAATAGTCCCCGAAGAAACATCAACCTCTTCCACCTTATCGGAGGTCACTATTTTAAGGGAAAGAGGCTCCCACAGGGCTAGGTCACATAAACCTGTGGTACGGAGAAACACATTGTCATTTATTTTTAATCGCTCAGAGGTAATTCCTCAGCCATTACTGAGTCGTTTGTGTCACTGTCATTTCCTACGTGTATAACAAATTGAGCATTTTCTTCTTCCATACTTTCTATTAGGTCATCCAGCTCCCACAGTTTTCTTTCTTCTTTTCGAACATGTTCTACACACTTTGACCAATCCTCTTGTGTAACTTTTTGCAGGCCTTCGTTCAAGAGGCGCTCAACTTCGTTCAAGGTAAACGTTGTTTTATTTTGAGATATATAAAACCCTTAACTTGCGTCCAGAATAATGCGATGGGATTAACAGCTCACAGTGATATGGAGGCAATCTCAACAATGTTTTATTTTGAAGTTTGGCTTCTTCGTCAATAACAAACTTGTCATATTTCGGTTTTTCTATATATACTAGTTGCAGAAGTTCCTTTTTAGTAAGGATTTATCAGCTAGAATTTGCTTTAATGTTAACCATTGAACTAATTTATCTTTATTCCAAGATGTGCTTGGAAGTTCTTCTACCTTACAGGAGTGATATGGTGCATTATCAAGTACAATTACACAATTGTCCTCAAGTTTTGGCAGAATATTTGGCAGAAGTTATTTAAAAATACTCCACTATTCATTTCCTAGTGATAATCACCTGACGACGTCGACTGGAAAATCAATGATGCACAAACCCATCTTCGTTTCCAAAATGTGACACAATTGAACGCTTTCCTTTTCCCAAAGGATTTTTGAGCCCAGTTGTGAGGCCATTTAGAAAAACGTCTAATCTACTTTTATTTGGCTATCGACCAAAATATATTTTTATGTGTGCCCTTCGTTTACTCAGGTTTCATCTTGGTAGTGCATTGCTGGACCTACTTCTCTAAATGTTTGTATCTTCCTTAAATAACTTCTCCTCCATAGAATAGTATCATCCCGATCAGCAAGGCAATATATTTCTTCCTCTTGAACTAAAATTAAAGCCCAACTTCTTCAATACGCTGAAAATTGTTGTTCGTTTAACATTTCGTAGATCACTGTCCTCATTTATTTCGCGCAAAACTTTATCTACTGTAGGCTGTCCATTCTTGAAGAAAAAGGGGTGAACTTTTCGTATAATGGCACATTTTGAGAATTCTTTTAGTTTCTCAAAGATACACGCTCTTTTCTTTTTGTTTTTAGGTCATTTTATTGCCATTTCACGGTTGGTCTTATAGGCTGCAAGTATTTTGTAGACACTACTTTTTCCCACTCTTGCCGTGTCGACAACATTTTGAAAAGAACTGTTTTTATTTAATTTTTTTTTTATTGTCTGTCTTTTACCACTTTTTATGACCTGACCTGATTTGTTTTTAGTCAATGGTGAAATATTCTCCATGTTTACAAAATTAAGCGTGTCCACAGAAGTAAATTAAGCTACAAACTAATAGGAAACGACTAAATGAAATATTTACACTTAAATACTTCGTCCAGTAAAACGTTAAAAAACAACTAAACGTTATAACAACAACAGTTAAACTAATAACAATTAACTACTGTAAACTATTCACTGTAATGTAACTATGTAGACAACACTGAACTGTCAACAAAATTGAAAGAAACTGAAATCACGCGAAAGCAAAGGTAGCACAGCTGGCAGGTGACTTAGTGCTGTGAGGGATGAGGTGATGGAACGAAAAAAGAAAGTGACACATTTCGCACGATGGCCTTTCTCCCTATTGGCTACATCCCTCTTCCCGTTAGGGGCTGTGAGGTGCATCACTCCAGACACTCGCCGAATGGAATTTAGAGAAGTCTGAGGTGTCCGTGTTGGGTGGTAGTCAGTTTCCGAATGTTGTGTACGGAAGGGAACTGAGTATCTGGCTTATCAGTTAGCTGAAAATCAGACCAATACTGCATTTCGGAATTCACGCAAAGCTATAGGTCCCTTAGTTGCCCTGGCATTTGGTCTATTAATAATAAATGGTCTTTCCTTAGCTAAGTTGAACTCAGTGTAAAACGAATACACAGGTCATCCACACTCATTGGAAAAATGAAATTTATAAAAACAAGTTTCCTTCTTCTCATAAGAGTAACTTTGGTGTTAATTTAATACAATAATTTACTTCAATCACCTGGTAGGAAACACATAAATATGACAAATTAGCATGGCTTGTTTGGTTTTCATTATGAAATGTTTAAGGTAAACTCTACTAACTCTGACGTGATTACACTACTTTGCATCCCCCTAAAGTAGATTTATAGGTTTTCTAGACTAAAAACGTTGTTATTGAGGCTGAGCTGTTTTATTGATGTGATGGTTTAGAGAGAACCATGGAGGGAAGTATTAGTAAGTGTCGAGAAGCAAGGGCTGTCGGCTAGTATTTTATATCCTCGAGTTTACAGACATACAGTTAGTGGCGGAATAAGATTTCAGTTATTTTTTTAAAGTTGGAACCTGACGTTTTAACGTTTATCAACGTTGACAGGTGAAGTCTCAGTAAAGGCCCTTTATAGCTGTCTAGAACCACAACCAATTTAACCTTACCTAAATGGCTGGTTGTCAACAAAATGTAATTTCAGTTTTCCTGAGGCAGAAGTCAGGAAGGTAATTAAGTTTTATTTCCCAGCCTTGTTTATTTTTGGTCCGAAATAAGCCTTAGATTCTTGTGTTATCAAGTATTGGATAAAACGAACCACCTTTATTTTTTATTTCTTTTGAGGATTTAGGACTCCAACCATTTTGGACTATTCTATTTGGGGGGGGGGGAGTGAATTGTGTTGACTCACATTCGCTCACGTCACCACTATCTATTGTCTGCAATAACATATACTCTTAAACTGGAGACCAATGTTTATAGTTATTTGCTTCTTCTACGCATGATGCACTATTTGTCTGTATGATGTGGCTTTTGTTCTATTAATTGTATTGCACTATTGATTCAAGTGTTTATTTTATTGCAGATTGTAGTGAGACATTAGCACCATTATTACACTGGTTAACAACCTTGGTATAGCAAATATCGATATTCGCGTGCTGTATCCATTCGTCTCCAAGTTCCAAAAAAATATTTTTTTATTTTTGTAAACCAGCTACATTGAATATTTAATTTCTTGCTTTTTTTAAAAAAAATGAAGAATATGTACACGTTTAATGTCAAATTAATTTTTTAATTTTTATTTATAAAATCATACATTGGTAACGAAATGGTAACATATGTTTGTAGGATAGTTGATAGCGATATTGTGTATGGCATTTGTTTATATAGATGGTCCTGGAGTTACAAAAGAGTGTTGGTTATCCCGCCAGAAATAGACCACATACAGGTTATATGAGACGGTAACTTTTGATAGTTATGTTTTATTTTGAAGCATATATATAATTCTTAATAAATGTTTATTATTTCTTATTATAATAAAATAATAATCTTAATACGTGTTGTTAAGATTTATGTAAATGACTAAATTAATATTCATGTCCTCTCAATGGTTACCATCGACGTAGGTACTACTAGAGAAGTCTGAGGTGTCCATGTTGGATGATAGTCAGTGTCCGGATGTTTTATAGGGAAGATAACCGAGTACCAAGCTCGTCAAGGAGATGAAAATCAGACCAATACTACATGGTTCGGATTCCACATAAATATGTGGGTCCCTTAGTTGCCCTAGAAATTAGGCCATTAATAAAAGGTCAATTTTTACTCATTAAAACCCAGTTAGTAATAAGAATGCACAGGTCATCCACACTCATTGGGAAAACTGCAGTTTATAGTGAAAATAAAATTTACAAAAACACTATTAGTTAGACACGTTTTGATTTCGCACAGTAGAACTAGTAGAATCTACTTTCTTTTGTACATTTAGTCATAGAGTAAGTATTTTTTTATTTATATATGTGGTGTGTTCATTAGTCAAAACACAGTTTACTTGCACCTCTACACTAAAATTTAGCATGTACTAAAATTAATGCACGTTTAATATATTCTACCAATAAACAAAATAATCAAGGGGTTAGTCTGCTGCTGGAGAGTAGCCTTCATCACGGCGCAACAGGTGGTCAATATGCCTACACGCCTGTCGTGCGGGTTGCATCCATGTACAGTAATCACAGTTGTTTTTGCCAACAATCTACTGTCGGCGCAGAAATTATGTGCACCCGAGTTTGAAGGTTGTTTTCTAAGGAACTAAGTGGCCTCCGAAAAGTCTAATCACATCTTTGTTTTACTCGTTTGATTGTACATTATTACAATTGCATTTTTTAATGTTATTACAAGTTTTAATAATTTTATTCTAGTTGGGAAAAGTACCGAAATTTTAACTAGTTTTTACTGTGCGTCTGTAAGTTTTATACATTTTAGAATTTTAACTTGTTGAGAAAATAAGTTATTTTCAATCCCAAACAACAAACAAGTTTAACAAACAACAACAAAAAAGTCCAAACAAGTTAATTCAATCAATGTTTACTTGGTTTCTGGAGGTCGTAAAATTAATTACTCGGTCTTGTTGTAATCACTATGGCATTCATAGCTACGATACATTACTTTCATATGTGTAAGTAAAGGAAGTGATTTTAAATCAATTTAAAATAACTTTGATAAATTTAAAGTTATTTAAATCAATGTAAAATCAATGAATTTACTTACACAGGTGAAAGTAATGTATCGTAACCATACATGTTATAAGGATTACAACAAGACCAAGCAATTAATTTAATAATTACTAGAAGCCAAGAAAATAATATTTCAAGGAATTTACAGTAACTTTTTTTCTCGAAAAGTTAAAATTCTAAAATGTATAAAACTTATAGAAAAAATTTTTGTCAACCAGTCATGAAAATATAAATGCGATACATCCACGAAGTTTTTTCAGTAATGACGGTGTAAAGTTGACGCACAGTGAAAACTAGTTAAAATGTCTCGGCACTTTTTTTGTTCCAACTAGGATAAAAATTAATTAAACTTGTAATACAATTTTAAAATGCATGCGTCATAAGGTAAATCAAACGAGGAAAACAATGTTCTGATTAGATTTGTCGTAGGCCTCTTAGTCCCTAAGGAAACAACATCCAAACTCGTCTGCACATAATTTCTCCACCAAGAGTTAGTCCATGACGGCGAGTATATCACGGCGCAACAGGTAGTCAATATACCTACACGCCTGTCGTGCGGGTTGCATCCATGTACAGTAATCACGTATGTTTATGCAAATAAACAATATAGTCCAAGAGTTAGTCCATGACGGCGAGTATATCACGGCGCAACAGGTAGTCAATATACCTACACGCCTGTCGTGCGGGTTGCATCCATGTACAGTAATCACATATGTTTATGCCAATAAACAATATAGTCCAAGAGTTAGTCTATGGCTGGCGAGTACATCACGGTGCAACAGGTAGTCAATATACCTACACGTCTGTCATGATGAATGTATTAATTTATTACAAATTAGTAGTTGTACAAATATAAAATTAATATTTTCAGTTTCAATAACTAAACTTTTAATAAATGATTTTATTCGTTGTGTTTTTTAAAAACAATATAAATTTTCTTTTGTAAATTTTAAACTCCGTTAAAAATCTTGAGAAAGAACATTACTTTCAGAAATATTTCCGTTTTTATTCTGAAGTAATATGAAAAAAAAATGTAATGCTGTCTTTAATGAAATAATCTTCTTAAAATATTTAAGTTTTTTATAAAATTGAAATGTTTATGCAATCCAAGTTTCAGACCTGTTTATTAAAACCATAATATATAATGCTATTTTCATTTGACTGTTTATCTTTGCCAATATTAAGTTATATTGGCAAACCCTAAATAATAGCAACTGTTCCGTTTTAAACAGTCCGTGAAATTAAGTTTCAGTGCGTCATCTACGTACGCGTGTGAGTGCAAGCCGCCTGATCAATAGCCCGCCCCAACCCACCACCCCCGCCAACCTGTTTGTTCTACTATCTACCTGAACTCAGAAAACGTGTGGGAGTTTATGTAGCTCGTTAATGTTAAATCTCAATGTAAACCAAGCTGCTTATCCCCCCTTGACTGTACTATTAGTTATTACACAGCCAACTATTTTTTCCGTTTTAAGTTCCATATTTTATCAGTTCTAATAAGAATTTATAAAAGAAATGCTTACATTACAGTTTAAAACAGTTGAACACTTTAGATATTATATTACATTGATACGTTTCTAGAAAATAAATTTTGTAGAAGCTATTAAACGGGGTATCAGGAAGAGAGCGTTCGTCTGAATGAGATTGGACGAGAAAAGTGGAATCGGTTTTAAGGATATTGCTTAGGGCATCAGATGAAACTCTTAAATGATTGGAACATGCAAGTGGATTTGGGTTAAAAGACTCGGTATAAGGGGGGGGGGGATCCGTAAAATGATAACTATTTGAAACATTGAATGCTAGGTAGGTACACTTTGTGAGAATCGATTATGTAATTCGACTTATTTAAATATAGTTGATATAGGTAGCTAATGGTACTGTAAGTATTTGAGAAGATGGAGGTGACAATTGATTAATTTGAGGATATAGATATGGATGACTATCAGTAAATTGAAATAGGATGGTGGTATTCCTTTAGTTTAAAGGTATGGATATGGATAGTTATTGAATAACACTAAATTAAAATATGGCAAGAGAATGTTTAATTTAAAGATATAAATATAGGTAATTTTAAACTATCATATTGGGAATCGGATGGCAGGAGTATATTTAATTTCTATTTATAGATTAGCATATCTATTGACTATTTGGAAATTGGATGGTAGGAACATATTTAATTTAAAGATATAGATATGGACATATGTTGACTATCAGTAAATTGGAAATAGGATGGTTGAAGTCTCTTTAATTAATATATATGAATGTGGGTATCTATTGCCTATCGGTTGATCAGACGGATATTTACTTAATTATGATGACTTATTTAATTTAAATATACAGATATGAGTATCTGTTGACTATCAGAAAATAATATGAGACTCGTATAGAAATATGAGTATCTATCATGGGATGAGCAAGTTTGACTAGTTTAATATATTGGGCAGGGAAACTATTTAAATAGTCAATAATATGGGATAGGATGAGCATTGAGCAAGTAAGGCTAACTAACTATGTTGAGCGGGGCAACTGATCAGCTGTCAGTACGTAGGGTTTGTATGAGGGAAGTGTGGTTATTGCAGGATATTGAGAAGGGTAATTGAGAAAGTGAGCATCACAAGTGATAGGATGGAGAAAAATTGTAGTTTTAAAGCAATTGCGTGGTGTAACTATAGTTGGTATTTTTGGTACAAACGTAAGAAGTGGGTTTAATTTAATCTTATTGATATTAACTGATGTTTTTGTATGTCCGTGGATACGGTCTGAGAGTGGTAGAAGTAGGTTAAGTTTAACTTGACAAATTTTAAGGAAATGGCCATGTCTGGTAGATCTAATTTAAAGAATCTGAGCAGGAAAACTGAAGAAAATAACTATGGAGATTGGATAAGGGTCGTTTGTCTCATTTACAGATACTGAGTGGGATAGCTGAAGTAATTGTACGTCTCTGGGGATGGGATGGGTAAGTGTTTCTCATTAAAGATATTGAGCAGAATAACTGAAGAATTTACACATCTCTGGGTATTGGATGACGAAAGTGGGTCTCATTAAAGATACTGAGTGGGATAGCTGAAGTAATTGTACGTCTCTGGAGATGGGATGGGGAAGTGGGTCTCATTTAACGATATTGAGCAGAATAACTGAAGAATTCGTATATCTCTGGGTATTGGATGACGAAAGTGGGTCTCATTAAATATACTGAGTGGGATAGCTGAAGTAATTGTACGTCTCTGGGGTTGAGATGGGGAAGTGGGTCTCATTTAAAGATATTGAGCAGGATAACTGAAGATTTCGTACATATCTGGGTATTGGATGATGAAAGTGGATCTCATTAAAGATAATGAGTGGGATAGCTGAAGTAATTGTACGTCTCTGGGGTTGTGATGGGGAAGTGGGTCTCATTTAAAGATATTGAGCAGAATAACTGAAGAATTCGTACATCTCTGGGTATTGGATGACGAAAGTGGGTCTCATTAAAGATACTGAGTGGGATAGCTGAAGTAATTGTACGTATCTGGGGATGGGATGGGGAAGTGGGTCTCATTTAAAGATATTGAGCAGGATAACTGAAGATTTCGTACATATCTGGGTATTGGATGATGAAAGTGGATCTCATTAAAGATACTGAGTGGGATAGCTGAAGTAATTGTACGTGTCTGGGGATGTGATGGGGAAGTGGGTCTCATTTAAAGATATTGAGCAGAATAACTGAAGAATTCGTACATCTCTGGGTATTGGATGACGAAAGTGGGTCTCATTAAAGATACTGAGTGGGATAGCTGAAGTAATTGTACGTATCTGGGGATGGGATGGGGAAGTGGGTATCATTTAAAGATATTGAGCAGGATAAGTGAAGAATTCGTACATCTCTAGGAATTAGATGAGGGAAGTGCGTTCTCATTCAAAGATACTGTATGGGATAACTGAAGGGATTGTACATCTTTAGGGATTGGATTAGGGAAGTAGGTCTTACTTAAAGATACAAAGTGGTATAATTGAATAGGCATTATTGACTGAAGACTGAAGAAATCGTTCAGCTCTGGAGATTGGATGGGGAATTGGGTCTCATTTGAAGGTATTGAGCGTGATAACTGAAAAAGTAGGACATGTTTGGGTTTGTGTGAGGGAAGTGGGTTTCTTTTAGTGATGCTGAATGGAATAACTTAAGAGATTGTTCATCTCTAGGTAGTAGATGTGAGAAGTGGGTCTCATTCAAAGGTACTGAGTAGGATAACTGAATAAATCGTTCATATCTGTATATTGGAATGGGAACTGGATCTCGTTTAAAAACATTGAACGGTATAACTGAAGAAATTGGACATCTTTAGGAATTGTATTTGGGAAGTGGGTCTCATTTAAGGATACTGAGTGGGATAACTTAAAAAATCATACGTATCTGAGATTGGATTGGATGAGAGAGGTGGAGTTAATTTAAGGATATTGAGTCGAGTAACTGACAATATTATCCATATATGGAGATATGGTGGTTTTAGTTGGGTAAGTGTAATGATATTGTGTCGGGGTAACTGATGAAATTGAGGGTATATAGGGGAAGGATGCGAGATGTGGAGACGGTTTAAAGATATTGAGTAGGTTAACTGTTAATATTGAGTAGGATAGCCCGAACATATTCGGATATATATATGGTGGAGTTTGTAAGTATATTATTTAATTTTAAAACCAATTACTAAACAAAATAATTAAAGATATTTAAAAAAAATAATGTTACACGTATTATTATTTGACGTGTAACAACTAATGCCATTTTACTTAGGGTAAATTTATGTTAAAGATGGTTTGATTTTAAAATGTTTGCTAGATTAAATTATTTTTGGTTTTTTGATCTAAAAGGGATGTGTTTTTTTTCTATTTGGATAACTGCACAGTGAAGTTAATAATAACAGTAGAAGTAGTAGCATTTAAATTTGTTAATGCTTTGCATAGTGATTGTTATTTTTTTTTGCTTTGGCTTACATTTTCAGTGCAGCAACTAAACTTTCCAAGAGGAAAATGTCTTTCGATTAACGTGCCTGCATCTGATTTCAATCCCACTGCCTCTATGGATGGATATATCACTCTACTGCTTTGAATAATCTGGCATCAATCAGGAACAGTACCTGTAGATTTATACAAATGAACATTTTTACACATGCCTACTGCATTGATTATTGTCAAATAATGAAAGTACATTAGTTAATTGCACAGCAGAATATAATCTTTATCAATTATGTGAGTCCATTAAATAATAAAGCAATTATGATTAAATACAGGAACTTAATGTTAATATCATATAAGATTTGTAAATACATTTCTTAACAAATGAGAGACTAATTTTCAATACTATGAGAGTAAACTAAAATAAATGGTTTCAAAGAATTGGCACAACCTTACACCATTTTAAACACCACAAAATCAAAACTTTGAAAATTACCAGTTTGATTTCCAAATAGGTTTTTTTGCTCTAACTAAAAAACTAGTCAAGTTAGAGACATGAATTTTTACTAAAATATTTAAAATTGTAATTCGCATCCTCCCTGGAAATTGAATTTCAATTTGTCCATAAAAAGAACAAAATAAAAAAGTCGAAAAATGCTTTGGAGATATTGGCTAAATATACCTACATACCAAACTTCATAAAAATTTATCCATACGTTTGGTCTCCAGTCAAGCTCACATACACACATACGGACAGACATAACTTTTTTCAAAAAAAAAAAAAAAAAAAACTTTTTGGGTTCAGGGAACTCTAAAATGGAATGTTATACCAACTTGTAAATACATTTTTTTACGATCACAATACTTTCTCTATGCTAACGCATATGGTAGAAAGTAATAAAAGAAAAATTATTGAATTTATGTGATATCATGGAAATAAAATATCACTTTATCTAATAAATAAACACATTGGTTCAATATAACATATAGAAAAGGAATGTAGCATTTGGAGTGTATTTTTAAATGAACTAATTTAATAGAATATTGTTCATTTATTGTCATTTTATTCGATAAAAAAGCAAGTAAACATTTTTTTAAATAAAGACGAAAGTTTGGCAATACAACTTTCCATAAAATGAAATTATTTTTATTTTTTTACCAAGCTATACAACAATTCTTAACGACATAAATTTATTTATCATAGGGAACAAAAATATGGAAACGCTTTCACAACAACGTTATTTTCTCCGTAAATAATTTGAGAATTTTTAAAAATAATTGTGTTCGATAAAGTATAATTTTTTATCAGAATAATTTACCTAAAACCATTAAATAACGGAGAAATAATATTGTTCAAATTTATTTTAACCTTTCGAAGTTCGGTTTGCGGCAATTAATTCTCTTGAATAGATCTTTCATTTGATACCAAACTTGACCTAGGCTTACGTTGAAGATTTTCGTTCAACTCCTCGTGGGCCGTCCCCCTGAAAAGATAAAATTTCGCTAATGGCTTCAAAAAATATGTTCTTTGTAACCATGATGATGTATAAGATTTCACTTTTACAAGTGGAGTCATACAAAAGTTGTGAAAGCATTCCAAATTTTCTCCCCACCCTGTATGCTTTTTCAAATTCAGATTAGTTATTT
This sequence comes from Stictocephala bisonia, assembly GCA_035578905.1. Taxonomy (NCBI): domain Eukaryota; kingdom Metazoa; phylum Arthropoda; class Insecta; order Hemiptera; family Membracidae; genus Stictocephala; species Stictocephala bisonia. Next base: position 7,717,524 of record JAQJVL010000002.1, on the reverse strand, counting down.
TTAATATTTTAAAGATTCGTAAATGAGATAATTGTAAAGACCTTTCTTAAAGCGATTATTTTGGTTTTTTCAGCATGCGACATGAATGTACACAAACGATGCGAGGAGAGCGTACCCAACCTGTGCGGATGTGACCACACGGAGCGGCGCGGACGTATAGAGCTCAAGATCACCTGTGTCGGCAACAAGCTGACCATCGACGGTAACTACAGTCACTCACTCAGAACAATATAAGTATAGTTTGGATTGTATTGTTTGATTATTGGCTTAACGTGTATTACCTCGTGCCATGGAGCAATGTGAGTAATACGATACATTGCAAATAGACGGCGCAGAAATTATGTACACGCAATTTTGAGAGTTATTTTCTAAGCAACCAAGAGGCGTACTAATAATCTAATCAAACCATTGTTTTCCTTGTTTAATTTTGTGTTATAACATATAGAGTTTACAATTTTATTATTAGTTCTAATAATTTGTATCGTAGTTGGAACAAAAAAAGTACTGGAATTTTAAGTAGTTTTCACTTTATATAAAATTTACACCGTTATTACTCAAGAACCCATTAATTTATCGCATTTATATTTTTAAATCAGGTTGATAAAAATGTTTTGTATAGTTTTTACGAATTTTTAAATTTTAAATTTTCAAGAAAAAGTTCTTATTAATTACATGAAACATTGTTTTCTTGGCTTCTATAAGTCGTAAAATTAATTATTTGGGTTTGTTATAATCCTTATTATATGTATACTTATGATATGTCGGCACTGGTGGCGCAGTGTTGTAGCCCAGCTACTTGGGGACAAAGTGTTTGGGAGATTGTAGGCGATAGGTTGGATGCTCGGTCCTCTTATTACCGGCATGGCGTCCGCTTAGTGGTTGATATCGGCGTGGACACTACTAGAGAAGTGTGGGGTGTCCATGTTGGTTGGTAATCATTGTACGGATGTTGTGTGGGGGAGATAACTGAGTATCAGGCTTGTCAATTAGCTGAAAATCAGACCAGGATGTTGTTTGGGGGAGATAACTGAGTATCAGGCTTGTCAATTAGCTGAAAATCAGACCAGCACTACGTGGTTCGGATTCCACGTAAATCTGTAGGTCTCTTAGTTGCCCTGGCTGTTGGGCTATTAATAAATTGCCCTTTCTGAGGAACAGTTGAACTCAGTTGGTAACCAGACTACACTCATCCACACTCATCCTATACTCATGTAATCATTGATATTCATTGCACTGTCCTGTATAATAGATCTTTCACTGTATCCGGGTGCCGATTATGAAATATGCTTCCTGACAATATCAAAAGTATAGGCGAGGGCCCTCGCTTCGGGGCGGAGCTAAAGAACCTATTTTTGCGGGACCTGTAGATGGAGCGGGCAGGTGCGTTTGGTGGTCATGGTTTGCGGGTGGTATGTATGAGTGATGGATGATTGTGTTTTTGAAGATTTGTATTATTTTGTGTAGATATTCATTCGTTAGTTATCTAGTTATTTTTTATGTTTGATATGTCGAGTTTTGTTTATTTATTGTTGATTACGGAAATGTTGCAATTGGTTTATATTGTATTAATAGTAATGTTTTGTGTTATTCTTATGATTAGTTTTGTTGTTTGTGATAAGTTTAGGTGGTAGAGAGGACTGTCCAGTCCTAACCTCGCCTTAAAAATAAAGTCGTTTTTCAGTTCATTTCATTTCATATTCGCCTTAAAATACCAACAACGTTGTGTCGGCGTCTCATATGTAAGAATGTAAGGATACATCATTTCCATATGTGTAAGTAAATGAAATTATTTTAAATAGATTTAAATCAATATAAATTAACTTTAAATTAATACATTTAACTTTATTTAAATCAATATAAAATAATTTCATTTACTTACACATATGGAAATAATGTGTCATAATTATATATATATATATATAATAAGGATTACAAGGAGACTAGATAGTTAATTTTACCACCTCTAGAAGTGAAGAAAACAATATTTTTGTAATTGATAAGAACTGTTTTCTTGAAAACATAAAATTCTAAAATTTATAAAACTTAAAGGATACATTCATAGCTTCCACGTGTTAAAATATAAATGCGCTAGATGGACTTTTTTTAGTAATAACGGTGTAAATTTGATGTACAATGAAAACTAGTTCAAGTTCCAGTACTTTTTTTGTTACAACTAAGATGCAAATTATTAGAACTAAGAATACAATTTTTAAATTCATATTTAATAGAGCACAATTAAACAAGGAAAACAGTGGTATGAATGGAGTTTTTATAGGCCTCTTAGTTCCTTAGAAAACAAACTTGGGTGCACATAATTTCTGTTTGGCAGAGTTTGGATTTTAATATTATTGTTTGACTATTGGCTTAACGTTTATTACCTCGTGCCAGGGAGCAATGTAAGTAATATGATACATGGCAAATAGTCGGCACTATTGGCGCAGTGCTGTAACCCAGCTACTTGGGGACTGTGTTAGGTTCTGTTCTGACTTCTTAATACTGACAAGGCGTCTACTTAGTGGTTGCTATATACATGGACTCTACTAGAGAAGTCTGTATTGTCTATGTCAGTTGGTAGTCATGGTTTACATTTTGTGTACGGAAGAGTATCTGGCTTGCAACTTAGCTGTAAATCAGACCAATACTATATGGTTTGGATTCCATGTAAAGCTTAAGGTCATTTAGTTGGTCTGGCTATTGGACTATTGATAAATGGGCTTTTCTAAACATAAGTTGAACTCATTTAGTCACCAAACTATATAGGTTATCCATACCCATTGTACATTAATGTAATCAATTATATTCACCTTCAAATATAGACAAAGTTGAGGAGGCATCTCATATCTAAGAGAATCTAGGAATTACTGTCTGTTTTTATTTAATAATATGTATTGTTTAAGAAGTGTTCCAGGGAGGGGGGGCATGTACATATATATACTACTGAATTTTCGGCTATCTATATTTCCTACTGAATTTTCTTGTCTTAAACAGCTGTAAATGAATTTAATAAAGTAAGTCTTGATTAATATAACATGGCTTACTCTCCCTATTTTTGTTTCCTAGTTGTATTATTTATGAAAGGAATTGCTGTAAAGTCGTGACACAAATCTTTTTACATTTTTTTATGCTATACATGTAATACCATAGGAAAATTGATTTTCTGAATTACCATCCCGTTGTTTAATTGAATCTAACTGCCCCAAAATAATCATGAATAAAAGCCAATCTGTAAACAAATTTAAAATATTGAAACTAAATTTCAGTACTGTTAAATTTTAATATGAACTCTGTATTAGATACATAGGCCAGATTAAACTATTTTATGCCCAGTTAGTTTTACAAATGTTTGTACCTGGTCACTATTTCATCTAATTCTGTTAATTTTTTATTTGTCTTGATTTTGAATATTTTGTGAATATTTGATATTGTAAATATTTTGTGATATTCACTCAGCAATATGTAATACAATCACCAAATATAAAATTTTCAACAATGTATCATTGAATCAATAATGTGACATCCTCTCAACAATGTGATTTCTTCAGTAATGTGACGTTCTCTCAACAATATACCATTTAATTGAAAACGTGACATTTACTCGATAATATATCATTGATTCAAAAACGTGTCAATTACTCAACAGTATATCACTGAATAAATCATGTGATATTCACTCAACAATATATTATTGAATTAATAACGTGATATTCACCCAACAATATTTTATTGAATCAATAACGTGATATTCACTGAATAATATATTGTTGAATCAATAACATATTCATGCAACCATATATATCATTGACTCAAAGATGTCACAATCACTCAATAAAGTAACTATTTTACAAAAATACCAAACAAAAGTATATTAATATGCAAATATTTGAACTACGAGTATAACATTGCACCAAAAATTTAAATTACTATATAAAGAAAAGTCTTGCAACTTTAGAAATTCTTATATTTAATACTTTGTGATCTGTATCAAAATAAATAATAATACAAAATCCACGTCCCTACACAGAGGTGTTTTTATGGTCTGTTGTAGTGAGACCAACCCCTCAATAGCCCTCATAACAGTGTGCACATATCACCCCCTCAACCCTTATCACTTTACTGCTACTTTTATAGGACCACCTCTTCATATTTCTGGCGTAACATTAAATATGTGTCCTTTACTAGCCAAGCTCAATATGCCTTTTCTATGAACTGATTGAGTAGTATGCATCCTGTATAAAACTATATAAGAATTTATTTATAGCTAAAATTGTTGCTGGATGTTATTTGTGCAACAAATAAAACATTATGTCTTAGTTTTAAATTTGAAATAAATGTCACAGGTTTGATTATGTCAGATGGTGGTCAACACTAGTGCTGTAATCCAGCTACTTGGGGACAAAGTTTTGTTGAGCTTGTAGGCGATAGGTTCTACGTTCAATCCTCTTAATACTAACACAGCGTCCACTCAATGGTTGCCATCAACGTGGACACTACTAGAGAAGTTTGGGTTGTCCATGTTGGGTGGTAGCCAGTGTCCAAATGGTGTATAGGGTAGAAAACAGATTATCAACCTCTCAATTAGTTGGAAATCAGTTCTATACTATTTAATTTGGATTCCACATAAAGCTGTAGGACTGATCTCAATGTCTATTGCCTAGTCAAAAATAAATTAGATAATTGAATTGTTCCAAGGAGAGAGACTCAGACTCAGTCTAGTTCGTTATACCTGAGATGATCATTCAATGAAAATGTACATTATTTTCATGTATAAACATGCCAATGAAATGTAAGGCTTAAAATAACAAATCTGGGTTGGAAAATAAATTGTCATTTTTGAGAGCTCATTGTTAACGTAGGGAGAACGACAAAGACAGACAAAAAATGTTCTATCTGCTTCGCTTTTCAAGGTATGAAATATCAGTAAACAAATTCATAATTATTTATCAGACTTATAATTATTTTTAAATGACTTTTTGATTGCCTCATACTGTCAGTTCTCCAAAAAAACTTTGTTTAAGAGAATGTGATAAACTTGTTTCGGCGATAATGTCAAGAAAGATGGAAAAAGTTTGAATTGTAACCAACTCTCATCTTACTACTGTTTGTCATACTTTACCTGACAAATGAGTCCAGGAACTTGCAGCTTTTTACCATAAAACAATTGACCTTTCATTTCGTTGTTACATTATTTGAAAAGAACATTAGAATAAGACTAGAGATTAGACTGCTTTTAATCTAGGAGATGGGTTAAAAATGTAGTCTAAATGACAAGGACAAACAAATCTGTAAGAAGAATTATTCATCATCATGATATATGGTTATGAAACACACTAATTGCAGTACACTAATTCTTTTCTTCAAATTATTTATAATTATGACCTAATTTCATAATGTATATTATTTAAAAATGTGTAGAAGAAGGCACCTTCTGTTGTGGGGCTCGATGTATAGTTGGTGTTGTGTAGAGATGACGATGAGTTGTACATTGTAAAATTAAAAATAATAATGCTCTTCTGCATAAAAAGATCGAAAAAACACTCATATCTTGAGGTGAAATAGAAACTTGTATTTGTATTATTAAAACAAAACAATTAAACACTTGGCATTTTTCTTATGCCTTTGATAAAGTAGTTTAAATTTAAAATTTAATATGAAAAATAATTAGGTGTTTTTTGTGCTTGAAAACTCTTGAATGTTTCTTGAACTGGCTTGAATTATTGATTGTAAAAAGATAGCAAAGAGGAATTTAGTTGAAATTTAATGTAAGTTTTGCAATAAAAGGTAAAAGGAAGGCTGAATTAAGACACTGCATTAAATTTAATTAGAAATGGTATAAAAACCACGTGACATTGAGAAACCGCAAGACACGCCGCTGGTAAGTCAGATGCGGAACTGAAAATTTGTCGTAACAAGTACACAGCGTTCCTTCCCCCTCTCTACAATATTTATAACTGACCAATCAGGGGTCACAAAACCATTCAGGATGAATGTTCAATATACCTGCTCACTTTACATGTAGAAATTCGAAAGGATACTGACCAAACAGGGTAGGTGCACTGCCACAAACCATTCAGGACAGATGTTCAAAAAACCTGCTCACTTTACATGTAGAAACTCGAAAGGATACTGACCAATCAGGGTAGGTGCATTGCCACAAACCATTCAGGACAGATGTTCAATATACCTGCTCACTTTACATGTAGAAACTCGAAAGGATACTGACCAATCAGGGTAGGTGCATTGCCACAAACCATTCAGGACAGATGTTCAATATACCTGCTCACTTTACATGTAGAAACTCGAAAGGATACTGACCAATCAGGGTAGGTGCATTGCCACAAACCATTCAGGACAGATGTTCAATATACCTGCTCACTTTACATGTAGAAACTCGAAAGGATACTGACCAATCAGGGTAGGTGCATTGCCACAAACCATTCAGGACAGATGTTCAATATACCTGCTCACTTTACATGTAGAAACTCGAAAGGATACTGACCAATCAGGGTAGGTGCATTGCCACAAACCATTCAGGACAGATGTTCAATATACCTGCTCACTTTACATGTAGAAATTCGAAAGGATACTGACCAATCAGAGTAGGTACACTGCTACAAACCATTCAGGACAGATGTTCAATATACCTGCTCACTTTACATGTAGAAACTCGAAAGGATACTGACCAAACAGGGTAGGTGCACTGCCACAAACCATTCAGGACAGATGTTCAAAAAACCTGCTCACTTTACATGTAGAAACTCGAAAGGATACTGACCAATCAGGGTAGGTGCATTGCCACAAACCATTCAGGACAGATGTTCAATATATCTGCTCACTTTACATGTAGAAACTCGAAAGGATACTGTCAAATTACATATACATTTGATACAATAAATATTACTCATTTAACATAGTTATTTTACATCAAACATAAAATACTGTGTTCCGTACACAAATATATTTTTTGAATTACTCAAAAGCTACTAAAGATATAGTTCTGAAACTAATTTTAGTAGCTTTTCCAGGTAAAAATCCAAAAGATACAACCAAATGGTTTACTCAATTTATCTTTTCAGAAGGTCTTATGGCTTTTTCAATCTTTGTTCAGGAATCATATTGAAATATAGTAACTAAACTCACTAATTAAGCGTTTTCGGACCTATTTCTTATTATTTGGAAGCATATTTATTTTATACTTATCCGGGAAATACATATGTGAGAACATGATATCCTTAAAATTAACATAGTCTTTGTAGTCATTTAAACCGTTTAACTACCCACGGTACCTACTATATTTGTTAGTGACATATTGCAGATAATCTTGTTTCTACCATGTGTTCATAAATTATATTAAATTATGATATTAATTTATACACTGTATTATTTTTTCAACATGAATATTTTCAACACATACAGTTAAGTAAACTATGCAAGTTAGTTTTGGAGAGAAACTGTGAAAAATATGTATTTAATTTTTTTCTAAAAATAAAAATTACATATTCATTTTACGCAAGTAAATACATCTTAACCAAATACATGAATAAAATATTTTATCTTTTGACTGTCAAACATATATAAAAATGTATAGAAAAAATAATTTTGAAAAGGATCATCTTATAACCTCTGGCAGTTCATTTGCCATTGGGCTATTAATTAATGACACTTTCTAAGGAATGGTTGGCCTTAATTTGTAACAATGACTACACTCGCTCATCTTCACTCCTTACACTCATTTGTAATCCATATTCGGCCATATCTTGACGATCGGCGTCTTGAGAATAAATTTATTTATAAAAGAGTTACATTTTCTGCAGCCAAGAAATGTAAATAAAGTATTAAGACTTAAGGCAGGTATATTAAGATATACCTCTTAATTTTTCATTTTCTTATGTTTTAGACACAAGTTTATTGTTTCTTTAAAACACTTTTTTTTTGTATTTTTGTGATAATGAAGGGGTGTATCCCCTCCCAATAGTTATACCACTACTGTATATGTACTGCTACTGTATAAGACTTATCACTTATGTTTAAAAATTGTGTGTAGTATAAATTTACTTAAAATCTATGTTAAAATCAGGGGAAGTGTAAAACTGCAGAATTATGGTTACTACCAACTATACAAGTTAGGTATGGTGAGACTACTTTCCGTCCCTACACAGTTCTTAGTAAAGTAACCTCAAACAGATGTAACTGTTTGTTCTTACTTACCCACCTCGACTCGGCTTTTACAACGAAACCTCAGCCCTTAACCAACAAACTTTGTTGTCTGCATCTGGTTAACTCTACTAAAATGAGGAAATATGGAAAAGAATGCTTATGAGGAACCACATTTCTTGTCTTTATCTTGTTTATTATTTAATTAGGTTTAGTATAACTCTTCAATATATAAACAAGAGTTATCTGTAGTAAAGAGAATAATAAAAATGTATGTATGTAGAATAATAAAAAAAAAATAAATAAATAAATAAATAAAATGTATATTTTTTTCAACTATTCACTGCTGTGATAGTTATTTCTTAATGTAGTACATACTTTATATATTACGTTTTCCCTAAATTTCTTTTTTTCTTCATTTTTATTAACTAGTTTAACTTTTTTATATCTATTTTTTATGTTATATACAAAAAGAAGGGGCTGAGAAGACCCTCCCTTGAATATCATAATAATTTTTTACTAATTTCTTTAACCCTTGTTTTCCAAGTTTTTGTCTAAATCTATTCTTATTGATGAATATCTTAATTGTATGTGAGTTGTACTATATCTTTAGAGTTTTTAATTTACTAGCATATTAAATTTCCTAATTTGTTTCTTTGTTTCATTTCATAGTGATTTCATTCTCAAAGAAAAATAATACTGATAAATTATTTAATTGCTTTTTTCAGTGAAACAAGGCAAGAATTTGATCCCCATGGATCCAAACGGTTTGTCTGACCCTTATGTCAAACTAAAGCTGATTCCGGACTCTGATAATGTAAAGAAGAAAACCAAAACTATCAAGTCTTCCCTAAATCCAGTTTGGAATGAACAGATAACATTGTGAGTTCAACAGTATAATCATCTACCTTATGTTAATTTAGCTTAATAATCTTAATATCTTAATCTGTGTATCAGAATAGTTAATCTGTGTATCACAATAGTTAATCTGTGTAGCAGAGCAGTTAATCTGTGTAGCAGAGCAGTTAATCTGTGTATCAGAATAGTTAATCTGTGTAGCATAGCAGTTAATCTGTGTTGCAGAATAGTTAATATGTGTAGCAGAGCAGTTAATCTGTGTATCAGAATAGTTAATCTGTGTAGCAGAGCAGTTAATATGTGCAGCTGAGCAGTTAATCTGTGTATCAGAATAGTTAATCTGTGTAGCAGAGCAGTTAATCTGTGCAGCTGAGCAGTTAATCTGTCTATCAGAATAGTTAATCTGTGTTGCAGAATAGTTAATATGTGTAGCAGTATAGTTAATCTGTGTAGCAGAGCAGTTAATCTGTGTTGCAGAAAAGTTAATCTGTGTAGCAGAGCAGTTAATCTGTGCAGCTGAGCAGTTAATCTGTGTACCAGAGCAGTTAATCTGTGCAGCAGAGGAGTTAATCTATGCAGAAGAGCAGTTAATCTGTGTAGTAGAAAATTTAATCCATGTAACAGAGAGCAAGAACCGTTGCTCAGTGGTGCGCAGTAGACAAATAGTCAGATTAATGTATGGGGGTATCAGGGGGCAATGGTATGTTAACGGACTGGTTTTAATAACCAACTTACCAGTTTGATAAATTCCTCATCAGTCAGTTATTTTAGGAATTAAATAACTGACTAATTTCCAAATATAATTAAGTGTTCTGTTGCTTTACTAATATTCGTCTAGCCAATCTGAAATTTTTCTTATTTTTTTAATTTCCTCGCCAGTTTAAATGGGCCTAAAGGCCAGTGCGTGGACTTTATTCAAAAAGTGAAGTACCGACCATTAGCTCAGTTGGGGATTCGAACCTAGGACCTTACCCTCCTTAGTCTGAGGCCTTAGCCACTGAGACACCAAGCCAGCATAATTATTAATGAAATGAGACTAATACTAGTCAATTCATTATTGCATATTAAATAACTTCAACAATAAACCAAATGACAATTACAATAGGTCTCAGAATCAGAAACTACCCTTAAAAACAGTTTTGTATTTGGTGAAATGTACCCTTTGATGACAATAGTTTTTTAAAGCAATAGTGATTTTTAACACAGAAACTAACAAAACAGTTTATTCGATTTAGTGCAGTTCATTAGTATTATATGTTAACATATTGTTATTTTGTACTTTACTACTTAGTTGCTGCAATATTTTTGACAGTATTTTATTTATAATACAAATAAAAGCTCATTAGTATAATCTTAGGTTGGTGGACAAAAATTGTGCACAGTTAAAATTGAGAGATAATTGAAATTGAAACCAGCGAAAGCTATCAAATATTCTTTAATTCTATTGTTTGTCGTATCAATTAAAACTCAGCCCGCTGCTGCTCTCCAAGATAACAAAGTTTTGTAGTCTAGAAAACACTATCAGTCTACTTTAGAAACATGGAAAGTAGTGTAATCATGTCTGAGTTAGTAGAAATTACCTTAAACATTTCACAATGAAAACCAAACTAACCAAGCATTTGTGTCAGCTGTTTGAAATAAATTATTAAATTAATGCCAATGTTACACTTATGGTAAAAAGGAAACGTTAAGGGCTCTATCTACCCCTTAGGAATAGAATTTTGACAAATCCATTTTTGGTCCAGAGATTTGGAGATAATTGAGTACATAATTTTTCGATTATTATAATTTATTAAGATTATTAAGGTTAAGCTGTCACTACATATATAAAAAAAAAATAAATAAATAAATAAAAAAGGAGTCCTATAATTTTATTGCACTACCCACATGCAGTTGTATTATTTGCAAACTAGGTTTTTGCTAGAAGTTGCGGTTATCAGATTCAATCATATGTAATGGACGTGACTAAGGCCTTTTGAATCATATTGGCTGTGCTCCAAGCCTATTAACCTATGTACAGTTTTATACCTTTCCCCTTGCTTGGCTTCAATCAGCAGCTGCTGATTGTGTTTCCATTGCAAGTTAACAGTATCGATGCTTTAAATTGTTTTCAATTCATTGGAAATTATAAACTGTTTATATGAAAGACCTTTAAACATTTGTTGAATTACAATATAATTGTGCCTATTTTATTTTCATAAAATTTCTTCTACAAATCAGTTTGTTGTGTTTTTGATATGATACAGAAAAAATTGTAATAAAATATAAGTCGTTAACAAAACAAATTATTTAATATGCTTGTTTGATTTTAATTTGTTGAGTATAGTTCTAAGAATGAAATTGCTGAGGAGATAATGTGTCCAAGTTAATTAAAATGAGTGAATTTTATTATTAGTATTATTTTTAAGCCTGTAGATTTTTAGGCAACATTTATAAATGAATTACTTCACATTACGAAATTACAAACAAATAAAGTTAAGGTTACCCAAATGAGCTTTCCATGAAAAACCCCTTAATTCATCTACCCATCATACATAACCATGTCGAAGTTCAAGGTCAGATATAGTGTAGAGGGTTTTATGTTTTAAGTGTTGTGATTTTATCTTTTAAATATTTGTGTACTTGAAATGTTAATTCTATTATTACCATCATTAATAAAATAGATTATAAGTGGTATTTAAATGGTTGGAATTTATTTTTACTTGTCATCCATCATATATATATATATATATATATATATATATATATATATATATCTATATATATTATACAGTGTATAAAAGCCTCTTACCACTTATTACTATTTCTCCAAAACTATATGTCCAATTGACTTGAAATTTTGTATAAAGGTTTACCTTGACCACTAGAAGCTCACTAAGATAAGGGTTTTCCTTTCCGACCTCAGGACTCCATCACACTGGCCTCCAAAATTCCCATGATTTTCTTATTTTCTATATTCATTGATTGATTTATTTGATTAACAACTGTTAAATAAAAACAAGTTGAATAAAATTGTGGTAGGCTAAACGTTTTAAATTAATAGTATATTTCATAATAAGAGTGGAAAGTGGGGTTTTGAAAGTTCAAGACCATATGTTTGAAGTGCGAGACTTGTCGAGCACTTCAAATGGTTGAGAACATACAAAACACTTTCACTCGAGTTTTGAACAATACTTTTCACTACACTACGGAATAAAAACTCATTTTTGGAATGTTAACTGTTTATTAAATTAGAAACAGTTTAGTTAGTTTATGTACTAACAGTAAATTAGTTTATGTTTTAAAAACAGGTGTTATTGACTGTGGAAAGTTTTCGGTTGTAAACAATGTTACTTTCGGTAGTAAACAATAGACAGCTGTTGAAAATATGATGTTTCGCAGGTTGTAAACACATAACGAAAACAGCTGAACTCATAGTAGTGTAGTGAAAAAATATTGATTAGATACAGTAGTAAAATATAAATAAAATCAGATGTTATAAATATGCATTACAAATTATTTGAATACTAGTGGAAAAATACAGTGTAAACTGAAAGCTTTCTGCACTTTTTGATTATATAATCAAATTCGAAGCGGTTGGGTACAGCTAGTATTTTGTGATCTAAATATGCTATTCTCATCCTTAAACAACACTACACAAAACTTTTCTGTTATAATGAAAATCCATTTTGTATCGAACAACTGTTTATTCATTTTTATTCACTTTTAGAATCATAGTGCAATCGAGCAAACACCAATAAAATTTGTTAAGTGGAAATTTGTAAGCAATATCTTGCTTTAAAAACTTCAATGTTGGGTCGATGAAGAGGACACACATGTCATGAACTATCTGTATGAATAACACGATTTTACAAGCTTTTCAAAACAAAGAAACAGTCTCCATGTTACTTTTTGACCTAATTAAAGCTTTTGATTGTATTATTTTCGATATTCTGTTTGAAAAGCTCAAGTTTTATGGTCTAAAATCGTAATCACTTGTAGTTCTAAAATTACACTAGTGAATTAAAATTTTGTTTGTCATTATCACGGAGAACACTCTAAAGCAGCCACAGTCAGAGTGGGTGTTCCCCAGAGTTCAGTTCTTGGTCATTTTCTCTTCATAGTAAATTACCTGTCATCTGTGTAATTTATGGAGATGACACAAATATTTTAGCAAATAATAAAGATTCACTACCTTTCCTCAAAACATTTGAAATGCTCAAAATTTTGTTTGAAGCTGGCTTTCTCCTAGTAAATCAGTTTGTAATGAAATAGGATACAAATTATAGTATTTTCTCTAACATAAAACTTTTTTACTGAACTATATAAATTATGGAACAATACCTTCTTAATTATGAACCCTTTAAAGTGTGTACAGTTGGCTTACGCACAGTTTTCTTATTTAAGCTGGTTAATGAATTATAGGTTAATTATTTTCAATCTGTCAGTGTTTCTTTAAATCCTCTTGGATCACTGGTAGATTGAAGGTAATTTTAACCTATAATACATTAATCAAAAATGATTCAGAAAAACAACACCAAAATGAAACTTAAACTGGTTGCATAAGAATATAATTTTGAACCCAGTGTTGGGCCTTTGAGCTGAGGATGAAGAAATTTGTTATATTCTTAGGTAATTTTGGTTTTGTTTAATATGTTTGTTTCATAAGACAGCAAATACCAGAATATGAAAGCATGCAGGCAGATAGAGGTTTCAATCAGTTTAGTCTGTTTTAGATTAAACAAAAATTGTCTTGGTTCATAATATTTTGGTCTTCAGCGACCTCAAGAGTGAAGATAAAGACCGCCGGCTACTGATTGAGGTTTGGGATTGGGACAGAACTTCCCGCAATGACTTTATGGGTTCACTGTCCTTCGGAATCTCAGAGCTGATCAAATCTCCAGTGGAAGGTTGGTTCAAGCTGCTCACGGAGGAAGAAGGCGAGTTCTACAATGTGCCTGTACCCGAGGAAGGCACTGACATGGCCAATCTCAAGACTCAAATGCGGGTAACTATTTACCTCATACTAAAATAACTAATCGATGAATAGTATGACTATTCATGCTAACTAATAGTATAACTGTTGTCTCGACTCGTGTAACAGTGTTTATGAAACTGTGGAATTATAAAATTTGGTGGTTGATTCTATGTTTGTTTTTACTGTATTAGTTTTTATTATTGTGTTTCGTTATTTGTTAAATTTTCTTTATAGTGTGATATTTTATTTGCATTATTTATTCACTTTGACTTCTTAATGTTTTAAGATTGTTTGTTCATTGTATCATTGTACAATTTACTAAAAGGGAGTTTTGAAAATCTTTTTGGTTGGTTTTCTTATGGTTTGTGCAAACTGCAAATATTTAGAATCAATTAGATCTTGACGTTCCGGAACATAAAACATTCTGTATAATGAATTTATGTCAGTCAGGCCCTAAAACTACTTAAGTTATTGGCTATTAATTTTTAACTTATAGGTTATATTACAGGGCATTAGGCCAGGAATTAGTATACAGAAAACCTCCTTAATCCGGCATTCTATAGTCCGGACTGTCTATAATCCGGCATCAACGGCAATAGATACAAATTACAGAATTGCCTTCACAATGAACATTGTAAAGTGAGCAACTCGACAGCTAATAAAAAAATAGTTGTAAGAAGCAAATAGATATTAGATATTTTTTCCAGCCATCTATCAGTGCTGTTGCTAAAAACCACAAATACTATAGTACAGTACTGTACTGTATTTCATACTGTATTCAAATTTATTTCATCATGTACTGTACTTAAAATGCATTTAAATATTTCTCCTGTACTTATATATTGATTTATATTGTTTAAATAATATATAGATACAGTAAAATTTTGTTGTGCAAATTATGTTATTTTTTATACACCTGTTGTATTTTAATAAATAACCTCCATAGTCTGGAATTTTCTTTAATCCGGAAAGCGTCAAGTCCCAAACGTGTCGGATTAAAGAGGTTCTACTGTATTAGGAGATATAGGGCACAGCAAACTTACAGAAGAAGACACATCCATTAACACCTTGCAGTAGTAAACCAATAAAGAATCTAAACATGAAAAATTTTCAGTGCCACTGGCACTTTCTTAAGGTCTCTCTACTAACCAGTCTCTCCTCACTTTAGGAAAGTGCCAGTGGCACTAATAATTTGTCATGTTTAGATTCTTTGTTGGTTTACTACTGCAAGGTGTTAATGGATTTGTCTTCTGAGGTAAGTTTGCCAATGTCCTATCTTTCCTAATATACTAATTGTAAACTTACAAGTTCTGTGATTCTGTTGGCTGCTGTCGATGATTGTTTTGTGAAAAGCCATCAGTTTCTTTTTAATTATTTGTTCATATTCTACATTAGTATTTTTCATTTGAGTGGTAAAATTTTTTTGTCCTTATAAAAAAGCATTATCAGGTTGGTGTTAATATTATGAGAGAAAATTGGGCATCAGGAAATGTATGAGATAAATGTATTCACTAAACAAACAACATATACATATGAAAGACAGAACATAACACAAGACAAAAAAATACTCAATGCTGTGACTGCGTTTCAATTATCACCGAGTGGTGCAGTTTTAAAATTTGAATTTGTCCAATTGAAACTCTCATCAATTTCCGACAATTTTCAGTTTTTCCAATTTTAAGTTTTATCGATTTCCGTCAATTCTGAGGAAGGGGTCAGTGGCAATGGTAGTTAGTGTGTTATATGGGCCTTTTATTACTTTTTATTGACATATTTCCTCTGGTAAATATGCTGATGCCTTTTCTAATATTAATTCCTGTCCTAGTGCCCTATTAAAAAATCATAGCATCTAACCACAAAAATATTAAGTTGGTGTCAACTCTTTGCTGAATGATTGATGTTGAATGTTGAAAAACAGGGAAATGATTCTCTTATTTGTAGGTAATCTGTGCTCAATAGATTTTTGCCATATAGTAATGTAATTCTTGATGAATGAACATTGAAAAATGTTTTATTTTTAATTTACTATTAGATATTGTTGCAGTAAGTACAATTTAATTTCTCTCTCTGCATAAGTTATTAAGTTAAGTAGGCAACTTATTCTGCATGGCACACAAGTAAAGTAGTGTTATAAAAATTAAATATTCAAGCTTATCCTGCCAGCCATCTTGTTTTGTAGTGCAGGAATTATGTTTTGGTATTTTACAATACTTTATAATACTATAGAAATGAGAAATAATCATCATAAACGTAATGGTAACCCAGATGGCTGACAGTTTTACAGAATCAAGCTTTATATATTTTAATGTTCTCACCTAATTTATGCACTACAACTCTTCACCCGTCACGCAAAAACTTACATCACTAGTTAGTGTTGAATGGAAACCTAGGGCAATATTATCAGCCCTGCATGACCAGCAACACAAGTACACGTAGTCGAAATTTACATTTGTTTGATTTTTGTTTTCAGACATATTTTATAAAATAATTAAGTATGGCATTTAATATCTCTTTATTGTTTATTCAGTAACTCTCAGAAGTAAGGCTGAAAGTTTGTCTCTTATTATTTTACATTCAAATAGAGATATTTTGAAAATTTAAATAACTTTCTACTTATTAATAGTCATGATCTGCATCAACTATCAGTGATTTAAAAAAAATATATACTTCACGAGCAATCTTTTATTCTATAGCTCCTTTTGTTCATTACAATAAATATAAAACATTTATATATTTTATATTTAATAAAATATAAAATATGTTATTAAATATAAAATAATAAATTTACAGTTAATTATCTTAATTTAATTTAAATTATTTCCTTCGTTTGGTGTTAATAAAAAGATGTTTTGTGCGTGATGCCTGTGGAATGGACAGTAGTTTGACAGTTTTTGGAAAATTGTAATAAACAGCGAATGGACAATAATAGGCAGGTAGAATAGAAAGTTTTCAACATTTGTTTATCTGAAGGTAAAATATAAAGAAATCACAGATCTTGAACTGAGTATAACTTTACTAACAAAACCTACGAGTTGTAGATATTTTTAGAACCAGCTCAAATAAATTGTATCTAAAATTTAAAATAAAGTTTCATAGAATTTGTTATCAAACAGAAGTTTTATGTGATATCTAGGAGATTAGTATATTCTGTAATAGTTGTTGTTACTACTTTTAGATTCACTATTATGGAATCCTAGTCAATATTGACTGTTGATACATTTCTTATACATCTTTCTTAGTTTACATTTATTTACATCATTTGAATGTGTCATCTTCAAAATTTGTAGCTTTTGTACATAAAACTTAAATGGTTGATATTTTTAATTTTAAGAGATTTATAGTGTCAATACCAAACCCGAGGATATTTGTTGTCAATTTAAGCACTTATTACCATAAATTTATACCAACAACAATATCTTCTTAGAAAATACTTAAAGTTGTTATAAGTTGTGAGTTTATGATGAGGTATTTTAAATGTTCTACTAAAGTCTGGTTTCCATTCGTACAAGTCCCAGGCATAAATCGTGTGATATATGCCAGGCAAAAGTGCTGCAAAAAGTATCTGCTGTTTCATTTCCTTGTGGCACGTGTCGCAGCACATGTTTTTGCCGCAGTTGCTCAGTAGATTTTTATCCCCGGCACTGGTCCCGTGACATGTTGCAGACTGTTTCCATTCGGCAAGTTTTACTGGCATACGACACGCAACTTGTCGTGAGCCAAGTCCGTAGTAATGGAAACAGGGCTTAAAGTTAGGTTGAGTTTGTTGTGCTGCATGTTTTTTTTTTTATTACTGGAAATTGCTGTTCACTGGCGTAAAGTTTCAGTTCAATGTTGATTGAATTGATGTGCTTGTGAAAAAAGTCCAACATTGAACCGAGCAACATGTATTATTACATAGTAAATATGTTTAATTTTTCTGTTGTATGGTTGGTGTTCACTTACGGTAACTAAATAATCTCACTTGTGTAAAGCAGTTGACTGCATTGTTGTATGCTTCTGTGGACGCTTTCACAGGGATCTAGAGTTCAAACGAAAACTCCGGTGGGTCTCTCTCTCTCTCTCTCTCTTCACTGTCTTTCCTATCTGCATGTAGATGTTTCTTTGTTATATCAGAGATAGCTTTACGAAAGTTTATTTTTCGTTTAGCCACAGAATTATTGTTCAGATAAGAATCCAATATTCAATTCTATTATGCAATACTATTGTTTCCAAAACAGCTTATCTATTTTTTTAAAATAAAATTGTCTTACTTTCTTTTTCTCTAACTAAAACATTGAAATGGTTCTTACTAAATCATAGTTAATTAAGTATGAACTCTAGTTAAACAGTAGTTTGGTATGATATATACATATTCTAAGAGATTTTATTACCAATATCTAAACTAAAACAGGACATCTACCTCTTGGTGTGATTTCTTTATTGCAGTGATAAATCCAAGAACTACATAATTTTTAATTGTATGTGTTTTTGAGTTTTAAAAGACTGGAAACTAGAATATTAAGATTAATGCTATTTTGATGTTTGTGAGCCACATTTTAATAAGACCACAGAAAATAAAGTACGACTGTACTAAGCTAGAACATCAAATAATGTATTGTATTGTCCGTGAGGTTGAGAATCTGTTTACTTTTCAGAAAAAAATCATGTGATTTTGCCTTGACTTTTTTTCTATTTAGTTTGAAATGGGCTGTATTATTTTGTTCAATGATACTAAGAATACCAGAACTGATTACAGGTAAAAAAGTGAATTCCTAAAAGCATTATCTTTTAAGATGTAATGAAACATTATTGTAAGTTTGCAAAATGAAAATGTTTTAATTTCTTTTTGGTAGTGCAAATAAGAACATTTTGAAAAAAAATATTTTGTAACTATCTCTATTTTTTTTATATGTAATAAATTCTCAGGCTTTCTTTTTGTATTCAATCAAACACATAATTTAGTTCTTGCATTATTAAATGGCTTAGAAAATACCCTTGGAAAATATGTTCTTAAAATAAACTTGACAGATGTTTCACTTAACTTAATATTATTAAAAAGTAAAATAGAAAAACTGCAATCTAAAGGTGATAACATATTTTTTAACAGTAGTTTTCATAGTTTTGCCTAATGACTTTTTTGTCTTGTATTAACATGTGTTTAGAATATAAATTTTCATTTTACAAAGACCAAACACTTTTCTAAATTAAAGACTCTGGTATGGCTAAGAGCATCGTAAGCATGAGATATGTTGGGAATGTCTCCAATGTTGTTAATGAGTACTGTAGATCAGCATGTATTTATTGTACTTCTGCACCAGTAAGTAATATTTGTATCTTAAATATTATTTCCTGTAAATTATTTATGGAGACAGTTCATCTTAGATTTAACTTGTGTAAAACTAAACTTATGAAAATAGATATTTTTTTGCATGTACGCTTTTAAAGAAGACTGTCTGTTTATTATAGCAGTTATGAAGATTTGGTTATGGTTAATTGAAGTTCTTATTATTACTTCTTATCAATAATAATTTCCTGTCGCTATAGTGCCAAATTAAGAAACTGCATGATGTTCATACTAGAAATGAAGTTTATTTTTAATAATACAGTTAAATGATAACTTTTTCTTCAACTTAATATTCATTTGACTCCTTTTGAACTGTTTTCGACTTTGTTGTCCTTATGCAGTTCTTAACATATGAGGCATAAATATTGCCTGGCAAAGATGTCAGCATGTATATAAACTATTTTGTAATTTATTTAGATCATAATAGTAATTAGTGTAGATTAGGAAAATAAAGTAATAGCATATTGTAATATAAATACAGTAATAACCTCACTCGACCGACTCTTGGTCGTTTGGATCCCTTGTAATTCATTCTAAAAATAGTTCTGCAAAATTTTTAGATTTCTATGTGGTAAATGGGGAAATCCTTTTCTGCAAACAGTAGTGGAATTAGTTTTTGAGTGGCAATGACTGTTTGTTTTCTTAATTGTAAGCTAAATACAACACCACTGCATTTGAAAGATTGGTTTTGGATTGAAAATCAAAACTGATTATAAAACATCAAGGTCAACAGTCTTTGCACTTTTACGAAAATAGAGTTATTGTTAAGTGGATGGATATGACAAAGGTTTCCTGCACTCAGCATCCAAAGTCTATACTGTCACAAATAAATCGTTCAGTTTGGTCAACACACTTCCTGTCAGTTAAGGCAGTTAGGCACAAGAATTTAAAAATATAGTCTTGTATCACTTTTTTCAGGGGCTATTTGCGTCTCAAAGTCGTACTTTAAATTACCTCTTGTTTGTTCGGTTTTTCATGTATCCGTCCTACCGAACACCATATTTATTCGGACCAGCGAGGTTGTTCTGTACTGTAATTAAAGATTAGCTGACAGCTAGCTTGTATAGAAATGTATTTGTTTGACCAGCTGATGGTTATGGTGGTAGTGCTATTCAATTTTTATTTTTAAGAAGGTTTAAGAAAGAAATAAACGTCATCTTCTTATTACAATATCGACAAAATCTAGCACTAAATTACACTAACATTTACAACTGTAATGCTTGCTGCAATAAGGATGAAAACTTATTGAACAGCTGGAAAGCAACACACAAGATGTGGAAAAGAGCACTACAACGTGTTAATGTACGCAGTAACAAACACGGACATACATTAAAAAACTACCAGGTCAGCCTGTATGAAGATTAAATTGACACCCTTCCTCTTACCAAAAAGGACTTTGTAATTTTTTTTCTAGTGCCTTCTTTGAAATTACATGAAACTACTCCATTAAATCAATTAATTATAGAGCACCATTTTGCCAACACTGCAAGAAGTGTCCATGGCAGCATCCTTTCCTTAAAGACAACCAATGTAATTTATACTGAGCAAGATCATAAAGATATGATATTATATGGATTGTTGCTCGGAAAAACAGCAAGGCCAGCCTAAGTAGGGTAAACCCTAAGGCTGCTTGATGGTTATGAAATGGTCGTATCATAGTTTTGTTGTGATTTTCTTTTCTACAGATATTTATTGTTTAATGCAATATCTGCCACCATTAATTGTCTTCTAAAGTCCATTGACTACCTTGCAGTAGGGATGAAGGACTTGTTCTTTCCTGCACTTAGACCTCTGTCCAGAAGTCAGGCCCGAATCCAGTTGACCCACCCTTTCTACTTCAGATTTTATATTGCTGTAACCCTTCTGTTAACAGAAAATATCGAAACAAGTGTAATGCCATCAAATATAACTTTAAAAAAACATAATTTCAAGATGTACATTATTGATTTTGGTATATCCTCAGAAAAACAGGATTCATAAATAAATCTGAAGTCGCAAAAATGTTGTGGAGTACAGAACTAACCAAAGCTATCTGTTGTGGAGCTGCTTTTGACTAGTCTTTTCTAGCAATTAGCTTTATATTTCCTTTGACTGCCTGTTGACTAGCGATTATTAAGACAACCTTGCTCAAGCTATTATTTTTTCACATGGTTGATGTGGCCAAAAAGCACTTTTTTAATCAAGGAGTGGACCAGAATAACTTGCAATGGGACTCATTCTACAAGGCTTGGTCTTTATTTATGGGTTCTAGAATGATAGATTTACAGAGTTCTCCTGCAGTAAAACAGAATCTGATTTCTTTGTAAATCAGGATATAGTGATTCACTCCAAGCCACGACAGAGTTTTTCTGATAGGATTGAGGAAATATTTTATGTAGGACGTGCATAAAAAAAAGACCATTGATAGTGTTAAGCCACACACTCTGTACTTGAAGAAGAGGCTATTGCACAAAAAATGTGTGTATTTATGATACACAATTATGCTTAGTTTCCTGATCTTCTCTGGTAAGTTTACTGATTTATGTGACTCGTAATCTCTGACCTAGTTCCTTCCAACTGCTGAACAAGACATTCATTCATATGAAAATTTACTAAGTTAATTTTATTTTTGGTTTTAAGGTTTATTAATGTGTAAGTAATATGTCTACGGTTTTATGAGACTACTCCCAATTTTTCCTTATATAAGTCAAATTACGTAACTTGAAAAAAGTAAATAGCTATTCTTGTTAAACAATGTATCACAGTTGTGTATAATCTTACAGTTATACCGCACCCGCGTTGGTGGAAGTTAATTTCACTTGACAGTTGCAAGTGTACTAGAGTGGAGTGAACAAAATAATTTTTTAAATTTTTGATAACGGGTACCTTTCAATACTTGTGTATGAGGCTTTATAACAACTATGTAAAATATTTCATTTTTACAAGGTCTTGAGTCTGTGCATTTGGTTCAGTTTTGTAATTTCTGGAAAATTTCAGATTTTATATTTAAAAAAAGTATTAGTAACAATAAAAAATAGAGACCACCCGTCTTCTGTTACAAAATGCCAGAGCAAGGCCTAAAATATACACAGACATTTTAAAAAGCAATTAAAATTATGGTTTCAGTCCAAGCATAACACCAAAATTTGTCAACATTTTTGACATTTCAGAAATTTTCTTAACTCAATATTTCCTCTCAATATTGACTTAAAGCATCATCAAACCTTTGTTTTATTCATTTTTTTATTACCTCGCATTGTGCAAATCTTTGCTAGCTCATGTGCAACTACTCAGGACTGCCGGATTGTTCTATCAAACATTCTGGTTTTTACTAACTTCAAAAATTTAGGAAATTTTGATGAACTTTTGGAGTAATGCACAGATGAAACTATAATTTAAAATGTTTTTATAACATGTCTTTGTATTTTTAGGCCTTGCTCTGGCATTCAGTAATCACCCATCTCTATTTTTTGTCGTTACTTATACTTTTAACCCTTTGACTGCCAAGAGCCAATGAGATCGGCTTTGTAGTTGGTATCCAAAAGTGCTAGAAGCCGACTACATCGGCTCACCACTTCATAGCCAGTACCGCTGAGGGCTGATCTCAGCGCCATGCACTGTCAGGCCAAAATTGCTGCGAGCCAATCTAAGCGGCTTTTAGTAATTTTGTTACAGTTTTGTTATTTATAGGAATAAATAAATAAATAGCACTCTGGAAGAAGGGGAATGGACACTCTATAAAAGACAATAGCCTCTACAGCAAAACTTATTGACATTGGTGAAGATTTCTGTGGATTATCATCTGGTTTATGCAAAATATAAAAATACAGTCAATATGTTGTACTTAGTGTAAATAAAATTGTGTCAAATAAACTTATTATTAAACTTTAAAACTTAGAGTGTTTCAGGAAGTTTTAAAATATTTTTGTGGTGAAAATTATCTTTTCTCACACACTCTTGGAAATCTCTGAATTGTTAGTGTATCAATTTAAATATATTTTGAGATAAATAACTTAATTATGAGTGATGTTATAATTAATTTGTGTGATATTAGCTTTTTTATAAATTTCAGGCACTTCTGGAATAATACGAGTGCATAAAAATATGTTAAAAATAATGCAATTAGGCTACATAAGTAAGCATTATATCGATTGTTGCATAATATACAAACTTCCTTAAAATTAAAAAAAATCCATACTATTTACGAGTATTTCTATCTCAAATTCACAGGAACTGTTCTTCATTAGTTGCTTTACAATGAAAAGCAAGAGTTTTGTGTTTATTTTTAAGTATTTAAATGTTATAGAAATTTAAAAATAAAAAATTATAATTTTAACTTGATTTTGTTAGTTATTTTTAATTTTTGATTCTAAATTAAATTGAAAACATAAAACCGCCTTCTTAAATCTGTAGAGAATATCTTTACAAAAATAATGATACCAAAAACGTTATTCTATGTTTAAAATTAGCGAATTTGCAAATATATATTTATGCAAAATCGGCTGAAAATGGCTTGGCAGTTCTGAGTAAAACATGGCCGAGTATGCTTGACACCTGGCGGTAGCACTATCACAACTGGGCCTGGTAGTTCTGGGACATAAGGTAAGTAATTCCTCGGCGGTCAAAGGGTTATTTTTTTTTTTTAATATTAAAAAATCTGAAATTTTTCAAAAATTTAATGACGTAAAAAAATATTTTACAGAATTGTTACTAAGCCTCATACATAGTTTTTGAAAAGTACCGGTTTTCAAAAATAAAAAAGTAAATTTTTGTACTTCACCTTAATGTGTATTGTGAAAAAACTTTTCACATTTGAAACACATGTCTGACAGTTGTTGACATAGACATTATTTTATTATTATTTCTTTTTACCTGCTTGAATTTTGTGTGGTAGAGAGAAAACGTGGTTCCACAATGCTGATGACAGTGATGGATGACATCTTGATTGAGTTAAAGAGGTCATTGGTGCTTCTCTGAAATCTATTAATCTCACAGAGTATACAATTGTTTTATATGACAGTATTTTCATATAACATTATTTTAAACCACCTATATACATAATAAAATCTGCCCACTCAAAGTTGATTTTATGTTTCATTTTATGTTTGGTTATAATTGTTTAGAAAGTTTATAATTTTTTTTTAATACGTTCACGACCTTGTAGAATTCCTAGTACTTTTAATATGACATAGCCATTTGCCTACACACTTTAAAAAAATTATTATTTCTTTCTTTTTTTTAACATAGTATACCACTATATAAACATTAAATAATAGCAATTTTTAAAAAATAAAGCTTATTTTAAAAGTTATGTGTTATTTTTGTTAAATACGCACAACATCGTGAACCTGTTAAATAATAGTGCATTTTTAAAGTTCATCCTGTGACACAATTTTCTGTTGCCATAGTCACAATGTGTTTGGATTGTCTGGGTGATATTAAGAAATGTTTAAGTTTAGTTTTAAATTTTAAATGATTGCAGAACAATTTGAAATTCCATAATGCATTTCTATAACCTGTTTTAAGATACCAAAATATTCTTAAATTTCTCAATAAAATTTAACACACTTTTTCGTACAAGTACTTTTTTAACATATTATTGTTTGGGATAAGTACATCTATTGAACACCAAACTTGTTAGATGAAGTAATGAGATATTTAGAATCCAAGTTTTCACAAAATAGTTATGATATATCGTTTACTTTAACAATTGTTTATAATTTGAAAACATCGCTTTTTTACAGTGTAAACTTGATTCTCTTGAGTGTACTTGTTTTACAAGTGCTGACAACTTTGCTGTAACTCTGTACAATTACTTTGCGTACTTTTAACATGCCTTGCCAACACCACTTCAATACACTAGCCCTCCTGATATGTACGGTAGATAATTACTGACAACCTTTTTGTTAAAGTTAACCCCTTAAGCATACTAACGTACTTCAGAGTTTTGACTTAAGTGTACTTAACAGGTACATATTTGAGATTTTAGTAATATTAATTGGTTTACATTTATACTGTGACCAGTAACATGTCAATTACATTGTTTTATAGAAAACTTCAATAACCAAGAAAGCACCGCCAACAGCCGCAGACAAAGAAGTACCTCACAACATGGGTAAAAAGGACGTTATACGAGCTTCAGACTTCAACTTCCTAATGGTCTTGGGAAAAGGCAGTTTTGGCAAAGTATGATTTGGTTTTTTTTTTTTTTTTTGAAAAACGCAAATGTATGTTATAGAAGTATTGGTTCAATTCCTACCCTTATTATCACATTCGTATTAACACATTTCATATGGTAGTTCAGCAAAGCTGGAAATTGTCTGTGATATCATTTGGTTGGTGAACTGTAATAGTCTAGTTTAAAATTTACAATAATTATAGCGCAATTTGAAATTCCATAATATATATTTATATAAAGTTTCATATTTCAACAAAATTCAAATTACTTATTTGTCATGAAACAAAACATAAAATGACTTTGTTTATTTTAACAATAATATCTTGATTATCATGTTGGCATTAATTATAAACAAGTTAAGTATTAAATGGTGTTTGAATTCAGCTAACTTAAGATCCTCAGGCCAAAAGGAATACTTTGAATTCCTTGATCTTCGGGTAATACGTTTTTTCTGAAATTGAACACCATAATAAATTTTTTTCTGAAATTGAACACCATAATACATTTTTTCTGAAATTGAACACCATAATACATTTTTCTGAAATTGAACACCATAATATATTACTAATAACTAAATTTTCAGTAACGACCGCGTCAACATGTTATTTACAATATTTACATCACCAAACGTTTCGTCCATGCTTTGATGAGGCATCTGAATTGCTACCTGTGAGACTGTTTGGTGCTGTAAATATTGTAGATAACACCTTGACATGGTCATTGCTGGAAGCTTTAGTTATTAGTAATAACACCAGCCATGTAAGCCTATGAAATAAAACCATAATATATTTACTACTGTGTCCTCATATTTAATCAGACTTGTATAATATTTCATGTGTCGCCTGTTTGAAGGAAAAAAAGGGCAGTAAGTGAATAAGAATGACCTATCGATTCTGATTAAAAAGAATATTGACTTTCACGTAAAGCTGTAGGTCCCTTAGTTGCCCTGGCTGTTGGGCTATTAATAAATAGACCTTTCTGAGGAAGAGTCAAACTTTGTTAGTAACCAGACTACACAGGTCATCCACACTTATCCTATACTCAAGTAAAAATTCTTATTCGCTTTAAATACGCAAAAACTATTTTAGCATCTCATTTTTAATTATAATTCATTTAAACATTATAATAACACCACAATAACACTACTGTAAGACTGGTAACAATGTGTCATATAATAACACCACAATAACACTACTGTAAGATTGGTAACAATGTGTCATATAATAACACCACAATAACACTACTGTAAGATTGGTAACAATGTGTCATATAATAACACCACAATAACACTACTGTAAGACTGGTAACAATGTGTCATATAATAACACCACAATAACACTACTGTAAGATTGGTAACAATGTGTCATATAATAACACCACAATAACACTACTGTAAGATTGGTAACAATGTGTCATATAATAACACCACAATAACACTACTGTAAGACTGGTAACAATGTGTCATATAATAACACCACAATAACACTACTGTAAGATTGGTAACAATGTGTCATATAATAACACCACAATAACACTACTGTAAGACTGGTAACAATGTGTCATATAATAACACCACAATAACACTACTGTAAGACTGGTAACAATGTGTCATATAATAACACCACAATAACACTACTGTAAGACTGGTAACAATGTGTCATATAATAACACCACAATAACACTACTGTAAGATTGGTAACAATGTGTCATATAATAACACCACAATAACACTACTGTAAGACTGGTAACAATGTGTCATATAATAACACCACAATAACACTACTGTAAGACTGGTAACAATGTGTCATATAATAACACCACAATAACACTACTGTAAGATTGGTAACAATGTGTCATATAATAACACCACAATAACACTACTGTAAGACTGGTAACAGTGTGTCATATAATAACACCACAATAACACTACTGTAAGATTGGTAACAATGTGTCATATAATAACACCACAATAACACTACTGTAAGATTGGTAACAATGTGTCATATAATAACACCACAATAACACTACTGTAAGACTGGTAACAATGTGTCATATAATAACACCACAATAACACTACTGTAAGACTGGTAACAATGTGTCATATAATAACACCACAATAACACTACTGTAAGACTGGTAACAATGTGTCATATAATAACACCACAATAACACTACTGTAAGATTGGTAACAATGTGTCATATAATAACACCACAATAACACTACTGTAAGATTGGTAACAATGCGTCATATAATAACACCACAATAACACTACTGTAAGACTGGTAACAATGCGTCATATAATAACACCACAATAACACTACTGTAAGACTGGTAACAATGTGTCATATAATAACACCACAATAACACTACTGTAAGACTGGTAACAATGTGTCATATAATAACACCACAATAACACTACTGTAAGATTGGTAACAATGTGTCATATAATAACACCACAATAACACTACTGTAAGACTGGTAACAATGTGTCATATAATAACACCACAATAACACTACTGTAAGACTGGTAACAATGTGTCATATAATAACACCACAATAACACTACTGTAAGATTGGTAACAATGTGTCATATAATAACACCACAATAACACTACTGTAAGACTGGTAACAATGTGTCATATAATAACACCACAATAACACTACTGTAAGACTGGTAACAATGTGTCATATAATAACACCACAATAACACTACTGTAAGATTGGTAACAATGTGTCATATAATAACACCACAATAACACTACTGTAAGATTGGTAACAATGTGTCATATAATAACACCACAATAACACTACTGTAAGACTGGTAACAATGTGTCATATAATAACACCACAATAACACTACTGTAAGACTGGTAACAATGTGTCATATAATAACACCACAATAACACTACTGTAAGATTGGTAACAATGTGTCATATAATAACACCACAATAACACTACTGTAAGACTGGTAACAATGTGTCATATAATAACACCACAATAACACTACTGTAAGACTGGTAACAATGTGTCATATAATAACACCACAATAACACTACTGTAAGATTGGTAACAATGTGTCATATAATAACACCACAATAACACTACTGTAAGACTGGTAACAATGTGTCATATAATAACACCACAATAACACTACTGTAAGACTGGTAACAATGTGTCATATAATAACACCACAATAACACTACTGTAAGACTGGTAACAATGTGTCATATAATAACACCACAATAACACTACTGTAAGACTGGTAACAATGTGTCATATAATAACACCACAATAACACTACTGTAAGACTGGTAACAATGTGTCATATAATAACACCACAATAACACTACTGTAAGACTGGTAACAATGTGTCATATAATAACACCACAATAACACTACTGTAAGACTGGTAACAATGTGTCATATAATAACACCACAATAACACTACTGTAAGACTGGTAACAATGTGTCATATAATAACACCACAATAACACTACTGTAAGACTGGTAACAATGTGTCATATAATAACACCACAATAACACTACTGTAAGATTGGTAACAATGTGTCATATAATAACACCACAATAACACTACTGTAAGATTGGTAACAATGTGTCATATAATAACACCACAATAACACTACTGTAAGATTGGTAACAATGTGTCATATAATAACACCACAATAACACTACTGTAAGATTGGTAACAATGTGTCATATAATAACACCACAATAACACTACTGTAAGACTGGTAACAATGTGTCATATAATAACACCACAATAACACTACTGTAAGACTGGTAACAATGTGTCATATAATAACACCACAATAACACTACTGTAAGACTGGTAACAATGTGTCATATAATAACACCACAATAACACTACTGTAAGACTGGTAACAATGTGTCATATAATAACACCACAATAACACTACTGTAAGACTGGTAACAATGTGTCATATAATAACACCACAATAACACTACTGTAAGACTGGTAACAATGTGTCATATAATAACACCACAATAACACTACTGTAAGATTGGTAACAATGTGTCATATAATAACACCACAATAACACTACTGTAAGATTGGTAACAATGTGTCATATAATAACACCACAATAACACTACTGTAAGATTGGTAACAATGTGTCATATAATAACACCACAATAACACTACTGTAAGATTGGTAACAATGTGTCATATAATAACACCACAATAACACTACTGTAAGACTGGTAACAATGTGTCATATTTACCAAGAAATTTTGACACACTCTTACGAGATACAAATATTGTATTTTATCTAGTTTTGGTTTGTGTTTGTTTTTTTGTATAATGTGAATTTGAAGAGGGATTGTTAACTGTAGACTATCAAAAAGGTATGTGCCAGTTAACAGATTACTCAAAGCCAAATAATTCAGAATATGTTTATAGAAACAATTGACTTAAATTGGTTCATGACGTTTTTGTCTTGTTATTGTTATGTATTGTTTGAACACTGCTTGGTATTCAAAGCAGTTTATGTTCTCTTACAAGGTGATGAAGCCAAATTAAGCCCTATTTCTGTTTAGTTTGTTTTTTAACCCTAGACGTGGCAGCTAAAAGATTCTATAGTGGCAAGCCAGTTTTCACTGTTTTCAGCTTAATACTTTTAAAAAATCTGTGAAAAATACTTTTTTGCACTAAACTGTACCATGTTTTATATTGTTTTGTTCAGAAATAGCTAGTTAACCTTTTCTTATGCTTTCCACTTTTTTATATATATGTATATAATTTTTATTGTAAGTAAAATATGAAAATTTGTAAGTCTTAAGATATAAAGTTCGAAAGTAACCGTAATAATAAAATACAACAAAATTTTTACTGGCAAAATCAAAACAAACAAAGTGTGTAAAAAAAAGGTTCATTTAAGATTTAGTAAAAGTTTGATTAAAATTTTAAACTATTTTCACCTTTGGAATGTTTTGAATATTTGTAATTTTTTAGAAATTGTGGTTATATGCAAGTTTTTAGGGGAAAATAACAACTATACATTTATTTCATAAAATCTAGTTCATTTTGTACAATTTAAAATTACCTTTTAGAAAACATCATTTTTATTTAGGTATAATGGTTATAATTATTTTACTATACTAAAAGAAATACTATTTATGACATTTGAGAAAAAAATATTTATACAAAGAGTTGACAATTATGTCCCGGTGATTCCAAGCAATTTCAACGTATGCAAACTGTACCAGCCGAGTGAAATAATCAGGATGTCCAGACAGCCTGGTGCACAACGGAACATTCATCTTTTCAACAGATGAAATAAATTTACCCAAGATATAAATAGGCGCCCAAAATAGGATTCTTTGTTGAAAATTTCATAAAGAATTGAAACATATAAGAATCAAGTATATAGACAATACTGTTACTTAGTAATAGGTTGAAATCAATTTGATACCAATTTGGTATCATTTGCCAGTACAGAAAATAAAAAATCATTGATTCAAATAAAATTCGAATGACATTGATATTGACCATTTAGAAAGAATACAAACAGTTTGCTTTATTGCCCAGAATATTCCCAATTCAGGGATGTAACTCTCTTCTTTCCCACACAAAATTACCTACCATAAATATTAGGGGAAGAGTGTGTTATTTTGCCGTAAACGCTCGAGCGTGGGAAAATTTGTTGAGTATAAGTTATGTACTTACTCATACTTCTTTTTTTGCAAACATTCCGTTTGGCGTATTTTCATCAATATTTAATATTTTACACTTGAAGATATTCTGAATTTAATGATATATATAATATGATGGGTTTCAAAGGTAATTTGTGTGACAAAATAGCCACTAAAAATAGCTTGTAAATTTTATGCCAATGGTATCGTTTGCCACTGGAGAAACACTTTAAAATGATACCATTAGTATTCTTTCCCACGTCTAGGGTTAAACATTTTATTTTAATGTAGTCTGTTACTAGTCTGGGAGATTTTCCTAATAGTAGGTTCTTATTTTAATCAATTATACCATAGTATAATGTAATCGTACAGTAGCAAACCTCAGCCGTTTTACTTACAAACCCAGCTATGCTAGTGATCCTAGCAGTGGTATCGTAAACAAACTATTGGATTTGAATATTTATACTCAATTGTATTGTAAT
Source organism: Stictocephala bisonia (assembly GCA_035578905.1). NCBI lineage: Eukaryota > Metazoa > Arthropoda > Insecta > Hemiptera > Membracidae > Stictocephala > Stictocephala bisonia. Next base: position 7,685,922 of record JAQJVL010000002.1, on the reverse strand, counting down.
ATAGTAAACTACCATGGTATCTAGCGGAGAGATGCTGTAGTTCTGCGATACAACAACTAGGATCGCTAGCATCGATCAGTTGAAATTTTTCTCAAAAGTAAGCTTTGCCATTGTGTGTTTATATTATACTGTTTTTATAGTATACTTCTCAGACAAAATACATAGTTGATTTTCTTTCCTCATCTGTGTAAATATTATAAAATATAATTTTTTACACTAAAACCGTTTGTAACGGTTCTTATTTCATACTAGAAAGGTGTTTCTATCTATTCCTTCCTAAGTAGAAAAAGGTAATTTCCCAGAAAAGTATCGGAAACATGTCCAGTTATTATCTTTGGCATTTGTTTGCATTATCGGTATGCCCCAAAGCAGAATAATGTGCGACAGGGCGACATTGTTGCAGAACGAAAGAGACGGCTGCAGAAAGAAATTGTCTAATTGACAAACAATTTTTTTGACTTCCTTACCCCAAAATTACAACATTAATTTCTGCAGAACGATATCTGGTTTTTGTGTATAAACAATTAATTAGAACCGTATTTGTAGTGCAACTTAATAACAATCTCTGTACTGACTGATTCAGAATGACAGATGGCATTTCCGATTTTACGAAATGAACAACAGCTAACTGCAGTGAGACGAAAGTCAGGCGCTGATCACCTTCAACGCATGAGCAAGTTTGCATAAACTCTATCTACAACCACACTACGCTATTCTAGAGATGGGTAAAGGAAGTTCATTTTCAGAACTAGTACAAGACCGAATCGTTCACTGCAATGAACTAGGTGAATGAACTAGTTCAAAATTACGTAACGAACAACGACTTGTACAATTGATGGTTTGAGTGATTTATAGTTTTGTTATGAGTTTCGTTTTGTTTTTTATAGACACGTTTTTACTATTTATACTTGTAAATTTGCTAGACTAACCTTCTTCAAATTTCAGTTTTTATTACTAATATTGATAAAAATAAATAATTACCTTTAATGATTTTATCAGTGGTCCTTTCCAGCTCTGATGTTCACTTTGTACTAAAATAGTTCAAATCATAATGAAAAAACTTTTTCACTCGTTCACTGAGCTGATTAGTTAATTTCACTTGATCGTTTGTGAACTACCCATTTCTCCACTCCTGCTTTCCAATTACGATAGGATCGTTATATCATGTTTGAGTAATGATAACTTTAATTCAGTTACGTTATCATTGATTTATAATGGCTGCCTCTGGAGAGCATATTGTTTATAGTAAAGGGTCAGAGAAAATACAATTTAAAAATCTTAAAACACATTATTTATGACATAATATAGGACATGTCAGTGAATTAGTGGTCATCGTTATAATCCTTGTTAAATAAATTGGAATAAAACATAAAGAAACATAGTTTGTATCCCTTAATTTAATATTTTACTTCCATATTAAACATTCGGGAATGTAGTTAATTTAATTTTGGATAAAAACATTAGGTTTACACCATTCTGAATGATTATTTACGTGACTAGAAGAGGCAGCTATCGGAACAAATAGTAAGATCAAATATTTTAATATGAAATTTGTAATACTAATAGTGAAAACAAAGTAACTAGTAATATATAACCTTATATTTATATTATCTAATAATTTAATCAAAATACTGTAAACGTAGGATATTTATCAAACAAAATAATTCATTTTTCGACAGAGAAAAAGATCAATACTTGAGTGAATAAATACAAACTATTCCAAATAAAATATATTGCTCAATTATATAGAACTGCTTTCTGGCAATGAGTTAGTCTCAAATATTGTTTTCTGCTTTTTTCTCACGACCTTGACTTATCAAGTAAGGAACACCACCTGTATTCCTCTCTTTTTAGAAACATCTTTTTAAACAATTATTATTTTACTGTTTATGATTACCAGAGAACATTCCTTGGTTTAGGATAATAAATAATTTTAATTATTAAGATCCCTTGAATTTGACCACATAATTTTAGGAAACTAAGGATATAAGCTTTTTTGTTTTAAGGATCTCCACCCAATTTGTTTGCTCTCTAAATATTTAAATGAAAATAATTTAAACTGTCTAATTAACTACTTTATTCCAATTGTCTTACTTGTATATTGAGTTTGAACATAAGGTACAAAATAAATAAATAATAATATTAATGTATTCATTAAAAAGCCTTTTTAAATATTTGAATTTATAACAGTGTTTTCTATCTTATTATTTAGGTAAACATCTTTAGGCGACATTTTACAGTTGGAAAATATACAGCATAACTAATATTTTTTCCAGGTGATATTTACGCTATTGGTACCATAATTTAGTACTTTCAGAAAGATTTTGTTTTTTTATTCACCGTCGCAGAAATATTGAAAGCATTCTGCTTTGGGGTTGGTATGCATGCACACCCTTACTGAATGTTAATTTCAGTTACAGGGATGTTAATTAGTATTTACAAAATGTAATGCCCAACAGGTAATGCTCGCAGAAAGAAAAGGTACTGATGAGTTGTATGCCATCAAGATTCTTAAGAAAGACATCATCATACAGGACGACGATGTAGAATGTACAATGGTAGAGAAAAGAGTCCTCGCCTTGTCATCAAAACCACCATTCCTTGTCCAGTTACATTCCTGCTTTCAAACAATGGTTAGTGATTATTTCTACATTTTCATTACTCAATTAAATCTTTGTATAATCAGTGGAAAATATAAATTAAAAAAAAAAAAACTGGTTATCCAACTATTTTTCTTTGGAGAACTGAAATGTAAGCTTTCTTCATAACAGTTCAAATATACCTCTCCGATTCTTAATTCCCAGATTCTTAATTAGAAAAGTAATTTGCTTTCAAATGTTTGTTATTAACTTAGTTTCATAGTAAATTTGTGTAGGGTAAAAATTTTCCCAGTAATATTGTAATCTAAAGTTTAGTTGTTCGATTTTTTTATACAAGTGGTCTTTTGTTTGCAGGATCGTTTGTATTTTGTGATGGAGTATGTGAACGGAGGTGATCTAATGTTCCAAATTCAGCAGTGTGGGAAGTTCAAGGAGCCTGTGGCTGTGTAAGAATTTCAGGATAACTTGTGGCAACTAAGTGAAATAAGCAACGTTATTTTAAAACATAAAATTTTTAATTCATTAATGACAGCATTATTTTTATTCAACATTTATAAATCTAGTTTTTATTAGCCCTTGTAATATTCATTTCCATGTCCTTTAGTAGTTACCATTGTATTTTTGTGCCATTTTTTTGCCTTTTCCAATAAAAATACAGCTAATTTGAATAGTAATAAATTATATTATATAAGTTACATTAAAAATAAAATAAAATTTGTAATCACACCACTTTAAAATCATATCTGCATTTTTAGTTGAATTAGTTGTTTCAATATTATAATCAAAGACAAGAATATTTTAGATAGATCTTAACAACTTTATAAAATTTTTATTGCTTAAAAATAATAGACACAACTTGAAAAAGAAAGAAACAAAAGAGCCACTGATCTATAAGTGCCTCGTTATTCGACATTGAGTTATCGATATTCCGTTTTAACCGACGTAACCATCCTAAAAGTAATACTGTAATAAAAATTGTCTAAAAATAATGTAATGTATTATTGTCCTGTAATGACGAAAACTGTATGAACCTGGTAAGGTTTTTACCAACCAGTGTGCTGTTTTGCTGCTTACAGTACTTGACTTTTATGTTGAGTTGAGACTGTACTGTGTAAGCAGACTATATCACTTTAGTTTATGTGTTGAGCTCATAAAAATAATAGAATTTTTTAAGACAGACAATGTATGTTGGGAGGGGGAATAGCGATCATGTGATTCATGCACTCTTATTCAATAAACTACCAGTCACATGTATTAGTTTGTTGTATTAGGATAGTTAGTTTTTTAAACATTTTCAAAATTAAGCGATAGTTTTTGTTACAGAAACTGAAGAAGAGTTGTTGTTTGTACAGTACTGTAGAGTAAATCCTTAATACAATTTATTTATCGTTCCTCATCATCCAACAATTTTACTGACAGGACGTAATCACAGCCCATTTACTGTATATGTACTTATTTATTTATAGATTGGTCGGTAGCGTAGTTGGTTCAATCCCAGCTTCATGTGCTAAAGGTTCTCAGTTCGATCCCAATCAGAGTCATAATACATTTTGAGAAGGATCAGCTGATAACCACCGGCTGTTCATTTGTCATTGGGCTATTAATTAATGACACTTTCTAAGGAATAGTCGGCCTTAGTTTGTAACAATGACTACATTCGCTCATCTACACTCATCACACTCATTCGAAATCCATATTCGTCCATATCTTGACGATCGGCGTCTTATGAATAAATAAATAAAAATAAATATTGTAATGTAATTTCTCCACAGAAAGTGAAAATACGTATACAAGATACTATAAATTTTTTATTTCTGTGACGGAATTACAATATTATAAATATGGCAGGCAATCAAGACCAAATCTACAAATATGTATGCAGAAGAACTCTACTAATTTGCAATGTTTTATGAATTATCTATCTTTACCATATACCTATCTCTATATGTTGATTATATATTATTTTGTTATTATATGTATGTATAAACATTATAAATAGGCAATGAAGAATGTTAAAGTTTTCACGAGCCGGTGGCTGAGCGGTCTAAAGCGTCAGGACTTTGAGCTTGGGTTAGGAATAGCGCTGGTTTGAATCCGGCCTAGACTGGAAATATTTATCAGTAATATTTATCTTGTACTGTACTGATTCGCCCCCTAACTCTGTCTGAATAAGTTCCTTGCACATATCAATAGTCTATGAAGAATGGGTAGAGTAAGGTGAAGAAAAAGATCGGCCTCTCCTTTTTTTTTATTAAAAAAAGTTTTATATTAATTTATATAGTACATACAACATAATTAAATGATAAATTTCAAAGGTTCTTGTTCATTTAGAGCATTCAAAGCCTCTATAAATATACATAAAATGATACAGTGAGCTAGCCAATTTAATCATGAGCATATTTTAATTACGTTTATTTATTTGATTTTAGGTTTTACTCAGCAGAAATCGCAATAGGGCTTTTCTATTTGCACTCCCGAGGTATAGTTTACAGAGATTTAAAACTGGACAACGTGCTGTTGGATCAAGACGGACACATAAAGATTGCTGACTTTGGTATGTGTAAAGAAGGAATCACCGGCGACAAGACAACCAAGACGTTTTGTGGCACACCAGACTATATAGCTCCAGAAGTGAGTCACTTACATATCAATAGTTGTAGCATTAGTCATGGCAGGCATGAGAGAGGAAGTAGTATTCAATTTCTTTTAAATTCATGTTCTTCCCAGCCCAGCAGAATATTGAACAGATTAGCTATCATATTTATTTGGAAATAAAGTAAATATTTAGCTTAACTAGTATTTATTTATCTTTATGTATTAGAAAGTAGGATTTCAGAAAAAAAAACAAAATTTGCTTGTGATACATATAACTTGTTAATTTATTATTCTATAAATTCTGTATGTCTGATTCTTTGTGGATAGTTCAAATTCCTGTGCATTGATTAAAACTTGGGCTGCCTTGTGCGTTTACAACTCAGATATAGTATAGAGTGACTCAAGTGGCATTGAAATTTTGCTTTATGAAAACATTCTTTCTCTCAATGTCTCTAACATTTTTTAGTTATTAGTTTTTTTAAAACAATTGTGATTATTTTCTTATTGACGTTATTAGTTATTAGTTACAACACTCATGTTCAGATGCGTTTAATGATAGCAATGATCTAATCATCCTGAATTTAAAAAAAATAAAACAATAAATCAAATACAGTAGAGAATGAGAAGAAAAATAAGAATCGTTAAACAGTAATGGTATGGAAGGGGGTTGAAGTCAACTGCAAATTTCCTAATAGAGAAAGAAAAACACATTTTAGTGAGGAAATACAATTTTTTTGTTCAAAATTGTTTTCTTCTTCTTGTAGATAATCCTTTACCAGCCATATGGGAAATCTGTTGACTGGTGGGCATACGGAGTGTTGCTGTATGAGATGTTGGTGGGTCAACCGCCCTTCGATGGTGAAGATGAAGAGGAATTGTTTGCTGCCATTACTGACCACAGTGTCAGTTATCCCAAGTCCTTGTCCAAGGAAGCCAAGGAAGTCTGTAAAGGGGTTAGTTTTTGTTATACGAGGCGTGTTTTTAAAGTAAGTACCATTTTGGGATCCCGCCACTGTAGCACTGCGGTCGGGGTTCAGCGCATGCGTGCTGCGTACTACTGTCTATTAGCGAGCCACAGCCGCTGTTACAGATCCAATCGACTGTATTTAAGGTCACTTATGACTGTTTCAAAATCCTCCGATTAAAAATGCCACCGACTGTGAATTATGCGCTGTGTACATTTTCATAAAGCTAAGGGTGTGGAAGCAGCCGATACTGATCGTGAGTCTGTAACAGTGACAATAAATTTGGTTTTAAAAATCATAACCATTCTGATGCTAATGGTCTAGGAATGTGAGAGAACTGGTTAAACATTTTTTGTGTGATTCTCATCAAACGTTTGTTTTTGTGATTCTCTGTCTGCATTTTGGGAACTACTGTAAGCATAATGTTCTGTACTTCAAACGGTCTGTCACAATTTCAATAATCACACTTCTTGACACTTGAAGACACACTACATAATGATGCATTTGTAAAGCGTCTGTTTTTTCTGAATTTTTCATCAACCTTTTGCCTTTTGTACCAAGTCATCAGTAATGCACTTCCGACTTCGTTCATCATCATGCACATTCGCACAACCTTAAAAGCTCTCACCCATTTCCATATCATCCCATAACTCATTCTGTTTTCTAATAAACTTCACAGATCTCTCGATGAATGTCAGCTGCTTTCATGCCTTTATCGTTATAAAAACTTATCACAACATGTACTTTACAGTTGGCGGCATTTTTAATCAGAGGAGGAATTTTAAACAGTCATAAGCGACCTTAAATACAGTCAAACGGGTCCGTAACGGTGGCTGTGGCTTTTCAAAAGATGGCAGTATCTAGCACGCATGCGCTGAACACTGACTGCAGCGCTACAGAGGCGGGATTCCAAAACAGCACTTACTTTAACCCTAGATCACTAAACATTCGTCTGTCAGACGACGGTAAATTCCACGATTTCAGAGTTCTATAGGAAGGGGGTATTGAGGGGGGCTGCCCTCTCCTCCCTTCATTCCTTTGTGTCAGTTGACAGTGTCACGTCAGTCTTTGACTTGTAAACAACATTTGTTTTTGTGTTACGGCCTATCTTTGTCGCGCTGTAGTCTGAGAGACGAATGCTTATTAAAAACGTTAGGTCGGCTTTTCTTGGTCTCGTCTCTCAGACGATACATTAGTAATACTTAGTCGTGTATATAGTAGAACATTATTTGTGTGTATAGTAGTTTTCCTTGTGTATTTTTGTGTGTATTTTGTGTATATAGTAGAACATTATTGACTGTATATTCAATTTAATTTTCTTATATTTTTATTTTGTGTCTCAGTTAATTTTATATTAGTGCATAATTGTAAATAGTTAACAGTATTTTTCCTTTTATCTCTTATTTTTATAACCATGAGTGAGTTTCTGAAAGGTAATGAAGACATTGAAACTGTGTTACGCGAACTGGAGCAAGGCATTTCTGAAGCAGACACCCACTTCAGTAATACGTTTGAAGAAGAAGATGTTAGTGAGATTGAGGATAATGAAGAAGTAGAGTCGGAATACCCAACTTCTGCTGATGACACTGATGAAGATCCCGACTACTATCCATCGGATCTAGATCAAGTCTCGGTTTCGGTAAGACAGCCTTGGGATAGTGACCAGGAAGAGGAAGTAGCAGTTGTGAGAAATCAACAAGAAGATAATGTAAGTTTACCTAATAGGCCTTCTCTTTCAACTTGCCTAGACGAAAGTTTGCCACATACCAGTACCAGTAACGCTAGTTTTATTGTCCCACAAAATGAAGTGGCAAATGAACCTATGTTAAGCTTAGAAAGTAGTGGTGCAGAGAATTGTGAAACATTAACTATTATGACAATAAATACTGATAGTACAGATGAATATGACCCAAACTATTGTCCCTCGACAGATGATAATTCTTCAAACGAGTCCTCCTTACTAGACGTCGAAATAGACTCTGAAGAAGGTAATGATCTTGTAATAGAACAAGATACTCGTCTTTGTACTACCTCTGATAGTAATAATGTCTATTTGTCTTCTTTAGTGAATCACAAAAATATTGTTTTGCCAAAGAAAAGAAATTTAAGAGGGAAAAACGGACATAAATGGTCATCTTTGCCAAAAAGTAGAACCAATAGACCTCAAAGAAGGAACATAATTCATTACCGCCAAAAACCAATAAATAATGCTATCAATAAAGTAAATCCTGTAGACTGCTTTAAATTATTTATCTCACCAAGTATTATTGATGACATAGTCAAGTACACAAATGATGAAATCAACAGAAAAAGGCAAAACTATTCTGATGGCAAATCGGCAACCATCCAACCAACTAACTCAGTTGAAATTGATGCTTTACTAGGGCTCTTAGTCCTTTCAGCAGCAATGAAGGATAATCATTTAACATCCCTGGAATTATTTGACTCCACTTTTAGTGGAACCCGCTATGTTTCTGTTATGAGTAAGGACAGGTTTGGTTTTTTATTGAACTCCCTACGATTTGACGATAAAGCCAGTCGTCCTGCTCGTAGAATGAACGACAAATTTGCTCCAATTAGGGATATTTGGGAAAATTTCATTGAGGCATGCAGGAGTAACTACTGCCCTGGCTCGTATACAACCATTGATGAACAGCTCCTAGGATTTAGAGGACGCTGTCCATTTCGCATGTATTTGCCCTCAAAACCCAACAAATATGGAATTAAAATAGTAATGCTGTGTGATGTCAAAACCAAATACATGATAGATGCTTCACCATACTTAGGAAAGAATACTAATACTTCTGGGCTACCACTGGGAGCTTATTTTACTAAAGAACTCACAAAAACCATCCACGGGACTAACAGAAACGTGACTATGGATAACTGGTTCACCTCCGTCCCGTTAGCCAAAGATATGCTTAGCACTCATAAACTAACAGTTGTCGGTACTCTACATGGGGACAAAAAAGAAATTCCTCCTGAATTAATAGATATTAAGTCAAAAAATGTAAATTCCATTATGTTTTGTTACGACACAGAACTTGTTCTGGTTGCCTACAAAGCTAAACAAAATAAGACGGTTTATTTACTTTCAACTACCCATGAAAAAGGAACAGTTTCAGAGACTACTGGAAAGGCTGATATTGTTTTGTTTTATAACTCAACAAAGGGAGCTGTGGACGCATTTGACCAGATGTCAAGCAACATGTCTTGCAGCCGTAAGACACAAAGATGGCCACTTTGTATATTCTACGGAATGATCAACAGCACTCTAATAAACTTGTATGTCATTTATGTGCACAACATGGTAAAGGAGAAGAAAAAACCACTCTCCCGAAGAGACTTTGCGAAGGAAGTGTGTGATAGTCTTACAAAACCGCATCTTCAAGCTAGAATTCAGATACCAACTTTGCAAAAACACCTAAAGAGGAAAATCTCAGAAGTACTCGGTGATGACGTACGAGCGGACGATCATGACACTCAAGGAACTCCTGGAAGGAAGATATGTGCCTTTTGTCCATCAAAAAAAAGGAGAATGACAAGATTTTCATGTTTTGTTTGTAAACGTTTTTATTGCCTTGAACATCAAGCAAAAATGTGTACAGACTGAACTTAAACCATAAATCACTGTTTAAAACCACGTTTATAGGAACTTATAAACATGTACTAAAAGTTAACGTTGTAAAAATAAAGCATTCAACATAAAATTTTTTTTTTTTTATTTTCCCCCAAAGGTAGTCTGACAGACGAATGCTTATGAACTACGTTACAAAAATATATGATTATGGATCTAGGGTTAAAAATACGCCTCGTGGAATCTATTATAAAAATATATATAGGAATCTTTGTTTCCTCTTTATAGTATTTCGTGCAAAAATCTCTATGGCTGTTATTTTCTTCAAAACTTCATGGTCTCTGAAGCAAACAGTAGTGTGTGCTTTTCTCGTGAGCACAGTTATACTTGTAATTTTAAAAACTTTTCATATTAACATAAAATATTTTTTTTTTTGGCTTAAGATATAGGTTACATTAATGGCCATTATATAGTTATAGAGGCAGGGAATTATAGAATAAAAACTTATAAATATTCTTCCCACTTGATGAGGCAGTTTTTATTTTAAAGTCAACAATATTTTATCCATAATCTTTTTCAGATTGTGTGACAGTTTTTTTCATGCTGTGGCGTTTAACCTCTGATCACTTATAAATGTATACTGGTTTAAATTACCTTATTGTCAAGATATCTGATTATCCTTTTTTAAGGCTACTGGTTGTGATCTTCTGTTTTTATCTTCAATAGAATAAAAGTAGAAAACTTCTTTATCGAGGCCTCTAAAAAATTAAAGGAAAATTGCCCTTTCTTATATTCACCATATTTAGGCAATGTTGGCAGCTGGCATACCTTGGAGATTGCACTGGTGACAGTACAGCTACCAAAATCATTGTACCACAGGCTGGCTTACCAGCTGACTTACCAAAGGAAAATAGGATCTCTTGATAATAAGATAATAAAAACCAGTATACATATCTATGTTACTATCAAAACATATTTAGTTTTCTGTTACTTTTTGCCACAATGTCCTTGAGAAAAGATTACTTTACTTTTCAAACTTTCGTTATAATTATATTTTGTTGATGTTTTTTTTCAGCTAGTCACTCACCTGATTACACAGTAATACTCATAAATATTCTTTGTACTAAATATAATAAAATGTCATTTATATATCAATACATTAATAGTTTTATAGATTGAAGTGTGATCAGCCAGTAATAACAATAACATCCTTGGACAGAAACTATTATTAAGATAAAAACTAGTCTCTGGTTGAAATGTTCTACTAATTTGTGTTTTATTGCGTACCAAACAAAGATTTAATTGTTGATATTATTACTGTGAACAAGTGAGTTTAATGATATTAACATTTGTGGTGTTAATGTAAAACTAATTTATGTATAGTTTCTCATGAAAAATCCGACCAAGAGATTGGGCTGCGGAGCTCGGGGAGAAGAAGACGTTCGAGGACATGCTTTTTTCCGAAGAATTGACTGGGATCGAATTGAAAATAGAGAAGTGCAGCCTCCATTTAAGCCCAAAATTGTAAGTTTGACATATTTTATAAAAATGTTTATTATAAATTTAGTTAGTTATTCAAATGGATACTGTGCAGTTCCGAACTGCATTGATTATTGGTTTGTACCAGTCAGACCTTTCTGATAATGTAGTTTTTCAATAAGAACTTGTGCATCATCAATAGGTAGTACACTTTTCTGTTCCTTTACCAATGTGAAATAACAGAGTGTAATATAGAATTAAATTAATGATGTTATTTATGAATATATAACACCATTAGATCTTCACTATAATAAAATGATCTTTTTGTACCAAAGTTTTATATATTTTTGTACAATTAAATATGGAAACTTTACAAGTAATTCTTGATGATTTTAAATTAAAACTTCATGATATTAACTTATGGTCCACTATATTGGAAATTTAATAGTCATAAAGTGTTCACTATAAGTCATTATAACAATAAACATGAACCGTGCAGTTGAAATATAACAGCATGTTTTGGCCTGTTGACGGTAAAATTGCATGTTGACTTACTAGCAGTGACTTGATGGTTTGGGAAGTGACCATTTAAAATGTAAAATCTAGATCTCAAATTTTCAAAGACTTTAGGCTTTGCTGACACTGTCCTATTATCTGTTTATCAATTTCAGAAACATCGAAAGGACGTAAGCAACTTCGATAAGCAATTTACGTCAGAGAAGACGGATTTAACACCAACAGATAAGCTCTTCATGATGAACCTTGATCAAACTGAATTCATGGGCTTCTCTTTCCTCAACCCCGAGTACATCCAGCATGTGTGAACTCAACCTCTGCGGTCCAGCCTAGACAATCTTCACCAGTCACATTATCTCATTCATATACATTTATTAACTGTTCTATCGAGTTTTTCCTCTTTTCTCTTATAGTGCTGTTTGTTCTATAGAATTTCACACTGTCTAATCAATATTTGTAGCAATGACGATAGCGCTTTCTCTATATGTATCATAAAATGTAAAGCAAATACAGGGAATGTAATGTTTAATATGCTTTGTACAAAAACGTTTAGTATTAGTTGAGTTTGTTCGCATTAGTTGAGTGAATTCCTAAATGTATGGGGATGTTTCTAAGAAAAAAGTCCTAAAAGATACATTGTTTTAGATAAAACAACAAATTCAAAACTACCGTAAAGGATTTTTTCCAAGTAAAAACTATTACTCCTTCAAAAAATATTTTACTAATTCAACTTATTGTATTATTCCAAACTTAGTAATCTTGACTTATAAAAGCGTTAAGAAATACAAGTCTATGGATTCCTTAAAATTGAATTTCTCACTCCTTTAACAATGTCACCTGCATTGGTTTTGTACTATGAAATATTTAACAATAAAGATTTATTATTATTAGTGATAAATGTTTAAGTTAATTAAAAAACTAAAAGTCTAAATTTACTTAAGACAAACTATTAATTTAATAGAATTTAATTAATTGATAATGCTGCAGCAGTAATTAACATCAACCGCTGTTAGTATTATCAACAGTACAAGTATGTTTTATTCTAGTTTTTGTTGTATACGAAATACAAATAAATATTAAGGATCGTTTCAAGAGATGTAAACATTTTATATTCTTTATTATTTTAAAATAGAATTCATATAGATTCTAAAAGCATGTAAGTTTTAAACCAATGCTGTACTTTCGAGAAACTGTTTCAAAGTTTTTGTATATTTGTCCGCACTGACATGTTAGCTGCCAATCATTTATCCTAACGCCTAACATATAATTCTTCTACGTCTTAACCCAATATGGTTCCTTAGTTTACATTGTTTACAGTCCATTTTTAAACTATTATTAGCACTTATAGACAAACAATGCTGTAAATGTACATTTATCTCTTCCAGATAAATGGTGCTCAGTAACTCCAACTGGTTTGGTACATGCCTATTTTTCTTTCACTAACTTCTTATAACGTTGGTTTACCAAACATAGCCGATATGTTATGGTTACTTCTATTTGTTGCAAGACTTAGATTGAAAATTTATAGATCAGTCAGGATAAACAGACGTTGTAACTGTTAACTGAAGCGACCAAATATAACCTAAACAAATTAGGTCAATATTGTTATCTATACCCAAGAAACTATCAGCGATATTGATTGGTCTGGCAGCTAACTGTTAGACAGAAAGATGAAACATTTTGTCTGTACTTAAGACGTTCAAACATTCGTTCACATATTGATTTTCAAGAGGACTATGTGTGGTTTTAATTATAAATTTAAATTTTATAATGATTGCTGATAATTTGTTCTTTGCTGCCATCAATATAATAAGCAGAATTGTTTTCATGATTGCAGTTTTAGTTTAATTTTTATTTTAAAAATTCTTTTGTAGGTTAATTTTGAGTATTTGAGTGTGTTGTTGTGCAAGGCGCGTGGCACGAGCTCCAGCCAGCCGCCCACAACTGCCACTACCTACTCCTCATACCTAGCTTTAGGTGTGTCATCGTTTAGCTATCTATTTGTGATTAGTATTACGGTTATAATAAAATGTTCTTACAATTATGGGGAGTAGGCTGGTTAGCACACTTATGATTGCATTCCATTTTGTTATAGGCCTACTTTATTTATTTTAAAGTATTTTTTTATTAATTATTAATTTCTGTCAGATGAAAGTACAAGCTTAGTTCAGATGAAAAGAATTGATTCCATTTTGTAATTGTATAGCGTACTTAAACATTAAGCGTTATTTTCAAGTTCTGAAATGTACAATTAATAATGATATTACAAAAATAAATTTTAATCTACTTTATCGGAGTGATGCAAAAGAAAATCCCTGTATTTGTATAAGAAAATTGTTAAAAGTAATCAATAAATTTTTCATGTTATTTCTTGTAAGGAGCTATTCAGACGTGTAACCTTCTCGCTGTTGGACTTCGCCAGTACAACTGTCTACTGTATATTTTAGCTCTTTACAGTTGCTGTATATTTAAAAGAGTATGTAGCACCCCAAATCTATTATTTCCTAAAGGTATATTTCCAAAGTTAAGTATTTTTCGTAAGATATTTTATAGAATGTTCTAGAAAATGTTTTAATTAGTTCTGATGATAGGTTAGACATTTATTGTAGATAGTTTTTCATCAGTGCCAAACTCTTTGAATTTAACACATTTATCATCATGGTAAATCAACTATTTGTAGGTTTTAAAATATTTAGTAGTTAGTTGTTAACCATTAAAATCCCATGGATACAATTCCAGAGAAAAACTTACAAGGGAAACTATTTTAGTTTAATATCTAATTATCTATTAATGTACATTATTTAGTGTGATATAAATGTATCGAATTGTTAAAGAATTTATTACTTTATACTTACAGCTTAGAAATCTAATACGTCATTACAGTAAAATGCCCATACCATTATAAAATATTAGCCTAGAGAGTATTAAACAGCAGCTAAATAAACGAAAATAATATATAAATAATAATTGATAAGTATAAAAATACTACAGGTCTTGTTTAATGAATCTTAACACTATATTGTGAAAACTTTTATGAGCACCATTGAACATAAATTATATGTATAATTTCAATTAAATTCATGTTTGAGTGTGCTCATGTTTTATTCTACAATCAAACATCAATAGATTTACTACCACCAAAACTATATTCTGTTGTATTTAGTAAAATTTAACATATCATGGAAGTATTGATGAAAAATTTAGAAGGCACTGTAAATAAGAACTGTAAATATTTTTGTCCGTGTGCCATTTCGTGTAAAAGACCAATTTTCAAACAACTTTTCTAATCTCGCCTTCCCACATCTTGTGATACATAGTGCCCCTCTTGAAGTGGTTAACTATTTCAAACATTAGTTATAGGTTTAAAGGGCACTGGCCCAATAATTATAAAAGAGGAAAACAGGAAATTGTGGAAATTGATCAAAATGGAGAGATAATTATATTTACATAGAAACGCATTATGTTGATATTAAAAGTAAGTTTTCTTTATTATCAATTACAATGATGAGTAGCAATTTTTCAGGAAAAACTGGCATTTAATCGCAATAACACATTGTTCAACATAATTAAAAAAAAGTCTGATTCATTTAGTTTTAGGGAAATCCCTGAGCCATAAATGAAATGGTATATTATTTATAAAATTAATTGTCGGTACTAGTGGCATAGTGCGGTAATCCAGCTACTTGGGGACAAAGTGTTATGTAGATTTTAGGTGATAGGTTCTATGATCGGTCCTCTTAATACAAAAACCCCTTCTGCTCAATGGTCCCATCAACATGGACACTACTAGAGAAGTCCAGGGTGTCCATGTTGGGTGGTAATCAGTGTCCGGAAAACTCAGTAATAGACTTGTTAGCTGAAAGTAAAAAAAAAAAAAAAATACCATCTGGTTTGGATTCCACATAAGACTGTAGGTCCCTTAGTTTACTTGGCTATTATTTATTTATATACACTTTATTAGGCTAGTAATAAATGGCTCGTTCAATTGACCTTAGTAACAATGACTACACTCATTCAGCTGTACTTATCACACTAATTTATCCCTCATTTTCACCTATATCTCTACGATCAGCATCCTAATAATGAATAAAAATTAAATCGTTGTCTCCAAGTTTTACGAACCTCCAAAATTTCCTAACTTCTTTTTTTAATGCTATTCAACCTTACATCATTAGGCTCAAGCAGGATTTCACAATTGTTTCACTTCATTGTAGATAATATTATGTATGTTGCACGTGATTTCCTGAAATATGCTTGTATCAGATTTTTGTAGATTTTGATCACAAGTTAAAAAGGATAGAACCAAGAGAACTTTTTTTGAACATTTAGTTTACCTTATTAATTTCTTAAAACCATTGAAAATTAAAAATTTATAATATCTATAGTTTTTTTTTTAATAGCAGTTAATTAATTTATCGTAAAGATAAATTTTTAATTATTGGTGCATGTAAACTATAAAATATATCAAAATAGTTCAAAATACATTCAACCATTTACTATGTTTTGCATCGGATTATAGTTGTTGTGTTACGTTTTAACTGGGATATATATTCATAATTCGGTTTTCTTTGCTATCAGGTGTTATACAGTGTTTTAATGTAAATATTATTGTAAGTTATTTGCTAAAATTGAAATGTTTATGATTAATTAATTTAAAATCCGAACTTGATTTTCATTCACTTTTAAATTTCAAGAAACCTTGAAAGTTGCTATCTTTTCAGCATTGACGGCATTGTTTTATCTCCAAAACAGAAGATTCTCTCTTGACCGCCCAACTCGGGGCCAGTGGCCTGACCAGATAATGATTACTGGATACCCAAGGTGCTAAAAAACTCTTTATTTTATAATTTATCTAAGGCTAAATTTATGTATTTATAGGACCTAACCTAAAAACTAAATAGGCATTACTGTTTTCCATGTTTTGGGTTTAAAATTTCTGTAAAATTAGATGTTTTAAAATAAATTATGATTATAAATATCAACTGTACCGGTACCATTTGAAGGACATTTAAAAAACACAAAATTAATAACAAAGGCACATTATTTAAACAAAGATAACCTACAACTACATTAGCATGAATGGTAAAGGTCAACACGCTACGAGGGCTACAGACACATTAGTAAAAATAAATACATTTCTCTAAAGGGATAAAGCAGACAACAATAAACAAATTGTGACAGGTCTGTATGAATCGCATATATTAAAAACTTGTCCATTCCTGGCTGATAATGACCTTTGAAAGTGACGTTTCAACAAGAATTGGCTGGTCAAAAAGAAATCTTGGAAAAAGGGACCGGTTAGCGAGATGGCCGGAGGAAAGGTGGCCATATAAGAGAGAGTCTTCTGTATTAACAAAATCTATTGATAGGATAATAAAGTTATAAAATAATTGTCTTAAATAAAATCGAACAAGATTTTAAATTGTTAATTAGGTATATCTTTTTCTTATGGTCTTTTTTTTATTTGCATCAAAGCAGAAAGATTTAATACAGCTCCTCCATCTGTGTATTTCATTTAACTTAGATCCTCACCAAATATCGAAACTTGATTTTAAAAACTAGAACATAAATCTATTTCATCTTCAAGCATAAAACACAGTTTCAGACCTGGAAACACAGATCTGTTGTTTCCAAAAAATATTCTTGCTTTGGAACAGTTTAATCATCAGAGACTTGAGGTATTAGGTTTTCTTTAGATTCAAACAAAAATAATCGAATTTGCTAGTTAATATTTTGTAAATTATCAGTTGGACATAAAAGTTACAAAAATTACAGTATAAAGCTTTCTGCTAGCAAAATCGTTTTTGTTAACTAATGAATTATTTTATAAGTAATGTATCCCCAATAGCATTATCTGTGTGGCTAAGATTTTGTTACGTACAACTTATTAAATATACGAAAATTGTAAAATTCTGTAGCAATTTAGTTTTCCATTTTCCTTCATGGTAAAAGGAATCTTGGAAATTTAACGTCTTTATTGAGTGTTGGAGATGATTAGCAAATGAAAAAGATAAAATAAGTAATCGTTCTTAAGTTACCGTTCAACTGTTTTATAGTAAAATAATTTATAAATAATGTTATTATATATGCAATTTGTTTTTCCTGTGAATACTGGGGAATAAGTAATTCTTTATTGGAACTTAATAGTAGAGAAGTTTCTTTTCCTATGGTTCTTTGGTTACGAGTCTGATTAAGTTTTATTTTATCAATGTCTTATTGTGATTGTTCTTGTTGATGTTACATTCTTATACATTCCACTTCTTGTTAGTACATTTTACATTCTGTAAATACATCTCATTATATTGTTGATTTTCAAATGTATATCGACATATTTATATAATTATAACCTCGGAATAATAAATAGTAATTTTGTTTGTATTGTTGTGTTTTATTGTATTATATAAGGGGGTATTTTCGAGTTAAAAAAATTGTTAATATAAACAAAGTAATATCAATGTAAAAATATACTGTGGAGTTAAGATAAATTAGAAGTCACCTAATGTTGAATAATTAGAAGTTTAGATATTTTTATAGATCTATTCGTTTCTCCTGAATTTAGTAATGTTTCAGTAAAGTAAGTTGAGTAACACCCATCCTGTA
Source organism: Stictocephala bisonia (assembly GCA_035578905.1). NCBI lineage: Eukaryota > Metazoa > Arthropoda > Insecta > Hemiptera > Membracidae > Stictocephala > Stictocephala bisonia. Next base: position 7,667,590 of record JAQJVL010000002.1, on the reverse strand, counting down.
AAAAAGGTGTAATTAAACTGGTTATAATGAATATATTGATTGAGGTTTTCTGCTGATTAGTCCATGAATTAAAAGAATTGTCTGCTTTTTATCACTATATTATGATTTTTCATGTTTTTTAAGATAAGTATTCAAAATATATATTAATAATTTTACAGTCTAGTCTATCAACTATGTTACTAGAAATTTAAAATGTTTAAGAAATTTTGTTTTGTAGTTTAAGTTTATGAATAAGTTTTAATTTTTAAGTTATGACCAAGTATAGAAGTTTGAAATCATCTTTGGAGCTGATTTTTTTTTTTATAATCTTGTATATTTATAATAAACTCTGCTAAAGTTTTATTTCCAGTGCTGCTTTATTTTAAGAATTCTTTGTTGTTTTAATTACTAATATTGAGCTGCCATTTATAAATAGTTTGTTATTTATCGAACTAGATCGATCATTGAAATTAATCAAATAGTACAAAAACTAATTAAATGAACATAAAGGTTGTTACGTTTTTCAGTGGTTTTATTGTATTATTTGTATATATATTATTCTATGCTCTGCTGTTAACTTAATATAGTAAAAATCCAATTGCTTTATTATTTATGGATGAAATTGTTGATACTAGTTTTACGTCTATGGCTAGTTTTATGGATATTTTTTTCATTTGACCTGTTATTTAACTATCTGCTAGAGCATTTGTAAAATTAGTTTTAAAATAATTTATAATTAAACAACACTACAGTGTGAATAATTTTATTTTGATAAACTGTAAATAAAATAGGTCTTTTAAAGTAAAAGTAGTAGAATCAGGTTTTGGTATCATATCCAATGTTTTAAAATAAACTTAAAAAAAATTCTGGAAACAAGTAATCACAGTAGCTTTGATGTTATAAATTGTTTATTTCCACTTTCTAGAACTTTGGTTTTTAATGTGCAAACCTATGTGAAACGCTACATTTGGAATTATTAATTTGTTATTTATCTTAGTTAAGAAAGTAAAACACATTATCTTATTTTGCACGTTTACTGTGATAATTTTACTTACATTCTGTATTTAATTATGCACCAAAGCAAACTTTAAAAGTATTTGTTCCAGATATACACTACTCATTTCTTTTCTCTAGCCTTATGAATCATATTCCTGAACAAATAATTTTTTAAGAGTTTTTTCATAAAACAATATCAAATTGTGTTTATTTTCACATCAATAAAAAATATATAAATAAAAGCAATACATTTATATTATAATAATAAAACAAAATTGTACAATATCTTTGACATAAAATAAGGTAAAAGTAAACAAGTTGAAACAACAATAAAAAAGTGTTATATATATTTGCAACTGGTGCGGTAAGTTTCTCTCCATTATACATTTTCCTTCAGCTAATTCACACAAATACTAATCTAACGGAGAAGAGTGTGTATGAGAGGGTTTAGTAATTTCATAAAAAGATGAAACGAAAGGAAAGTGTTATACCTGTAAACTAGGTATAATCACACACAACACAAAAACATGCATAGTTAGTGAAATATTTCAAGACTCTGGCTTCCTGAGACACTAAATACTAAGAACCTCTTCTCCAGTGTCTAAACGGGCAGACACGAACCCGGCAACTCTACCAAAAGAACGGTTGTAAAAAGGGTCAGTTAATCCCAAGCATGAACTCAGCAACTTTTATCTGCAGGTAGCGGCGAGGAGGTGGTTGGCTACACGGAGCACAGAGAGGGATAGAGTTGCTATCCATATACAACTAACATTTTGGCAGTTGAAGCCAGTTCCGGGCGAGTGAAAATATTTACTGCGTGCATTTTAACCTAACATAACCCAACCTAACCCAACATAACCTAACCTAACCTAACTAACTGCAACTTCTCTCTTCCTATCCCTCTTCTTTCCCCAAAATTGCCGAAATCATGCCTTTCTGTTGGGGTCAGTTTTACCAAAGTTGACAAGATCATGCCCCCCCTCCACCAAGCAGGTAAAAGTTACTGAATTCATGCAAGCTCCTCCAAAGAACTTGGAACCCCTTCTCCCGTCTCTAAACAACTATGAACCCATCTCCAAGCAACTAAGACCTACTTTTCCAGTCAGTAAACAACTAAAAAACCCTTTTCCAGTCACTAAACAAATAAGAATCTCTTCTCCAATCACTCAACAACTATGAACTCCTTCTCCAGTCACGTAACAACTATGAACTCCTTCTCCAAACAACTAAGAACCACTTCTTCTTTCACTAAACAACTAAGAACCCCTTCTACAGTCACAACTATGAACTCCTTCTCCAGTCACGTAACAACTATGAACTCCTTCTCCAAACAACTAAGAACCACTTCTTCTTTCACTAAACAACTAAGAACCCCTTCTACAGTCAAACAACTAAGAACCACTTCTTCTTTCACTAAACAACTAAGAACCCCTTCTCCAGTCACTAAACAACTAAGAAACACTTCTACAGTCACTAAACAACTAAGAACCCCTTCTCTAGTCACTTAACAACTATGAACTCCTTCTCCAAACAACTAAGAACCACTTCTACAGTCACTAAACAACTAAGAACCCCTTCTCAAGTCACTAAACAACTAAGAACCCCTTCTACAGTCACTAAACAACTAAGAACCCCTTCTCTAGTCACTTAACAACTATGAACTCCTTCTCCAAGCAACTAAGAACCACTTCTACAGTCACTAAACAACTAAGAACCCCTTCTCCAGTCACTTAACAACTATGAACTCCTTCTCCAAACAACTAAGAACCACTTCTTCTTTCACTAAACAACTAAGAACCCCTTCTCCAGTCACTTAACAACTATGAACTCCTTCTCCAAACAACTAAGAACCACTTCTTCTTTCACTAAACAACTAAGAACCCCTTCTCTAGTCACTAAACAACTAATAAACACTTCTCCAGTCACTAAACAACTATGAACGGGGTTTAGTTAGTTGTTTAGTAACTTAAAAGAGGCCAGTGGCTAAGATATATTTCTCTAGCTAAATCTTATTTTTTGTTGAATGTGTTGCAATATGCAGTTTACCAAGTATACTGCTTGCCTTTTCTTTAACGTTTACCCAAATTCCAGGCTAGAGCCTTAAAATTAACCTGTCAATGTAGTATTTTTACTTAAAATAATCGTTGATTTAACTCCACTATCATTTTTCCACATTGGCGTCTGTGGTAGATAATTTCCCCAAAATGATGTGCAGTGTTCAATCTTAACTGATATACGAATACACTTGTTTTACACATTTTACAAAAGTGATGAAACAGTAAACGTGTTAATTAATTTCATAAAGTCATTTAGATCCAGCTTCATTTAGGGTGTTTAGAATCAAACTGCATTTTTGTGATTGATTGTATATGAAACCCATAGGTTAGAATCTAAATTATTTCTCTACTACATATTATGTGTATTTCTGAAATGGCCTAACCGAATGTATATAGTATTGCGCTGTGCAGCCAGAGGCGTCCCATTCTAATGTACAGTAAGTAGTCAGCCCCCTCCTCAAAATCCTCTGTAAATATCTCCCTTCTAGTTTCTCCATTTCCTACGTTGTTTTACACCTAGTTTGGTTAATGTTTCACTATCGTTTCTTGAAGTGACAAATTAATTTTAATATAACATCAGAATTTCACTTTACTTGTATATATTACTATATCTTTGAAACATACTGAAGTGTATTAATATTATATACATTATATTGCCTTGTGATGTATAAATATATTTTCCCTTGATGGATTTGCTTCGGTTCAATACAAATCCATACAATCTATAATGCTAGGAGTAAGACTGTTCTGTTTATTTTATAAAGAGGATACTATGTTTGTAAATCAAAAATATCCATAGCACACTGCAATTTTTATTTATTGCTGAAAGTGCTTTTATTCAACTAAAATAAATACGTTTATGAAAGATTATTTCACATTTACAAAAAATACGAGTTGTGATCTTTAAAAGTATTATAGATACAAGTGGAACATCAACGTTCAAAACAAATTAATTTTCTTCAGTACTGTAATGATAAACACTAGCATTGATCTTATTTTTTCATTCAAATTTCACTTGCAGGTTTACCCAATACACTATTACAATTCAACAAAGTGAGGTTTTAAAAATTATATTCCATTTTTTCTACAGTATCTTTCCTTCCCCTGCAATGAAAAAGTTTTAATTTCAAATATAACTACTTATAAGATTCTATTACATTATTACATGTATTAATGCTTCTTTATATGTAACAATATAAATAGTATTTTTAATAATGTATTTATAAACAAACTACAAAATAAATAAGAGATAAACTAGAATATAATAAAACAAATGATAATAAGAATGGTAGGGAAGCAAGCTTTAATACTATTTTGTATTGTGTCTTTGAACCCTTCTACTTTTATCTCTGTAATTAAACAGTTAAAGGGTAGTACTTTAACATTGAAAATCTTCCAACTATAAAGCTTCAACTTATGGACTATTCTGTTTCTATTTTGATGTAAAGTGTTATGACTTGGTTGGTTAGTGCAACAATTTACTTTAGGTATTTAAAACTATTTGAAATATAACTTCTAAATCTTTCACTTTGTTTTCTCTCTCACCTCAATTTCCTCCAATTCTTTAATTTATCTTTATTCAGCCTTGAGAGGACTATCATCAGGATATGGACGTTATGGATTTTTAATATTGAATATGTCCTTCTTGGAGGAACAAAAGATTTTTTCAGGAACAGGCAAAATATTATACGAGACAAACCAGAAGTATCTAAAAAAATATAAAAAACTTTAAAATAATGACAAAAACTGTTGAACGATATGAAATAACCTAAATGATGAGATATTAATAAATTGGAAGGCAAATAAATGTTTAAATGACTTAACTGAGCTGATGTTTCCAAAAGTTTAAGAACTTAATTAATAGCAAAAATTACAGGTACCAAATAGGAAAATGTCTGCTGTAACTCTCAATACAGTAATATGTTAAAATAAGTTTGAACTCCTCTCCGAAATTACTAACAACAATAATGAAATCCGGTTGGAACACCGAAATCATAACAGAAGAAAAACTATACCTAAACATAAAGTTGTTTCAGCAATAGTCTTGGCCGAAAATGCAATCCAGGGATAACATTAAATATAAATTTGCTGTTTTAAGCATCATCAAACCAAATAATTTAATTATTGATGTCAGCACTAGTAGTGCAGTACTGTAACCCAGCTACTTGGGAAGAAAATGCTGTGGAGGTTGTAGGCGATATATTCTAAGCTCGGTCTCGTAATACCGAGATTATGTAATACCACTCAATCGTTGCCATTGATGTGCACACTACTAGAGAAGTCTGGAGTGTCCATGTTGGGTGGTAGTCAGCGTTGGGATGTTGTGTAGGGAACAGAAGTAAGTATAAAGCTTGTTGAAGAGCCGAAAATCAGCCCAATTCTACATGGTTCGAATTCCACCTCCCTAAATTTCCCTAGCTACTGGGGTATTAATAAATATCTCTTTCTAAGGAACCGTTGACCTTAGTCAGTAACAATGACTACACTCTTTCACTACGATATTTCAACCCTCATATTCACCTATTGCTATAATCAGCTTCTTAGTAATGAATCAATACAGTGCTGTAACTCAGCTACTTGGGGCAAAGTGTTTGGGAGATTGTAGGCGATAGGTTCCATGCTCGGTTCTCTTAATACCGACACGGCGCCCACTCAATGGTTGCCATCAACGTAGACACTACTAGAGAAGACTGGAGTGTCCGTGTTGAATGGTAGTCAAGGTTTGGGTGTTGTATAGGGGAGAGAACCAAGTGTCAAACTTGTCAGTTAGCTGAAAATCAGACCAACACTACGTGGTTCGGATTCCACGTAAAACTGTAGGTTCCATAGTTGCCCTGCCTATTGGGCTATTAATAAATAGTCCTTTCTGAGATAAGTCAAACTCAGATAGTAACAATGACTACACTCGTTCATATACACTCATTCACTCCTCATATTCGCCCATATCTCTACGATCGGCGTCATAGAGATGAATAAGGAATAATAATAATGAATAAGTAAAATGCATTATTTTTAACTATGTAGTTGGTAGCACTGCAAATTACAAACAAAAATACGAGCAATGATTTTTTTTGTGATTTTAGGAATAACTAATGATACATTTATATAATAATACTTTTAATGAAGGTATTATTAATTTTTACTCTATTAAAAAGGTAGAAAGACAAACAGTTACATTACTAATGGGGATTCTACACATTTTCGACATTAACCGGTAAACAAAGTTTACGCATATCTCTCAGACCTGAAGAATTAAGTTTTGGGTACTTACATAGAGGTTGCATCCAATATTGCGTTAAATGTGTGTATTCTTCCTCTTTGCCATGCAATTACAGGGCCAGCACCTGGTCAGTCCCTTCTCTATTCCCCTGAAATCCTCAAGGATAAAAGAAGTAATTATTACTGAAGAAGTTGTAATCCACTTAGAAATGCCACTGAGGCGTTCGCTGCAGCCATAACTGTGACCTCTGTATCTTTGTTCTCTGCGGTACCAGACTTTGCGGGAGTGATTTCTTAGAACTCAGTTCTAAAGTTTTGTACTACTGAGTTCTTTAGAATCAATGCCACTTGTGTAGCAAAACTATTAGGCCTACTAGACATGACCACTTCAAGAATCATAGTGTTCAATAGGTAGCTATAGAGATGACACCAATTAACGGCTTTGTGGGGAGTCTTGAGCCTGGTGAACATCTTTTGACTGATTTTGAATCCCTAGAGCTCAGGAGAAGGATAATTTTCAGGGTGGAAGTATCAGAGGAGAAAATGGTAGCTAGTTTGGGGAAAGAGACTCTAGGTCTGCTTAAACCACTTGGAATCGGTACGCTATTCTTTTAGGCAACAAGGGAGCACAAAAAAACTCCAAGGTTGACGGCAATTAGGAGTCGCTTCAGAGCTTTTAGCCCCCCTCAAAGAAGTAAACTAAAATTCCATAAACTTTCAAAGTTATACTCTAGTGAACTGGTTATGCCTCCCATAACAATGGTTGATATGACGCCGTTGTCAAATAGCCCCATCTAGGATAATAGGGATAGTTTTGAAGAGGGGCTTCCATTTACCCTCCCCGCCGATCCACCCACTGGCCAGTGCTGGACCACTGGACCAGTTGAACTCTCAAGCATCCAAACATGCAACACCCGAGAAATGGAGCTACACTAGCTGACTGTGAGTTTAAATGCATAGTCAAGAACTACATTCATTCAGCTTTCATCATCCTTGGGCAATTGCAATAATCATAATGGAATACAGTAGGCAATGATTAAACTGTATAAATGACTAAGCTTTTAAAGTATTTTATTAACATTTTGTTTGATTATTTGTACACAATAAATAAATAAATAGAAAACTTAACAACTCAGGTATTAGGAATGGCAACATAACTGTTATCTATAGGCTTTGTAAACTATGGAATGGGCATCAAAGCTTCTATCACTTCCACCTCCAGAGGGCCAACCCCCACCCCCGCCCCCGCTAGACCAGCCTCCACTACTACTACCACCACCTCCGCTCGACCATCCACCACTACCACCAGATGACCACCCTGATGAGTCGCCTTTACTCATCATCATTTTCAGTTTCTTCAGGATTATGATCTTGGAAATTGTGAGGGCTATTGTGGAGAAGATGAGAGCTTTGATGGCTGCCAAGCTGGCTATACCCATGATCATCGGCCCAAACATCGCTGCCTTCCCCATCATCATCATGCATCCCATCATCATCATTTTCTTCATCCCCTTCATTTTCCCTCCTTTGATCTTCTTTCCACGGCCTGAAAAATAGTTAAAATTTATTGTTTCCTATTCTAAACTATTTACACACATTTTTCACAGTACTGACGTTACTTAATAGATAATATTAAATAATAATTAAACTAGCGACACATGCTTTGACAAAATTATAAATAAAAAGGGAAAAAACCTGAAAAAATATCGCCAATATTGCTTAAAATTTAATGCTAACAGGAAGGCCAGTGGCCGAGTGGTTTATGGTGTTAGGACTTTGTAACTGAACTAGAGACAGCGCAGGATCAAATATTGGCCTTGGCTGGAAGTTTTTATCAGTAATATTCACCTTGTACTCTACTGGTTCTTCCTATAAGTTTGTCTGATAAGTTCTCCGCTTAGAACAACAGTCTATTGGGATGGGTGGAGTAAGGTTAAAAGGATATCTTACCTAACAATAAAAAAAGATGAAGATGGAATATTTAAACCCTTCCGTCCCTGTTTGTTGTTAATGTTGCAAAACATAAAACAGAACTCCTTTAATCATTTGGCTAAAAAATATGTTTTTTAACGAAGAGTACGTGTGGCTCATTTATTAATATCGTAAACTGGTTTAGTCAAAGAAAGAAAAAGTGTTATGAATGAAAATGACATCAAAACTGTTTATCTTGCATATGCCCAATGATTGTTTTCCTTATATTTATTGCATGGAGGAGAACCTGTAAAACTATCTTTCATTCATTTATCATAAGTAAAAATAATATTAAAAATAGCTTTTAAAACATGCGAATATGATGGTAGAATCACTACAGTTCGAGGTATTAAGTTGACGAGTCATTAGTCACTACTTGGTACTTTTTCACATAAACCGTATCCTGTGAGTATAATATAACAAGGAGTCTGGAAAAGACATTAATAACGTAGTGACGGTTAATTATTTCATCATGAAATTTCAGTATACTACACCTAATACTGAATATATATAGACCAACAATTGACCTACCCACCCACCCATACATGGACGGTGGTATTGACCCACCCACCCATACACTTACAGTGGTATTGACCCACCCACTCACCCATACACAGACAGTGGTATTACCCACCCACCCATACACGGACAGTGGTGTAGGGGAAATTCTTAGTGGCGATTCCCACATTCGCCACTAGTGTGTGGGAATCGCCAATAAGAATAATCTTCAATTCAGGGAATACCCACTAAAACCTTACGAGCCGGGACCCTTTCGGATGCATGGCTGGCCGCGTGTCTTGGGCTCTTACGAGATCACTTTTCTACTTCTTATTGGACACTTATAAGGTCAGTTAGGCATCCTTTCTCACTTTTGGCACGTAGCACTATGTTGGTGTAGGCTACAACAGTTCTCCATGCTTCTTCACTTTACAGCATTGCCTCCAATGTGGTGTCTGTCGTAACAGAACCTACCGCGGAGACAAGTGCTCTTCTCTCCCCAACGAAGCGCCCACACACGAAGAACGAGTGATGAACATCATCCTCGTCCTCCTGGCAGTACTTAACTGAGGTGACCTGACCTACCCAATCGGCGCAGATACTTCCTAAAGTATCCGTTACCCGTAAGTAGCTGGCACAGGTAGATATTGACCTCTCCATGGCTCCGACCGATCCAGGCCTCGAAATCGCCGATGAGTCCACCGCCCATCAGTGCTCTCACCCCTCTTGCTTTGCCAAGCTCGCAGAGTTTCCGCTCTGGCCTTATTTTCTACCTCACTCGAGTGCCTGGCGATAGATGACTTGCCTCCCAAAGGCAAGTAAATCAAGGGAAATGGTTCCCACTAAAACCATCACTGCCTAACCGGCAACAGTAACATAGACGCAGGCAACCATTAACTGCTCTTCGTTGCACTGCCAGCACGCGCTTACTATACCTCCTCATCTTCATTGCACCCGTCCAAACATCCGCGCCGTACAGAAAAATGGCATTTACGGTGTTCATGAGGAGGCTTCTTTTGTTTGACATAGGTCCACCAACATTTCCTATTAATCTGCTGAGAACGTGAACACCTTTGCTGCCTTTTCACGATTTGTTCCCGGAAACGGAGACGACAGCGTAGCCTACCAGGAACACATCATGAGGCATCACAAGGTGAAGCAAGCTGTCACACAAGATGTTCCAAGGGTCGGAACCGAGCCCTGTGCCGCTCCGGCAGTGACCTCCTTAGATGTCCTGCCTTCTTTAGTCTCGTACAACAGCTGGCGGTCCTACAGGCAATCCTGCACAGTGACCAGGAGATTGTCGGGCACACTGTCTCCACTTGGTACTACTATTTGGTACTTGTAGCGCAGTGCTGTAACTCAGCTACTTGGTGAAACATTGTATTGGTGACAAATGTAGGCGATAGGTTCTATACTCGGTCATTTTAATACTAACATGGCGTCCGCTCAATGGTTGCTTTATGCGTGGACACTACTATAAAGTACATGTTGTTTGTTAGTCAGTTTCCGGATGTTGTACGGTGGAGAGAACTGAGTGTCAGGCTTGTCAATTAGCTGAACACAAGACCATTACTACGCGGTTCGGATTACACGTAAACCTGTAGGTCCTTTAGTTACCCTGGCTACTGGGTTATTAATCAATTGGCCCTTTCTAAGCACAAATCAAACTCAGTTAGTAACCAGACTACAAAGGTCTTGCACATTCGTCCTACACTCTACATGATTAGGCTATATTATTGATATTCATCTTAAAATACACATAAATTTGTGTAGTCGTCTCATATATAAGAATATGAATATATAGAATAAATAAAATATTGTTAATTGTTGTACAGGAAATATTTTGTATTTGTTTGTAGATTCCTTAGTTGTCCTGGCTAATTAGCTATTAGTACATTAATGGCTCTTTCTGAACATAAGTCAAACTCAGTTAATAACCAGGCTACATAGATCATCCAAACTCATTCTGCACTCATGTAATCATTCATATTTACCTGAATTACGCAAAAAGTTGTGTCGGCTTCTCATATCTGAGAATAATTAACAGATATTATGTGTACAGTGGATGAGTCTAGAAGAGTTTTACATGTAGAATGAATGAGTCGCCAAGAATCATGTATGTAGAGTGGATGAGTCACCAAGAATCGTGTATGTAGAGTGTATGAGTCACCAATAATCGTGTATGTAGAGTGGATGAGTCACCAAGAGTCGTGTATGTAGAGTGGATGAGTCACCAAGTATCCTGTATGTATAGTGTATGAATCACCAAGAATCATGTATGTAGAGTGTATGAGTCACCAATAATCGTGTATGTAGAGTAGATGAGTCACCAAGTATCCTGTATGTATAGTGTATGAGTCACCAATAATCGTGTATGTAGAGTGTATGAGTCGCCTGTATGTAGAGTGGTTGTGTCACGACATCCAACCCTGACCACCACCAAACATGGACATCCTAGAAATAGTTCTGTTTTAGTAGTGTCGACGCTGGTGGCAACTCTTGAGTGGACGTTATGTCAGTCTTAAGTGGCCTGAGAACAAACGTATCATCTACAATCTGCACAGTTAATTTTGTGTCGTAGTAGGTGGGTTACATTACTATTTCCGCTCATCGTTAAATTAAAACCTAGTAAAAAAAATAGTACCTATAAGTGAATTAGATGTTTGTTACTTGCGAATTGTTTAGAATTGTGTTTGTACTATACATTTCATAAATTAGGGGTGCCGAAATAAGGTGCGTTTAAATCCTGGTATCTGTAAATCAATAACGGCCGTTGACGTGTTTAGTTTGATTCCACAGGATAAAAACAGAAATCTTGATTTAAAATAATTTTCTTAATTCTGTACATGAATGAGAAAGCCATAAGATCTTGTAATGCTTAATAAAGCATGGTGATCCCCCACACCCTCGGCTGTCAAAGTCACCATGCTATTCTAATGTTCATGGTATAATACGATGTTACGTAATACGATTCGGTTTTCTGATCAGCTGTTAATGAAACTTTTACGGGTTAAACTTATTGAATATTCAGATTCGGGAATACTAAAGACATCTTCCTTTCTGTAGAGAAGCACTGTTATTCAGCTAGTCTTTTACCAAGGTTCCTACACAACAGGTTATCTTATTCTCATATGGTCTAGTGATGAGACGAGGCGAGTACAAAGTACTCGAGTACTCGTATGTTCTCGAGTCAGTTCACAACAGACTCGAGTCAGAATGAGTGAACTCGCACGGGCACGATGCTATTGCATACAGACAAACGTTAGGAGCGAACTCAGACTCGGTGGTATTTCCTTCATCTATCAGGTACGAGACCAATTCAAACTAAGCTGTGTGATTGGCTTAGGTTTTTGTAGGCTAGCCAATCAGCAATCACATCTTGGATTTGGTTCGAAATTTCCCGATTATTGACGGAGTATCACGAAAATGGAAACGGAGGTTTAGGACGTTTTTAGGTTATGGTTATTTGTTTAGGTTATCATTTAGTAATTCATTTTGTACTGTAAAATCATCTGTGGAATCGTTTAAAACAGCTTTATATAGTTACTAAATTTAATTGAGTTAGGTTAGGTCTGTACTGTACTTGCACTAGATTTTTAGCCGTGGACTCGGTCTCATTAATTGTTACAGAAACTAAACAAGCGTTCCAAGACTCGATCTCGTCAATTTGTACTCAGACTCGGTTTCTTTTACAGAATTAGAAAAGGCATTTCCAGAGTCTGAGTCCAGGCTCGGACTCGAACAGCGCTACTCTACCCTCCCCACAGCCACGACGAGGACACCGAGACCAGTAGTCGAGTTAGGTTTGTACTCGAGTACGATTGACTCGAATCGCTGTAGTACTCGACTCGTCTCATCACTAATATGGTATCAATTTGAGCCGAGTTGTGACATTAGAGTAAGTACCTCCAACATGCTGTGCTGAACAATTAAAACTACATTCGAAAAACCATTACTGTTTTGTTTTCAAGAGTATTTTGGAATTATATAAATCTCAGGTATTTTAATATTATACGGTTATTATTACAAACTGCAACGGTACACCTCACTTCAGGTACTTCACAAGCATAAGTCATATGAATTCACAATTACAAAGCTATTCAAAGCAAAGCCATACCATAAAACCCCAACCTCAAAATTATTCAACAGTGCAGGCGGAAGTGTCATCGAGAGTAAGGATATCAGATGTTTTACGTTGTTCCGGTTTGTTTTGTTTACAGTAGTGAAGGTAGAAAACATACAGCTGAGGCCTCCATATGACATAATTGTTACCTGCACGATATGGATGCGTACTTCTGTGAGACAACCTCTTGTATATGAACCCTTGTCTTTTACGACAATGACAAAATACAGGTGCGTAATGAATTAAATAAAATTAATAAAGCTATTGTATAACTATTTTTTTAACCAAAAGCTGAATGTATAATTTGTAATAAACGTTTTCAACTTTAGACAATTAGCCATTATCTCTGATTTAATAAGATTGTATATAGTTACAAGTTCAAACCATAGCGTAATTAGTTAGCATGTGTATTTTGTGGTTAGTCTAAATGAAGAATTTCGACATAGTAGTAACTTTTTTTAATGTTATATGTAAACGTAGGATTTTCATAATTAATAGGCATAGTATATTAAAGGTTTTTGGCGCATCAAGTGTTTAAAAATACTAATCCAACGTTCAAAGAAGTTTTAAAACTCTTGTACTCAGAATAGGGCTTTATCAGAAAAGTTGAAATTGCTTGTTGATTAACTTTTGATTATATTTTTATTTTTTTTTAATTTTTAAACTTAATACTTTGTAAGAGGATAGATTGATCAATCTTAGTTACAAATATTTCTTTAAAGTTTTTTATATTGATGTAATTTTAATTTGACTTACTATTAAATATATTTAATATTAATTAGCCAATATTTGCGAATTTTTTCATGTTGATTCTAGAAATAAATTACCATAAATTCTAAAACATATCTCCCCATGAATACATTTGGGAGTTTCTTAATGTATTCATGGGGAGAGATTGATTTCAATGTAAAGTAATTTTATCTAAACTAATGGATAAAAATATGAAAATTATTATACATAAAAAAATAGTGAAAAGTGAATGACTTCAAATATAACGGTGAGAATCTCTTTTGCACGAGATAAGGAATAGATAAATATATTTTTATGAAGGTTTTATCTAAACTAGGCACATAATTTAGGCTTTCATAAAGTCTTCTAACGAGCAGATATAAATTAAAATTACTGACAAAGAATGACGAAAGTGATGCTCTACCCTTTCATTGGAGTCAAATTACCAATATATCCAATACCCCTAGTTTTACTATGTTAAATAGCCTAAATTATTTCTAATATAAAAACTAAAATACTTGCTCAATCAAATAAAAACTGTACTGCAAATGATTTTATTGTATCTGTTTGGAAATTTAATGTTAAGTGACGCGTCTTAAAATGACTATGTATTGGGGACTATGTAGGTATGTATCATAGGGCAGTTTTAAGTGCAATGCGCTTCTTTATATTCACATCTGACTGAAAGTAGTTTTGATTTAAAATGTCAATGCTACACGAAATAAACTCCTATAAAATATATATTTAGTAGATATTTCACTGAAATAACACTTGTTTCACTTATTGTACTCCGTCTCCGACATTGACAGTTAATATAATAAACTTTTGAGTATGTTTTTTATAAGCCTCTGCTTGAATTTCATGTTTTAATCATTTTATTAATTGTTTAGAATATTTTTATGAATTTAGGAAATGACGTATTTTCAGCTGTATATTTGTATTAATTAGAACTTAATGGCTAAATGACTGTAGCTTGTACAGCACATGAAGGCTAATTTCCGTTTATGTTTTGTTATTATAAGATTTATAATTATTTAATTAAATATATATTTAATTTGATTGTAATTATGTAGGCCTATTATTAGTAATATACTGAGTTCGTGCATTTTTTGCGAAATTGTAAGTATTTCTAATGGTAATTGTAAATCTTTTGGAATATAAATTCATATATATTTAAATTTATAAATAGTCCTAATATAAATATATGTATATATATATATATATACAGGGTGTCGCGTAAGTAACCAGCCAAACTTCTGGAGGTAATTCCTTGGGTTAAAACAAACAAAAAATTTCATGTGTACAAATCATCTATCTCACTCCATTATCCGGCTATCTGTCTGTATGTGTTTTTTACTAAAAACTTAATATCTCAAAGGTTATTTAAGATAACACCAAAAAAATTGGTATGAATGTTGATATTTACAGTATCCATGTACTATTTAAATTTCATTTTTGTACAACAATCTCTTTCAAAATGGCGGCCATTTTAAACTTTTAAAGCCAAATATCTTAATAACCTTAAATTTTACTAAAAACTTGCAAGTTACAAAAAAGTTTAAGAATTTATTTCTATAAATAATTATATGAAACGTTTTAAGATTGAATAACTATTAACTGAGAAATTACATTTTTATTAAAATTGAAAACTAAAGTTTTAAATTTTATTAATATCAAGCATATTTTTATTTGATAAAAATTGTAATTCCTCAGTTAATAGTTGTTCAATATTAAAACTTTTTATATAATTATTTATAAAAATAAATTGTTAAACTTTTTTGTAACCTAAAATTTTTTAGTAAAATTTAAGGTTATTAAGATATTTGGCTTTAAACATTTAAAATGGCCGCCATTTTGAAAAAGATTGTTGTAAAATAATGAAATTTTAATAGTACATAAATACTGTAAAGATCAACATTCATACCAAATTTCATGGTTTTATCTTAAATAACCTTTGCGATATTAAGTTTTTAGTAAAAAACACATACAGACAGATAGCCGGATAATGGAGCGAGATAGACGATTTGTACACATGAAATTTTTTGTTTTAACCCAAGGAATGACCTCCAGAAGTTTGGCTGGTTACTTACGCGACACCTTGTATGAATGTGTATAATTGTTGTATAAACAACGATTTTGTTTATTCAAATAATAACTGGAAGAACTGGAGGCAAGCTGCTGGAAGCAAGATTTAGTGAAGACGAGTTGTATAAACAACAATTTATAATGTATAAAAATTTCATATATGATGTTTTTTGTAAACTGTTTAGACTGTTTAAAGTCTTTTCCATTTGTACCTGTTGTAATAATTTTGTTGTAATAGCAGCCTTTATTTTGAATTCTTAAATAGCGAATATTTGTTTATATAGAACAGACATATTATTATACTAAAGGTTTATATTACCTTACATTCAGTCAAGTGTATTAACAACACGTACTATTTTCCTACAAAAACCACAAAATAGTTGGGAATTTAGGAGGTCAAAGAGAAGTTGAGGAAAAGGAGGAGTCTGAGAGATACATTTATATTATATTATGTGCGAAAACCGTAAACATTCGTAATCTTGTTATTTTGTGATCGATTTTTTTCATTACACGTAGAAACCACCAATCAGCAAGCATTTCTTAAGCCGTGTTTACCTGGGTGGTACTTCTGAGTTTACAACAATGAGACAAACCAATTGTCAGCTTTCTAAATTTCTAGAAAGAGTAATCGGTGAGTTCCATTTGGAGATAATTTTTGTTTTATAAAATCATTTGCAATTTGTTTTATTTATTTGTTGAGGCACATTTTATGACGAAGTCATACAATGGAACGGTAAAAATTTACATTTGTACTGATAGTCATCAAATTTGTACTGATCGTCAACTAGAAACCTCAATAAGTGAGGTAATATAATCTTATTGATTTTAAACACACTCATAGATTTCTCATACCGTTTAAAATGTTGTGTCTTTAATTATTAGCTGTTTTTGTGTTCCATTGTGGAGCGCTAAAATAGTAGTCTCATGTCAATGTAATGCAGTTTAAACCAGGTGTGGTGGCAGACCTCACCAATTAAGTAATATTAGGACCATTTCCCTTAATTCACTACCACTAGATTTTTTTGTTTCCGTTAAGTCACTACCGCTTGATAAATATTCAATTGCTCTAAAAACCTTTCCCCAATCATTTTTACGTCCACAGTGGTATTCCTTATCCGCTAGGAATCCGATATCACTGGCCTTATCTTATCACTTTCCAATATCTTATCACTTTTCCACACACGGAGAGCACATTCAGTGGCAAGTCAATCATTGGATTTACCAGTGTGCGATCAACATTAGTTGATACCTAACCTAACTTGACTTAACCAGACATAACCGTAATTGTGATAAAAAAAAGTATTGGTAGTGAGGTTACGGAAAAAGTAGTGGTAATGAATTAACGGAAAAGGTCCTAATATTATAATGAAGACTAATACTGACTTGTTATTAGAAGATATCTAAACTAACTCTAAATACCTCTAACCTAAAATCTCAATTGATAATGATAAATTAATAGATGCCAAAAAAACTTTTTTTAAAACCCTTTAAAAAAATGTTTAAATTTGTATACAAAAGAACCAAGAATCACTCATTTATGAACCTATTTAACTACACAACAACAGATTAACAAACTACACACTCATGTAACTACAAACTCATGTAACTACACACTCATGTAGCAAAACTGGCAAAATTAATGTGCTATTCATAATAATAGTGAGATATATGTGAACAAGGCATCAAGTGATTACAAACAGTTTAGTTAGTAGGTTACGAAAGAGGGAAAAATAATAAATAATAGAGAGACTAAACATTATTTTTAGGTGTTATGCTTGATTACAGGGAACGTTAATGGAGATTTACATTCTAATGTCCTTTATCACATATGTCAAATCTCTTTTAAAACAAAGAGCCGTTGGTTTACAGAGAATTGGAGAAAAAGTTCTTGACTTCAAGCCAGAATAAAGTTTAGTATTGCTGGGTAGTTATTTGATTGTATGTTAATTTCTTTGAAATATTTAATGATGTACATAACATTAAATTTGTTTATATCTAATTTAAGCTAAGAAATAATGTTTTATTTCAATTAAAAAATATGAGTCAGTAATAATATTTAATAGCATAAATTTAAGCAGTTTCTTATCAGATTATCATCAGTTAACCATTGGTTGGTTATGATTTTCAAGCTTCTGTGAATAATCTGGTAATTTTAAAACAACATATAATATTCATAGAAATAAATATTGTGAGTAAAAATTTTAGTTTTTGAGATACTTCCGGAGATTTTAGTGTGTTTGTTATAGTTTTTGTCTCTTACCATCTTCGAGCTGTAAATAAATTTACAAAAAAGTATTATTAACCATCCATCTACTCTTAATGTTTAATGTAAGAATTTAGTTGTAACCTTTCTGTCACTTCCTAATCATGTTAAACGGACGTATCATATATTTGAATTCTCTTATTCAATATACATAACTGAACTGTTAGATCATATGTAATTTTATTTATAACGAAATACGTATCTTGTACGTAAAACCTTACGTAGTTTAATTGAAGATTCGATATTTTTGTTCCTTTGCACAAACAACATCGTGTCACAAAATAAGGTTTAGATAAAATGTTTCATACATATCTTGATACTCAAGTTAAATGTTCTAAAAATAAACATTTTAAAATAACCTTAACGATGTGCAGGTTTTAAATTAAAATATTTCATAGCTAACCAATAAGAGAAGATTAACTAAAATTACACATTCATTCAAACCTAGCCTTTTAATGAATGACTAAACCAATCAATTTATATTGATAACTTATTCAAATTATTTATTATCATATAACTATCGATACATTACTGATTGGTTTTAGATATATTTACCAACTAGGGGACACCCCTGCACGCTTCGCGTGCCAACCCCGACGCTCGCTACGCTTGATACACCTCGGCCTTCGGCCTCGGCATGTAACTATTCAATACAAAAATCGGTATATTAACTATATAACGTAAAATTACAATATTACATTTCGGTACAGTATCTCACTCACACTAATTGCTTTGCCACCTATTTAGCCTATTTCAAGAGTGTTCATTTCATTTATTTTTGTTTAACAGCTGAAGATTAAACTCATAGTAAAATATTAAATAGTATAATGTCAAACATTCAAAATAGACAAGTTTATTTATTTACAAAACAGCTGTTATTAATTTACTAAAATCAACCCAATGTTATCCTTATGGACCAATCTTTTAAGGGTGCTTTATACCCCTTAGGAGTACTTTTTCAAGATGAAAATACTTTAGTTGTCCTATTTAAGTTCTAAAGAAACAGTGTACAAAATTTCAGCTCTCTACCTACATGGGAAGTTGGAGAATTAGTGATGAGTGAGTGAGTCAATCAGTGAGGGCTTTGCCTTTTATATATAAAGATGTAATCCAATATTAGATTATATTTGGAAGTTAAAATTGGAAGGCCTTGTAATCTAAATACTTTCCTCGTATAAAAAAAAATAAAAGTAAATTAATAATTTTAGAAATAGTAATAAGATTTATAAATAGTAAATTTTTTTCTTTCGTGATTTAGATAAGTTTAAGAAAGTTAAAACATCATTTTCTCTAACAATATTTTTTACTTTCTAGGATTCTTGGATGTATTACTGCTCACTCACCCTCCTCTGCTGGAAAGTAGTCTCCGACCCTGAAGTCAATGACAGAAGTAGATCTTCCAGCTTCCCCAAGAGCCACCGGCAGAGACACTCTGAAGACGTGTTCATCGAAAAATTCATCGATGGAGTTGTCAATCATTGTTCTGAGGGTGAGTTCGTCGTCAATGTTCCTCGCCACGAGGGTGTCCTCCGTCAGTTGGGGACGAGTCTCCTTGGCGGTGCGGACCACAGAGAGGAAGTTCCCGATGAGGTCGAACTTAGCCATCCTTCCCAAGCGGTCGAGGAAGACGAGTATCTTCCGCTGGAGACAGGGGAAGGAGAGGTTGACCAGGCAGTCGGAGTAGACCCCAGATAGGGCGGTGTTAGGGTCTTCATCTACTTTTTCCAAAGCGGACGTTGGGGTGTCCAACTCGTTTGATGCTTCAATAGTCTTCATCTTCACCGAACTAAAGAATCTCTGTTCTCGATTACTTAACTCATTGTCTTCTCCAGATGCATACTTTTGCTGGGTGATAACGTTTGGTGTTCTCGCCTCCAAGTCTGCATTATCGACAAAAGGTGTGACCAAAATAGCGGATTGAATATTGGTAATGATCGTGAGTACGATGAACACTGTAGATAATGTGGAGTTCATGTCGGCGGGCACTACAGACCTCCTACTGGCATACTAGGCAGAACACGTGTGTCGGCGGGAGGCAGAGGGCACTATGCTATATACGAGGCCAGGGGCCAGCTCGGCGGGAGGGAGAGGAAGTGGGCCGGCCTCTCATCTGCCGCTGATACCACAAACTTATCGCCCACAACATCCACAAGTCACCCATCACTTTCGCTACTGACATCTTCACCCTTGTTTACACTTCTTCGTGATCTGTCCTAGACGTGAGAATGGGTCCGAGTCAGTTGAGAATGGAAAGTTTCGGCGTTTTTCTATTCAGGAGCCGGTGTATTGTAAATGGCTGTTTTGATTGGTTAATGGATTCGTCATTGAATTTGTTTGGCCCAGTCACATTCTCGCAATGTACCAAAAAAGGGGGCCAATGTGACACATCTAGTGAACTACTGTAAGAAAAGGGTGAGTGGGCCAGTTTAAAATACTAGTAAATGTTTATGGTTAACAAATAAATATCTCATTTTATTTCATAAATTTAGCCGACGCGTGATTTATTTTAATAAAATAAAATTACAGAAAATTTGAAAGCTATTTATTGTCGTTTAATCGTTCATATTGGTAGGAAAAATAGGTTAATATGTAGGATAAGGCGGTAAGTTGCACTTAAAAACGACAACAGTTCAATACCTGTCGAGACGTTGTGTTAGGTTAAAAACGACAACAGTTCAATACCTGTCGAGACGTTGTGTTAGGTTAAAAACGACATCAGTTCAATACCTGTCGAGACGTTGTGTTAATTTAAAAACGACAACAATTCAATACTTGTCCAGACGTTGTGTTAGGTTAAAAACGACATCAGTTCAATACCTGTCGAAACGTTGAGTTAGTTTAAAAACCACTTGATGCGTTGTAAATCTCCAACAAATACACGGATATTACAATAATACTGTATAATAACACAGCCCAACACATAATTTGGTACCAAAGTTTTTGAAGCTGTTTCTTTATGAATTCAGTGTGATGAGTTCAAATTTGGCATTAGTTTTTACCCAGGAGCTTTAATTTGTTTGCTACGTGCTATTTAAGTTTGCGTTTCATTGTTAACATTCAGTTAAAGGTAAGAAGAAAAAAACATATTTTCACTTATTTATGTAATTTATTTTATATTTATTCAACTGATATACAATATTAAAGGGAAAAGGATTCAAATAATATATATATATATATATATATATATATATATATATATATATATATATATATATATATTTGTGTGTGTGTGTGTGTGTGTGTGTGTGTGTGTGTGTGTGTGTGTGTGTGTGTGTGTGTGTGTGTGTGTGTGTGTGTGTGTGTGTGTGTGTGTGTGTGTGTGTGTGTGTGTGTGTGTGTGTGTGTGTGTGTGTGTGTGTGTGTGTGTGTGTGTGTGTGTGTGTGTGTGTGTGTGTGTGTGTGTGTGTGTGTGTGTGTGTGTGTGTGTGTGTGTGTGTGTGTGTGTGTGTGTGTGTGTGTGTGTGTGTGTGTGTGTGTGTGTGTGTGTGTGTGTGTGTGTGTGTGTGTGTGTGTGTGTGTGTGTGTGTGTGTGTGTGTGTGTGTGTGTGTGTGTGTGTGTGTGTGTGTGTGTGTGTGTGTGTGTGTGTGTGTGTGTGTGTTTAACTTGGTCAAGATACCAAAAATGTCTACATAAAGCTCCTTCTCTTCGACAGTCTTGAATGAATTTAATTAGGGCAGTCTCTCTGTAAATTCCAACAATAGTCTGCCATCATATGGAATCCCATCTTCCTTGATACCTATCTTCCATAGTTTTTATGTCTTGATGAAATCTCTCCCCCTGTTCCTCAATGAAATCACCAAGATTTTCAGGAAAACAGTCCAAGTGACTGTGAAGGTAATGCAGCTTTATGCTCATGTTGCATCGTAAGTGATTGAAATTATCAAGCATATTGTTTACAAGCTGTTCATAGTTATCAGCTTTATAGTTGCCCAAAAAACCTTTGATTACGAGAACAAATGATGACCAGGCACTTTGTTCTTCTTTGTTCATCGATCGTTCGAAAAAAGGATCGTTCATAAGTTGTCTAATTTGTGGGCCATCAAAAATTCCAGCTTTTATTTTTTCAATACTAAGTGCAGTCATCTTTTGACATATGTACAGAAACGTTTGGAACTGTCAATAAAAAGGCGCCAGTCACTTGGAATATACTTAGCTAGACCCATTTTTGTAAGAAGCCCTTTAACATCATTACAGAACACAAGTTTATTTTCTTCAGAAAAAAGGGAAGCAAATATTTTTCACTAGACCGATAAAATGTAATTTTTGTCCCTTGTTCAAGTAGATTTTTTTCATTTAACCTAAAAGCTAAGAGTTCAGTAGCTTCCTTTGATAGGCTCAGATCTCGAACAAGATCACTCAACTCTTTTTGATCAAAACGTTGAGGACTGTTTGATTCCTCCTCATAGTCACTATCCTTACCTTTATCTGGTTCACAAGGCGTGTCAGAATGATCTGATTCATCATCTGAGAGCTCTGGTAGCTGATGATATGTAGGGATCGGTATTTCATCTGAATGTGAAACAGGTCTTCTAGCAGATTCCAGATTAGGATAAGTCCATTTACTGCGGTTGTTCCGATTTATACCGTTAATGTTCACAACACAAAAGTAGCAGTCATCATAGTGGTTCTTGGGTTCTCTCCAAACCATGGGAATGCCAAACTTTAAACATCTCCTTTTGCCTGTAGTCCATTGACGTAAATGTTCTGTACAAGTTTTACA
Source organism: Stictocephala bisonia (assembly GCA_035578905.1). Taxonomy (NCBI): domain Eukaryota; kingdom Metazoa; phylum Arthropoda; class Insecta; order Hemiptera; family Membracidae; genus Stictocephala; species Stictocephala bisonia. The sequence goes on along the minus strand of JAQJVL010000002.1, from coordinate 7,644,946 downwards.
AACGACATGTGGAGCCCACGTTTTATCTTGGTCACCAAGCTAACCCCAAAATATCCTATATACGCACGTTTCACAAAATCAGTTATAGTTTTCTGATTTTCTTCTGATGTGTACTCACCACAGATATAACAAAATACATCAGGGTGATTAATGCAACTTTTACGGCTAGAACTCATTGCTTCACAACATAAATGTACTGAATCACTGTTTTGAGGTTATGTTGAAGTAAAGAAATGAATAGTAGGAAGAAGAAGAAATGAGCATTATGTTGTTTGCAGTATGTCTACTGTCGTGTAATGTGCAAAACATAGAGGACACAAAATACAGTAAACAAAATCTTTACAAATTTTCATAACGCTATAGTCATTACCCAATAATAACAGGATAAAAATTGAAAATACAAAATCTAAAAAAGTGGAGCTGATAGGGAAAAACGGGTTTCATATTTGAAATCAGCACCAAATAAATAATAAAAAACAGCTTTAAAATCTCAGGCACCAAACAAAAGAATTTTTTTTTACTCTGTGTAATCAGCGTAGGCATACCTTTTCTTGGTACAAATAAATAGTACGTCGTTAGAAACTTTGAGGCCTAATTCAGAACTCATTCTGAACGAAAACTTCTATAGAAATTAAAATACTCATATAATTCATTCCTATATTCATTGTTTGGTAATATAATTTATAATAATGAATAATACTATTTATAACCTAAATATTAACTCTTCTTCACTTCTAAGCCCTTGCCTTAACCTTATTCTTAACTTTTTCAATACTCGATACAATTTTTCCCCTTTACTCATCCTGACTCTCTAGATATTGGAGTAGCCTGGATGATGATGATGATGATGATGACTGTCACCTCCATTCAACGTGAGAATATTAATTTCATAATCATTCGCCCCCAATCACCTGAACACCTAGCCTCCAAGTAGCTGGATTACAAGACTATGCGATTTATAACAGCCTAAAAGAAAGGGAGACCACTGGATTTATACAATTTATCACCTTTTATAAAAAATTACAAATGTTTACAGTTATTTTGGTAAAAAAAGATTAAGGATCTAAATAACTGTTCACATATATCGATAAGTCTCGTAGGTCCAAGGTTCCAATTCCTAATTGAGCTACGGTCAGTACTTTACTAGTTTAATAAATTTAAAATACAGACATCAGTCCATGTAAACTGGTAAGTGAAGTTTATTTTCATTAAATAAATAAATAAAAAGAGTTTAAAATGGGTATCAAACATAACCCCTGATTAGATTTTCAATGTTTAAATGTATTATAAATAATAAAATATATGATGCATTTCTGTTTTAAAATTAGTTTGCTGCAAACAACAATTTTCAAGAAAGATGGAGTCTCAACGTCAGTTGCATTTTGCACTCTGGATATAAGTTATGTTCGTATGAAGTACCCCTACATTACGTTCACAGAAAGCGCCTGCAATATGTATAGAGGCAAGGAGGTTATGGTACATCTCGTGCACATTAAGTAACGCGTCAATGTTTTAAAAGACAGAGTTTAAATTAAGTATCTTAAAATTGCAATTGAGAGAACATTTCTTATGTATATTTGAAAGAAGTATTGTATTAAATTAAAAACATCTTTTTAAATTTATATTTACTTTGATAGTAAGAATTATTAACGTTGCATTAAAGACATTCTAGTTCTTTTGATGTAAAAAAAGAAAAACTTTGTCCCCTGAAAAGGTTAATAAAATAAGGTAGTGCAAATGTGGGTTCATAAGTACATGTATTGCGTGTGAGAACGTGCGATAGTGCAGTGTATCACATTTGAATGTCATGTGCCCGGCAGACATTTTTCATGTTAGCATAGCTCAAAGAAAAATAATATAACACTTTTGAACTGGCACATACTGAAAATGATATTAATTTTACAAATTAATAGATTATTGATAGATATTAAAAAAAGCTTATTATATTATTTACCTCATTCTAAATTGAACTGTGTACATCATTTTGTAATTTATCGACCAACAATATGTATGCAACTCAACAAACACAATAAGATAATTTGTTAGTGTTTATTCAGTAGCAGTGTTGATAAGCTAAATCAATATCGTCTGCATATATACAATTTAAAGACGTTATGATTGGGGTGTCAGAGGTATACAGGTTGAATCAAATTGGAGCAGGTACATACTACATACCCCTGTGGCAGACAATCCTTCTGCTGTCCATAAGTGCTTTCTTCACGACCAAGATAAACTTTTATTTATAATCTTTTTTAAGGAGAGGCTGATCTCCTTACTCTGCCCATCCTCATAGAATATTGATCTGTGCGGGGAACTTATTTAGACAGAATAAGGGGGTGAACCAGTACAGTACAAGGTGAATATTACTAATAAATCTTCCAGTCTATGCCGGATTCAAACCAGCGCTATCTGTAACCCAAGCTCAAAGTCCTGACGCCTTAGACTACACGGCCCCCGGCTCACCCTAAGCATTGACTCCAAAATTCGTAAAAAAGGGACAGGAAAGGAGGCTGTAGAACTTTAACAGCAAACACTTGCTTCGTAAGCTGCTGTAAGATCAACAAATGCTGCGGATGTTTTTAACGTTTTTCCAAACCCATTCTCGATAAATCATGTAGTATCGAGAACCTAGGATCTGGTCGCTTCACCTGAAGCCTTGGCGAAAACCAGCCTGCTCAACTGTAATATTAAAAACAAGAATGTGTGATATTCTATTATATAACATATTTCCAGCAACTTATAACAAACACTAAGAAAAGATATAGGGCGCTAACTTTCCAGTTGTTCAGGGTTATTGCCAGGGTCCAGAACTGCTACTACTTTTGAAGAAGTGCTTTTGGCATATTGCCTGTACCTAGACCAGCTAATTCCCCCTGAAAAGCGCGCAATGGGTAATCATAAACCACGTCATCCGTTGTTTGAATTTATTAAGCCAATTAAGTATTAATAATGTTTATTTCAAAAGAATTTGTAAAACAATTTGCTAAACCAATTATACACGATTTTCGTCACTTTCAAAAAAACCAACACAAACTATTCTAAAAACTTTCACGTGCTAATTATAGAACTATCAGAGCGTGTGCTGAGCGGATGGGAAATAGTAGACGAAGTTTATGATATTACTAAATAGGGTATGTAATGCAATTACATTAACTTTCATGAATAACTAATGTAATTCCGCCTTCCACGAGAATCTACTGTTTCCACCTGACAATTAAACGTACCTGAACTCTAGGTTAACTGGAAGACTTTTCTTACGTACAATGAACATTTCTAGTCTAATTTACCTGTTGGTCGGATAATTGTTAATTTAGATTGTTCAGATAGTCTCGTCTAAAAATAGGATAGAAATAAAAGGCAGTGGTTGGAAAAGATTGTGGAGCATAACCTAGCCTAACATTAAATAACCTTACCTGACCTTACATAACCTAACCTAAATTATAACCCACCTTAACCTAACATAACCTAACGCATAAACTAATCTAAGCTAACTTGACCTTACTTATCCTAACCTAACAGAACAAAACGTTATCTAACTAAATCTAATCTAATCTAAACAAACATAACTAATCCTAACCAGACCCTAATTGCTCTATGGTTCTAAATGAAGTACGTGCTGTACCATTCTTGGCTGTTTATTAATTTGTAGCATATCATAGATTGAAGATCAGTTTCGACAGTGTTGCTGAATAATATCACCCAGTTTCCTATGTAGGATGTTTGCCAATCATTAATCATATTTTCCTCACTGATACACTTTCTTAATTCTTGTCTGCAGAGGCTGTCGTCCAAGGTCGAGGCTGTTGGTTTTAGTGCCATAAGAAAAATGTTATTTTCGAACCGGACATACGATAACGTATCCAAACTAAAAAGGTTTTTTCAAAGGGATTTTTACCAAATCCGAAATGATCAAGAATGAAATTGTACGTTGGATTTGCTTTGCGAATAACCAACAAGTTTTATATAAAAAATATTTAGCTTGACGTTTTTATTTTAAACTATTTTTCAAAACTATACGCGTATGTATTGAAAATATCAAAATCATATCCAATGCCCAATATGATAACGTTTGAAATGAATTTTAAAATAATAAATACTAATCTATTATTATAATTGCCGGTATAACAAATTATAAATAATGCCTGTAAAAAATAAATATTTGTACATTAGTTTTATGTAAGTGATAAAATTACAGCAACGTTTAACTACATAATTTTATACTATAGTATCCGTCTGCCCTTGATTCGGTACCGGGTGGTTCTCTATGCTTTCTTACCCTTCCCTCCGTGGTTATCTCTAAACTTAAACCATTACATCTATATGAAAGACTTAGTTAGCATTCTGCCGTTCTTCAAGGTAACAAAGTTTTTAGTCTAGAAAACCTTGTAAGTCTATTTAAGGGGATGCAAAGTAGTCTAATCAAGCCAGAGTTAGTAGAAATGACTTTAACACCTTACAATAAAATCCAAATAAAAAAAAAAAAAAAAACAAAAAAACTGTTGTGTCATGTTTATTTTTGGAATCGGCTATTTGAAATAAATTATTAAATTAAATTAATGAACATGTTACTCGTATGGAACATACATTTTTAGGTGCTGTTTCCACCCCCTTCGAAATAGAATTCCACCCCCTCGAAAAATCATCTTGTTTGTGGGTCTCTATGATACAAAAGCTAACTTCCCTCTAAAATCATCAACATCTATTCAGTAGTTCCGGGGATTTAGTGATAAGTGATGACGTCGTTTTTGAATTATATACAAATTAAAACTTATTACTTTTTGTTATTGTTGAATTGATACCAAAACTATTCAGTATAGTTCATTATTCATAATATGCTAATGTTTTTTTTTCTATTTAACCATGCATGCAACTTATAATGAGGTTACTTGCATATCTTCGTAGGCTATAAACAGCATTACCGTTGTGTACATGCATTAACCTAATTAGTAGGTTATTGAACGTTGGCAATAAATAAATGAATTGCTTTTACAGTTACAATGAAGAACTCTCTTCAGCCACATTAGTTTTCAAACACGCCTGACCCTAGGTAGAGTAGGACTGTATTTGGTTGCAACCAGTGCACGATTCGTGCAGGCACGATTTCTGTACACGAGGAAAAAACGATGATTTATGAATGATAACAGATTCCTGATTTTCCGAAATTAATAGTTGCACAGAGAATAAGGAAATAGAGGTAATATAATTCACAAATTTTGTGACGAGTAGTTTTATTCTCCAGTTTTGTATGTTAATGATAATATATGATTAGTTTTACAATATTTATAAATGCACTGAGACGTTTACTGTGTCTACTAGGCTTTTTATCTGTGGTTATTGTTTCTGGTTGTATGAGCGACTATAAGTTTTATCCTGCTCCAAGCATATTTTAGGTTGTCTCCAAGCAAAGTTTTAAAATTCGGTTCTTTTCCGTTATTTCACTACCACTACTTTTTTTGTTTCCGTTAATTCACTACCATTTGACAAATATTCTCTTACTCTAAAAACTGTTCCCCAATCATTTTTACGTCCACTGTGGTATTCCTTATCCACTATGAATGCTATATCGCAGGATTTATCTTATCATTTTCCACCAATTTGGTGGTAAGTCAATCATTGGATTTATCAGTTTGTAATCAATTTTAGTAGCCACCAAACTTAAACCTAGCTTAACCTAACCTAACTGTAATTACGATAAAAAAAGCAGTAGTAGTGAATAAATGGGAAAGGTCCTAAACTCCTTTTTCAATAGAAAAAAAATTGCAGATTTGTTACTTGACAAACAATCGATATCCTTGTTAATACTTTAGGTGGGAATCTCTCACAATCACTTAAAAAGCCCTTTTAAATTACTCAAGACAAAGACAACTAGTTTTACTCTGTTCCTTAATTAATAGAGATACTATGCCATACATATATATATATATATATATATATATATATATATATATATATATATATATATATATATATATATTTTCTTTGCACGAATACAACTTTTAGGATTGAATTTAATGTAATTTTAAAAATGTATATCATGTTTATGCCTTTGAAATTGCAAGTGTATGTTTAAGTTATCTAACTTTTTAAGTTTTCCAACGGAAGTCCAGGGTAATAAGATTTATGTCCAATATAATGTAAGTCAAACAGATATAAATTATCTAACGTATTTTTATACCGAGCATCCTGAAAAAGTTTCCCATAAAATAACATTTTGTTAAGTAATGTTACTTATAAAGATCTTAGTTGTAATACGTAAGAAAATTTAAAGTTGGGTGTGTTTTGCCAAATGTGTTTGAATAAAGAGTTGAACTATGTGGAATGAATATTCATATAAAACCTATAAACCCGAAACCAACCTCCAACATTCGGTTGTTCCCGCTGCTAAAGCCTGCTTACCACAGCAAGGAGGCTAATGCTAGATTCACAGCCTACTTTTGTAGCAATTATATCGACCACGGCGCTTGTCGCTTTGCAATACATTATATTCTCTTCACCCAGTGAATTAACCCGGTCTGGACCTTTCTTCCTTTCTCAGTGCGCGGTGGCATGGAACGCCTTGTGATGTTAGCATGGACAGCGAAGCGCTCATCATATCACAAGCGGGGAGACCTTAATGAGCGGAGAACGATGGCGTGAAATGGCTTGTCACTGAATACAAGTTACCAAAGAGTCGACGTATTGTTTTATAAGTTACTAGCTACCCTTGGCCACACTTTGTTGTGGCTTAGTCTAAGTGCTGATGGAAACTTTATTTTTGACAGTTTTACTGATTCTGAGATAAAATCATAGTTTGTTTTTTTCGACCAAATAATCAATAATCTGGTCACAGAAATAAACTTATAGAAAATGCACATAAATCAGCACTTTTTCGACACTAACAATTATTTTCATTTGTGAAAAGTAGCTTGGTTGGGAAATGCTTGAAATGCCTGTTGTTGTTCACAATTTCAGGAACTAAATATATAAAAACACTCTTCTACACAAATACAATGTTGTGAAAATATCTCAAGTGAATTCATACTCTGTTTTGTGTATAGAAACTTCGTAAGTTTAATTTATATTTAGTTTATAAATTAGCATAATATGTGTTGGTTCATACACAATACAAGTAAACGTCACACAACACAAATGAATTACAATATAAGCACAAAATGCATAAATATATTACAAGCATGTACATAATGCACAAATATTGTGGTGATCGATTTAGGTGAACCACCCTCACCTTCCTCAGACCAGAGGGATTCACAAAAGAATGATTTGTGAATCCCTCTGGTCTGAGGAAAGTGAGCGTGGTTCACCTAAATCGATCACCATAATATTTGTGCATTATGTATTTGCTTGTAATATATTTGTGCATTTTGTGCTTATGTTGTAATAAATTTGTGTGTGTGACGTTTACTTTTATTCTGAATTTATATTTATATATACGTGCAAAAAGTATTTCAAAGCATTTAAATGATGCAATTTCTTGTTCGAAACTATTAAAGGACTTTATAGGGACAACATCCATTATTTAACCGCCGTACTATATTGGGACGGTTAATATTATTTAACTGATATAGATAGTTACAACTTCTTTGACGTAATTACAGAACGGTCAAATCTATTTTAAAACGTACTCAATAGACAGCTTCATTTCTGGAGAGACACCTCACAAAAAATATAAATAAATAAATAGAAAAACCATACATAATATTAAAGGTCCTGAGATTAAGTAATTGATATATTTTACAATATCTTCAATATCATCTATGTTTTAATAATCAATTTCAACAGAAACCACTTGGCTATGTTAGCAACCTTTCCATGTACAGTATTAGATAACTCTAAATTATAATCTTTTTTCCAGTTCAAAGTTGTTTTCGTAAGTGTAGCCTTGTAAGGGTTTTACCTCAGCATTGAAAATTTCTTTCTATAATTTTTAGTCCTTGGTTTGACATTTTAAAAGATTAATATAATCATTACAATGTTAAAAAAAAGCTGAATCACATAAATTAACTTCGTATGTTCTTTCTTAATATCTCTGATTTCCTTCATAATATTATCCAGATAAATGCCACCTTCTTAAGTTAAGAATCAGCTAACAGACTTTTCAGTAAAACACACACACACACACACACACACACACACACACACACACACACACACACACACACACACACACACACACACACACACACACACACACACACACACACACACACACACACACACACACACACACACACACACACACACACACACACACACACACGCACACGCACACGCACACGCACACGCACACGCACACGCACACGCACACGCACACACACACACACACACACACACACACACACACACACACACACACACACACACACACACACACACACACACACACACACACACACACACACACACGCACACACACACGCACGCACGCACGCACACACACACACACACACACACACACACACACACACACACACACACACACACACACACACACACACACACATAGACATATTAGCACACATAGTATATTAGTGGTAAGACCAAACTAAACCTTCAGCAGATAATCAATCCAAATATGCCCTGCTTTTTACAACATAACCATGAAAATGTTTTTTGCAATCTTCACGTTTAGACTTAATTTGTGTACATAATTTAGATGTTAGACGTATTCTACATTTTCTGACATATTCCTTATATATGCTTAATAATAAAACCCTAACAATTCAAATGTATCCTTAAAACAAATCAAGTGTTCCATTACACAGCAAATCAACATAATTGATTCAATATATCTCATAGCCTGAACAGATAACATAGCTTAGCAGGTAGACCGATAACTATCCACCCCCAGGAACCCACAACTGAAATCACACAAAATATATGCATGCACAATGATTACCTTATTAGCATATAAGGAGTGAAGTAAAAATTAACAACACGTATGTAGTTTTGTTTTAAATTTTTACAAAATCATTATAAAAAACATGCAAAGCCATCATCAGGCAACACAAATTTATTTTTGGTTATAAACAAAACAATACAATAATAAATTTAAAAAAACATATGCAAATAATTAAAAAAAGTTAAGAATAAATATACGGTAAATTATTGTTAGTATATATATTAGAGTGTATAATTTTTTATAAAATGTCATGAAAATAAACGATAATTTTGAATAGGCCCCCTTTCATTGTTTAGTAAAGATGAAGAACTTTTATTAATAGAATAGGTTTCCCAAGCATTTAAATCTTTTGAAGATGAAACAATGTAAGTATAATAAGATTTTTCCAAAACTCATCATAATTAACTTACCTATTAAAAATAAAACCACTGAAAATGTAATTCTTAATGCAAAATTTGATTGGCTAAGACTAGAAATTAAAAGTCACTTGAACAACATTTGTATATAACCAAAAATTTAAGTAAACTAGAATCAGATTATTTCAATGAAAAATATAACAAAATGTTAAATTCTATTAACTTCAAATATAATAAAAATAAAATATTAGATAAAAAATTCATGGCCTTAAAATTGAATGAAGTAAAACAAACTAACAGCAGTACAAATCCTTTTCAAAATGGTGTTTTAGTTTATAATGAATCATCTTACAAGTTTACAGATCAAGAAATGAACCTTCTAAATAAAGGATTAAATTATAATTTAAAATGCAAAAATGACATTGAAAATTTAATAATTGATGTGCAGTCAAATATTCAATTTTCAATGAAAATAAGAAAAATATCATTAGAACAGATATCGAATCAACCATAGTAAATATGAAAAAAACCAACTGGAAAAACAAAATCATAACATAATATTGTCATTAATATCCAAATACTTATTCTATCTAAAAGCTGACAAAAGTAATGCTTTTGTTATATTGAACAAAACAGATTATTTTAATCGAATAATGAACATGTTACATTCTGGTCCTTACACAGTTATCAATACCACTGTACGTGTAGGGGTGGGCGGGTGGGTCAATACCACCGTACGTATATGGGTGGATAGGTGGGACAATACCACCGTACATGTTTGGGAGGGTGGGTGGGTCAATATCATCGTTCGTAAATGGGTGGGTCAATACCACCGTACGTGTATGTGTGGGTGGGTGGGTCAATATCATCGTTCGTAAATGGGTGGGTCAATACCACCGTACGTGTATGTGTGGGTGGGTGGGTCAATACCACCGTGCGTGTATGTGTGGGTGGGTAAGTTGGTGAGCCCTGTCAATACGAAGCATATTACACATTTATGAATGAGTTTAATGAATGGCTTTATTGATTGACCTTCTTTACAAATAACAAATATTCTTCCAGGAACAATATAATGTTATAAGTAAACCTGAAGTAAGCAGCTGAAAAAAACTGAAATCACAGGCAAAAAACATAAGTCAACATTAAATAGACATGTGAACGAATTTTTACCATTGGCAACACCCAGAAGGCAAGTAGGCAGTTGCAAAAAATTAAATCAGAGGCCATACCTATATGACAAAAATAAGTAGGCAGGCGAACAAAATTTAACCTCTGGCTAAACCCAGATGACAAACTGAAGTAGGCAGCTGAACAAACCGAAATCAGCGGCTTCACCCAGATAACACATTTACGTAGGCAGCTAAAAAACCGAAATTAGCGGCTAAAAAAACCCTTAACCAAAATTTATTTCATGTACAATTAATTCTTTGAAACACTGCAAAACGTTGATAAATCCAGATCTATTAAATATTTATATATTTCTAATCAATTCATCCCACGACTATACTGCTTACCTAAAATTCATAAACCAGAAAAAAGCATGCGTCCCATTGCAAATTCAATAAATGCTCCAAACTACACCGTATTAAAATAGTTAACACAAAAACTACAACAACTTGATCCTTTTCCATCTTTAGCCATCAAAAATCGATACGAATTTATAAACTGTATAACAGACTTAGGAATACAAGAATATGAAATAATGATTTCTGTTGATGTTTCTTCTCTATATCCAAATGTTTCTCTAAAAGAAACAATGAAATAATTTTAAAAATGGTTCACTTCAATAAATTTATGCAAAGAAGAAAAGGAAGAACATTTGATATTGGTTAACACCTGTATGAACCAAAATATATATATATATATATATATATATATATATATATATATATATATATATATCAATCCAATAACAAATTAATCAACAAACATAAGGTACTACCATTGGAAATCCACTGTCCTGTTTTGTAGCCAACTTATTCATGAGCAATTTTGAAATAAAATTCAAAAAACCATTACCATATTTGCCTTAATATTGGTTTAGATATGTTGACGATATATTTGCAATATTTAATACAAATCAAACCTTAAAAAACTGTCTTAACCAATTGAACTCTTTTTACCCAACAATTAAATTTACTTATGAATCTGAATCTAATTATAAATTACCATTTTTTATACATATTAATTGCAAGAAGCCCAAATTGTCTTAAACTTGATTAGATATTTATAGAAATCAACGCATACAAACAGAGTCATCACTAATGATTAATATGATCCTCCAGCTCAAAAAAGAGTTGCATTCCATAGTATGATTACTAAACACACCCTTAAATCAAGAAAATTTCGAAAAACTTTCATATATAAAAAATATTTCTATTTACAACTGTTACAATCCTACATTAATATGTTAAATACATTTACTAAGAAAAAAGATTTAAAAAATCAAAAACTACATTATTAGAAATAAAAGAAAAAGAAGAAAATTACTGGGCATGTTTTACCTTTAACAAACATTTATCAAAAACCATTCTACATTCCTTCAAGAAAAACATAAATATAATTCCTTTATTCAAAACTGTAAACAAATTAAAAAACAAACTAAATAATCCTAAAGACAAAATTAAAAATAAAAGTCTATCTGGAATTTATGAAATTAATTGTAACAAGTATGAAGAAAAATATAGAGAACAAACAAAGAGAAATTTAAAAATAAGATTTAAAGAACATTATTCACATATTAAATTTAATAGAGAAGAAAAATCAGCAGTTGCTAAACACCGCTTAACAACAAACCATAACATCACAAAAGAAAAGTCAAAAATAATAAAATCCGTTTCATCTTCAAAACATTTAAATGCCTGGAAAACCTATTTTATTAACAAAAGTAATTCATCTTCAATGAATAATGAAAGTGGACCTATTAAAAATTCTCGTTCATTACCATCGCATTTTATAAAAAATTATACACTGTAATATATATAATTAATATTTTACCATATATTTATTCTTATATTCTTTTAATTATTTACATATGTTTTTCAAATTCATTATTTTATTGTTTTGTTTATAACCAAAAATAAATTTGTGTTGCCTGATGATGTGTTGCTTTGCTGGTGAAAGGCCTAGTAAAAAGTGAATTTTATTGGAGATTTTGTAAAAAATTGAAACAAAACGAAGAATACCAATATCAATTCCATCTGAAATTAACAAGTATATCGTTATCAAATAAAACTTGTGTGCATTGTAATTATAATGTAATATATGTTATATGATACTTTAATTCTCTTTTATAACATTACACGATTCATAACTATATAAAATTCAGAAATTATAATGTTGCCGTTATATTGACATTAATGGACTTTCACGGCTATTGAAAAAAAAATTATAACTAAATTTATCTAAACAACCACCTTGAAATTGATAGATTAAAAAAATGTAAATTTATACAGGAAGGTTAAAGAGTTAAATTGTACACTTCTGAAAGTACAACCAGAAACACTCATAGTTTGAAGTCTGTACTAATAAGTTCTCAAATATGGTCCCTGGAATTGGAAAAGTAACACTTATAAACATTTAAATCAAGAATCGGTTATCAATTGGAGTCGACAGTGATTTGTTCGAACATAATTACAGCAAGTTGCACCAAACCCTTACACGAACAATGGTGTTGACCCATCTACCCACCCATACATGTACAGTGAGTGGTACATTGTATCAATAACAATAATTAACAAAATCAATAGCATTGTACATGTATGGAGGGGGGGGTCAATGCCACCGTGCGTGATGGTGAGCGGGTTTTAATACTACTGTAAGTGTACGGTTAGGTTAGTAATAGAAGATGCACCTGCTCACCCAGTAAACTCATACGAATGTCAATTGTTTACAAGTTACATAAGTAATTTATTTTTCAGATTCTATCTAAAGTCAGAAAAAAGAAGTACACTGATCACGAGTACATGGTCTAGCAGGACTTTCTACAAAGTGCACTCACTAGGATTATTCAGGTACTATCTCTAGTATGCTATCTAGGTCGTGCATCACATACAAGATATACTCCCTCCCTACAAGTCACTGATCATGAGTACATGTCTGTACGGTCTAGGAGGACTTTCTTCAAAGTGCACTCATGAGGATGATTCAGGTACTATCTCTAGTATGCTATCTAGGTCGTGCATCACATACAAGTTATACTCCCTCCCCACAAGACACTGATCACAAAACCAAGTGCACTCATGAAGACGGGTCAGTTACTATTTCTAAGTTGATATCTAGGTCCTGCATCACAAAAAATATATAAATGCTCCCAAACAAGTCACTGATCATCTGTACATGTCAGTACGGTCTAGGAGGACTTTCTACCTATTGCACTCACGAGGACGGGAAGACGCGTTGACCTGTGGCACGCCGTGACGGCCTGTAACCAATTATTAGACCGCCTTCTTTGCGCCGTGTCCTTCTTCTGTGATAGCCTCACTAATTGATAATTAGACCAATTTACTAGTTTTAATAGTTGTATTTACTAGTTTAATAATTGTTAGTAGTTTTACATTGATTTGAACTTGGAAGTACTTGGACGTCAAACTTGGAAGCTATCCCTTCATTGTTTGAGTAGAAACCACAAAAATCGTTTGTTCCTATTTATCTCTTTTTTGTAGAGTTACCATACATCTGAATTTTGTATGGACGGTTTGTATTTTAGAGCTGATATCCTTTTTTATCGGTCATATTGTTATAAAGATAATCATACTGAAAACGCCCCATATAAATAGCCTAGAACTGAAATTTCCAGTAGATAGCCATACAAAAAGTCTTGAGATGTGATATCATCTTTTCTGGTACCCAGTTATAGTCTCTAAGACATCTTAATTTCAGGTTGTGTGCAGGATAATTACATTAATACAAAAATACTAAATGTTATTGTTTTATTTTATTTAATTTATACAACTCTTCTACACGTTTTTTTACAGAGTGTACAAATTGAAATATACAAATAAGAACAAGTAACAAGTAATCATCGTCTACTTCTAAAACATAAAATCTATTTGTGTGACAATACAATCTGAATATATTGTTAGTAGTGATTCAGAATAAGAATGTAATATACGTTTTTATTATTATTATTTTTTTTATTCACTCGCCAGTTGACATGGGCTTACAAGCATGTGCGTGAACTTTATTACTAATGAAGTACGACCGTTGGCTCAGTGTGGACTCGAACCTAGGACAGTGCCCTCCGCAGTCCAAAGCCATAGCCACTGAGCCACCACGCTGGCATAATTCAATTAGTTCAATATTAAATGTACACATAGATCTACAATAATAGGTATAATATATTACAATTATATAATATTTAGTTGCACTTAATTATATATCTGTAGTTAATGAAGAATAACAAGTAAATAAAAACAATGAATACAGATATATAAAATTAAATAAGATTTACAACAAAGTATAAAAACAAATCTGTTGTAATTTGCATTCAATGACGTGGCAAAAATTATAAATTATTATTCATAGTGTTGCTTGAAAATATGGGTTGAATGGTTTAGCCTGTTCGGCATACAACAATTAACAATAGAATTGCAGTTATACAAAGAACTATTATCGAAACACCTTCTGTCCCCAAACAATAGGAGTTGGGAGAGATTTGACACACTCTTGAGACAGTTGTGAAGGCATTTTCAAAATGATCTCCTAGGCCCAAAGAGGAGAAATATTCTAAGCTATTTTGAAATTTCAAACAATCATTTACGGTTTGATAAGTTTAAAATTGAACGTCAGGGGGCATCAATTGTATCGATTCTCTATAAATAGGGTGTTGAAATAATGTTTTTTCTTAAATATTCTTTTATTAATCTGTTTTAAGTATTTATAAAAATAAATTATTAATATTCATTCAGTTTGTTGAGATTTCAAAAGTGATCTGTATGATCTACAAATTATTTTTTAGATAAACAGGTACGGAGTGTCCTACCAACATCCCAGACACGTACAGTGGTACTGACAGGATTTAAATAATATATATTTCAAAATGTGTATTTTATTAGTAAAATAAATATATTTATTGTATATATTTTAAAAATATATAATTCTAAGTTAATTATCATAGGTTTGACTATAAAGAATTGGACTGAAAAAATTGGACCACAACGGGACCAAATACCCGTAGTTTCAGCGGAAATTATTTCATTGTTGTTTTTGTTGATATATAACTTGTATTATGTGTAAATCAATTGATCCAAATACGTTTAATGGTTTGAACGGATTTTTGAAATAAATCGAATTAACTATTTTTATTTATGTTTTAACTAAGTTGATAATGCTTTCTTTTATACAATTTAGTTAAAACATCGCAGTGAAATTAGTTAAGTCAACGAGGTTCGAATCCCGAAATTAACTAGCGGTCGGTTCTTAGTAACAAATTTCACGCACATTATCTTTAATTTGAGGCCATGATACGAATAAGTGCGTATTTAAAGGTGAATATAAATGATTACATGAGTGTAGGGTGAGTGTGGATGACCAGTTTAGTCTTGGCACTAACTGAGTTCGACTATTCCTCAGAAAGGGTCATTTATTAATAACAATAGCCAGAGCAACAAAGTGGCCTACAGCTTAACGTGGAATCCCAACCACGTAGTATTGGTCTATTTTCAGCTAATTGACAAGCCAGAAACTCGGTTCTCTTTCCTGCACAATATTTGGACCTTGGCAACCGTTGAGCACACGCCAGGTCAGTAATAAGAGGAACGAACAAAGAACCTATCGCCTACAATCTACACAATACATTGTTCCCAAGTAGCTGGATTACAACACTTAACACTTTTAGTTCAACGGTCATGTAGGTCCATGTGACTTGGCAAGTAAAGATTTATTTTTCCAATAAACAACGACTATTTGTTATTCATAAATCAGTAAACAAACAAACCGTATGTCTATGACATTTTACTAAAATCAATTTATTGAATCTTAAATCATGACGTCAGAGCACTCCTACGTCAAGTACCGGAACTACGGGGAGGTTGGGAATGCTAATACTCAATAGTGACGATATTAGCCAGTCGTCACTATAGCAATACCCATGGTCCAATTTCAGTTTTGTATCTGCACCTTTCTGATAGCCTACTTGCTTGAATATGTGAGTTGATGTGCAAGGATACATTTTAATACAAAGGATTTTTCATTTTGTTCATATTGTCATATAATTTTTGGTTTGTTATTTTTTATATTTGATATAGATTGCTGGAAATAACGTGTTCTTGGCAACAACGCACGTCAGAGCTTCAGACAAAGACCACTAAGCGTGTTCATGTTGAGTCGGGAGATTCATTAGATATACTATAATCAAACAAAAACCTATAATTGGTGTTACGACTCTTAGGCCTTTCCTTTATTTTCTCCTCTTTTCTTTTCAGGAGTGTCAACATCCTTCCGAAACCCACATGTCTAGCACACTCGGCACATTAACAACATCTCATTTCACGTATTTGCAAGTCGACGCAGAGTGCGTGGGAACGCTCTTGACGCTGGATCTCTCTTTGTCGAGGACCCTCCAGTGCGATCTCGAGAGGATGGCGTGAGCCGTCATCTCCTCCCACCACCGACCGAGCCCACGCTGGGGTCAGACCTGACGTGAATTAGGGTGAACATAGTCGGGGCTGAGGAAAAACTAGGTTAACAGGTCAAATATACCTAATAGTGTTTTAGGGAGGTTGATGTTTCATGTTTCTTCGTGAATTCAAAATGTAGGACATTCTTATAGGAGAAGAAAAACACTCTGCATTTATAGAAAGGAAATATGAAGTACTGTATATAAATAAGTTACAAATCTTACAGTTAAGGGTCAAATAATTTGAAGTAGCATAATTGTTATGAACGGAAAAAATACAGCCTATATACACGCCACCAGTGGCAGAGGGCTGTAACCCAGCTACTTGAAGACGTAGGCGATAGATTCTATTCTCAGTCGTCCTAATACCAACACGGTGTTCGCTCAATGGATGCCATCAATGTGGAAACTACTAGAGAGGTCTGGGGAAGTCCGTTTTGGATGGTAGTCAAAGTCTGGATGTTGTGTAGGAGAAAGAACGGAGTATCCGGTTTGCCAGTTAGCTGAAAATCCGACCAACATTACGTAATTCCCATTAAACGTAAAACTGTTGGTCCTTTAGTTGCTTTAGCTATTGGGCTGTTAATAAATGGCCCTTTCCGAGCAGTAGTAGAACTCAGTTAGTAACAAGACTATTCAGGTAACTCATGTAATCATTCATATTCGCCTAAAATACCACACATTGTTTTTTGCGTCTCATATCTAGGAGAATTATTAGAAGTTACAAGCCTAGTTTGCAGATAAGAGTTCATTAAGTTGATTTGGCAATAATGCCTATACAATTGAAACACAATTAGATTATAAAATTAAAATACAACTAGGGGACACTATGTACGCTTCGCGTGCCACACCGTCACTTGCTCCACCTATACTTTCGGTCTCAAACGGTGAATCGTGACCACTACATTAACATCAGAAAGACTATTGAAAGTAACAGAACAAACTTACTATCGTTTTTGTTTAAAAGCCATATTGTTAGTGATTACAACAAATAGGTAAATTTAATGGTGTCAGTAGAGACTCACCCTGTATATTTATGCATTTTGTGCTTATATTGTAATAAATGTTGTGTTGTGTGATGTTTTACTTGTTCTGTATATGTACCTACACGTATTATGCTAACTAAAAAACTAAGTGAAACTATAACGTTTTAGAGTGAAAAACAAAATAATTCATATGTTAAAAGACGTTGGTATATTTACCAACAGGAGCAATATGAACATTGTTGACAAAGATTTAAAATTAGGGAAATATATACTCCTATTTTCAGTAGCAATTTTAAGATTATATTTCTATGGCCACTGTAACATTTAAAAAACATTCCTTTGACATAAGGTTATAGCATTTTTTCTTTGACCGGTGCTTATATGGACTGTAACAATATTCATAATTTTCGTGGAATGTTTAGACTCTACGGTAATGGATGGACACTAATGGACTGATTACTGAATGGAAAAAAAGAAGAATGACGCTGGTCCACCATTCAACTTTATGACACCTAAGGGTTAGTTAGGAGAAAATGTTAAATTGTATAAGCAAATAATAGTTGATGTATATATAATGAGGTTCTAGAATTTTGATGAGTAATACATTTCCACGGTTTTTATTTCTATGAGTAATGGCTTCATTAGACAAAATTTACAGTTCCTTTTGTTTGTACATTTGTAATAAAGGGTATGTTATTTAAAAATCAGACATTGCTGATTATAAATAATTATTTACCTAATCTGACGTTTCAAGGTCATAGGAAGTCTAAAACTGTCATCTGCTCAAGTATTAAGAATCAAATTGGCAATGATATTAAAAGTGTTAGTAAATATCAAATCAAATCAAAATATTTATTGTCGATTAACAATGTAACATTGCGTGACAACAGACAGAAATAGTATAATGTTTCAATAATTCATATAATCTACAATTTTTCCTTATCAGCTAGGAAGGCACTTATAGAGTAGTACTCCTTAGTTAACAGAAAGTCCTTTAACATTTTTAGTGAGGACTGAGCCCTAAGACTTGATGGAAGGTTATTAAATATTTTTACCGCAGATGCTGAAATTTGTTTTTCAAAATGTAGTACGGTGTTTTGGAGTTGGTTTTTTGTTGAAATTTTTTGAATGTATAATTAGAATCTGTTTTATGCGCGTGAAGTTCAATGTTTTGTTTAAAAAAGTACGACACTTCTAGGATGTACAGACTAGGGAAAGTTAACAGGTTAGCTAAAGTAAACATGCCTCTGCAGGATTGGGATTTTTTAAAACCCAGAATAACCCTTAAGGCCCTCTTCCGCAAACGAAAGACCCGCTTAGTACCAGTGGATTCAGCACCCCTAATTGGAAGGCTGTATACCATATGAGGATAAATACAACCATGGTAAGCCGCTAATTGTATATCCCTGTTAGCATAATAAGAGAGTCTACGAAGAACAAAAATACCACTGCTTATTTTCCTACATACTTTATAAATGTGATGGTGATACTTTAGGTTGTAGTCAATCAACAGACCCAAAAAGTTAGTAAATTCAGAAGATTGTATTTTAGAATCAACTATAAATATATGAGAATTTACATTATTGTCATTACTTTTGCGTCGTTGATGAGTATACATTTTCAAAGTTTTTATTTCTACGAGTAATGGCTTCATTAGACAAAATTTACAGTTCCTTTCATATTTAAATTTGTAATAGAGAATATGTTATTTAAAAATCAGATATTGCTGATTATAATTAATTAATAGTTTCTCAATCAACATATTAAAAGTTAAAACGTTAAAGTTCGTCTTATTTTATCAGGCAAGCTCTCTCTAACACTTAACCTGGGGACCAACGGCTTTACGTGACTTCCGAACTACGGGAGCGGCAGGGTAAAAACTGTTAGTAGTCATATCGGGAATCGAACTCGGACTGATTGCGTGGCCAGCGAACGCCTTAGCCCCTTAGCTACCGGCCGCTCCCAATTGGATGTTGCATGAAGAAACATGCAGCATATTACATGTTTGTAGAAATAAAATACAAATGAACTAACTTCACTCAGTATAAAATTAATAGAATATAAGCGCAAAATTTAGAAATATTATTATCTAAATATTGTTATAGATATCGCTAAACCACGTTTACCTCCCTTAGACCGGAGGTATTCACACAGGAATCAACTCGGCTTCGGACTGTAGAGTCCGAGGTCCAAGGTCTGAACTGAGCTAACGGTTGGAACTTCACTATTGAACACAGTTCATACATCGATTCCTTTAATCGATTAAATTATGCCGGCGTGGTGGCTCAGTGGCTAAGGCTTCGGACTGCGGAGGGCAAGGTCCAAGGTTCGAATCCCCACTGAGCCAACGGTCGGTACTTCACTCGTTGAATAAAGTTGACGCACAGGCCTGTAGGCCCATGTCAACTGGCGAGTGAAGTTAAAAAAAAAAAAAAAAAAAAAAATCCCTTTGATCTGAGTAAGGTAACGTGGTTTACTGGAATTTATCAAAATAATATTTGTACTTATTTTGTTATACATTGCGCTGTGTGACGTTCACTTTTATTATATCTGAATTATGGAGAGGAAAATAAAACTTTACTTAAATACTACATAGCCACCGTAGTTGTTCAATGGCTGAGCCTTCGGACCGTGAAGTCAATGTCCAAGGTTCGAATCCTCAACTGAGCTAAATATCGGTACTTAACTTTTTGAATAAGGTTCTGCAAGAAAGGCTTAAAAGTTAAAATTATAAAAGAAAAACGCTTAAAAAGTTTATTTCTTTAATGTTTGTCCAGTAGAGTTTTTACGTAGAGTTTTTACTTTCTCCCATATGCATTAGCATAGAAAAAGTATTGTGATCGTCCAAAAATAATTGTGTATAAGTTGGTCAAAAACCCATTTTAGGGTCCCCTGAACCCAAAAAGTGGTTTTTTGAAAACAAAATTGGATGTCTGTTTGCATGTATGTGTACTTCGCTGGAGATCAAACGGATGGATCAATTTTTATTAAATTTGGCATGAAGGTGTATTTAGCCAATATTTGAAGACAGTTTTTTCACTTTTTTTGAAATTTTAATTTTTTTCTATTTCATGGGCTTAGAAAAAAATAGAACCTTCTTAAAAATTGCTCTAACAATTTGATTAAATTTTCAGGAAAGATGTGAATTACGATTCAAAATATTTTAGTATAAACCGCATACCTCTAACTTGACTAGTTTTTTTTTTAGATATGGGGAAAACATATTTGGTAATCAAACTGGTAATTTTTAAAGTTTTTATTTTTTGTGTGTTTAATATGGGGGAAGTTTGTCCCAATTCGTTGGAACCATTTATTTTTATATCTTACGATACAAAACATATCTTAAGCAGCCATATATTAATAGGCTTATTATTTTTTATTTGAATTTTATTATTTTTCACCTTTGAAGAGGAATTGCTTAGAATGGGAGAGGATCACCCACGACTGCTACAAGACATTCTAATGGAATATTGCTATCTTCACAAACAACATAACATTGATTTCAATGACACAGATGAATGGCTCCATCATTCCATGCTGTGAAAATGATGAGGCGGTCTGCAGCTCTCTCTGACAGAAGAAGTCCAACTTCTTAGAAAGGTGATTGTTGATACAGGAGGTGGAACCAAAGTATATGGAACAATATATTTTTGTTTGAATGCATAAATAAAAACAACCCTCCCCTTAGGAAAAACTACTGCCGATAACATGCATTGCATGAAAATATCAACCTATCTATATTGCATGAAATATAGTTATTACTGAAGTACTCTTACGGTCAGGGCTAAGAGAATTTTCTTCACGAAGACTTATGGGAAACATGAATTTTGGAAAGTCACCAATCTTCTTTATTTAAAAGATTTATCTAAAATCAGTGCCCTAGCAGAACGATCTATAAGATACCACTGTACTTGTATGGGTAAATAGTTCAATATCATGGTACGTGTATGGGTGGGTGGGTGTGTCAATACCTCCGTACATGTATGTGTGGGTGGGTGTGTCAGTACCTCCGTACATGTATGTGTGGGTGGGTGTGTCAATACCTCTGTACATGTATGTGTGGGTCAATATTGTGGGTAAACTTTCTTATGTAATAATTAAAAAGTGTTACATACATTTAAGTAGCCCTGCAGCAGAAAAAGCTTGAAATAAACTCCCTAAACTCTACATTAATCACAAATATTTTCTCAACAAGCATATTGCGCGTTGGTAGAAGCGCAAAACAAGACAATGTCACAGAACATAAATTTATCAAAATATAAGTACAAAATTTACGAACAACTCCAGTACACGTGTTTTACCGGAATCTATAAAAACATTTTGTGCATTTCATTCTTATATGTTGATACATTGGGTTGTGTGACATTCAATTGTTTTGTTTCTATTACAGGAAATAACTATCCTTACACCAATTAATACGGAAAGTGAGTATCAAATGTAGTATAAACAAAATAAAAAAATAACAAGCCTTGAATGAGCGGTAACTGAATGTAAAAACCATCAAATTATGAAAATATATAACAATAAATGATAAAGCTCTGCTTCAATCCTGAAAATAACAAAATATTACAGACAATAATAGCTAATGGGTTAGTAGCAAATATAAAATGAACGAAGTAAAATAGTAGGATTTTTTTAAAATAATTAAACTAAAGTAAATTAACAGAATATTTACAAGTAATTAAACTTTGTTTTTTATTATTATTATTAATTAATTATTATTAACTTGAGTTTTTAAATAATTTCTTAGCAGTGTCAGTTGATATGCTTAAGTAAATTAATGAAAATTCAAACTATTACCGCAAAATAATATTGTATGCTATTATACAAAGAATTTAAAAAAATTTCTTCTCTGTGGCTATTGTAAGTAAATGAACTGATTATGTCTGTACAGTTACTGACATGGCCGGTGGTAGGGAAAGTAGTTTACCCTATCACCGTAACAAATTGAACAAACGAATTCGAGCATATATTTAATGGGAAACATCCAAAAACTTCACGCCTATGTTTAAGCGTGTACACGTTTACTCTTAGCTAGGTACAATTATAACATGTTTCAGATATATGAGCTGTAGAAATGGAAGAGAATTCTAGGTTAGTAATGCGATTTGTAGAATTGTATAAAATCAAAGTAAGGCCGAAACTGGAAACTGAAATAGGTTGGAATAGTTAAAGAAGATTGTTAAAGCAGGTGTAAACACTCTGACATTTTGAACAAACGAAAATTGAGGGAAAACTGTTTGTGATGTTGGACAGAGCTCGAAAGGAAAAAGACAAATTTGGTCTAGTGAAATAAAGAGTAATTCACAAATAATGTAACAAGTTTGGGTACAAAGAAGTGCAGGCTCATCAGAACTCTGTTAACTATACTTAATTAGTAATAGTAATAAATTGTTTTATTATTATTCATTGTAACTAACAATGAAGATCATAGATGACTTGTCCTCGCTATGAGTAACTAATTGTTGATTCAGGCAACCTCTGACCAACTATTCAAAAGAACTGGAACAACCTGGTCTAAAAAGCAAAAGTGCTCATTCGGATGTAATGAATACGTTTAGCCACAAAGAAAAGCCATTTTATCTTAACTATGTTGGCTTACTTCATTACAAATAATAACATCAAATTGTAGTAAATAAACTATGAAGTGCATTGTTACCTCACAGTTAACTTGTGCTCGAAATCACTAACAAAAGATATAGTTGATCAAGGCAAAAATATATTCATTTGAAAGTTGTTTAGAGTGTGTAAAAATGAACCGGAACGACCTGGTCTAGTGAAAAGAGAGCTCATTCGGAAAAAGTAGAATAAATTTGGGTACAAAGAAAAGCTAATATATAAAAAAGAACCATGACTGTATTTCGTATGTTCTGATAGGATTCATAGATGAATAATATTAGTAATAATAATAAATTGTAATGATGTAAACTATAATAATCATTAATTCGAAATCGATAAATTAAGAAATTGTTGATTTAGGATGGCTTAAAACTATGTTATGAAATTAAAATAGTTGTATAATACTGATTACTAGTATCGTAAAATCTGAAATATTCTAGGTGGTACTTCTAAAATGTAACAACCGCGAGCTAGTCCTGAAATATCAGTAACACCTTTCACATAATGGTGTGATTTTATGTGTACAAACCAAACTACCTCGCTGTACAACTACTGTGGATTACGATGTACATTTGTCACAATGGTGCCGTAGTGTCGACAATTATTTTGTCCGAATTTCGCACGGTCAATTGTGCTGAATATGGAGCGGGAAATTATAATCCGTGAAAGTGGAAGCTCCGGGAGTGTTTTCAAACTCTTACTGAGTTGTGTGATGTGGAATTGTCGTCTCTGAAAGATTCAACACCAAAGACGTATTCAAGTAAACATGTGTTTGTTGAAAAATACGATATTTACCCACTTACACAAACATGTGATTTGTGTAGCACTTCGGGAGTGTTTTCAAACTCTTACTGAGTTTTGTGATGTGGAATTGTCGTTTCTGAAAGAGCCAACACCAAAGAAATATTCAAGTAAATATGTGTTTTTGAAAAAGTCGATACCTACCCACTTATACAAACATTTAATGTACTCGTTTTGGTATAATTTTTTAAAAACATTCGTGATTGATGTTGTTTTTGTCAGCTGAATCAAATTATAAAAAATAACAATAATTGTTAAGAAGTTCATATATGTGATATTATAACTAAGCACAATTCATTTGTCAAATTTATGAGAAACTTACTGGTAACCAAACCACATCATACGGCACATGAATTAGAGGTTTATAGTCAACTTCCATTGATATTGAAATAAGTGGCTAAAGACGTAGTTGATTCAGGCAAACATTCTTTGTTTGAAAGTTGTTCAGAGGTTGCCAAGGAAAATAACTTAAACAACATGGTCCACTTAAAGAAAGAGATTTCATTCATATAGAATAAACAATTTTAGCAAAATATTTTAGGATTGTAAAACAACTATTTATTTATGAATAATTATATTTTATTTGTAAGTACTTATGATTAAAACAAACTTTATTTTGGCATTTAATAAAAGTTTTATATATATATATATATATATATATATATATATATATATATATATATATATATATATATATATATATATATATATATAGATACTAGCGCACCCGTCGCGCGTTGCTGCGATTTCAGAGGAAGACATCTTAAGATTACGTCCAATTTATTTTACATTGTTTAATTAAAAATCAGTATCTAATTAAACATAAAAAATCGTTTCGTTTTCAAACATTTAATCGAGGGCTTCTCGTTGGTTTCATTAGCTCGGGCTTCAGCAGTTTGTCTTCTAACAGCTTCTAGTCTTGCTTACCGTTGCTCGTTGGTTTCATTAGCTCGGGCTTCAGCAGTTTGTCTTCGTTCAGCTTCTAGTCTTGCTTCTCTTTGCTCGTCAGTTTCTGAAGATCGAGCAGCCCTTTTCCTTCGTGCTTCAGGTGTGCATCGCCCTATACATTTCTTTTTGGGTGGCATAATTTTTATAGAAAACCCATCAAGAACTAAAATTAACATTTCGTGTAAGTTAGTTTATTTACAAGAAATCAAAACATAAAATATAAACAGTTTAAAAAATTAACACATGGTTTAATTTAATTTTGACTTAAAACCCACAGCTGATATTCTTTTTATATTTGACTTATTATACCTTCATGCATCCTGCTATTTGATTAACATTGAAACTTTAGAAGTCCAAGGGACAGAGCCCCGAGGGATTAAAGAAACGGGAATAGGACAGAAACCTTCCCTGGGGTATATAGAACAACTTCCCCAAGTTTCATGGCGATCGGCTGGACGGTTTGGTAGCGCATAAAGGATAGACAAACAGACAAACATACATTGGATTTTATATATATATATATATTTTAAGGAAAAATAATAGGAAAATCCTTAAAAATAAGATTTAAAAAAATTATAAATCAAGTCATATACTCAAAATTGTTAATATTGTTTTCTCAAAAGCTCCTCTTTAATTTTCTCTTACCATAGTAGTGCCACCATCTACCTAAAAACAAAAAACTTGTCTAAAATGATTTATTTGTGAAACTAGAGTTTTAAAATTGTTATAAATAATATGTAAAAAAAATAATTAAAAAAATATTTGTATGATAAAGTTCAATCTAAACTACACTTAGATACTAAACAAATAAGGATTTATTACAAACAAGGCTTCGGAAAACCATTTGTGGTAATTAGGTAGTAATTATGATTTTGCGAAATTGTAAAAATATAAATAATGTAAGAAGACATTATCTGAATTTATACATGGGCACAGGACTCGCAAACAATCTCCTGTTTACTATGAATTTTCCACTTTGCGACTATCTAGTTGGATGTTTTTTGTCTGCAGCTCTAGGGCACAAATGGCAGAGTTGTCTCTTTGGTGTTTGAGATAGTTTGTCTGCATCATTTTCTTGCATATCACATACATGTTTGAGGCCTTTCATTGCCACAGCCAGCAACTCGTTGCACTCTAGAAGTATTCTAGCTACTCCAGAGGCTTCTTTTTTCAACTGTAATGAATATGAAAAATAGATTTTTTGGAATAGGGTAAATATCTTCAAGAACTGAGAATAGGACTTTAAGACCTTATGAATGGTCTTTAATTAAGTAAATAACTTATTCAATAAAACTCGAACAGGCCGCTGTGATCCGGATGAGTTCATCCCTGGTTGCATTTCTGGAATTCTTACGAGGAACTTCTACTTCATGTCGGAGACCTAAATTAAGCAAGTCAGGAATGCCAACTCACTTTTAACACTATACCGGTCTGTGAGTGAAGGACGCCACAGTTCTCCACGCGTCTTCAATTCACAACATAGCCTCTGCTGTGGTATTCATCGCAGCAAGACCTATTGCGGAGGCAAGTGCTCTCACCAGTGAAACACCCAACGATGTTGATCACACGTAGAAATCGAGTTATAAACATCATCCTCGTCCTCGGGGCAGAACGTGCACTAAGGTGACCTTCTCCACCCGGTGCATATACTTCCTCTAGAACCGTACTTTCTACCTGTCAGTAAGTGACCCAGGTAAAAATCTATTTCTAAGTCGTTTTACTAGATTCAGGACTCGAAGTCCCTAATGAGGTGGAAAGTTCAATTCCATCAGTACCTTACCCCGACTTCTTGACAAACTTATAGTTTCCACTTTTCGTCAAGCTTTAATTTTTTGGCTAGGCTTCAATTCGTCCGGAATATTTACGGCCTGAATCAACGTCATCAGTAGGGGCTTAGTGGGTATTCTCTTAACTAACATCCTTAACGGTAAGTCCCAGACTCATACGCAAAGGTATATCCCTTACGTAATAAAATAACTTAACAGATTCATTATACCTGAAAAAAAAAAAAAAAACATTACCCTCTCCCCACCTGCTTGGCAAGCTCACAGAGTCCCCACTTTGGCCTCTACTGTTTCTTTCATGATAATCAAATGATCAATGAATGATGGTTTTCCCCTCAGTTGTGAGCAGGTCAGCGGAATGACACCCGCCTCAACCATCACTTTTATCCTGGGAACAGTGTAGTAGGCACAGACTGCTGCTCATATCTGAACCATCAACACAAGCTTACAATAAAATTATCTCTCTTCACCAGAAAACAGACTCCTGTGGGAATATTGCTTAGGAAACCATGCCAGTACAGCTATAAAACTCGTGTCCCTCTACTACCCAACAAAAGTCATCCGCTCAAGCAGTGGCTTCGACAGGACCTTACACTTAAGATTCCCTCAGACCAAAGCCTGTCCTATCCGACACCTTCCACCATACTATAATGATGAAGAGAATTTTTTTTTCTGTTCACAGGGCAGCTAGGTCATTCCGGCTAAGCCAACACCGGCCCCCATACGATTCGGAAGCCTGAAGTACGAAAAACTCTAATTTTAAGTTGTAGGCCAACCCTTTAACCGACGAAGACTACACCCAAAGTACGGGAACAAATACACAAATCCAAGCCAGCAAGGTAACACGAGGTGACACGGAAGAGTAAACTATTTAAATTTGATAATAACATGTAATTGCTATTCATAACTTGTGACATATACGGCTTGTGACGCCCTAACGCCCAAGGTACGCGACGAGGACGCTCTAGGAGGAATCCACCACTAGAAATTGAAGTTACTGAACAAAAGAATAACATTGGTGTTTTGATGTATAGTAGGAACTATGAGATGTGTGAGGAACACTTTCTTGTAATTATCTATAATGATACAGTTCAATGTGAAATTCAAACCACAAGCTTAATTACTTCTGTGGTAATTGAATCCATGACCTTCCACACGGATGATCAATAAGGTTCAAACTGTGGTGTTATTTTTCCTTGGAGGGTTCTTCTTCAGTAATCCTTGATGAAATAAGTAATTTACAGCCGATGAATATGGTCGATATACAAATATCACATACTCGACTTGTTTACTGAGTTAAATACCTACTGCATATCTATATGGTATAAGTGTTGGTTTTGTCAGAATATTGGATATAATCGAGGCTTAAAAGCAAGCTTGTTGGCTCAGTCTCTTACAAAATTATATATTTGAGGAGGATATCAAATAAAAGAACTGATAAATTTCAACTTAAATATATTTTAGCTAAACCATTGTCTACAGACATAAATAGACAAACTAAACCAATGTGTTTCTTGTAGACGCGTACCTGTTCCATCTAATGGTGCATGATATCAAATAAGCTCTCAGATGACTGTATTAGCTAAGATATAAGTCATTTCAGAGTGTGCTGGAGAGAGACAGAGAGAGAGATGAGGAGCGATAGAAAGAGGTGGAACAACTGGCGCTATCTGTGAAGACAGAACAAGAACTAATTTCTCTGTACAGGCAAACCGGCTTCATGGGACCGAACACTTATGTGCCTAAATTTTTCTTGTTTCTATAGTTAGTGGTAAAAATAAAAACTCACTACATTTTTCTTGGTTTCAAAGTATAAGTAAAGAACAGATTAGGCCTTGACCTGAATAATTTCTTGAATACATTTTTAATTAGAAAATCTCAGCTGTGAAATGTCCCCTTTTATGAATGAGGTAAAACATTTTGAGTTATTTTACTGAAGTGTCAACGTTTACTGCATGGTCAGTATAATACAACACACTGTCTAATGTAATATTTGGCAAAACAATAAATAAATCAAGTAGGACTTTTAGCCCTTAGGACTCCTCAGTCCAGTCTTACTGACCATTGCAATATGGCTTTACACTATAACTCATTTGTAGGGAGACTAGTATTTCCACTCCTCTGTCCAGTATTACTGGCCACAGCCATTTTCCTGTTTAGATCCTGACCCAGAGAGCCATGACTGCCACTAGCAATCTGATTTGTTTACACAGGTAATAAAGTGACATGATTTAAAGGTAACTTTAAATGAATATGTTTTTGAAAGCTGCTTGTATTAAAAAAAATACTATTTATGTAATCATAATATTGCTGCGGAAGATTGTAACAATTATACTGATAAAGCGATCATATTAGCAGTTGCCAGTATAATGGGACAGAATAGTGAAATGCACCGTTCAATAACAGTTAGTTATAAGTGGATGGATGAAATGGTGGTGGCCCGTAATACTGGACTGAGGAGTGGAAGTACTGTACATTACTGAACTGAGAAATGCTAGAGCCACTAGTCCATCGAGCCTACAAAACAAAAATGAGCTCGTATAAGTAAACGAGGGGAACTGTGTCTTAATTGAACATCTATCACCACTAACGTGTATTCTATCGTAAAATTCGTCATCAGAACATAAATATCATACAGCAAACTACAGACCAATTGTATTCGTTTTTACTTTGTCAAAAATATTTCTAATACACATTAGCTGATAAATAAATAAGAAGAAAAACAACAGGCTTACAACTCATTACGTCCAACATGCTTATCCCATCACCTGAAATTATCGTCATTATATTTTCAGGATAATATTTACAAAATAAAAAATCTAAACTCGTGACTTCAAAATCTGTCAAATCAAAAATCAACACCTGGAATCGAACGCGGACCAACTGCGTGGCAACGCCTTAGCTCCTTAGCAGCTCCTAATACATGTAGTAATTGTTCATATTTTATCAATAGTAGCAACAATATTTTTTAAAATAACCTTTGCAAATTATCGATTATGGCAGCCCAACTTGAGGATGGGGTCATTCCTAGTTTACCAACTTGCTATCCCAGCCTGTGCGGTGGCTCAGTGGCTAGAGCTTTGAACTGTGGAGGGCCTGGTCCAAGGATCAAATCCATAACAGAACCAACGGTTGGTACTTCACCCGTTCACGCACAGGCCTGCAGGCCCATGTGACGTGGCAAGTTAGGTTGATATGTAAGTTTATAAATATATGAAATAGGCTATGGATATTCACAAAAATTGACAATTTACTTTTCTTGGGCATAGAACTTAATCCTGACTCGACATTTATTTTATAAGGAACCTGCTTCGAACAAATTCCATAACTATTCACAAACTAACCTTTGAATGTAGAACCCTTCTCACGAAAGACTTCAATCGCGAAGTCTAGATCCCTTTAAACTAAAGTAGTTGCGAGTAAACAATGTATGATGGACAGGTTTGAATCAAGTGGGTGACTCATCTATACATGTCCTTTAAATCTAACAATAAGTATGTATGCCCAAGTCCACACACAACACAGAGGCAATAACAGGCTTAACGCGAGAAAGTAAAATGGAGACGAAGCTGGTATTTATCGACTTATTGAGCTGTAATGTATAACTTACAATGGGCACTAGTGGTGCAGCACTGTAACACACATGGCGTCCGCTCAATGGTTATCATCGCCGCGTAAACTACTAGATAAGTCTGAGTTGTCCGTGTTGGGTGGTAGTGAAGATCCGGATTTATAGGGGAGGGATCTGAATATCTGACTTGTCACTTAGCTGAGAACAGACTAATATGACGTGTTTATTTCTACTATTATTTGATTATTATTACTAATCAATAATAATACTAATAAAACCATAGCATATATTTAATAATATTAACAATAATAATTATGTTTTAATACATTTAAAAAGATCTTTTCACTACACTACTATGAGTTTAGCTGTTTTCGTTATGTGTTTACAACCTGCGAAACATCATATTTTCAACAGCTGTCTATTGTTTACAAACTTATTTTTTTGTAACATTGTTTACAACCGAAAATTTTCTACAGTCAACAACACCTGTTTTTATTCCGTAGTGTAGTGAAAAGTATCGTTAAAAACTCGAGTGAAAGTGTTTTGTATGTTCTCGACCAATTGAAGTGCTCGACAAGTCTCGCACTTAAAACATATGGTCTCGAACATGCAAAACCCCACTTTCCACTCTTGTTATGAAATATATTATTTCTATTGTAAATATTTTGCAATCGACATAATTAAAATAATAAGAGAATTCTTGAAAACAAATAAACACACTCTTTTAAAATAAATTCATCAGAACAACATTTTACGTGAAAAAATAATACACAAGCTAAAAAACAAACTCTCTTGTCAGACCAATATTTGTTTTAAGCCGTGAACTCTCAAAACTGCAAGTGCCACAGACGTGAATACCGGGAGCCCATAAACTGCGATAACTCCGCCAAATAGTCAGAACAATTCAGAGGACCACAGATGGCTCCTGCGGTATTGAGCAAGTTGAGAAGAGTTTCCTGATTACGATGCTAGATGGGGGAAGTGTGTTTCCATGTCACTACGCATGCGCCTTGCTGCACATACCTAGTGCGCAGTACTGAACACTCCCTTAGTCATTGGCCCTTAGTCATGATGATAAGGATCGAAAAAAGACGCAATTAATTGAGCATCGGGATGGTAAGGAAGGACTCGTATTTTATTATTTTTTTAAATAGTTTGTTATTCCAAGTATTATTTTAAATAAATATATATGGCATACAGGATCAAACTCTGGTGTATATGCATGTATTACTCAGTATATTTATTTCCATTCTAATTAATTTGCAAGTAATAATATTTTAATGAAACCCTTTATTAAGTCACTGATATCCAGAACTATGTCCTTGTTTTTGGTAAACCAGCAATCCACGAAAAATGTTATTAAGTCACTTATAATCGGTTTAAATTTTAGTTTTTTTTTACTATATTGTAGTAAAGTTGATGTGGCAGTTGATATTGGTAAATTATAATATATTATTCAATTTATTACATTTTCAAATATTACATATATACTGTCTACTTTATCAAAATTAACTATTTACCAGTAAAACGTTTATTTTATTGGTAATATTTGAACGTTGAACAAATTGAATAACAAATATTAAAGTAGCTGGATCAAATTGGTTATTTAGTAAAAGTTTTAGTGTGACAATTTATTTTGTCTTTGAGGATACACTAAATAATTACTTCAATTTCATAGCTACATTTTATTAAAACACTTTATTAAAAAAAAAAACAAATATGGAATATAGGGGTCGCACACAATTTTTGCGATTTTTTAAAACTAATTAATATCAACCCCATGAATACGAATCCGTAGAACATTTCTTAGTGGAAATACCGATTACTACCAAAACAATTAATAACAGGAAAAAATAGTTATACACAAAAATATTAGTATACAAATTTATATACTGTATAATATTATACAGTTTTCCCTCCTAAACATGACATCTATTTCTCCGAACAATAAATAAAAACTGAGATATTTAACAAAACAGGTTTTGTTAGATTAGGCTGCTGAGTTATGTTAGGTTAAATTAGGTTAGAAGTATGTATTTACGGCCAACATATAGTAACCTAACCTAACCTAACCCCTCTTTATTTGTTGAATTTCTCAATTATTATTTGTCACGTGAATTATTTGACGTAATTGTCGTGTTCAGGAGAAAAGACAACATTCGATTGATATAAATATACATATTTTTGTATACAAATTTTTTGTCTTGTTTTTAATCATTTTTTAGCCCCTATAATCCACATTCACCCTTCGAATCAATCCACAATTATTTGAAAATCATAAAGCCATTTAGTCAGTACAAAAAGAAAAATAATAAAAATTGAATAAAAACATTTTTGTAAAAAATGTAGTGTTCAAATGAATTTAGTTAATTATTTCAAGAATCAAACAAATTGTTAGAGGGAAACGCAGTTGATGAAAGTACCATGCTTGACTCTTTACGACTGGCAATATTGAATAAACTTAAGACACATAAAGGATGACATAGATTGCCAATAAAAACCAGATAATTTTAACGAGCAAATATACTTTCCTCTCTCAAGGCTTCCTTGCTCTCTAATTGACAAGCTAAGGCACGGAACCAGGAGATTTAAGGACAGCTGTGACCAGATGTCAGTGACATCCTAGTATTCTTTGCGTTCTCCTCACGACTTGGTACATCCCCCCTCCCCAGTACAAACACATATTTGCTCGCTGGCCTCTCTATTGTATTTTGGGATGGAAAATATTTTCAACATATCGATATATCAAATTATCCATACATCACAAAGCAAATATCGATCTAATGATAATATCGAAAGAAAAATATCGACATATCAGGTAACTAACTCTTATGCACTAACTCTATGTCATGACCAAAAATACCCTCATGTTTCGCCGTCACTACTGATTGTAAATATTAAATACATTTATCTACAAGAAACAAGTTGAGGCCTATGACATTGAATTAAAAAAATTCAAAATAAGAAAAACTGCACCGGTACCTTTAATTATTATGTTAATTAATTATAAAATAATAATGTAATAACATGGTTATTTTCTTTTTTTAACATTTAAAAATGCATTTAGGCTTGTTATAAACACTAAATATTAAACAAATTAATTCACTAAGGTATTCAAATTAGGCATGTTAGAGTCAGCATTTTCAACTCACACAGAACTTCATTTACCCGTTCCACCCTCTGGTCTATAATAAACTACATTTTAGTACGTTAACCTCACGTAAAAAAACGAAACAAAGTTACTTTATTATTTAAATACATGTTTTGTACGCATATGAGGTAATTTAAATGTATTGTTTTTCGAATTTATGATTTTTCGGAAGGAGAATAACGTCAAAATTAAGTGATTATGGGACCAAAATATCGATATGCCTGATACTATCGAATATATATATATATATATATATATATATATATATATATATATTGATAATAATATATCGATATATCGTTGCCATCCCCCCTCCTCAACACAAACACACACGATGCTCGCTGGCCTCTATTGTATTCTCCTTGTGATATTCGGGAGATAATATGTCCATAACTATGGTATTGTTGAGGCATGTGAGCTGATCCTTCTTTTCATAAAAAATGAATTTCACTTCATTCAATAGTAGTCATTCAGTCGATCTGTTATTCGATCGGGGTTCGAACAACTTTCTTCAGATTTTGCTAGCATATCAGCTAGGTCCGTATACTCCAATCCACATCGATTCCAGACTATATGTCATATTTAAATATTAGGTATGGATAAAGTGAAAGTGATTTCTTTAAAATGAAATTTTAAAAGAAAAGAAAGGAAAGGAAAGGACAAAACAGTCAAAGTACATAATCGATCGATAATTTATTAATCCGGGAGGAATAATAGATAGCATGAGGTCTGTCATAAAATGAACGATAGCAAAATAACATACTAGTATATATGCTTTGACATTAAACCACATATACGAAAGAAACAGAGGTCGCATACAATAGTGCGCTGAAAGAGGGTCAAGTAGGTCATTTGATGGCAGGGCCAGCACCTTGTAAGACCCTCCCCTTAAACCTCGATATACTCAAGGATAAACGCAGTAATTTTTACTACAAATTCATAAAGATAGATGTACATTAGTTTGTATCTATTTATAACTTCCACTGAAACGTTCACTGCGTCCACAAGAAAGCAACCTCTCTTTCTTTTTTTTCTTAGTGATAAAACTAACCAATCGAATTAATTAAATTAACGTTTAATTCTCAGTAGATTCTTAAGGTATGTCAATAAAACATGTTTTGTCCCTTCAAAAGTGATGCATGAAAAATACTTATTTAAATTGTACAAGGGAAGAAAACTGATAAATATTGTAACAATATATTTTAAATATTGTTTGGTGAAAGTTTAAAAAAATGTAATTACAATATTATTGAAAAATGATGTACTGATTTAGTATTGCAGATATTTAACTATTTAGATGCAAATATTATAACTTTATCAACAATGTTCTGTTATTAGTTCTTACAGGGAAGATAACAATAGACTTTTTATGTTTTATAATAGTTTATAACACTTTAAGTCAAAACACCTTTAATTGGAAAATAGATAAGAGTTTAACATGTAAAAACCGGAGATAACTTGGTCTACTGAAAAAAGAGAGCTCATTCCAATGCAGTGAACGAAGTATGGGTGTCTTTGGTTTGCAAAGTCCGATTGGATCAATTATGTTGAATAAAAATAACAGTCGATAAATGGGCATATATGTCTTAAACATAGCACATTTATAATATAACTCTCCTGATTTTAATATCTGTTGTAGATCAGTGTCGATTTTATGCTTTTGTTAAGAGCAACATTAAAATTGTGTTTATTATTCTTGTGAAATAAATTGCTTAGTTCCAAAAGTATAATTGTGGGGTTTGGAATTGTGAAATAAGGTGCAGTAAAAGAATAATCATAAAAAAATCACCTAAAATAACTAATAACGTTGTGGTTTTTATTTAAGATTAAGAATTCCAGGTGTGTATGGCGATTTAAATAAAAAAAAAATCATTTAATTGCTGCAACTTATGGTTTAATTTTGGCCAATGTAATTTAGAAATTTTATTCCACTTCTAAACTCATAAATTATGTAAATAAGTTACCCTATGAAATCGTAGTGTAAAAATGTCGTTTCTTGATTTCAAGTGTCTATTTATATGCACGCAAATTAAAAACACTCGTTAACTGATATATTCATTTAGGTTATTACTGATATAATATAAAAAAACAACCTATACATTAGATTGGTTTAAGTTAGTTTACAGTGGGATTGTTTGGCTTAGGTTAGGTTATGTGGGTCGCATTAGGTTCTGTTAGGTTACGTTAAGTTAGATTGAGTTAAGTTGGATTCGGTTCAGTTAGGTTATGTTAAGTTAGATTTAGTTGAGTTGTATTAGGTTCAGTTAGGTTATGTTAAGCTAGATTGAGTTGAGTTGTATTAGGTTAGGTTTGGTCAATAAATACGTAAACAGCGCAACGGTATTTACATTAGTGTCACAGGACTTTCAACATGTTTAAGCAGCGTTTAAAAATTGTAAAAGTCATATTTTCAAGTCAAACAAAATTTCAAAACAGATTTAACTCACTTTCCAGTGTCAACCTCTCGCCGCAAAATAATCGTACAATTTCCGTTCCACAAAAGACAGCGTGCTAATCACAAGAGTCCGTGTCGAATCGCAAGACACCCAAAACACCCGGGAAGTAATTGCCCAGACTTCTCGGTCGTCAGAGGAGTGTAATCGTTGCCTGCAGACTCTCCCGACCATCACGACGACCATGCACGCATGAGGCTTGGTGCTGTCATTGTTACTCGTCAGCTTCTGGGACTACCCACCATGAACACTTGACTACTTGTAGATCAGCGGCTATATCGTGATCCGGATTTGTTATCATGCCTTTCTGAAGCCTTAATTTACGACTTACCTCTCCACAACCTTAAATGAATGAAACTTAGACCTGTCATTATCGTGTTCTGGATGGGTTATCTTGTCTGCCACGAGCCCCACACGACTCTGCACTTCATGCTATACATGTATATTGCTTGGTGCTCTCCCTTGCCATCTCCCGGGACTACCTACCATGAATACTTGACTACTTGTAGATCAGTGGCAATATCGTGATCTGGATTTGTTATCGTGCCTGGCTGTAGCCCCTTACGATTTAACTCTCTAAGACCATGCATGTATGAAGCTTAGTCCTGTCACTGTGAGTCGTCAGCTTCAGGGACTATCCACAATGAACACGTGACCATTTTGTGTTAAGTATCAACATGGTGCTTAAGAGAGGTTATCGTGCCTAGCTGTATCCCCTTACGACTTAACTTTCCACGACCATGCATGCATGAAGCTTAGTGCTGTCACTGTGACTTGTCAGCTTCTGGGACTAACCACCATGAACAAGTGACCGTTTTATGTTAAGTATCAACATGGTGTTTAAGATAGGTTATCGTGCCTGGCTGTAGCTCTTTATGACTTAACTCTCCACAACCATGCATGCATGAAGCTTAGTGCTATCATTATCACTTGTCAGCTCCCGGGAATCCTTACCGTAAGAGACACGACTACTTGAAGATCAGTGGAAATATCCTGTTTTAGATAGAGAGTTTTGTCTGTCAGTAGCCCGCACGACTCAACTCTCCGGACTCCCCACCAAGATCATCCAGACCCCCTTGTAGATCAGTGGCAATATCGTGTACCGGATATGTTATGGTTTTCTGTTACAGTTACTATAATGTATTATCAACATAGTTAAAACAATCATAAGATTAATTACTAAAACACTTTTTTTATAAATGTTAAAAAAATGATGTTTTGAAATTATTTTACAAAAATACTTAGTGTTAATACTCATTTATATATCATCGGTTTGACGGAATTACCTCTTAAGACCTGTCAAATATATAACTTTTAACTTAAATTGTAATGTTATTCTCATTCCCGTCCTCTTAGTAAAAATCGTTTGCTGAGTTGTTATAGAGTACACTGAAGTGTACCATCGATATTCACAGTTGCAATACTCTGAACATTTTTAACTATATTAAGACAAACCATCTGTCATAAGCTAGAGCTATGAACACCAATGTTTCTCAGTTACAGTATCATCATCTGAGAAGTCCAAGAGGGCATGGTCGTGCGATGGAGTCCCTTACTCCTTGATGCTCGGTGCACGAACAGTTCCACTTTCCACCGACCTTATCTAGTATGAAGACTCTCCGGTCATCGGAACTAGGTTGTCTTTATCAGCTCCATCGGTGACCGCTCACATTGTTATTATCTGCAAAGGGAACGCTGTCGTCCACCACGTAGTAAAAGTGTTAACCTTCAAGAAATAAGATCAAAGATAAGAATGGTAGATCTGTATCAAGTAAGCTTGATTAAGCTCCGATGAAAGTATTAGGTCTGATGTTCATAGCTTACTTAAGTCATTTAATACTAAACCATTCACGTCTGTCAGTCTGCAGTTTTATATATTTTGTATAGCATCTAAAAAGTTTTAAAAAATTCCAGAAATTCATTTTATATATGGTGAAAAAAATATAAATGTTGCTTTAGGACTTAAAATAGTTGTTTGGATCTTTTCGTTAATTTACTACCACTACTTTTGTTTGTTTCCGTTAATTCACTACTACTTGATAAATAATCTATTGCTCTAAAAACTGTCCCCTAATCATTTTTACGTCCTCTGTACCCGCCCACCCATACACGTACAGTGCTAATGACCCACCCGCCCACCCATACCATTTTCTTTGTATGGTACGGACACGGAGTATAAAATACAAACTGTCCGTACTTTTACGTACGGATGGGTCATTAGCACTGTACGTGTATGGGTGGGCGGGTGGGTCATTAGCACTGTACGTGTATGGGTGGGCGGGTGGGTCATTAGCTCTGTACGTGTATGTGAGGGTGGGTGGGTTATTAGCACTGTACTTGTATGGGTGGGTGGGTGGGTCATTTGCACTGTACGTGTATGGTTGGGCGGGTGGGTCATTAGCACTGTACGTGTATGGGTGGGTGGATACAGAGGACGTAAAAATGATTAGGGGACAGTTTTTAGAGCAATAGATTATTTATCAAGTAGTAGTGAATTAACGGAAACAAACAAAAGTAGTGGTAGTAAGTTAACGAAAAGATCCAAAAATCTATTTTAAGTCCTAAAGTAACATTTATATTTTTTTATCATAGATAAAATGAATTTCTGGAATTTTTAAAAAAATGTTTAGATGTTATACAAAATATATAAAACTGCAGACTGACAGACGTGAATGGTTTAGTATTAAATGACTTAAGTAAGCTATGAACATCAGACTTAAGACTTTCATCGGAGCTTAATCAAGCTTACTTGATACGGATCTACCATTCTTATCTTTGATCTTATTTCTTGAAGGTTAACACTTTTACTACGTGGTGGACGACAGCGTTCCCTTTGCAGATAATAACAATGTGAGCGGTCACCGATGGAGCTGATAAAGACAACCTAGTTCCGATGACCGGAGAGTCTTCATACTAGATAAGGTCGGTGGAAAGTGGAACTGTTCGTGCACCGAGCATCAAGGAGTAAGGGACTTCATCGCACGACCATGCCATCTTGGACCTCTCAGATGATGATACTGTAACTGAGAAACATTGGTGTTCATAGCTCTAGCTTATGACAGATGGTTTGTCTTAATATAGTTAAGATTAAGTTAGTTTGTATTTTACACTCCGTGTCCGTACCATACAAAGAAAACAACGGGTGGATCTTGTATGGTAACCCACCCGCCCAGCCCTACACGTACAGTGCTAATGACCCACCCGCCCACCCATACACGTACAGTGCAAATGACCCACCCACCCACCCATACAAGTACAGTGCTAATGACTCACCCACCCACACATACACGTGCAGTGCTAATGACCCACCCGCCCACCCATACACGTACAGTGCTAATGACCCACCCGCCCACCCATACACGTACAGTGCTAATGACCCATCCGTACGTAAAAGTACGGACAGTTTGTATTTTACACTCCATGTCCGTACCATACAAAGAAAACAACGGGTGGATCTTGTATGGTAACCCACCCGCCCAGTCCTACACGTACAGTGGTTGTGACCCACCCGCCCAGCCCTACACGTACAGTGGTTGTGACCCACCCGCCCAGCCCTACACGTACAGTAAATGTGACCCACCCGCCCAGCCCTACACGTACAGTGGTTGTGACCCACCCGCCCAGTCCTACACGTACAGTGGTTGTGACCCACCCGCCCAGCCCTACACAAACAGTGGTTGTGACCCACCCGCCCAGCCTTACACGTACAGTGGTTGTGACCCACCCGCCCAGCCCTACACGTACAGTGCTAATGACCCACCCGCCCACCCATACACGTACATTGGTATTGACCCACCCACCCGCCCGTACATCTACAGTGGTATAGACCCACCAACCCTCACATACACGTACAGTGGTATTGACCATACATGTACAGTGGTATTGACCATACACATACAGTGGTATTGCTTTATACCATTATACGTGTATGGGTGGGCGGGTGGGTCAATATCACTGTACGTGTATATGTGGGCGGGTGGGTTAATACCACTGTACGTGTATGGGTGGTTGGGTGGGTCTAAAAATCCATTGTAGGGTCCCCTGAACTCAAAAATACTGTTTTTTTTTTTTTTTTAAGGATTTTGAATGTCCGTCTGTCTGTGTGTTTGTGCACTTCATTGGAGACCAAATGAATGGATCAATTTTTATGAGATTTGGTATGAACGTGTGATTGGCCAATATTTCCAGACCGTTTTTTACTTTCACTTATCCACTACGAATCCGATATAACTGGCCTTATCTTATCGCTTTCCAAGAACTTACACACGGAGAGTGCATTCGGTGGTAAGTCAATCATTGGATTAACCAGGTTCTGATCAACTATAGTAGCCACCTAACCTAATATGACCTAATCTAACCTAACCGTAATTTCGATCAAAAAGTAATAGTATTGAAGTAACAGAGAAAGTATTGCTAGTGAATTAACGAAAAGTTCAAATTTTTTCCTCCCCCCTCCCTCCCCGAATGCAGTTTAAGGGTGCCTTTAATCCAACGAAAGGAAATACTTTTTTTAGATATTCTGTTAAATTTAATCATCTACATAACCATATACAGCTATTATCTTTTATTTTTATAAATAATTTCTATGTTAAATCGAGGAAGAACTTTGAAATGAAGTTATAATAGGAATAAAGAATTAATAAGAAATATAAAGAAATAACAGGATTCAACGTATTTGTAACATTTAATAATCACAATTTAAATTAGAGAAGAGAATAAATAGTTTAGACATTAAGAAAAAATGTTTTACTAATTGCATTATAATGTAAAATCTTTGGTAAA
This sequence comes from Stictocephala bisonia, assembly GCA_035578905.1. Taxonomy (NCBI): domain Eukaryota; kingdom Metazoa; phylum Arthropoda; class Insecta; order Hemiptera; family Membracidae; genus Stictocephala; species Stictocephala bisonia. Next base: position 7,603,978 of record JAQJVL010000002.1, on the reverse strand, counting down.
CACATATAAACTGAGCTATTGATCCATCATCCTACCCTTACACGTACAGTGTTATTGTTCATGCCATGTTTATTAATTATATTTATATTAATTGTTATTTCCTTGTTATTGCATTTTTATTTTATGTTATTGTTAAATGGTTGCTTGCTGTTAATTTATAGCTTATTTCTTAACAAGAAAATATTGCATGAAAGCAAAAAACAAATGGAGCAAGGGTCACTTGAGTTCAGTGGAGCTTGACTTGAAATGCAGATGTTTTAGGATGGTACAAGAGATGAATGCTTGTAGACTTAACAATCCGGAACCTGGCAGTGCATAAAAAAAAAAAAAGCAAACACTGACTACCAATAAACGAGTATTAGAAAACAACATTAAAAGTTTTGTTAAAATGTCATTATTAACTCAAAAAAATTTAGAAAATTAAGTTTTTTTTAAAGATAGATGCATCTATTGAATACGCTTTAATAGTGGATTCCCAAAACAAGACACACACACACACACACTTGCGCGCGCGCGCACGCACGACCGCAAGCACGCTAGCACACACACACATGTATAAAACCTTTAATTGACATGCTAAAACTTTGTATATTACGAAATTCTTTCCTCCTGAACGCGACTATGACATCAAATTATTCTCACGACGAATGATAACTGAGATATTCAACAACACAAGTGGGTTAGGTTAAGTTAGGTTAGGATAGGTTATGGTGGGTTAGGTTAGCAATGTGTATTCATGGTCAACATATAACGAGTATAAACAAACATTTGTTAATACATAAAAAATTTTTTGTCAAAAATCGCTATTTTTGCAACAACAAAAATTGTATGGATTTTTTTGTATGGAGTGAATGTTGAATAATTAAAAAAAAAGAAAAAGCTTGAAAAGTAGGTGACACCCTTAAATTCCATATTTACAAAAATAAAATTTGTATGTAATATACCTGTTCCACTCTCTTACTCAAGTGATCATTTCCGGTGTTAAATCATGTCCATTACTCCTAACTGGTAGATCAATGGTATGCTCAGCTGTAGGCTTATAATGTACGTAATTGTTCATGCGATGTAATTGTTTCTGGTCGCTGATCACAGTAAGAAGTTCTTTGGAGGTGAAACATTTAACAAGTAATAAGGAAAGAAAGCTACTTATTTAAATGTTTTTCCGTAAATTTAAGGCACGTTTCCTGTTTAACTTCTCTTAACATAGTTAATGCTCTTTTTTATGTAAATAAATACTTATATGAATTCATTATTTCACTTTTATTTACCACTCGTTCGCATGCATGCCTGGGGTCCATGTAGAATTACCAATAAATTTTTTTCTAAAAAAAAAAGGCATCAATGAAACTCTCTCAAAGCTAGAAAAGAGTTAACATTCAGCTATAATACGTTAATAACTGCTATCATACAGCTTCTAATGATCAGATTATAAATCATTATTATTCCCTATTTCTATTTATTTCAAAATCAACCATTTTACTTTGTCTCCATAGAAAGAATTACCTCTGATTTAGGGTAACTGTGTAATTAGTTTAACTAAAAATAGATTTGACGTTCGTTCATTGACATAATTGAATCACGAATGTGTGCCCAACATTGCAGTTTTATACTAAGTTATGAGTGATAGCTTGGCTATCACTTTTAGTCCGACGAAAAGCTAAATTGTAACACTGTATTATCTTTAGAATACACACAATTTAGTTTGGATTTAAGCATGATAGAAAATAAATAGAACTTAATTATTTTAATAGTTTTGGCTATATATTTTACTACTGAAGTAACTAATCAAAATTAATTATTCTTACATTTTCGTCTGTAAGTTATGTCATGATTAATTAAATTTGATATTTGCTCACTCCTTTAGGCAATAATAGTTGAATGTAGAATTTCAAATATCATACTTTTATTTCTACGTAAACAATGCATAAATAGTGCCGACTGGTGTGCGATTATTTTGCTGTGTTAATTTTAAATAGTAATTATGGTTCAACTTAGATGTATATTTAAGTTGGACGCCAACAATAATATAATTTGTTCTTATCTTCGATGTCTGCGTCATTTATAGAATAATAAAATTGATCTGAGATTAGTATTATATTTTGTTGCGTTAGTTTAAGTGTTAAGTTTTATGTTGGGACAAATAAAAACATTGTTTATATTCTGAAGTGTAAACAACACAGCCCTCGGCGTTCATGCGTGTTCACGGCGGGTTACGTTAATGACGGTAATGACAGTTGTGGTCCAGACATGACCAAGACGCAAGTACAGTAAAAGAGATATAAAGATAGTCCTAGTAGGTAAGGACGTGATAGTCCACAGATATATAGGACTCACGATATGCCCTTGAGCAGGCACAGAGGTCATCTGTGGAGGAATTACTCCTTTCCAGCTTTCTCTGCAATTTGCATGTACATCTTTCTATTATTTCTCTTTTAAATCATCCACCAACGCCATTTGGTGATCTATTTAAATGTTATTATCTACTTAGCTAGCTGTTATTTTGTTGTCATATAGTGATTCCCTGTATAAGCACTTCTCCACTTCTTTCTCTGTACAATTTCAAACGCATAATGTTTGTATATTTTAATTTTGAAATTCTTTACGAAAAACAAACATCATCATAGAAGCAGTTTGACGCTGTATGAACCTAATCCCAATAAAAAAGTTAGCTAAAACAATAATTTTTATAGCTGTAATATTATACAGTAATATTTTACTGTATTACTGTATAATATTTTACTGTAATACTTTTTTTATGTAATATTAATACTGTAATATTTTACAGTATTCATATAATCGTGTTATTAGAGAGTATGGTTCAAATAAAGAATATAAAAAATCATTAATTCGTCACATTCATAGGACTTTGTTTCCATTGCACTAAAAAATTATTTTCTGCTCTGCCAGGAGGGAAGGATAAGAACGTCCACAATTTGAAGTTAAGCTCATTATTTAATATATTATTCCTATTTTGCCGTTAATTATTTCTTGTATTATTTTTAATCACAGTATTATTTTATAATTTTGTACACATTAACAAATATCAAGCTTAATTGAATTTTGTTACGTTTTAGCAACATTCTTCACTTAAAACCGTATAAACCTCTGTTTAAGGTTTTACAGATGTTTATCTCTTGATATACTTTACAAGTTTCTAATTATATCATATGAAATACCATCTATAAAATAAATAAACAGATTATAAAAACAACACCATATTTATAAACTTTTATGCTGAGCATTAAAGACTAACTCTTAAAAAAATAAAAATATCAAATGTTACTGACTATTTATTTAATAATTACTAACTAAAATTATTGAAAAATAATGGAAAATATTTAATATTAAACTAAAACCCCTTATGATTTAAAACAAAAATTACAGGCCTAAAAATCTGTCGAATTCTGCACCCAAGACTACCTTATTCCTTCCTCCCAATCGTGACCCTTCAAGGGCATGTTGCTGACCTAAGCCGTCAATGGGCAGTTTGACAAGATATAAGTAACAAGTAGCCAGTTCCTTCAGTTTCTAAGCACAGCACAACAATTTGCAAACTTATCAAGTTTTAATGTGCAGAACTGATGGTGTCTTAGAAAAAGGTACTAGCCGACAATCTTAAACGAAAATACTAGCCAAGACAATCTTACTGTGTTTGGATGGTAAGAATTATATAAGAAAAGCTAAAACATTCTACAATAGGCAGGTCCAATAGTGGAGTCATTAACATAAAGCATACAATATTTGCTATTCCTACTCCCACATTAAAATAATAATAATAGCACACAAATAATGCAAATAACGCAATCCATTAAAGTTCAGTGACATTTTCTGTACATTTACGAGTGAATATATATAGTAAAAAAAAAAAAAAAAAACACAAAAAAACTCACACTAGTAATAAAAGAAAATTTTAAGATAACATTTCGACTATAAATAAACAGTGTTGATAACAAAACCCTAATAACGAATAGTACTTTACGATAAAATTATCATTGCCATTGGATTACTAAAATAACAAATTTTCATTTTCTTCATTTGGCACCCTTTATGCATTTTTTACAGAGATATAAAGAGTAAAAATAATATATTTAAAAATCTAATTTAGGTAATATTATCTTAAGGGGTGAGGAACTGTAAAATATCATTAATCATATCAACATTTTAAACAGCAATTTGACTTTTGAAGAAAAAAGTTAAACTATTTATAAGTCTAATTAGTATTATCAATATTTTTGTAAGAAATAAAGATTAACTAAAGGATTAAAAAGATTTAAGTACATTGAACTGGACTCTAAACACACAGGGTTCTGTGTGGTGAACTGGTTAAAACAACACATTATGTCATCACATTATTAAACAATACGCTAACAAACAATTACTATTCAAAATTCATTCATAAGACGCTGATCGTCAAGATATGGGTGAATATCAGGTGCGAATGAATATAGATATTGAATATTGAAAATTTGAGATATTTGAAAAAAAAAACTAATCGTTAGAGTGTAGTTATTGTTTTTAACTAAGATCGACTCTTCTTCAGAAAAAGCTAATTCAGCTCAGAAGTGAGAGGGTTTTGTTTATAAATTAGTATATCGTGCAATTAATTATATCTAGTGCTTAATATATTAAGCTTATTCATCCTGGCGCTTAGTTGAATGCTCCTTTCAATTTGGTTATACACTTCATCGCAACTGTCGCTAGGAGTAGCAAAGAGACTGCCTCACAGCCACACACACACACAGCTTGATCTCCTCCCTTCACTCACACTCACTATCCCCACATACCCCACAAAAAATATTGTACAACAATACATAATTCGTTTATTGTAAACTAAGGCAAAGAAATTTATACTTTCTCCGTTAAATTCACTACTGCCACTTTTTCCGTTACCTCACTATTTCTACTTTTTTTTATAAAAATTACCCTTAGATTAGGTTAGGTCAGGTTAGGTTAGATGGCTACTAAAGTTGATCACAAACTGGTATATCCAATGATTGAATTACCGCCGAATGCGCTCTCCGTGTGCAAGATCTTCGGAAAGCTATAAGATAAGGCCTACGATATCGGACTCATTAGCGGGTAAAGAATACCACAGTGGACGTAAAAACTATTCGGGAACAGTTTTTAGAGCAATAGAGTATTTATCAAGGGGTAGTGAATTAACGGAAAAAAATAGTGGTAACGAATTTAAGCAAAAGATACGGAGGTTTTTATATATTTTTAATATACTATTTCATCCGAAGATATATGTACTAATATCAAATTTAAATTCTCACAGATTTCATTTATAGAAAACTAAATGGTAACACATGAAAATAGAAAAAAGTTATATTCTCAAAAGATTAATAAAATATATAGAATTGTTTCTTAATTAGTTATGTATCTAAAAATTCACTCTTCATAAAGAAAAAGTTTAAAATTTTTACCTTGTTATATTCATTACTAATAAGACTAACACTTTTATTCAAATACATTTCAAACATAATCTTTGGCCAAACACATTTAAGAACGATCATAGTACAGTTTGAAACAAAGTTCGATCCTACCGGCGGACACAGTAATATTATGTGTTCAAGACCGGAGAGCACGCCGTTTGAAGAGTTCCTCACCCTTGACCCTCTGCATCTTAGGGAGGGAAAAGCGAGAGAGCGCAGCGAACAGTGCGAGATGCTATGATACCAATTTCGTGACCCAGCATCACCGCGATATCCTACTTCTAGAACAATTACCAGCACAAAGACATCTTCGGTTAACCGAAGTATAATAATAGCACACTTTGCCTGTGTTATTTTGAATCAAAATATTTAAATAATGTATTAGTATTTATTACGAAAATAATAACATAGTTAAGCAAATTTTATAGCCTCTGTTTGGATTTTTAAAGATATGAAATAGTTTTATCCCATATAATAGTAGAAATAAAAATAACAATTAATTGTTAAAGGGCTTTAAGGGATAAGGATTTTTTTTCAAATAATCTTATCATTAGACACTTTTATAAATATTTTAAAAATAATGTTATTGAATTATAAAAAAGGAGTAGGAGATGGGACGTCACTAGACCAAAACCGTCCCCAGACGTAGTAGGTCCTCCTGCTATCACAAGGTACTACAGACCCTGTAAACGTCAAGAGATCGCGTTGTGCGATAGGTTTTTAAGGAGTGATGTCTGTTTTGGACACTTGCGAATTGACTTCAAGTGGCCGAGAGGATGACCCCTCCATTTTAGCAGTATTTGGGGGTGGAGGAGAGATACTTACGGGTGGTGGAATATACTTAAAAAATATATATTACGCAAAACGCTATGTCATGATGTAGCATTAATAAAGGCAATTTTCACTATCGTATTCTTGAGAATCACTCCCTTACGGGCTTATCAACCCTAAGCCATTAACGAGGGAGGAAGACCTGGGTCGTTACCAGATGGATCTGCTGCCAGTGTTCAACTTGTCAGAGGGAGGACCTCTCAACTTGGCAGTCTTGAGGGGTGAGTGGTCATTGGGTGTCTCCTCAAGATTTAGGTTAGAGGCTATGCCATGATGTGTCGAATGACACATTAATGTAATATGGAATGGATCGGAGTTATATGACGTCATAGTAAGGTTGTCACAAAGACGAAAAAAGAATATTGTTCGACAGAACAAATTAGAAATTAAAATTTAATTGTTTTCTGACAAGAAATACTTAGGTGTTTTCCTGAAGAGTAAATCACATTGGATTAAAGATCTTGGTCTGCTACCCCCCCTCCCCATAAAATCCATGTATGCTGACTTTTTTACCTCATAAACAAGATGGCAGCCTTAAAAGATAACTACATAAAATCCTTTTTGTAGACAATAACGCAATAATGAATGTGGAATAAAAAATCTGATAATATATTTGCGTTCTAGAATCAAACGTTCTTTGTCTTAGAAAAAATAAAACGACCATGATAGTAAATGGATTAGTTTCAACATTCCATTACTGCTAGCATTCATTGATAGTAATAGAAAATTGGCATTACAATTTCAAATATGATTAAAATATAATATTTTGGAATCAAATATTTTACAAAATTGTCTTTGGATTTTTTTCTATATTTTGAACATTATGTAAAAGAGTAAGCAATCTTTCGTGTTTCCATAGTCTTACTAAGGGTTGTATTTACTCAATAGTTTTCGTTTAACTAAGTATGTAAAATATTTAATACTTTACGTTTAAACCTAACGGAAAAACCATTCTACTATTTTTATTATTAAAAGAGCCATTGCATACAACATTATAAGGAAGAAATGAAATGAAAACAGTCTCTAATTACGTGGCAATGGTTGAACTATTCGGTCCTTTCTTTCACATAACCATAAGGGAGGGCATTATGGTTCAAATAATTAAGTATGCCTTATAAAACATGCAATTAAAATATACTTTCGATCTTTGGGAACATTACTTTGCATAATCAAAGACTTTGCATAAATGGAGAAACAGTGAAGGGATATTTTACCAGATCTAGGGCTTCAAACAATGAAGGCAAATCAAACAATACGAAACTTTGTTCACACTTTATTTTAACAAATAAAAATAAATAAATAAATAGTATATATTTACAAAACAATTAACTTAAGAGTGATTTATTTACAGAAAAGAAAGATAAGTAACCTTTGGAAATGGATTAGATTATTAAAAATGTATTAAATCAGGGTCAATATTTATACATGAATTCTGTAAGATAACATATTTGAAACGATATATCTTCATTGGGAGTTTTGCATACACTTTGTTTACTTATAATTCATACAATAAAACAATTACACCATTTTTAAACGGAGTCATAAAAAAAAGATACTTTAGAACCTTATGATAAGAAAAATATAACGTTTTCTATAGATTAAATCTTTTTTAACTAAAAAAGAAATATCTTAAAAAATTCATAAAAATGAAACGTATTTTTCAATCAGTTATTCAATCAAATTAAAGGTATTATTTATAAAACAATAACAATGTGAAAAATAACTAAATGTCACTACTAAGTGAATAACGAGATAAATATACTACAGACACTTTTAGAAAACAAGTACAGGTAACAGAAAATTGTCAAACAAAATCAAAGAAAACGTACTATGTACAAAGAATTACTTTTAAAAATACAAACATTTCACATAGTTAAAATGGTTATGAAAGTTAATTTTAATTATTGTTTTATTTAATATAAAACAAAGAATAGTAATGTATATTAAGTAAATCAATATTAGAAACAGATAAAAAATGAAAACCCTAATAAATACAATTACATAACATATATAAAATAAACAACAAATAATGTATTTACATGATTTCGAAGTTAATAGACACAGTGTAATATAGAAACTTCACTTACAGAAATAACTTTTAAGCTTATAATTATTATAGATAAAAGGAACTTAGATAAGTCTACACAAGAAATAAGGTGGGTAGAACCATCGAGTATCGAATGGCAAGACTGCTTTGGCATCAGTAGATGCGCATCAAAGATGCATAAAATATCAAACGTAAATCAATTTATACCACATTTGCTGAAAAAATTGTATCGAGGGGTTGTGTTTTTGAGGTTATGTGGCAGTGTTGTTGTACGCTTGGCCTCTATAGGCCAGCCAATGGGCGTCGTAGTTCCTGCCCCACCCACTGCTGCCCCCGCCACCACCGCCTGACCACCCACTGCCTCCACCGCCTCCACCGCCTCCACTGGACCACCCGCCACTGCTACTGCCGCCTCCAGCATCGCTGGCCCAACCGCCACCACCACCACTGTCGGACTGCCAACCCCCACTACTGCCACCACCTACAACAGAAAAATACGCCAAAAATACAAACACTTTCTCTCATATTAATTTTTATCATATTAATTTTTATTTAATTTTCTATTAATTAATAATTAATTAATAAAAATAATTAATTAATAAAAAATTAATAATTAATTTTCTCTCATATTAATATATTATCTCTCATATATTAACCTATATATTTATTTGTGTTATGGCTAGATACAAACTATAAATATTCTTGTGTAAAATAAACAAGGACGTAACGTAAACACCAACGTAAAAACATAAGTACAGTACTTCAAATCAAAATTAGATTATTTAAATTATAATTTTAATAAAATATTAATACACTCTTCATAAGTAAAAATTATTCTCAAAACATTTGCAATTGTTCTCAAGACAGTGAACTGAGAAATTTTCTAAATTTCAAAGAATAAATAGCTTAGTGGAGCAAACCCTCAATAAACAAATATTGCAATATATATTTGTACCTTTTCCGTTTATTCACTAGCACTACTTTGCTTAGATTATGATAGGTTTGTTTAGATTATGTTAGATTTGGTTATGGTATTTAGGTTTGGTTAGGTTACATAACCTGGAATGTTAGGTTTAGTAATGTTATGTTAATTTTGGTTTGGTTCTGTTAGGTTAATCTAAATTATGGTTATGGTAATGAAATAACTGAAAAGATCCATATATTTCAACACAGGTAAAGCGGCTGTAGCCTACTACATATATACTGAAATTAGCTAACCAGTCAGATGGGAATAAAATTATTAGCGTGAATTTAATTGAGATAGGTAACATTAAATTCCATAACCAAGATATGGTTCAAGGCTAAGTTAAAATTCAAGTTCAAGTTGAAAAAATTTTTAATTTGAGCTAAAAAGAAAAAATGAAACCGAGTTAACATCAAAATTTATTTAACGAAATACAAATACAAACTCAAAAAGAGGTATGAATAGCTAAACTGTGAAACACATATAATCGAACTTAACTGCCAACTTATTTAAAATAAAATAGAATAATTATTCCGTAAATATATTTTTATTAATTAGACAGGTAAATATTGAATAGAGGTCCCACCCTATTTTCATGCTTTTTTAACTAGTCAATATTAACCCCACTAACACGAATCCACAGGATATATTCCATGGAAATACCAATGTTTTAGAAAAATAGAAACCTAATCTACCTAACCTAATTCACATTTTTTTTTAAATGTCTTAGTTATTATTCGTAATGAAAAAAACAATACACAATTAATCTAAAATACTTACTTTTTGGTGTAATCACATATTCTTCTATTTTTAATTTTTTTGTTATAAATCGGTATTTATAAGGGAACATTTCTATGGATTCGCGTTCTTCGTATTGGTATTGACTAGTTGAAAAACATCAGTTGGTCTCCATGTAATCCAAATTTATCGTTAACACCTCAATAACAGTATACTTCACCAAGCAATATATTTATACACTCAACATATTTTTACCCACTGAAATATGTAATTAGCTTCTATCTGAGAATTATAAATTCATCTATTGAGACATCCAACTTTATCAAACAATAAACTCAATTTACTGGAATAAAAATGAAATAAAACACTTACATTTAATATAGGAGTGTAACATTGAAATGGGAATTTTAAAGATGGTAGAATCTCCCATATTGATTGTTGTAATGATTATGAAAATTAGTAAATTAAGGTACATTGTCGTAGCTTCTTTGAAATATCTTACCTCCACTGCTCCAGCCAGCACTACTGCCACTATCAGACCAGCCACCCCCGCTGGGCCCTCCCGAGCTGTAACCGCCTCCGTGTCCACCGCCTCCGTGTCCACCGCCTCCACCTCCCTTGCCACCCTTGATGATGATGAAGGTTTCCTTGCCACCTTTTCCACCACCACCCTTAAGTGACTTGAACAACTGTATCTTGGCAAGAGCCAACGCCAGTATACTCAGCAGCAGAGCCTTCATGGCCTTGAACTTGATGAGCAGCATCATCATCTTGCCCAGCATCGCTGTTTTGGCCATCATCATAGCTCCCAGCATCATCATGTTCTTCTTCTTCTTACCACGGGCTACAAACAGTTGTTGTTATTAATATCATTCATTACTAAGACGTCTATACTGAAATCGTATAGATAAGGGTAAATATGAGGGGCGAATGAGTGTGAAGAGTTTAAAGGAAGAGGGTGATGAGTTTAGATGAATGAATGTAGTCATTGTTACAAACATAAGTCCTTAGAAAGAAGCATTTACTAACAGCCAATAGCTAGCTAGGGCAACTAAGGTACTTACAGATTTAGACGGGATTCTAAACACGTAGTATTGGTCTGATTTTCAGTTCTCTTTCGTACACAACATCCGAACCCTACTATCACCCAAAACGTACACCTAAGACCTCTCTAGTAGTGTCAATGGTAACCATTGAGTGGATGTCATGACGATATTAAGAAGACCGAGTAAAGAACCTACTATTACCTACAATCTACACAACACTTTGTCCCCAAGTAGCTGGGTTACATGTGCAAAAAATGGAGTGTCACAAAATAAAAATTTACTACAAGTAAAAAAATTTCAATAATTATGGTAATTGGTTAATTAGTCTACAGAAATGTACAAAAAATCATTTGAGAATCTCCCTGGTATTTAGATTGTAAATGTGGTTTACGAAAATCACCACAATATGTTTCGATGTTATTGTACTTGTACTGTGATAATTTGTGTTTTGTGACGGTCACTTGCTTCGTACTCCTACCAGCATCTAGTATGCTAATTAAGAGACTAATATATACTGTATTTACAAGATTTTTCAAACATATTTGCAATCATTTATAAGATATTGCATGACTCACAAAAGTTTCCTTAGGATATTTCAGTTTGTGATTAATGAATTAAAATGAGTAAATCCACACGAAGTACCTATTGTTGAGGAGATTAACTGTATTAAGCTGTATTAAGCGTTTTGTTAATGAAGGACCTTTTATGTCTACTAAGAGATGTTTAAATATAATATGTTTAATATATTAAGGAATTAAATTAAATGATTAGTGAATTAAGAGATTAGTTGAGACCTTTTTCTTAATCACTTTGGCAATACGACAGATGTTAACAAATAAAAGTTACAACTATTCAAACCAATTATATACAATATTTGTAATATAAAGTTAAATGACGATGGAAAAGAGTATACTTTATTTAACGTGTCTTTGATTAAATGATCTCGAAATAATTGTATATTGTTTTATAAAATATCATAAAATAACTAAATCAATATTACTTGATCCAAGATGGAGATAAATAGTCAATAAATAATTGAATTTTCATAATATTCTTCTAAAATCATCTTTGTGAACTGTCTGAATGACTTTAACTGAGGTCGTTTTTTTTCACTAAAACACAAAATATGATAGGATAAATAGTTCTATGTACACAGCTCAGAATAAGCAAAGGGAAACTATAGAGATGTCGGAATATAAATATTAAATAACTAAAAAAATTAAATGGTTTGAATAAAATTCACGTATATAAATGTATATCGAGCACATATTAAGTCGGTAGTACTCTCACTGGTGCGTACACTTTTTTCAACTTTTTTTAATGTATCACGTTCACTTCTAAGATAAGCCAAATCTGTGTTGTAAAGTATGCTTGTATACTTTTTAGTTCTTAAAAATTATAAAATTGACATTAATTTGCAGTAATTTTATGACAGATTTTACAGCATATTTTATATTAAGAAAGGTTAAATTATGTAAGAAATATGTCATTCCTTGTGAATCGTACTAGAATATTTAAAAGAAAATTTGGTTTAAACATCAAACCTTCTTGAAGGGCCCTGCCCAGGTTGATCTCGAAGGTGTTAGAGAGGGCCCGACCTCCCGTGGAAGCAGTGATTCCTTCAGGCAAGTTGATGCGGACCACATGACTGTCCAGGAAGCTGAGTACAGCATGCTGAAGCAGTGCCCCTACAGCGTCATCGTCCCCTGGCAAGAGACGAGCCTGGAGTCCTTCCTCTGTGACAGGAGGTCCTGTGGGATCTCCTCCAACCCTCACCACAGACACAGCGTCCCCCAGCAGGCTCACCTCTGAAACAGCAATTGAATATTTTATTTTGAGTTGCCAGCACTACTAATACAGCCTAAAGACCTCATCCTGGTTTGAAACTAAAAGAGTAGTACAACAGGGGAGTGCAACTTCTCTATTTATATTCATTTTAGTTATGGACGAAATTATGAAACAATTAAAAAGATAAATTACATCAGAGTTTAGTGCCCTAGTGTTTGCGGGTGATGTGGTGATTTGGGGTACACAGAGCAGGATGTCCAGGAAAACTCAATTTATGGAACAGCAAGCATAAAGAGTTAAAACTTACAGTCAGCAAAGAAACATATTAGTAATGACAGTTGAAAATAACTTAAATACAGTAACCTTAAAACTATGGAATCGCACCCTCAAAAATGTAGAGCACTTTAACTATCTTGGAAGGACTATAGCTACTAAAGCAGCCTATTCTTCCACCAAGTCAGAAGTTTGTTATAGGATGGTGAAGTACCAAGAATAGCCAAATCAACAATGTTCAATACATACTTTATGCCTATTTTAACTTACAGACTAGAAACTTGCACCCTGAATTTAAAAAAACCGTAGTAGAATACAGACGTCTGAAATGAAATGTTTAAGGACATATTTATAGAAGATCAGACGAGATAGAATCAGAAATACAGACATAAGAGACCAGTTTGAGTGTAATAGGACAGTTGGAGAAAAGATATGAATGGCAAGGTTAGGATGGTTGGACATGTAAGAAGAATGGAGGAAGGAAGATTGGCAAAAATGTGGTTGGAAAGATATGTTGATGGCAAGAGAAGAGCTGGGAGACCACGAAAGAAATGGATGGACGTAATTAAGGAAGACATAATACTCAAAGAACAGCAATTACAACGAATTGAGGATAACAGATTATACGTGGACAGAAGAAGATGGAAGAGGCTTGTCAGCACACCCGGGAGACTGGAGCTGCTAAACCGATGGTGATGATGATGATGATTTTGAGTTGTATCTATCAGTAAACGAGCAGGGGGAAATTTTGATACTTTTTTATATTAAATAATATATTCAATTAACCTCACGCTATTGGGCAGATCTGGTATTCCAGATATTTGAGTAAGATATTTGAACAGAATATCCTATTTCATTCATTAGTGTTGTTCATCCTGTAAAATTATACTAAACAAATAATATTTTTTACTAACTAACATTTAGATTTTGTTCTACTCTGTTTACTAATTTACTAACTCATCTATTTTGAACTTTCGGAATATAAGGAATAAAATAATAAAACTTTATACAAAATATTATTTGCAAGAAAGTATCTACAAGTTAAACAGAAAAAAATTTATTCAGCCAAGTATTTTTTCTGTCTATATTATATATATAAAAAAGAAATAAGTGTCAAATAATAGTACTCCAGATATGATGCATTTTAAAATAAATTTTAAAATAAATTTTAAAGAATTTATAATAATTTAAATGTAGAACTATTTGACAGTGGTAAATTTCCACTTTTACAGATGTGATACTTTTGAAAATCTTCACATATCATTTTTAGTCTAGATAATTAATCTAGATTATTATAATAATTAATCTAGATAATCTTAGATAGTTAATTCATTGAGATTTTGATCAACAATATTTATTTGTTTGGATCCTAATAAGCCAATTACTTCTCTTAGGTTCAGCTTACAATATTCACTTATTAAATATAAGCTTAGATAAAACAGGCAGTATTTAGTAAGAGAATTGCCATTTCATAACAGTCATTCGATATAATTTCGGTATAAAATGGAAATTGAGTTGAGCTGAATTAAATGTTGTTATTGTGACGATATCAATCTAGACATGACGTACATATTGATACGATATATATGTATATTGCGTAATCAGGCCTATATGTATATATTTGTCAAAATAACCCTAACCCCACCTAACTAGTTTCCCTAACCTTAACCCTAGTTGCCAGGTCTAGTTATCCTAGAACATATATTTTCTCTGTACATAATACTGAATATGTTTTTTTTTTTTTTATAATTTCCTTCGATCTTTACCCTATTACTTTTAGCAACAATGTCTTCCACTCTGCCTCCCTCTCTTAACAATTACACTCTACTTTTATCCCGTCTCCCAAAAACAAGTTTTTAATAATCATTATCAATCTGCAATTAGTAATCATTATCAACTCCCATTTTACATAAGGCCTTTGCAGTTAGTTCAAATTATACCTTCATATATGCCTAGACGAATTGAGTACATTGAAAGTACACTGTTTAGTCATTAAAACATTTTGACATTTGACATTAAGCATAATTTTAACATTTGACATTAAGCATAATTTTAACATTTGACATATTATTTTAAGGACATTTGTAAATTATGTATATGTAAATTAATATAATTTTTTAAGTTATTGACAAAGTTGTATGTAAACCATAGCAAGTAACTTTTAAGAACGCTTGCTAAATAAGCATATTATTATTAGTTAAATGCAAAACACATCTGCAGACTAAAACATTCATAATAATACTATCTTTTAACGATGGTCTTAAAATATTTCATGAAAATTAAATAATAGCTATTTTGAGTCATTTATATTATCACAAATATACTTATTAAAAATGTTTGGTATATTAAAACTTGTTTAAAGTTAGTAAATAAATAGCACATCCCCTATTTCACAGGATAGTAACACTTCAATATGAAATATTATTTAAGTTTCAAATTTACTGTTTGAATCAAGTTTTTTACAAACAAATTTCTGTGTAATTGCTATTACATATTTTTAAAGTCTGTTTCATCTTCCCGAAGTGTAATGATCATACACTTAAAATGTAAGCATGGAATTGTTTAAAATATGTGTGAAATATAAATATTTTTTTGCAAAATACGCCTGTTTAGCTTCAGATGATAAATTTGAATTTTTCTTAATATATTTTGTGATTTTTATTTCGTTAATTTTACTGTCACGAAAAGTTGATTTTTTCTAAAAATGTTATGTTTTAAATTAAGGGTTAAATTACGAGGGCTGTTCAATGGTGTGGATACAGTATGTTTAAATCAAAGGTCTATGAAACTTTAGAGAGTATATTTTAATCCAAAGCCAATGAGAAAAAAATTAATTTCATTAAACAAATTAGGATTTTTCTATAAAGTCCTCTGCATTCCTTTGAGAATCCCTGTGGTCCAAGCATGGTAATCGTGTTTGATTGAAATCGATCACTATAATTATTTTCCATTTTGTACTTGTACTGTAGTAAATTCAGATTAATTTGTAATAAGTTTGTGTTATGTGGTGCTAATTTGTAAACAAATTATATTTTTCTACCAACACGTAAAATGTTAGCTAATAAAATATTACTCAATTATGAATCAGTTGCTTACTGTAAAAAAAGAAGGTAGTACGATTTTAATTTTGATTGGAACTAATTATCGTATTTTGTTAGCTAATTAGAGTTTATCAAGTTAAAAACATCTTTTTCTGGTTAGATGTGGTTTGAAATTAAAAATACAGTTGACTTTTTAAACTCCAACATACCATTCGTGATCCATAAGGAATCCTAAATATGGTAAAATGCCAAAAATAAAAAATTAATTTATATTAAATTTAAAAGTAAAAGTATTTAAAATCCATAAAAATATATTTTTCTACCTCTAACTGAGTAATCGTTTTAAATTAATTCATTAAATTATCCGTAAAAGTATTTTTTTCCATTTTTATTATTAATGATGTTTTACTGATAAGTGAGATTGTTTGATTTATTGAATATATCTCAAAGTATTATTATTGTTGTAATTCGCTGTTGATTATTAAAATATTTAGTTTAGGTGATCTCTAAAATAACAGTTTTGCTAAAGATGATAGATGCAATGTAATTGTATCATCAAGAAAATAATAAATAATTGTTGTATTAAAAAATAAGTTTTTGAATATTTAGTTACTAGTTTTATTGTTGTTACGTTTATTTCACCAGTATTGTATACTTATGCTATAATCGTTTTGGTTATTGTCATTTACCACACGACTCGCTGTTCACCATCTGATCATGAGTACTTACTCACCATGTCATACCATTTTTTTATAACCATGAAACCTCTGGGATGATAACACCTCATACCAAATCATTTCTGAACTTAACAAATTCAAGGGGGCGTAATTAACGTTCTTCTAACAAGTTAATTGCATTCAAAGAGGTAAATAGCCTTTTGAAGTATTACTAATGACCATCAGTAATGAATTATTGACACTAAAGCAAATTATCATAGAATATCCCAACAGTTACTCATACTTTAATATTCAGATGTCATCAATCATTAAAATAAAATTGGTTTAATTTAAAATATAGAACCTTCATAATATGAATTTTAACTGTAACGTATTTATATTCTATTAATGGTATTAAAGATAAGTAATTTGGTGAATTATGTAGTCATTAATTAAAGATATCTTGAGTTAGAATGTGATTTTCCCCTAAACAAATAGATACAGCTACAAATATATTATAAAGAGATGTCCAATGTGAATGTATGTTAATAAATAAACAGTGGGAATTTGTACTTAAAATACCTCTATTTATAGCAATATTTTTATGTAACTCATCCCAAATAAACTGTATATTAATGTTTCCAAAAACTATTACATTTTAATCTACGGTTTTAAAGTATCAATAGTTTATCGTACATTTAGGGTCAAATAATTATAATAAAAGCACAATATACTAATAAAATTAGTATAAACAAATATTTGTTGGTGGTAAAAATAAAATAAGTTTCATCTTTAAAAAATGAAAAATATTGTTTAGCTACTTTTTGAAAGATACATTTACAATGGGATATTATTATTCATAAACAACGTAGAAAAGCAAACATAATAAAATCATGTAGTAATTTAAAAAAAAACCTAACAAAATATAATACAATTATTAAATGTTGGCATGAATTTTATGAATCTAATTCGAGTATTTGTATGATCAATATCAAAACACAAATTAATTAAACACCAACATTATTTTAAAACATAACTAATGTATGTATGTATATATATCTAAAAAAGTATGAATTTGCTGAAGAAATTCTGGAGAAAATGTGGAAATAGTTCTTAAAATTGATAATAATTCAGTATTTTATTTATTTTCTATAATAACATCTTGTTTATAGATTCTATTTACTGTATTATTTTTACCTCGAAGAATGTTATACAGGTTTATAGATATGATATTAATATATGGTATAAATAAACGTCAGTTTAGCTGTAATTTTAGTTTGAACTCTAACCTTAAATAAATTTGAGTTGTAAAATAAGTAGAACACATCAATGTATGCCTATATTTTTTATACTATCCTATAAAAAGTTATGGTATGCTATTTAATTAAAATTGAACAAAATTAATTAAACTATCTGATAAATTCCAATGTACAATGATTAAAATTTTTAAATAATCTGTTATGTAGCTCTTAATAAAGTTATTTGAATAAATAATTTAATAACTATAAAAATATTTACTTTGTTTTATTTGTTTACTGTACGTTATGCATTTATTGGCTACATTTAAAAGCAACAACAATTAAATAATTTAAAAATATTCATAAAAATTAAAAATATAAAAGATTAACTTACCCTTTAGCCTGCCCACTCGATCTACGAACACAAGTAGTTTCTTCTGTATACAAGGTAGGGACCATGTGCTGATGCAGTCCCAAGCGTCCTCAAGAGGCGCGACTTCGTTATCTTCCGGTCGTTCAAGTCCCCAGGCCGGCACTGCCCAGAGCAACGGGAGCAGCAGAAGGACCGGTGGGGATACCATCCTCACGGCCGCCATCGCCACACTGATCCTTATCACTCCACCCAGCCGCTCTTTTATCGCCTTAACTCGGTCAGTAGGTAGACCATACAGTCCTGCGAACAGTGAAAGGCGAGGAGAATCTCATATTCACTATAGAATCTTCTATGTCACCAGTGTTTAACTGGGTGTCCTAACCAGCCGGGAGTGCCTTCATTATCCCGGCCACGGCCACTGGCAACGAAGAGTGGTCCTTGAATTTAACTGACAAAATTGTTGGGGCAATTGTCGGGAACGTAGTAAACAAAGTTCAGAAAACTATTAACATTCAAGTAGGATATTTGACGTCTATTATTTGATGTTTTTTATAGCGAAATGTAACAATTTTCGAAAAAAGAATGAATATAATTTTTCTTCAATAAAATATTCACAACCTATGTTAAGCTAAGCAACTCTAGCCATTTTTTATACTACAATGGTTAGCAGAAATAAAATAATAATAATAACGTTAGTTAATTTAATACACAATCTACAGTTAACAATAACTAGGTGATTGCACTTTTAATTTGTGTGCGATTAGGAGACTATTCTATCATATATTTCACAATAATCAAACTTATTTATGTGTCCTTACGATATTCCGTAACCTTACAAACTGTAATGTATTTTTTACTATCTTATCAGTCATAATGTTACCATTCATATATACAAAGAGACATGACGTAACATAAATGTTACTACACCCAACATTCATATCTAAAATAAATTTAGATAATGCATTTAAGAAAATGCTAAATTATAATTTTTAAATATGTTTTGCTTTGATTTTAAGCCTCAAGGAAATGTGACTGTTGTGTGTTGTGTAATATAATTTGATCGCATAGCTGTAGTTAATATTAGAATTTATATTAATGTATAGCAGAACGGAAATAACAACAACATATATTCATTATTGTCATTTAACACAAGAGAATACATTCATGTCACTTCTAACTGAGATTACTAAGAGTAATACATGATAATATATTAATGTTATAATAAAAAATAATAACTGAGCACCCTTAAACAATTTTTTATTTTATATATACATATATATATATATATATATATATATATATATAAATTTTTAATACAACAACCATGAAAATAATTTTCAATCAAACACTCATATAATACATTTTCTGGATTTCATACTTATTCAACATCGATAGTAGAATGTTATACAACAAAAAGTATTTGATCAGTCCTTAACCATTTTACATTATTTCATATTGTAAATAAGTTTAGATAAAATAATCTTTTGCACTTTTTGCTTACATTTGGGGTAAAAACTACATGAAACTGCTTAACTGCACGAAGAGTAAAATATCCATTCAATTAAAACATCCAAAACAGATGACCATTTGTTTGTTCATTTATGTACGAAATAATTTTAATAATATTAGTAAAAATTTGTACTTACTAACTTAAAATCATTGTTAAATAATACATAAATATTTGAGTGTTTATTTCATGTAGGCTTATACCAAAATTAACTTTGAGAGATACATGTTTTTTAAATAGCTACAAGAATGCAATATTAAGTGTGGTAACTAAATAATGGTGCAATGAGTTAGTGAGTCAGTTCACTATTAAACAAGTGAACATCACACAACACATAGTATTTATTATAATATAAGTAAAACATTTAAAAATATTATGGTGATCATTTCTGGTAAACCACGTTTAAATTCCTTAGACCAGAGAGATTCACAAAGGATCTACGTCCCTGGTCTGGGTAATCCTAAAAAGTTCCAAAGAATTCGAAAGGTTTTAAATGAAAGGATTATCATATCAGTACTTGTGATCATATTGTGCTAAGTCAATAGTTTTGTTCACTATCCTTTATTTTAGCATGTACTTCTCCTGAAATAAGAGAAGACAAACAAAATAATATCTAAAATTAAGGTCAGGGGTTGGGTTCGATCAACCCCTTCCTTTCATGGGTTAATGGGTAAGTGGGGGAAATTCATTATTCATTAGTAAGACGCCAATAGTCAAGATATGGGCGTATACGAGGGACGAATGAGTGTGATGGTTGTAGATGAACAAGTGAAGTCAATGTTACTAGCTAAGGTCGGAGCTTTACGTGGATTCCGAACCACGCAGTGTTAGTGTGATTTTCAGCTAAATGACAAACCTAATACTCATTTCTCTTGCCTACACAACATCTGAACCTTGGACTACCATCTAACATGAACACCAGACCTCTCTAGAGTAGTGTCCATGACGATGGTAACCATTCAGCGGACGCCGTGTCGACATTAAAATGACCAATCATGAACCTATCGCCTACATTCTCTTCAACACTTTGTCCCAAGTAGCTGGGTTACAGCACCACGCAACTAGTGCCGACTTTACTGAGTTCAATTGAACGCAATATAGGTCAAATTTAACCCTACAAAACATTATTGTAATTAAATATCCCGACTCAACCAAACGTAACCTAACTTAACCGAACAACAATTAACATATTAATATTGATTATTTCCAATATTGATATAACAGAATTAGTTATTATTTATAAAATGATTTTACAATGTATCTTAATGTAAATTTAAATTTCTTAAAAAGTGTGCTTTTGTAACATAACGATTTAACACAACTGAAATTAATAAAACAAGTGTTTGTCATCTATGCAGAACTAAACATACTTGTTTCTTAACTATTTAAAACGTTATTACAATGATATATATATATATATATATATATATATATATATATATATATATATATATATATATATATATATAAATATGCATTTATTTAAAGGTCAAAACTCTTCAAAACTCAGTTATCAAAAATGTTTTTTTACGGTGTGAAAATGAATAATATCAGCTCATATTACATATACACATTTTAATATTGCAATAATATCCAAACATTATTAGTTTTATCTTATTTACTAAAACACAATAAAAATACTGGTTGTAATTGAGCACTAACATATTATAAAATCTGTCGGTAGCGAATTTGGTTATGATCTGAAATGAAGCTGAAGATTCTCAATTCAATACCAGTCAGAAGCATAGTAAATTTTCAAAGCAATCAGCTGATAGCCAGGTGTTCATTTGTCATTGGCCTATTAATTATTGACACTTTCTAAGGAATAGTCGGCCTTAGTTTGTAACAAAAACTAAGTTCACTCCTCGATACTTTCACACTCATTATAAATCCATATTAAGCCATGTATAAAACTGTTATAGTATTCAAATTCCACTATATTGCTCTCCTCTTTAGTAATGTTTAAAAATGTTGTTCGGAAAAATTATTAAATAACATATTTAGGGCATAGATTAAATAATATATTCTTAAGGGACCTAGACTTATAACAGTTAATATTTTCTTAATAGTATTTAATTTAAAATACATATTGTCATGTGATTCCTTACTCTTCCTTCAAAACTATACACCACATAAAAAAAAGAAAAGTAGAAATAAATTACAAGATCAAGTTTCGAGATATCATATAATGTTGTGGTAAATAATTTTTAATTGGTCTGATCTCTCTTTTTAATCTCAAAATAATTGGAACACATCAAATACGCCTTTATCACAGTTAAGCCAACTAGAGTGTAAAGGTCAGTGAAAACGGTTAAAGATAATGTAGAGGAAGTGCCGAGGTTTTCCGTAGGTCACGGTCTTGTGAAAACTATGTTATGGAAATTAGGGGAGGTGCTGTGCTTTAATAAGGTAGCCTACGTGTTTCTGATAAGGATAGTCCTTACAATTATTGTTAATTTATTCAACAGATTATGATTCTCTTCTTTAAATTTCCCACATTTTCTAGGTTGTTCCTAGAATTTTCTCTCTCTAGAGAACAGTAAACTGATTAGTTTTGCCAGTTTATCGTAACAATCTGACGATATGATTGCGTTATGGATCCCTTGATTCCTTATATAAGACTATTAAAATATTCATATTATGTCTTTCCATATTTTCACTGGTTACAATAAAGCATATTTTCATATATAAATAAACAAACTATGACTTGAAATATTAAAACGTAGATTTTGTTATTTATTTAAATACGCTCAAGTTGTTATTTTTAGTACAATATAACGTCTTTCATTCTTTTTTAATATTCGCAATACAAAATATTCATCTCAAGATTGTTAAAAACCATTTCACGGCGTAGTACTTTACGTAAAATGTATTTTGTTCAGTTTGTGATAAAATTAGTTGGCTATCAATGTATGTATAATTTATACAATTTATACCTTTACTTGTATGAAAAGAGTAAAAATTCTAAAATTAATTACATAAATTTGATAATAATACTGGTAATATATGGAAATAAACAAAAAGATTAGTTTTAATAAACAAAGCTTATTTCATGATTTTCCTTGTATAACTTAGGTAAAAATACATAATATGGACATCACAAGGGGCACTCCTCTTCAGTAAATGTAAAAGAAAGTTTAAAAGTACTTTAAAAACTTATTTTAAATATATTTAGACGTGTTGTTTTAGAAAATACTGTTATAAATAAATAATGCCTTTATTTGAAATGCTGTTCAGCTTACACAGTTTTACAAGAAAACTCAAGTCATAGATTTGATATAAGACTTAACTAAACAAATTTATTTAAATGAGCCTTAAAGGTTTTACAACTCAAGAATTTGACAATAGTAGGTAGGGCTTTGTACGCTTGAGGTACAAAGTACGAGAGGCGTTTTTTTCCTGCCAGACGCTGCACTTTTGGTAGTTCAAGCAAAGCACCCTGTCGGGTACAGTGGTCCCTAACCGTATTGCGTGGCAAAAGCTTTTTCTTCAGATAGCAAGGTAAGCCTGATAATATAGTTTTATGTACTACTGAGACTGTTTGAACAAAGAATTGATTCTCAACGGATCAGACTTTGGATTGTTCACGATAGTTTGTTATGTTTTCAAACTTCCCCTAAATTGCAAACAAACCTCAAAGCTCTATTTTGCAATATCATGAGTATAACTTTGCTATCCAGTGTCAAACAATCTCCAAAAGATGGGAGGGCGTAATAAATGACTGGTAATATCATGGACTTAACTAATTCGGGCTTGGCAGCTTCCGGAAGAATATGCTTCAGTCTATGAAAAGCTTGCAACCTCACAAATGTACTTCACATGAAAAATAAAACTCAAGTTAGATTCGACTTTGACCCCCAACAATGTTAGAGAATATTATAGATTGAAATAAAATCCTTAGTTGTCATTTAATTATTTGTTAATATAGCTAGAACCAAAATATACTAGACGTCAATACCACACAACGCTTCATACTATGACATTTTAACAATAAATAAGGATATTTAAGCTTTATCTATTATCTGTTTAATTCGGTACCATGAAGTACATACTCGATGAAAATTATTAAGGGTACAGATATTTGTGTTTAAATTGTTGAATCGATATTGAATAGTAATTGTCTGAAATGTTAACAATATTTCCAAGCAAGAAATAAATTGTTTAATATATGCTACATTGGTAAATTAACTAGAAATATTAAGAAACCACCTACCCAACGACCCACACACGTTTTGTAGTAGCCTCCCCTATACACATACGGCAGTTTTTATCCACCCATCAACCCATTAATCCACAATACCCATTAACATATATTGGAATTGATCCACCCGTCCACAAACGTATGGTAGTATTGACCTAACAATCTACCTATAAACGAACGGTAGTGATAAAAAAGTTAAAACAAATTAATGAACCACATTAACTTCTTGACTACTCTCCACTGATAAACAGCATAACAAAGGAAAATTTACTAATATTCCAAATAGGTTTAAATTATGATTGTACGAGCAGAACATATTCCCATTTGTCAGTGATCACATAGTAAACTCATCGTCCCTTATTGCTTTTTAAGAATTTCAACTGTTATATATTGTTTATTACTTTCCACCTTCGTTCGGCATTATATATTAGAGATGCATAGTTCAACGGTACTCTTAAAAAAAATTACATCGTAAAAACAAAAACTGTTTTTGACCTCAGCCTAACTCTGAACGAGCAGAAAACTCGCATATACGTTTCAATAGTTTTCCGCTGATTTTAATGCCTATTAAAAACAGGAACTGATTCAGTAGAATTAGCAATTGCTAATTACATATTCATAGTGAGGGATACTAAATCATTTCCTCAAGTATCAATGGATCGCATAAAGTCCCGATCCTTGTAAACAAAGTACCACTATCGAGAACACGTTACACCAAACGATGCACGCTTTGATTAAAATAGAATTCGTGAATAGTAACCGAAAATTAGGCCGTCTACGTCATTCAGGTGTGAATGGGGGAGAACCCCATCCTCTGACGTCACGTCTATTCTCATCCTAATTAGGAAATTAACTGTTTAATCTATAATATAATACAATGGATGAAATAGAAAGCTTGATGATTTGTGTGTATGGTTATGGTTGATGAGATAGTATCGATAAATAACCTGATTTTAGACCACGTTCTACTCCAATTACATACATTGGAGAGAAAAGTAACATATGTTGCTTTTCATTCCTGTCTTTAAATATAAATGGAGATATGACTAGAAGTCACTTTTGAAATTTTGTGGTAAGTAGCTGGTCTATACCGGTTTAGTCCAAAGACTACAGACACCCTATTTACTTATAAGTGCTTTGGTGTTGAACAACCAACCTCATGACATGTTTAAGAGGCACAAAAATATACTTTTTTGCGTTTAGCCCATTCAATCGAAAACGGATATTTCGATTTTTAAATGAACATTTTTTACTCCCTTCATCTTACCCTTCTTTCTAAAGGCATGGTAAAAGAAAAGGAAAAAAAAAACGAAAAAATAAAAAGTGAAGGTCTCAAAACTATCGAGGCAATCATTCTTGATAGTGTTGAGGTATAAGTCTTTAATTTCTTCTGTTCGTTTTCTTTTACCAAGATCTTTAAAACCATTGACACGACGAGGATTTGATCTAACAATTTTGAGTTGGCTCCAAAACATCCACTTTCAGTGTTGTGTGCCCAACTTCCCTATGCACTAAACAGTTAACATTTGTGCATTATAAAAACATATAAATGTGTTTGAGTGTTCAACACCGACATACTAACACGCAATCAGAGTGCCTTCAGATGTATGACTACTAGGTATGACCATGTATGAGGTCTAGGTATGACCACACCAAGAGAGGGTTTGCTTATACTTTATAGACCCCTCTGAAACTTTTAAAACAAAAACTTGGTAGAAATGAGTGTCTGTAGACATTAAGGGGGGGAGGGGCTCAACCACGGAAAATTTGTTTTTACTGGAACATTAGATTAATTTTTTAAGAGATAACAAATATCTTCTTTTTACAATATGATTTTTAACCATTCTTTGCTTGATATAAATATATAATTGTGATATTATTATTTTGCGCTAAAAAAAGAATGAAATTTTGTCATTCTTATAATAATCTAACCTTCATATCCAAATCCTATTCATCATCAATACAATTTCACCGTAGGTGTTAAACTTGGCTGAATGATTTCCGGGACGACCAGCCGGTGATCTCTCTAAAAAATGAAAAAAAAGAAAACCCATGCAATTATAACCATACAACATACATATTTTGTGGTTAACCATGACTTATATTATCATCACTCACATGACATGTCCACCATACTCACTTTATAGTGAAAATAGATTTCCTCTGTTATCTCGAAAAATAATAAATTAAATAAAAACATTTCAGTACAAAATATAGACCTGTTTTTCACAATTATAATAGAAATGACAGTATTTTATAGAAGTTTAGAAAGTGCAGAACCACCATGATTTTCATTACGTACATGCTATGGCGTAGGGCATGTAAGTATTGTATAAGATGATACACCAGAATCGAATTGTGTCAGAACACAGTTTATAGGAATTTAGAGAGTTTTCTTGAAAATTCAGTCGTTCTCCAAAAAGGTTTCCTGAAGAAAGGACACTGGATTATTACACATATACAGGTGTTTTTCAGAGAGTTTTCTGGAGACTTTAGTCGTTTCAACAGGGGTTTTCCTTGAAAAGGACGCTTAACTTATTAAACAAAGGACTTATGCTCTTGAGAGGAGTTTTTGGAGACTTCAATCGTTCCTGGAGAAGTTTTTCTTGAGAAGGCCGTCTGTCTTATCACACAAGTAATATGTTAAGAGAATTTTCAGGATACTTCAGCCATTCCTAGAGAAGGACACTGGAGTTATTGTATGATACATATGTAATATGTTATTGAGAGAATTTCTGGAGACTTCAGTCGTTCCTTGAGAAGTTTTCCTTGAGAAGGACGTCGGACTTGTTACAAAAGATATATGTCATTGAGAGGATTTTTTTTGAAGATTTAAGTCGTTCCTGGAGAAGGACGCTGAAGTTATACGAGTTATATCATGAATACCACTGTATGTGTATGGGTGGTCGGTTGGGTCAATATGTATTACACATATGACACATGTTATTGAGAGGATTTTCTAGAGACATCAGACGTTCCTGGAGAAGTTTTCCTGGGGAAGGACGCATGAGTTATTACACACACAGACAGTTGTACAGTGGTGAAGGCGACGCTTGGATTTCATTCATTGGCCACGGTGATTTCTCTGACATTGCATTCCATAGGCCGATTTCCTTTTCAATTCTTCGTATTATCGTCTGGATTGGAGGTAACAAGTCTTTGGACAATAGAATAGACGTGATTTTTCGTTTAACTTTCTTATACTTAGAACTACTTAGTTTTTATGTTTATTTTTGAATCAAGGCATGTTTTAATGAACTGTCTAACAGTAAACTTGCAATATATATATATATATATATATAAAAACATTAAATTAGTAAACAATTAAATTACAATTAAACATTTTTGTAAACAAGTAATATTTTATAAGAGATTGAAAATAGTTTTGCATTTTCTTTGTAATATAACTATTAATATACAATTAATACTATAATCCGAAAGCATATGAATATAAATAGCTGAAATATGAATGAAATATGTATGCATAAAGCATATGAGTATAATAAAACTGTGAACATAAAGATATATATTGCAAATCGCAGGTATAATCATAAATTGTGTATGGGTTATAGCAATATTTCCCTTAACTAGCTGAAAGCTAGGATGGACGACAACGAAAATGAAGATTAACATTATTATTAATGGTACATAGAAAAAAATGCCACTTTCTTACAGCCGTAGTGAATGCCACATTGGCTATTATAAATATAATACTACTAATGTACATTTTTATGTATCTGTAATAATAATTATTACGTTTATCGTAATACGGGGAATAAGGGGGGGACTGACAAGGCGCTGGCCCTGTCATCATATCACACACACACACACACACACACACACACACACACACACACACACACACACACACACACACACACACACACACACACACACACACACACACACACACACACACACACACACACACACACACACACACACACACACACACACACACACACACACACACACACACACACACACACACACACACACACACACACACACACACACACACACACACACACACACACACACACACACACACACACACACACACACACACACACACACACACACACACACACACACACACACACACACACACACACACACACACACACACACACACACACACACACACACACACACACACACACACACACACACACACACACACACACACACACACACACACACACACACACACACACACACACACACACACACACACACACACACACACACACACACACACACACACACACACACACACACACACACACACACACACACACACACACACACACACACACACACACACACACACACACACACACACACACACACACACACACACACACACACACACACACACACACACACACACACACACACACACACACACACACACACACACACACACACACACACACACACACACACACACACACACACACACACACACACACACACACACACACACACACACACACACACACACACACACACACACACACACACACACACACACAAAACACATTCTCTTTCTAAAGTCAAATCTGAGTGTTTCATGCTTTACTAACCTAAAAAAAATGTGATAATAATTAACCCTTTGAGAGAACAATAACTTCTGCATTATCCATCTTGACGACGGCACTGATTCTGAAAACGTTAATTGAAAAAAATATAGATTGACAAAATAACTATTAATTTAATGTGAAATGAAAATTACTTGTGATTTGTGATTGTGTAGTTGTGAAATACATAAGTAAAATAAATACTATTTATTAACTTCATACAGTTTGTTCAGCTTCGACTTTCTCTTATTTTACCGTATCGTTTGTCGGTTCAAAACAATAAAAAAAAGTGCGCTGTAACATGTATCCTATAATGATCCATTTTCTGTATATGTGTCTAAAAACTCTAAATACCTAAAAAATTGTTTACTTTAAAATGTCATAAGTCTATGATTATCAACTTCAAAATTTCAAAGTTTAATTTGAAGGTGTTGGAATACAAAACACAAAGTTAAATATCTAAAACCTATTCATAGATATTATGGTACAACATATACGTACTAGTTTTAAAAAAATACAACGATATATCATTTAAAACTTTGATAAATGAATATTAGAGAAAATTACAATTTTGTCTTTCTAAACAGTTTAAAAATATTAAGATTTGTTTTAAAGAGAGGCCGACCTCCTTCTTACCTCACTCTGCCTATTCCCAATAGACTATTGATCTATGCGGAGAGCTTCTCAGACATAGTAAGGGAGCGGACCAGCACACAACAAAGTGAACGCTACTGATAATTCTTTCAGCCTAGACCGGATTTAAATCAGCACTATATCTAATCCAGACTCAAGTCTTGACACCTTAGACCACTTGGCTACAATTTTGCTCAAATTACTGTTTCCTACCGTGAATTTGTGGTATAATACCAAACACATAGCTGTAATCCACATTAAGCTTAAATTATCAAATCATGAAACCGAATAAACGAAAAAGCACCCAAGCAGGAACAGTAGCCGTATGTCATTAGGAGATCAACTAAAGTACTAAAATTCCAAGAAAGGGAAATCTTCGTGGGCTTTGAAATTAAAAACTGTCCCTAAATCAAGGATCACCACAAGGCCACCCTGACTCTGTCATTTGCTTCGTGGTCGGCTGGCTCTGTGAGAAAGTTTATGCATGCTCGGGAACTACTGTGGGAATAGGGGAATAGTCAGCATGACCTTCCGGCCTCACGTACCTGCCACAGCCGTGACCTCTTCTGCATTAAACAAAAGGCACGATTGGTCGCGCACGATTCCGCGATATGTAGAGCACTTTGTGATATCTAGTCGCTAAAATAGTACATCTATGGTTGAAGGGGCCTTGTGTTGAAGATTAATCGTTTAAACTCAGTTTATGAAGATATGAGACGCGAACACCGCTTTGTGCGTATTTTAAGGAGGAATATGAACGATTGTATGGGATTATTGGTGGTAGAATACGGGTATTTATGAGCTTTCTAGACGCCTCACCAATCTTGACTTTTTTATTACCAGTGGCATTTCATTTCAACACTTTTTCCAAATATAGGAAGCAAAGATATAGGCTGGTAGTTTGCTAAAGAAGTTTTATCACCATCCTCGAAAACAGGATTCACTTTGCCAATTTTGAGTTCAAGAGGAAAAACGCCTTGAGAAATAAAACTTTTGAAAATTAATGAGAGTGGGTCAGCCAAAACACCAATGATAATTAACGATAAACATATAAGTTTTAAAAATATAGAAGACAATCCATGGACATCTTAAGATAAGCTACTTCTCAAATTATCAGCTATATTGATTACTTCTGTGACGGTTGTTGATCCAGATTACGTGGATCCTATGCAGATTGCAGTACTATGGACCCATTGCCTTTCCTCACATCCTAAACGAAGGATACGCTGCAGAGAAGTATCTGCTGCCAATGCTCATGTAGGTTACAGAAATGACGTCAGTAGGGGTCAAGGTACAAAATATAGCTAGGAGTCAGGAGTAAAGATATCCTAGCAGATAGCCCCTTACCACTGGCCCTTCACCCAACCCATTGTAGTGAAATCTGGATACCTAACCAACATCTGGAAGTTTCTGTTGTAAAGAAACACCACCTGACTGCATTACATGAATGAAATAAACATTGGATGGTTAATACTGTCAAACCAGTTAATAAACGTATTTACCTACTATATAAATTTTTTTAACAATACAATGTTTTTAAAGGAAAAAAATTTCCAGTAGTTCTACATTAATTTTAACATTTAAGTGATTTAGATTACAGCAATTTGCCGAAGTGGCTAAAGCTTCGGACAGTGGAGGAGAAGGTCCAAGTTCGAATCCCCAACTGAACTAACGGTCTGTACTTCACAAGTCGAATTGAGAGCACGCATAGTCTTGCAGACCAACGCAAGTGAGTGAATTAAAAATGTTTAATTTTAAATTGTTGATTCAGTTTCTGAAAATGTAGCAGCATTTTTGACAAAATTGTAGAAATAAACAACACTTATCACAGAACAGACCAGAGCGTATATGTACAGACTACAATTTGTAAACGTGGCCACCATGGAAAAATATTTCAACCTTAGTGATATTCCAATAGCTTCTTTATATATTTTGATAACAATATTTTGGTATGTAAATAAGATACTTTAGAAAATTCAGAATCTTTCTCTTTCCATATTTGCTTTTTTCTATAACATCATTTCAGAATTATAGTCCGTTCCTTCAGCTATGGCCACTATCGGATTATAGACCCCTACTACCACACACGCACAACAATAGGGCTCTCATTCCGACCAATCCTAATTGCCAAACAATTTGACGTTCCACTACACTTTGGCAACTTTGTACTTTTCAAATTAGATCTCTTTTATTATAATATATTCATAATCTACTGAAAATTATAATGTAAGTAATTCCAAACACGAAAGGAATTATATAACACATTGTTGTAAACTAACAAAAATAACGGTTTCTGTTCTTTTGTTTTGTAATAAGCTAAGGGTTCTCAGTTCAACCCCAATCAGAGTCATAACAAAATTTGAAAGGGACCAGCTAATAACCACCAGCTGTTCATTGTCATAGGGCTATGAATTAATGATACTTTCTATGGAATAGCAGGCTTTAATTTGTAAAAATGGCTACATTCGCTCATCAACAATCATAACATCATTGGAAATCCATATACACCCATATCTTGACGATCGGCATCTTACTAATAAATAAACAAATAAAATAAATAAATATGAAAATACTGTGTGAAAATATTAGGATGACAAAATCTCATTTGAAAAGTTGCTAAAGTCTAATGAACCGTCCACCGCTGGCGTGTGAGGTATAATAGTATAGTAATAGTCTCGTATAATCCGCTAGCGGCCTCAGCGGAAGTAACAGAGTGTAGGGTTTGGTATGTCCTTAGTCCGAAATAGAAACCACGTTATTAAAATTGCAATAACGTGGCAAATAAAACTAATCGGATAAAGGAGAGGTGACCCACCCACTCACCCATACACGTACAGTGTTAGTGACCCACTCACCCCCCCATAATTGTATAGTAGTAGGTCATTTTTAAATTTACACGATTTAAATTTAAAAAAGAAAAAGTTTTCACACATATGTTTCACAGTTGAAATAATTCATTGATAATAGTGGAAAACGTTTGTTTGTAAACAACAAAGTGTATCTGGACCATCCTCAGATGTCGTACGAACGTAATTACGAGCACGTGATAGTGGCTTGTATTAAGGACAAGTCCATAGGTCACACGTACAACAGGCGACACTCACGAACCTCGACTATCAACATGCCATCATGGTGATTACCTGGCACGAACAACTGTTACTGCGTTCCGTACTGTTCCACTATTCCCTCTATCACTTTTGAAAGCTCTCGGCTATTGTTTAAAGGAATTACTATGATTGATGTGTGCTTTTGTTTTCTATTCCTTTGGAGTGGGGCATTCCACTCACCCTTACACCCACCAATCCTTCCACAGACCAATGACAACGAACAGTTGAATTTTAAGTCCTTGAAACAGCTGTGAGGACCACAAATGCAAAGCACTCGATAATTGGGCTTCACTAGCTGAGATTGAGTTTAGTCACAAAGGGAAGATTTGCATGCCATTAATAATCCTTAGAAACGTGCAATAATTGCTATCGAAAAATTCAAGTTTATGAAGCCTGTTTACTATGATAGCACATCTTATCACAGGATCATATACTCCAAAGTATGAGCAAACAACAGGATCTATCAGCAAAATGTATATCCTGGAACCCTTAGTTCAATAGTCTTACTGAATCAGAATGACCATGACTTTTTGAATCGCTAAATGATAACTATTAAAAAAAATATTGTCTATAAGTTCTGTTTGATGCAACATCACTGTTAACATTGTCACAACAATTACGATACACTGACTTATCTGTGCCTGTCACTTATAAGACATTTTGCAAAAACAAAATTGTGATTGATCCCCTAAAGGGGTTTTAACAGATGGTAAATTTTCCTACCGCCTTCGAGGAGGAGTGATTGAATGGGCTCTGAAAATTAATTATTTTATTTTCCACGATTGAAAATAAAATATTTATGATTGTTTGATGAAATATTCATAATTGAAAAAATTCTGGCGTGGTCTGGTATAAAATTGAAGAATAGTGAACGATCTTTTTTCTCCTGTCTCTCTTAAAAGATGGAACGATAAAAGAAGACCAAATTAATCACTATAAAATAAATATTGTCAAAATGTGTAATCTTGTGATTTTTTAAATCATTGATTTGAAGTTTGTATTGTTCTTTATCATCCATAATTGAATCAACTTTTAAAATAGAAATCTTACTACATAGGCCTACATACAGTTCACATTGATAGCGATCGAAAACGTTTGTTTACAAACAATACATTGCATCTGGACCATTTACAGCTTGGTGATCATATGGAAGGGTACGTGGGGGGATGGTGTATAGGTGAATACACTTAAGATGGAAATGACCCTCCCACCCGCCCACAAACGTACAGTTGTAAGGCTCTCGCATACACGCACAGTGGTATATAGCCTCCCACCCACCCATACACATACAGTGGTAATGCGGGCCCCGTAAGTTAAATGTTATTTTTATTGAGGTCATCCTATTTATAGTGAAAACATGATATTGAGTAAGAACGTACCACATTTTATGACCTTACCACAAAATCATATTATTATGAATATGTAATGTTAAAGAAATACTTTCATAGTATAACACAGAATGAATAATATATACCCACTAAAATAATCCAAGGCGTATTGCTTGGCAATGTTCTGAATTAATTTCCTATTCAAATACAATGAGGAATGTCTTAATAAATTACCATAGTTCGTATAACGTTAATATGCCGATCTTCTACCAACAGATTTCTGTGTAGAAAGGATTCTACTTTGATTTCTTCTCTCTGCATGACAAAGACCGATAATGTTGGTTTAGCGTTTTCAGCGATGAGTGCAAAGGAAGTGAAGATTGTTGAAATCCTTTCCCTTCTTTAAGTTGTTGGTTTAGGTTGCATTGTCACAGATATTCATCCGCGAGTGCTAATGGATGTGAAAACCCAAGACACTTGACCCTCTCTGTGGCTAGAAAGCTCTCATCCACCAGTAAAAGAGTTCGTTGGATAGCCCAACCTTGAAAACGAGTGTCAGGCTTTCCTATTGATGATGATGTGACGTATTTCAGTATTTTTAGTCAGAAAATATTATCTGTAAATGAAATAATCTCTAGAATTTATTCACAGATTTATTTTTTTACGTTTTTATATTTGTTTTTTAGTTATTTACTTTTATTTTTTTCTTCTGTTTATGCCCTGCTCACCGTAATTTGTAGTATACTAGTAATACTATTTGCAGGGGGTGTAGCTGTGTGTGTGACCATTGTTTGTTTATAGTTCTACTAACCATGTTAAAAAATTAAGACTGTCCCAACCGTGTAAAAAATTCAATACTGAATACCGATTTGGTGAGTGAATCGTAATTTGTTTTCATAATGAAATAGAAATTTGGTGGTTAGTATTATTTTTTTCAAATTGGCATCCTTTAAAAAATACAATTTTTATACTGCCAGGATGCATTGATTAGTATTTATTTTGCCTCACTTTTATTCATTGATTCGCTGTAATTTGCTGCCAATCAAATCAACTCAGCTGTATTGTTAATGTTTTTAGAAAGGTTTTGCTTATCATTAACGATAATGGTTGTTTCTGTTGATGCTTCTGTTTGGTTATCCGTATTTTTGATTCTTAATCAAAAAGTAAACTAAATTAACTAAAAAATATCAATATTGTCGTTTTGCTATCAACTCTATTTGAAAAATCAAACTCTCATTCCCAAAAAACATAATTCACAATTAAGACGCCTATCGTTGAGATATGGCGAACATGAAGAACGAACGAGTGTGATGCGTTTAAATGAACAAGTGTAGTCATTCTGACTAAGGTACACTGTTTCTTAGAAAGAGCTATTTATTAACAGCCTTATAGCCAGGAAATCTAAGGGACTTTCCGCTTTACTTGGAATTTGAACCACGTAGTATTGGTATAACTTTTAGCTTATTGACAAGCCTGATACTCAGTTATCTTCCCTAAACATCATCCGAACCCTGACAACCACGCAACTCGGACACCCAAAGGCTTCTATAGAAGTGTGCATGTCGATGGCAACCATTGAGTGGACGTTGAGTCTGAATTAGGAGGACCGAATATAGTATTATGGTGATTTCTAACAAGAAGCTGGGTTACAGCAGTTCCCATTAACTCCAAGTACCAAAATGCTGCATTCAACCCTGAAAGACACTAGCCCACATGTAAAATGAATGAAGAACAAAACTGATGCGGAAAGCCCTCGTTGGCAACAATAGAAGAACGCATTTTCCGGGAGGTTGGTATCCCTGTGTCAGCTGATACTTCCCGTCAGATATGCCAGTCATGGCTGCCACCTAAACTCTCTCCATTTCTCTCCACACTCTTTAGTCTCTTTGTTTATCTACGCCTCCCTGAATACACTCGAATCGCACTGTGCTATTTTCTTTCTTTGTTCAAACTAGACCAATTAGTCCCCCATGAATAAGGCTTAAGCTTCTTTTTATGACTGATGTGTACTTCATAGTTTAGTAGTTCAATGTCTTTTGTTAAGTTAAATATAATTAATTGTTGGTGAAGCATTTAACTGGTTTAAAAACCTACAACACATTAGACTACTTTAATGTTAGTGATTAAAATTGTAAATTGCCCACTTGATTAAAATTTTTATCAAGTGGGCAATTTACAATGTGGACTATTGGAGTAACGCGTAACATTAAAATAACATTACATTTTTAAAGCAACAAATATATAGTGTTAATTTTCTGAGTAGTTTATTAATTTGCACATGACGTGTTGGTTAAACCACATGTCGATATGTTGGGATTATTTTGTGAATTCCTCTGGACTGAATAAGATAAACGTTGTTTATAGAAATTGCTCACCATAATGTTCGTACTTTTTGTACTTCTATTATAATATTATACTTTATGACTTTCATTTGTTTTATATTTTCAAGAGTGACATTTGGTTATGTATTTCTATGTTAAATTTGTTTAGCACATAAGAATAAAAGTTTTGTATTATTTGTAACGTTAATTCTTGCTGTGGGATGAAATGAATGAGTATTGTAATACTATTAAAATTACCCCTTCTTTTCCATAAGTATGTGTGTTGTCGTGTGTTGTCGTATGTTGTCGTATGTTGTCGTGTGTTGTTACGGTTTTAGACTTCATACGCCAGTGAAACTGTATACAAGAGTACGCGATAGTTGTTAAGGGACAACAGTCCAACTTCTTAGACAAATTTTTAAGGACCTCCCGAGATTTGGACAGTAACCCCTCGACATTGGAAGCAAACATGCTAGCTAATAAGCTAGTAATATGCCTAATTTTTGGCCTCTTAAGCAAGACGCCTTTGTGGTAATCTTAGTGTTGATAATAATTTATGTGAAATAATTAACGGATCTAAATTTAAAATAAATTATGGTTTTCTTATAAATACATATATTTAGTTATTTGGTTTTTCTTTTACCATTATTGTATATTTATACGATATTTAGAATGAAGATACTATTTTCTTACACTATGTATTTTATAATATCCTTTACTCTAGGTAATACATGACTACCATTCTTAGGCAGCTGGAAAATTCATCTGACTTTTGTCAAATTGTTTTCCTATTATAATTCAGTTGCAAGCACATAATAATATTTCTTCATAAATACAAAATTGTAGTGTAAGAGGACATATTCAATCAATTATGAGAATAATGATTTATTGCGTAATAATACAAAAGTAAAAACAACAAAACAACAACTCGGAATTACACTGCCACGATTACCAGTATTGTGATAGCGCAACTAAATATATGAAATATAAAAAACATAAACTAAATTAATTTCTATACAAAGGCACAGTATTTGGTTAGGTTTTTAATTTCTTAATTACCACAGAAGAGAAGAGATGTTCATAGAGATGGGGTTTAACAATATTACTATACAAAATCCGTTCGAACTTTGCCTCTTATTTCGGTCCCAACATGACATTTCACCCTAAATAACGCTGATTAGTTTATAATAAAATAACGTTGATTATTTTACTTCTGCATCTTTTACTCATTAATGAGATCTATAACAAAGACACAACGTTATTTAATTTTTTCATGTTTATAAAAGTTATCAATTCTACTGTTTTGTTTACTTATAATAAGTGAAAATAAGGTCCATTGGACAGTTTTGGTCTGGTATAACATTAATGAAAGAAAATGACCGTTCAAGTTTTAACAG
The DNA here is from genome assembly GCA_035578905.1 of Stictocephala bisonia. Lineage (NCBI taxonomy): Eukaryota > Metazoa > Arthropoda > Insecta > Hemiptera > Membracidae > Stictocephala > Stictocephala bisonia. The sequence goes on along the minus strand of JAQJVL010000002.1, from coordinate 7,566,471 downwards.
CAGTGAACTGAAATCAAATTAAGAAATGCAAGTTATTGAAATATTTACGTCATTTATTAGTTTTATTACTGTGCAATTTAAATAAATTTGAAATATATAAAAAGAAATTGTTGTAAACTTGTTTTGATAGAATATTTTACTAAAGTTATTAGTGAATTAAAACTGGTACATATTAATTCACTTGCGCATCCTTTTGGTCTGAGAAATGTAAATATAGTGTATTTATCACGCTAATTACTAATCACTTATTTACTTTATTACATTTATGAACACTTGATTAAACGTAGAGATGGGAATACCTAACATCGACACTATGCTGATTGCTACTAGTGAGAATCAAATTACGCAAGAAGACTCTTAAATCGAACAATTTCCTTTATGTATACAAAGAAAAAGTTATTCTTATACACAACAGTATATAATAGTAAAAGTTTAATTAGTATTGTGGGTTTATTAATAACATATAACATATTTTTTAATGAATTTGTTGGTTAAAAACTGAACTAAAAATGTTTTAAAAACAACAACTTATGTTAATAAAAAACACCTAATGTTCATGTGATTAAAAATCCATATTTGTAAGTTATAGGTACAGAAGTAGGTGAGAGAGAGGTTTAGGGCCTTTCAGAGGCAAAGTTAGAGCGGCTGTCTTATTTTCATAGAAGAGCTATCGAGAAGGTTTGATAAATATCTGGCGCGATCAGGAAGGGCATGGCAACAAGGCTATGCTCTAGGTCCTCAGTATCCTTCCCAATATGATTGTAACCTTTTTTAAAGTTAATAACATAATTTTCAGACCACAGGAGCGTTTCCTTGATGCAAACGTGTGGTGTAGATGGACTGAGATTGGCTGTCCTGTTTCCTCACGTTAAGAAGAATAAAGTAGTAAGGAACACTTCCAAGTCAAATCAAATCAAATCAAAATATCTTTATTTGTATCAGTACAGAGTTGTACATTAAATAGCGTCACTACATTTATTGTATAAACTAAATTAACTTATTACTAAGAACTAAAATATTCGTCCAAAGAATATAAAGATTTAGAAATAAGGTATGATTTAACCAGGGATTTAAAATTTACAGAGTCAAATTTATTTTTAATACTATAAGGTAGAGCATTTATAAACTTCGCACCCATTACTGAAGTTTTCTTTTTAAATAACTCTAGCCTATGGTTGGGTACAACTATCGCCATTTTACCCCTTGTATTGTAAAAGTGTATGTCAGAGTGAGTTTCCACTTCACTGAAGTGGTCTCTAACATACATTATACAACTTAAAATATATAGGCCAAATACCGTTAATATTTGCAAACTTTGGAAATGACCCCTTACAGAATCAGTAGCTCTTAATTTTAAAATTATTCTGATTGCCTTTTTTTGCAGCATTAATATTTTGTTCAAATTTTGTAAAGAAGTGCTACCATAGACACATATGCCATAGGCTATATGTGACTGTATGTGAGCATGAAATATTAATTTTAATGTTGGTTCACTGCATAGGAGTGACATTCTTCTCAATGCAAACAAGCCTGAATTAATTTTTGAAATAATGTGATCTACATGACTGCACCAGCTGAGACTACTGTCAATTAACAAACCTAGAAATTTCGTTTTATCAATGTTTTCAACTTTTTCCGTGCCGATATTGATATTTGGTTTAACCTGATTCTTATTTTGAACTGTAGAGAGGTGAATATATTTAGTTTTCCGAGGATTTAGTAACATATTGTTATTGCAGAAAAAGTTTTGAAATTTTGCCAACTCTAAGTTTGCTTCTCTCTCCAATTCACTGGCTGTTTTAGCTGACACTATTAAGTTTGAGTCGTCAGCATATAAGAACAGGCCTTTTGGAACACTTTGTACTTTAGTAAGCAATGAAGGCATACCTTTTAGATAACATAGAAAAAGAAGGGGTCCTAGGATTGACCCTTGTGGTACTCCGTGTTTAATTTGCTGAAATGTAGATAGCTTTTTTATAATTTTGTTTTCTTTTATATGAGTAATCTCAACTGATTGCTGTCTATTTTCAAGGTAAGATTTAAACCATTCCAAAGCAACTCCATTTATTCCAAGTGAACTTAGTTTTGATATTAAACGCGAATGTGACACACTGTCAAAAGCCCTAGACAGGTCCATGAAATATCCAGCTACAACATATTTTTTATCAATTGAATCTATTATCATGTCTACGAAATTGACTAGTGCTGTAACCGTGGACCTGCCCTTACGGAAACCGTGTTGCTCATCATCAAATAAGTGGTTTTTTTCCATATAATCAACTAATTGTAAGTACATAGCTTTTTCAAACACCTTTGAAATAGAAGGAAGGAGAGATATTGGGCGATAATTTGTTATGTCTGTTAAATCACCTTTTTTGAGAATTGGTATTATTTTGGATATTTTTAGTTGGTGTGGAAAAATGCCAGAAACAAATGAGGAATTAATTAAGTGGAGTAATGGTTTTTTTAGCTGGTTCTTTGCGGCTTTTATCAGTGACAGTGGCACCTCATCATAACCCGACGAACGTTTGTTTGGCAATGAGTCAATTATATTTATGACATTTTCTTCAATCAACGGGTTGCAATGGAATCGCGTGAGAAGATTATAAGAGAACTCACTGGTTCCGCTGGGTGCCAAATCCAAAATATCTGGACCATTCATCCCTTTTATCATTTCGTCTATAATATTAATAAAATATTCATTAAAAATACTGGCTATGGTATCTGGATTGGATATTGATTTATTATTGATTCTCAGGACAATATTTTCTTTGCTGTCCAAATTAGAGTTCTTTTTTGTTTCTTTGTTGATGATGTTCCAAGTACTTTTAATTACGTTAACAGAATTTTTTATTTCATTGTCAAAATATTCTTTTTTTCTTTCGCTCAATTTAGCTGTATACATACGATTTTTTTCTTTAACAGCATTTTTTAAATTTGGATTCTTTGAAGCCCTAGCTATTTTATTTAGGTGTACTAAATTTTCTTTTTCATGTTTTAGTTCTATGGTTATCCATTCGACTTTTTTGTGTGAACTGGTTTTTTGTGTTTTAGGGAACACTAAATCAAAGTAAAACCGTAATATTCTATTAAAAGTATTGTACTTTTCATCTACTGTAGCATCATAAACCAATCTCCAATCCTCTTTCTGCAAAAGAGTTTTAAACAAATTTATATTTTTTTCAGAAAATGCTCTACCGATATATGTAAGTTTCTTATTATTCACAGGTGTACACTTAAGATTAAATATTTCCAATAGCTGGCCGTCATGATCAGACAAAGATGTTACCAGCCCTGTAACTGAAATTTGCCCACAGTTAACATTTGTAAAAAAATTGTCTAAGCATGTTTCTGACGTATCTGAGACTCTAGTTGGAAAGTCTATAAGATATTTTAGACCGTTACTTTTTAATATATTTTTAAGTTCCCTGGATTGAGGAGAGCTTTCCATTATATTTATATTAAAATCTCCGCCAATAAAAACACGACTTTTTCTGCTCGTTAGTAATTCCAATAAAGTATTTAATCTAGATAAAAACTCCTTGTTATTTAACTGGGGCGTTCTGTATACACCTGCTACTATTACTGTTTCTCCGTTAATCTTAAATTCTGTAACACAGCATTCAAATAGTTTATCAGTTACCAAATCCCTAATTGCCTGTGTACTCAGCTGTTTACCCCTTAAACCGACTTTGGACATAATTAATACACCTCCTCCCTTTGCAGTGGTTCGAGCAAAATGTGAAACTAGCATATAATGGTTTATATTTAACCGTTCAAGTTGATCATGTGTCATATTGTGTTCTGTTAGAATAATAATACCTGGATCAATTTCTGTTATAATAATTTCCAATGGTTCAATTCGGCTCTTTACGTCCTGGATATTTTGGTGAAATATTTTTATGTTAAAAGGATTTAGCTCGGTTTTTTTGTGAATGTCACAGGGAAGTTTAAAGGAACAGCTGAGTTTAACAAGTCAGAATTAAAAACATTACTAGATAAGTCTAAAATCGATTCTGCATTAAAAGAGCTGCCTGATAAACTGTCTGTGAAGTGGGGATGGGAAAGCCTTGAGCCTTGCTGGACACCACTGTCTCTCGGCGCCCTATGACTTGTTTGTCTACCGCTAGGTCGTCAGTAGCCAGGAGTGATCCGTTGGTTGTCGAAGAGTTCTCACGTCTCTCCACTGAATGAGGTGCATGATGTGAAGTGCTTCCTTCAGTTAATTGTGAAATAGTTTCGTTTATGGAATTTTTTATTATACTAGCTAATTTTCTTTTTCCATGCTTGTTTAAATGCAAACCATGTCGGGTGTAACAATCTCTGTGAAGATGCGTTGTTTGAACAAAGGAAATTGACTTATTATTCTTAATGTTGCTGTGAATGGTTGAATTTATGCAGTGAATCGGAAAATTAAGGTCTGGCTGGTCAAATCTGAAGGGTATATTTATTAATTTTACTGATGTTCTAGATGATATATTGTGTACAGTCTTTAGATTGAACTGTCTATTGCTTCGGGTGTCACTTACACTTGCATTACCCACATCATTGGTTCCTGCCAGGAGAATGGCGACGTCTTCACAGCCGAAATCCGATGTTAGACTCTCCAGGTTGTTTGCAACATAGTCGAAGGGCGCGCCGGGGTAGCATGTAACCATTACGTCATAATCTCTTATGGAGGGTCACAGCTCTTGGAGGGTCCTAACGAGACCTTTCCCATGACTGTCAGAAGCCAGCAATAATCTTTTCCGTCTGTGTCTAGCCTTTTGTCTTCCAGGACGTTCAATATTTGTATTAACCTGACGTTCACTATGGGTATTCCCTTCTTCTATGTTATGTGATGCTAATGCCCCATATCTATTTTCACACACAATTTCGTCATATGTATCATGTTTCATGGAATTATTTCGTCTCTTTTTTGACACAACAGGGTGAAATAGTTGTTTGTTATGTGGAATCACCTCCGTTCCACCAACGGTACAGTGAATGTCTGGGTGTACGACAATATTTTCATTGTGGTGTATTGTTGTTGTTGAGGAGTTTCTAGTTTTACTCTTAGGGGTGAGTGGTGGAAAGCAATTACAGCATGTGTTGGAATAACCTATGTAGTCGCTCTCTCCTCCAAGTTCATGTTGTTGCATATCTATAATTGCTTGCAGAGAGTTTAATTCATTTTTAAGTACTAAATTCTTCTCGGACAGCTCCTTAATTTCTATATTCCTAAGATATAGTTCCGTTTCCATCCTCTTGGTTAAACATTTAAAACTATCTTTGGGGTACATTTGTTTAAAGTTATCCCAAGTAACACTGTCTCTATTTATTAGAAGTTTGATTTCTTCCTCTAGCTGTATGTTTTTATTCCTTAAAAATAAGTTTTCATTTTCCCTTTCCATTATAGTTGATATTCGTGAAGCTAGTTCTTTTTTTAAAGTGTCATTCTCTTGTTGTATAACAGACTGTTGGCGATGTAAGTGGTTCGTGTCGATGTCACACTGCAGTGCACAATCCACTAAGGTCGTTATTTGATCATATGGTTTACTGTGTGACTTATTTATAAGGAATATTTCATCGGTGTATTGCAGTAAGCGAGTGTCGTTTTCAATTGTATGGTCAATGACGCTGTTTAGTTGCTTTTGTAGATCCTCTACTTGTTTCTTAAGTTCAGAGTTTTCTTCTTCCAAAACTGACTGCTGTAACCGTTCTTTTTCAGATTTAGACTGCTGGTTTTGAGATGTTATTGTTAGGCTTTCCCTCGATGACAGATCTACTGTTCGGCTGGTGGAGATCGGCGTGCTACAAGCCTTCTGAGTAGAACCGTTAGATACAGCAGATATCTTCGGACTGTTAAATGATGTAGGATTATTACGATTTGCCTGTTTTAGATTAGGTGTGAGTGATCTTAATGTCACTGGGTGATTACCCGTGTGAACATCATTAACTTCAAAAATTCCTGTTTTTTCCCTGTTAGTTTTTACATATGCCTTGCAGTTTTTACCCAGACAGCGCCATGCAACATCACCGTTCTTCAATGAGTAGCCTTCCCTAAATTTAAAATTGTTATATATTATGGCGTCTTTCCCTGTTTTAGAAACTTCTAAAGTAAATGACATGGCTCACTAATTAGCAGATGTCGTGTGATATTTTTAGTCAAGTTCCTGTAATGGGAAACAGCAAAATAATAAAACGTGTGCTGCGGGATTTGAAGTCCAAACGATACCAGGCACTGGCTTTACTTCGACAGGTGCAGTTCTAGATTACGTGAACTTTGAACTTTAGTAGTTTGGCTACAGATAGCGCAGGTATTCAGTTTCTTCAACTTGAGTGTAGTGGATAATCAAACAGCAGGATACAGCACAAATAAAAGTATTTGTACCAACAGCAAAAAATATTACCCTGGGGTCAGTCTCGACCCGGGATCCGCCTTTCTGATGATGCGTCTCGCTAACCACTACACCACGGGAGCTTATTGTCCATGAAAGATGAAGTGAGTGATGAATCTCCGATGTTGTCAAGTCCCCTATAAATTCAGCCAATTTATGTTTGATTCGATATTTGCTGCACTTTCTTTCACCTACAGTAAATGTACATTATTTCTCCTTTGTCTGTAGGGAGTGTACACTGATTGGTGTGTTCCAGGGGTACATTTAGGCCTTATACTTAATCTTCTTTTTATTAACAACCTAGCATCAGTTATTAAATTGTTCAGCCACTGATTTCATGAAAATGACATATTACCTTTCATTGACTGTCTAGAATGTCTAAAAAATCAACATTCATAAAATATAATAGTTTTAAAGTGGTTTGACAACAATATTCTTTATCATAACACGCTTATAACACAATTGTAATACTTCCGTATTTGGACGGGTATGAGAAAGGTCCTTGCGTTTAGTTGTATATCATATATAAATCTTATCCATCCCACATATAAACGAATTTACTTTAATTTATATTCAATATAATCTGAATTTCATTTTACACAGTTATATCAAAATAATAAAGTTGGTTCTCGAATTGTTGACCTTGGTACTTTTAGCAAAAACTTCAGTTCATTCCTCCTATGTTTGACGTGTTGCCAATGTGGGATTGTGAGAGTCGGGAATACTATTTATATTGCGTTAGAAAAATTGAGATTTTTTAATCTAAAAATACGATACAATTGTTAGAAGTTTTTAAATCCTAAAATATTTTGACATTCCCGTTCCTTACATTCATGAAAATGTACCAATACTTAAAAATATTTTAAATTTCATAGTTATTAATCTTTAAAAATAAATTTAGTTTTTCATAAACTCTTAAAATTCAAACTCATCGTACTTCTTTATTCAGAATTATCTTTTTTTAACACAGTATAACCTGTTTAAAAAAAGCCAATACAACTAACACGTATTGAAATAACAATAAAATTGAAACCTCTTTTCATTTAACGTGTTTTTATTGTAAAAAAATCTAACGGTTCTTGTTCAGTACTCTAAGATATACTCCAAGAATCATTGACTGAAATATCAATTTAAGGTGGCTCGACTAGTATTACGGACAACCGAATCCCGCTTGCAGCGCTGGCTGTACGTCTGACCGTGAGACACACACACACAGACACTCACACACACACACGCACGCGCGCGCGCGACGCACGCACGCACGCACGCACACACACACACACACACACACACACACACACACACACACACACACACACACACGCACGCACGCACGCACGCACGCACGCACGCACGCACTCACGCACGCACGCACGCACACACGCACGCACGCACACACGCGCGCGCGCGCGCGCACACACACACACACACACACACACACACACACACACACACACACACACACACACACACACACACACACACACACATACACACTCGATCCCTCCTTCTTCCCGTCTATAATTGCATTAAGTTAATGAAGTGCGATCCTGACGATATGGGTTCAGTTTCTAGCTGTACGTGTGTGTAGGATTTTAATATATCATGCGGGTAAAAGTACAACCACAAGTTGAGTATATAAAGTTAATCAATTTTGTAAATTGCGTCGTTAAAAAGCATAAAATGCCAAACACGACATGGTATTTCTTGTCATAATAAAATAAAAACAAATATATAACATTAATTATTTTAAATAAAATTTGCAGTAAAATTACGTAATTTAAAATAAATTATGAGCAAGACCAGTCCTGTGAGGATCTGTTTATAAAATTTGAGAATAATCGAGGAAATAGTTTCGTATTTCTACATGTACCAAGAAAGCCGGAATTCGTTGAGGTGATGTATTTATAACTATAAACATAATTCTAATGAAAGAACTACTTGGGAAGCGTTTAATAGCTGACCTAAAGGCATTGATAACAAAATTTGAATTTTTTTGACCAAACAGCCTTAACTTACAAACACCTACTTGGGTATTTAAAAATAAAACAACATTTCAACAATGGAGAGGAAATGGCGTTAGCAACCGCATGTTCCAGACCATGTTCATAACAACTATGAAATACAAGCACGATTGTGTTTGCTAATGGTAGATCTTTAAGTCAGCCTTAATAGTCTTTTTAAGATCTACATTTTAAGAACTACTCTGTATGTAAGCTATAATCTAATTATGATTTTTTTTTTAATTTTGAAAATACAATTCTAATTATTTATATAAGAGCAACATGATATGGGCTTTGCAGATGTATTGATTTGATAGAGAAAAAAATAAGAGAAAACGTGACAGCCTATCATAATTAAATATTTTCTTGTGACGTAGGTTAAAGTATTTAAGTTTATTATTTTTCACTCCATGAGAATGCAATTACGCAGCCACATCTTAGCGTACTTCTATTCCTTGTGTATGTATTTATTACTATACAGAAAAACTAAGATTTAAAATCAAGTACTTGCCATGGCATACATAATACAAGTCATCAGGTATATTCCATCAGGTACATACCATAAGGTAAATCACGTCAGATACATAATACATACCACCAGGTACATACCATGAAGTAAACACCCTCAGGTATATAATACACTACTTCAGGTATATACCATGAGATATATACCATCAGGTACATTATCACCATGTACATACTATCAGGTACATAATACTTTCCACCATCTGCACACCATCAGGTACATACCATCAGGTAAATAATACATACCACTATGAAGATCAGATCAGATTCCTATCATGATGCATACCACCAAGTACATACCGTGAGGTACATAACGGTCAGGTTAACAATACATACCCCCAGGTACATATTACATAACTCCAGGTAAATGAGGTATATATCATAGGTACAATACCACCATGTACATAATATATTGCAGGAGTTACATACCATTGGGTAAATAACTTTAGGTAAATAGACAATCCACAATAAACAATAAATAATCCACCATGTACATACTGACAGGCACATATTACACAGCAGCATGTACTTACTGTCATGTACATAATACGTACCTAAAGGTACAAACCATTAGATACACAATACATACCACTATGTACATACCATCACGCACATAATATATACCTCCTGGTACATACCATGAAGGACATAATACATACCATGTGGTATATCAGATCCGATACACACCATTGCCAGAACCAATGTACATGTATGGGTGGGCGGGTGGGTCAATACCAATGTACGTGTATGGGAGGGTGGGTGGGTCAATACTAATGTACGTGTAATTTCAATACCAATGTACGTGTATAGTTTGGTGGGTGGGTCAGGGTCAAGTTTACAATCATCCGACACAAGGAGAATTGGCGAGGCCAAAGTCCTTGAATGAGGCAAAGTAAACAAGGCCACAACCCTCCTATTGAACTAGCTATAGATTCTAGTTCTATAGTTCGTGTCAGCATATGTGCTAACACGAAAACATAAGTCTCCCAAACTCTGGACTGTCCAATTTACCTCTTATTACCTTAAAAAGATTGTCCCTTGTATCTGGTACCTAATACATGCTACCATGTACATGTTTCAGGTATTAATAAATACCACCGTGTACGTACCATGAGGTGTACGTAGCGCGAAAAGAAATAAACATAATTAAGACAATATCTATGAAAAATGCAGCAATACAACGAAAATTACAGTTAAAAGACTTTAAAATAAAAATTACAAAAACATTCTCAATTTACAACAGTAGTCAGATTTGAAACCAAAGTAAATTGTGAGGGCAAGAATATCGCGAGAAGATTACAGGGCGTAAATAAATGGTTTGCAAACAGAGAGTGGAATGTGAAAAAAAACATCAAACACTAGGATAATGAACAGAAACGGTTTTAGAAAGTAAACTCACCACAAAAGCGACAGCGAGTTGAAGGATTTGATAGTGCTTTTAATCTGTTTCGACTTCTCTGGGTCAAGAGTGTGAAAGCGAAACTGATTTGAGTGGAAGGAGAGGTGCAGCGTGTCGGTGGCCCATTCATGTTTGTGACCTGTAGTGTTGTTGGCTATGACGTCACAGAGTCACGGTGCTGGTCAGGTACTTGTCGAGAGAGTGCAGAATATTGCAAAACAAAGTCTAGTGATTTCAGTGGGTATATTTTGTATGAGATATCGACTGCACTGCGATGCTTTAGTTTTATACAAATCAACGAGGAAGTTGTTCTTCTGGTAACAATGTCAGGTATTCGTTACCTATAAGACGATTAATTGACTCAGTTTGTATTATAGGTATTTAATATCAGAGCAATCAAATGTGAGCGTTTTAAGTGAGACTTGTGAAATACTAAAAAATGTACGTACCCTACGAACACAAACACTGTGAGCCACACTCTCTCCCAACTAACATCACATTTGGCCCTTCCACCCTTTACGAACACAATACTGTGGCCCACCTACTATTTCTACAAACACAAACACTGTGGACCACACTCCCTCCCAACCGATAAAACAGCGTTGCCAAATAACCCTCTACGAACCATAATTTGACACACTCACTCTACGAACACAAACATTTTGGACCAACTTAACTTATAACCATCACATCTCCTATGGCACATCCACCCTCTAAGGAAACAAATACTGTGACCCATCTACCTCTACGAACACATATGCTGTAGATCAATTCCACTCCAACAAACACGACACTTAAGGCTCTTTCACACTTTCTTTGGGCCCAAATACTTGGCCCACCCACTTCTCTACGAATACAAACGCTGTCACTCACCTCCTCTTTGCACGAACAGACACTGCAGACTACACCCCCTTCCAACTAACAAAACACACATTGCCCTCTCACCCTTTCCATGGTCAATGATAATATGTACCACCACTCAAATCAAAACCTTTGAACCGACAACCCTCTGTGAATTCAAGTGCTGTGGACCACACTCCCACCAACATCTTTGGCCCATCCACTCTCTACGAACATATAGACTGTGGTTCCTAGTCCTCTCTAGGAATAAAAACTCGTGGACCACTCTCACTTCAATCAACACAAAACTTTTGGCCTCATATAATAATAGTTGACTTATTGCCTTGGATACCTAATCTTAAATTTATGGTATATGAATTAACTGTTCGCTTACGATTTTATCATAAATATCTTGCCATAAGGTTAATACTTGCACTATCCACACTCCCTCCCAACAAACACAACACCTTGGGCCGAGTCAACCTCTACGAACACAAATACTGTGACACACTCACCCTATCTACGAACACAAACACTGTGGACCAACTTCCTCTCGGCCAACACATCTCCTATGGCCATCCACGCTCTACCTACGGAAACAAACACACCCACCCTTCACCCTTCTGGGATACTCTAGCCCAGTTGTCTGTGATCGACTCACAACTGGCGGTGTGAAGGTTTTACGAATGTCTTATACTATAATGTAAGGAAAATAAATTTAACGTTTTTATAAGTAACTCAATTTCTCATTTTAAAATCTAGCCTAGTTAAGAGTTGGAGTAGTCTCATTATGATTTGGTGAGTTCAACAAAGGTGAGGTTTTCAATAAGCTCTGTATTTTAACAGAATCATCCGTATTTTGAATGAATATGGGTTTACTGAAGATGCATGTGGTTCAAAATATTTTCTTCTATTGGTAACTGTTTTGATGTGTGGTAAGACATCCCATGTTGTAAGAGAATGTGGGAAAATATGTCGACACACTCTGATAAAAGGTTCTCTTCGTTTATGTATGGTGTTATTGTCAATTTTACTAAATCGACATGGAAAATGTTTGTAGAAATGTTAAATATCAACATAGTTTATTGTAAAAAATTGTTATCATGAAGACCAAACTGAAATTTTTGTTTTAATAAATCTGTACCTGAAAGGTTAACATTTATACATTTTTAAAACTTTTCTGCCCTGACCTGTAACATTTAGCAAAGTCAATTTATCACCAACATCTTGAAGCTGAGTGGTGCAAACTTTTTTAAAATTTCAAACTGTTAATTGTAACATACTATTACTAACCAACTACTCGTGCTTCGCAATAGGGTAGATCTTTACGCTTGCTTATCCCTCCTACCATGATTCCCTCTAATCCATCATCTAAATTTTAAAGCTAGACCTCCAGTCATCATGTATACTGCACAGGACCCACCCATACTTTTATGTTCAATTTTCGATTAATAATAATCTTGAAATATAGTGATCAAACTAAAAAAAGTCTTAAAGAACCTGATTTCATGGGATTTGACCCTGTCCAATAACCAGGTTATTGCTGTATTCTAGTTAATTTTAACTTTGTATTAAGGAAATCAAGTTGTTCTCTAGAAATCAAAGTTTAATAGTTTAAAAAACACCTATAAGTCTACTTTAGTAGGGTACAAAGTACTGCAGCTTCAGAGTTTGTCAACATTACCTTAAAAATTTAATAGTGATAACCACTTAAACGGCTAATTTATATAACAACAGCCTTAATGCACATCTACAACCTCAAATTTCAGCTTAAAAAACTCTGTCTATCCCTAAATATGGTGATCAGACAGTGAAGAAGTAGGTCATAAAGACCTTTCATCAGGACATGGCTGTGTTCAAATGAGCTTTTATACTTTCAGATGGAGATGACGTTGTTCTCTCATATAAAAATGTTCTGTCTGGTGTGTAAATGGCTCATCTTTGAATGGAAGCGCCAACAACCATATCACCTTTGCAGACTCCAAACTGCCGACTTGCAATATTCTAAGGGTTCTTGGAGTCAATCCTGATTCAGAACTGGAATTTTCTTGAAGTTCATTTCCTACTACTGGAACGTCAACTATTAATAATATTAAACCTACCTTCTGGCGTCCCTTATATTAATATTAAAAAAACTACATAGTAGATGCCTGATCTGTGTTGACGAAACGCGTCGCAGTTCGACTACGACAAGGAACGCCAGAAGGTACGTTTAATATAATTATAAAATTTTGTTCCCACGTAGTCCATAAGTAAAAATGACTCAAATTACATTGGACCTTCGTTTTTTGGTTTAAAAATAGGCTTGGCTGAAACATTTTTAATAATTGTTTTTGTCCTCAGATGTTACAGTGGGCATACAACATGTAATGTACATAATGCTAGGCTCTAGTTTATAGTAAAAAAAGTAATTTATTTTGTTTATAATTGGCCATACTACTTGTAAAATGGCCAATTTTTTCTCAGTTGTTCAAATGATTGTATTATCAGAAATAAACTCATTCATTCATATTTGTTTAAAAAGTTTTAGAATAGTTTTATATTGTGTTATACCATTGATTTTATTCACAAATATATTTCCTATCCAATGTTAAATTTTGAGTTTCAAAACATCAGCTATTTTTGTGGTCCATTGTGGAGCGCTAGTGTAGTCCTGTGTAAATGTAATGCAGTTTAAACCAGCTGTGGTTGTGGGCTACACAAACTAACAAAATTACTGCCACAAATATTCCTATTAGATGGTTGATCTATTGTAGGTTTTTATAATCAATGGTTATACTGACTAATTTTGTACATTGTTGACAAGAGTTGTCATGAAAACCAAAGATGTACTTTGATGAACGCTTGCAGACAAAAGTCATAAAAAAACATTTTATCGTAAAGAAAGATCAGCAAGTATACATTTAGAGGGCGCAAAGAATGGAAATTTTGGCTGAATTAGTGGAATATCGGGTCTCTTTCCATATACCTATTTGCAGTCCATGTACTCTAATGAGTTATCTACGAATTTTTCTCTAATGAATTTGTCAAAAAATCAGTTTGTTTTCCTAGACAGCCAAAAATAAAAGATCAATAAGCTGTTTTATAGAGCACAAGGTAGGAAAATTGTGCCTGAATCAGTGGTTTTTTGCCATGTTTACACGTTCCCTAATATATAAAGGTGGTTATATTTCTACAAATTTAAAAATATGTTTGTTCTATAAAATGTAAGAGTCTTTTTTGTCGAGAAAACTATAAGTCTACTTTCAGGGTGCGTAAAGTATCCTTTTAGTCACACAAACAAATCGAAAATCTAGCTCTATTAAGTGAGAAGAAGAGAATATAGACAAAAAGTTATAGGAGCAAAGTTGTAGATCATCTCAAATCTACAGTTGGAAATTATAGTAATTTTTTAATAGGACCATTCGATTAACCACTACAGGCAAAATAGAAAAAAAAAACACTGCTTTCGACATTGACAATTGCCGCACAAAAATGGCAGCCATTTCGGAACTAGAAAGAATTTATCAAAATCCCCTCTTATTGCACACCAAATAAATAAAACAAATCAAACTAAAAATGTCAGCCTCATAATGTAATTAGTTTTGAGATACAGTGATCTTTGAATGAGTGGTATTTGGCTTTTATAAATAATATATTATATTTCACAAAAATAACATTATTAAATTGTACAATACTATCTAAAATATTTAATTTAAAAAATAATAAATGAAATATTTGAAGCCCAGAGTGTGCTCGACATAATATTCAATCACTCATAAAATAATTGAAAAGAAGCAATATTATCATATAACCAAAAACTGCTACATTAACCATTAATTATTAAAAAGGCTTGTGATATAACATTAGTTTTATGCTTACTTTTATTAATTTGTTTTATTATTACTTTTATTTATTTCTAACCAAAATAATAATAAAATGTTACATCTTCTGTGTATCATATTAATATATCTCCATGTTAATGTCAGATTCTAAGGGAAGAATCACATGCCATATTCATCCTTTAGAAATGTAATTACCTTTCATTCTGTGTACCTTACGCCAAAGAAATCTTTTCCCTCACGTGCACTTATACTCAATTTCCAAAAGTGCACATCCCATATTTATCCTTAAAAATTCTAGCTTACACTCAAATCTATAATTTCCTCCTGAATAAAACATTTTCCCTGACGTGCACTTGACACTTTATTTCCAAAAGAGCACATCCCATATTCATCCTTCAACATTCTAGCTGGCACTCAAATCTGTAACTTACTCCTGAACGAAATCTTCTCACTTACGTACACCTGCCAGTTTATTTGGCAGGTGTACGTAAAATAAATAAAAATAATATGGCAAAAGAGCACATCCCATATTCATCCTTCAACATTCTAGCTGGTACTTAAATCTTTTCCTTCCTCCTGAACAAAACCTCACTGATGTGCATCTCAAGTTAATTTCCAAAACTGAACATCCCATATTCATCCTACAAAGTTGTAGCTTTAATTCAACCTGAACTAAAGCTAAACAGAAAAAAGCACTGTGTCCTTTTTTTGTAGATTTAGAATATATGACAATACAATTTTTCATATAACAATGTTTTCAGACTGTAATTCAATTTTAATTTTATCTCCACGATTAGATACAATTTAATGTTTATTTTTCCTTACACATTTAATTGAATTCGTGTTCAAAAAATCTGAACCCTCCTCCTGAACGAAACCTTCTCACTTACGTGCACCTACCAGTTTATTTCCAAAAGAGCACATCCCATATTCATCCTTAACAATTATAGCTTTAATTCATTCTGAACATTCCTACTGAACAAACTCTTTTCCCTGACGTGCACCTGACAGTTTACTATTTGCAAAGGAGCACATCCCTCATTCGTCCGTCAGAAATCTAGTCCTTTTCTTTCTGTGCCTTCCCCCTGAAAAACCTCTTCCCTGACAAGCACCTGACACTTAAGTATTTCCAAACCATAGCAAACCACCAAAACCACTGTGACAGTCGTGTCTTATAGGAAGTGAAACAGGAAACGGGTCACTTGGACTCCGAGCACAATAAGTTTTTCCGCATTTGCCCGAAACCGATGAATGCCTGCGGTTTCGGTTTGCGAACAAGTAGAATAATTAACGAGATCAATTTCGTCCTGTTTCACTCACTGTCTGTTTCGTTGTACTCCATTAAACAGCATGGGACAAAACATGGCCTGACTAAAGCGCGGTCCGTATAAAGCGGGAGGTGACCTCTGCTCCTCCAGACTTCTGAGATGGCTTCGAGTACCTCAGTAGTGCTGACAGTGCTGGTTGTGGTAGTGGCGGGGATGATGACATCGGGGGTGGTCAGTGAGGAGGACAAACTTGAGCCCACCACCTACGCCAATGACAGTGATCTCTTTGTCAAGGTAAGGGAGTATGACTCAAGTGTTAATGGCCTCAATTATTGTAATATATTTGCTAACATTTTGAAAATGTTGAGTAATGGTTTGTGCTGATCAGTGTGGCACGTCACTTTCCAAATTATTTTCTTACTATCTAACATGTATGACTTTACACCGACATGAATGATAAACTTCATTACAATGTGAAATTGTAACTGTAGAATTAATGATTTATGGCATATAATACAACTACAATGACTGTAATAAGAATTTTGGAATAATCTGTATCACCTACAGTGAATGTGTATTGTTATTTACAAAACTCTAGAAAAAACTTTAAAAATTCTACAAATTATCAAATTAAGTTCATTATGGCAATCCGACAGACTTCCAATGTCAAGCATATTTTCCTTTTAAAATTAAGCATAATAAAAGTGGGATTAAAAAAACTTTATCTAAAAGGACTCCGGTTTAGATCTTCTGTGGGTTGTTCTTTGTTTAATCAAACGATGTATTAATTGATTTATTTATCAACAACTTCTTTATTCTTTTTTTATTCTTTACTTTATGAGTTATTTGAATGTACCCCTCCTCCCAAAATAACAGTAGACTTCCATTGTAACAATCGTACTAAACAAGTATTTTCCATTAGCTAGTAGTCAATATAACTTAAACTATTATATCTAAATATTTTTCTGTAAGAGATGTACATAAATACGTTGATTAATATTATATTCGTTGCCCAAGTTTAATTCATTTGCAAGATAAATACTTTCATTGTTACAATAATTCACAATATACAATTGCACCGTATTAAAAGTTTTTTATGCTAGAATTACTCATTAGTTAGCTCCCAGTAGAGGCATAAATATTTATAATTTTGATATAATAGATTATCCCTTCAATGTTTAAAATTGTCTTAAAAATTAAGAAGTAAAATTTAAAAGAGTAAGATGAAAATATTGATTTTTAACAAAGTTGATGAACTACTTTCGTAAATACATTAGGACATCTATAACACGTCAACATTTTTGGATACTGAAGATAGTGAAGGATTTTATTTACTTCGTATATGTCTTAACGTTTAAAGGGTGTTAATTAAAAGTGTAAGAAATAATAAACATTAAATTGTATCTAATCGTGGAAATAAAATTAAAATTTAATTACAGTCTGAAAACATTGTTTGATGAACAATTTTATTTTCATATATTTTAAATCTACAAAAAAAGACACAGAGTTTTTTTAAAGCTTTCTCACCTGTACATCCTAGAATCACTTGTTCAAAGTTTTTACGACAGCTATAAATATAAAATTTCAAATAAAACATGATTGATTGTCCCTCGGTTTGAATGGTAAAAGCTTCAGCGTGAAAGACAGCGAGTCACAGGTCAAACCATAACCTCTCGGAGATCTACGATAACTTTTATTACCGATCATTCATGTTGGCGAAGAAAATTGCAGGAAATTACTATTCGCAATCCTAGCAATGATCTATGCTCAGCTATTCGCTATGCATGCCGAAGTAGGATTGGAGAAAGGAGCTCCACCTGACACCTGAGTGTTGGCTTTTAGGGAAATATGTCCGGTTGAGTGATCTAAAAAATAATGCTGAATGTTTCCAGTTTATGTATAACATTTATCCTAATTATTACAAATATATTAAATTTACATGTCTTTGTATTCAGTGGTAACCACACAGTTTTAACTCACTTAAAAACATTTGAAAACTTGCTCAGAAATAGGTAAAGTATTTGCTATATTTTTAAGAGAAACTATGTTTATCCTGAATCAATTACGCAATTACGCCTTTTCCGAGGAATTAGAAAAAATGAAAACCTTTTAGCATTTTTTACTACTTATTTTGGTTATTTGAAATGAATTTATTTAGTCGTCATTTTTCATTTAATGTGTTTTTTACGCTGAACACGATTTCGACAATTATTTCTCAAAATATGACGGGATAAACTACTCTCGTGGCTGATCGTGATTTGTGGCCATTACTAATTCACTATAAACACAAATTACTTTAAACATCACTAACATTAAAAGAACGAATTCGCGTATATTTTCAAGAAAAGACGGCCAGTAGGCCGTCTCGGAGATCAGGCACCCAAATTAAATGGAAATTTTGAGTTTTGATATTTTAAGTTTGATTATATTAGGTTAGGTTTGTTAAACGTGTTTTATAGGTGAATATCATAATTTTTCTTCAAAATCGTACGGAAATTCATGTTCGGCGTAAAGGTTGACTAAACGAAATATTAGTATTTTTAATGGTGGATTTTTAATACATTTTTTAGCTTAATAATAAAAATATATTTTTTTAAATTTAAATGAAACACGAGTTTTCCGGTTAATGAAAATATCTCTTCTGATAGTTAAACTGAGTTTTAATCCCTTTCAGACAGTACATTTTAATTATTTTAGATAAGTGGAAACTGCATAAATACTGATATAGTAAACAGTGGGAGGTTTACTCCAATGTTAAGTCGACTCAGATTGTATCAGACTACGTGGCCGACCGGGTTTTATGAACCAATTTGTCATTGGAGCGGAGGAAATAAAAGTTGAATTATTAAATCATTTCCCACTTTTTAAATCACGCTCTACTTCCTCTTTCACGTTAAAAGTACATTAGAAATACGGACCTAATTTCATGTGATTTCACTTTTAATTAATAAACAATGACTTGGTAAACTTTGAAGACTTTTACTTAGCCAAAGATATCGCCGTTACTTATTGAATGGTTACTAAATAAATATTGATATTTGAGATTTATACAGGTTAAAATAAAAAAATTTACCTTTTCCGTTAATTCCCTACTAATGTTTTAGTTGGACTATGTTAGGTTTGGTTTGGTTGTGTTATGTTAGGTTTGTTTAGGTTATGTTTGGTTTGGTTGTGTTATGTTAGGTTTGGTTATGTTATATTAGGTTTGGTTTCATTATGTTAGGTTAATCTAAGTTATGGTTATGTTTGTGCATTAACATAAAAAATCCCAAATATCAATTTTACTCAGAATTTGTATTTCTTTATGATAAACTCAACATTAGCTCACAATAAAGTAAATAACTTATGATGTTTTTTTTTTGATTCCTGAAGAGATTAATGCCTGGAAGAGCATGAGTAAAGTTGTAATCATTTCAGTACATTTCACAATACAGTAAAAAATAATACATTTTAAACACACCAATTATTATAATTTAAGTATATTTATTTGTGTCGAATCATTAGACTTTTTTTATTATAGTAAAGAACATTGCAATATTACAAATGTTTAGTACGTAAAAAGAGAGTAAACAAGACAACTAAAAACTGTAAAAAGATAAATACAATAGTTTTAAGAAAAATATTTACTTTTCATTGGAAATTATATTCAACAGAAGATTTTACTGAAAAAAGTAAATAATGAAATAGCTATTTTTCTGGTTAAGTTTACAAGACCTTAAAATCTTTTAAAGATGTAAGAAAAAAATGTGTGTATCAAGAAATAGAAACTAAAATTTTATTTATGCAAACTACCTTACAGTAATTAGAATATAAGATAATATTGTTATATAAATACTTTTTAATGCCTCCTCTATTGCGTAAAAAGTTATATATTTTTATAATTTTTCAACATATGCATGAACCATTTCTTTAAACATAAATAACTTCTTATTAATTAGTTACGAAGAAAATTGAAGTATTTGCCATTTAATGTTAATGTTAATTGTTATTGAGCTAAATGTAATGCACTAATAACTTAGGTTAAACGTTTGTGAAGAAAAACAAACAAAATGGAACAAAAACTAATGAGCATCACACAGTTGGTGCATTTTCATGTCTACTATTTTCACTGTTATTTATTAACAAATGTTTATATTAATTCTTCATTAAATATTTCACTTAAAAATTTACAGCTGTTGATATATATATAGCTGACATGTTTACAAGTAGTATTAAACAGTTAAAAACATCCAAAATAATATGGTTCATAACAAAGAAATTAAAAAAACGAAGAAAAACTCGCAATTAGGTTATAATTATAATATTTAGCCTTTCTATAAAATATCCAAAAAAGAAAGAAAATTGGTTTTTAACTTCTAACTGTATTGCTAGAGAAGTACTGATAAAACAGTAGAGCTAGCAAACTAATGAGTATACAATTTACTCAATACTAACTTTTTAAATATTAGTAAATTGTAGTGGTATTCAAAATTTAAAAATGTTGGAGGGTAATGATTTTTAAGGGAGCAGCTAAATTTTATAGTTTTTCTGCAACCCAACAATAATCGTATACGTTCCTTCAAGAAATTATTGTAGCTTTCAGACTTTTACAAAACACCCAAATTTTACCGTAATTCAAAATAAACTGGAATATTGTTAGTATATCAGTCAGGGGACCACCATCATCTTTTTTGAACGTGAAATTAACAGTGATATGTAAAAAAAGATATATTTCTTGGTAAATAAAATTTAGTAGCTTTTTTGTCATGTTAAACCGATTATAGTGAGAAATTCCTCCACAAAAATTAATTGAAACTATAAAACGTGCAAATCGTAGAACGAATTTTTAAAACTCCAACTGGTAACATAAATATTATGACATAAAAATGTTTTTAGAACAATATTTTCAGCAGTTTTTTTGGAAAGGGAATTATATTCAATTGAAGATTTTGATGAAAAATATTAAAAAAATTAAATCGATATTTACTTAAAGAAGTGTAAAAGACCTAAATACCTTAAAAAAAGTAAAGAAAACAGTAAAAACTTATTTATCAAGAAAAAGAAACGGGGATTTTTTCAAATAAATTATTTAACACTATACACATTATACAATCAAAATTATGTTTAATGCCTCTACAATTTATATATATATATATATATATAATGACAATAAACATTTAATTTATTTGCTACATGAATTATGATCAATTCGGCAATAGATTCGTTGCGTACAGAAGTAGTATTATTTGCCGTGTAAGAAGTCATACTAAACATCTCAAAGCTGGGGATTGACTATTGTAACATTAGATTGCTGAGACAATAGAATTGTTTCATTAGAAAGGGCATTTTAATTTTCTTTCATGATCAAGCGCTTTCCGAGCACTTGTCACTCCTCCCCGACAAGTTTTCTAGTTCTATCTACTTTTTGATTTGTCATTTATGTTAGTTAACATATATCCTAACAGCCTCTACAGCGTACGTCTTGACAGTTCCACCTTTACAGCATCCATACAACCCCATGACTTGAGTATATTTAACAACATACAACCAAACATTTATTTAGTATCCAACCTTCTCATAGCTTAGTAGTAATTTTTCTTCCTTACTAGCTAAGGTTGACCTGGAAAAATTATAAATTGTCAATTTATGCGTGATTTAGAGATCACGAATTGAAAAAAACCCTTCCAATAATACACAGAGAAGAAATAAACAGAGGTAGAATCTAATAGTGCATTAAACGTATTTCATATTAGTGCTTCAAGTACTTAGTTCTCCGGTTTGCCAAACAATGGTAGGGCCAGCACCTTGTCAGCCCCTTCCTTATTTACTCCAAATGTTCTAGTATACAATTAGTAATTATTACAACAGATGGATACTGATGTACATTACTCTATTTATAAATGCCTCTGAGTGTTCGTGCAGCCATGAGATAGCGACCTCTGTTTATTCTCTCTTCATAAACTTATTTCTTAAACGATAATAGATCGAAGCATTCTTGGAAAAGAACATAATATTTTTATGTAGTATTTTATTTTAACTTACACAGTTAATTGTTGTGGAAATGTTTTTATATTAAGTAAAAAAAATATGTATTTTTGGAAATACTGCATACATTAAAAAAAATGCATATCACGTTTTTGACCAAGTTAAAAAAAATCATAATTAGAAAAATATGTATAGGGGCCTACGTTGTTTGTTGGAAAACACTACGTTTTAGCTAGCAGCTATTTGAAGTGAAATGTATAAAACACTTTGTTTTGAAGTTAGAATCATGCATAGATTTCTGAAAATAGTTAGCCAGCACAAGTTTTTTGCTACACCCATTATAATTAATGACTGCATTTACCCAAATTTAAATCTCATTTTTATATAGGCTTTATGCGAGAGACAGCGCCACTATAGTGTGACCTGTCTGAAGCTGGACGCCGTGAAGCTCGTGGAGCGCCTGGGGCACACTCCCGCCTACCAACTCACCCCCGGGATCTCCCTGGTACATGCCGACTATCCTGCCACCACCCCCATCCCTAGCACCGTGGTGGCTCGCCTGGCGGAGGGCAACGCCTCGGCGCTCGACGCCTTCCTGGCTGCCAGAGTCACGGATTACCTCAACTCGCTGACTCTGACAGTGAAGGTCCTGGACTCCGGCACGGTCGACAGCGCCCGGAGGCTCGGTGAGGAGATACTAAGCGGCAGCTACTACTCGGAGCTGCAGACAGGTAAATGACGTAATGGTTCGTAATTAAGAGGAATGCTATCTTGATACAGTCCATTTAACGTAACTCGGAGTCGTATCTGTGCACTAAATTAATTTTATATGAAGTGTTTTGCCATCAACACAGACAAAATTTCACTTATCAAAGAACGTCGTAGAATATATTACTAGATATGGTTAATTTTCGAATTAAAATGACGTTGACAAAAGTCTGCACTAGTGGTATATTGCTGTAGCTCAACTACATGAGGTCAACATTTTGTGAAGATTGTAGGTATTGTAAATAACTTCAGAAATATCGTTAGAGTATATCAAATATAGTAATGGCCCTAGGACAGAGACCTGAGGCACACCTGAAGTAACATATGTATTCAATCTCAGCGTCATCGTTAAGGACAACTTTTGGTTCTCAATTAGTCAGATATGATGTATGCTGGTATGTATGCTTGTATGATGTATCCGAGGTTCTATGCTCGGTACTCTAAATACCGACATTGCGTTTGCTCAGTGGTTACCATCGACATAGACACTATAAAAGATGTCTGGAGTTTCCATGTTGGGTGGTAATCAGTGTCCGGATGTTGTGTGTGGCAGATAATTTGGAATGAGGCCTGTCAGTTTGCTGAAAATCAGATCAATACTACGTGGTTCGGATTCAATGTAAAGATGTAGGTCTCTTAGTTCTCCTGGCTATTTGGCTATTAACAAATGTCTCTTTTTAAGGAATAGTCGAGCTTATTTAGTAAAAACAACTAAATTTGTTCATATAAACGCACACTCATTCATACATCATTTTCGCTTGTATCTCTCTTTTTACTTTTTTGTTCGCAGTCCAGTATTTTTATGGAACTTATTAATAAAGCTATACAATTTTATAACACAATCAAAAATTATCAAACATAAGCCTATTGTGCCCTACAAAATGTACAATGCAAAATATCATCATGTTTGTTAGTAAGGACAATGTAATGCCCTTTAACTGTAGCAGTTATGTTACAATTTGATGCCTTCTGTAGGATTGTTACTTTTTCAATTGATTATTGGTTGAATGTTAATTGTTGTAAAGAAAATATTGTTTATATTCCTACAAATTTAAATTTTTATCTGATTATTCTAGATCTATTAGGTCTAGAATTAATTTGTTGGAGATATTATCTCCTCCAACAACAAAAATGAAAACTAAAAAAGTCTTATGTTATGTATATTAGTCTGCGGTACCTAGGAATGAAGACAATATGTATTACGTGAATATCTCATGACTTCACGAAGTGAAACGACAACTGGAAGCAACAAAAAATAAAGATAAAAAATAGGTCACTTATTTTAATTCCTGTAGTTACAATTTGAGCAGATTAGTGGTGAATATCTTGCTTACCGTCTAGCTGAAAGCTTCCAATTAATTGGTAGACTACTGCATGTTACCAATATTTAATATAATTATGAAACCACCTGATTTCACCTATGTGACGTCACATTCAACTGCGCAGCCTCACCGCGATCTCTATTGTCTCTTCTAGTTGCCGTGTGTTAAACTATCAGTTTGAATCTTAAATACACTATATTTGTGATAGAATAATAACTGATAATACCAATGTAATTTCTCCAAAAATAATATGAAATTAGATACTTTTTAATTTACAAATGGTCAATATTTGTATATTAATATACAGGGTGTTGGGAAAGTGCGGGGGAAAACTTCAGGAAACGTTTAAATAGGTAAAAAAGAACAAAAAAGTTCCTGTGAAGATGTGTCTTATCTCGCTTAGTTTGGCGTTTGTGTGTATGTGTAAAAAAATGCCATATCTCCTAAACAGAATTAGCTATAGTTTTCAAACTTGACGCAAGTATTGAACTTTATAACACATATTGAACTTGTAATGCTAAATTTCATAAAAACCAAAGCAAAAACAAAAAATTGTCACGATACCTGATATTTAGCTTAAAAAGAGGCAATTGTTTTGGTACTTCATATTTTACAATCGGACATTAAATAACTGAGGAAATGTTATTTTCCTCATTGTGTCAAAATGTTTGTGCAACTTTTCAATGCTTGTGTCTATTGACTTCACCAGTAACACGTAAACCACCAGACTTCACGTTAACCACCAGTAAAATTTTGCACACAATCAGAAAAATGACATTTTCTCAGTTATTTACTGTACGATTGTAACAAATTAAGTAACAAAAGATTTGCATTCGTTTGAGCTAAAAATTAAGTATCTTGACAATCTTTTGTGTTTGCTTTGGTTTTCATGAAATTTAGAATAACATTTTTATACGACCACCATTTTGAAATGGGTAAAAATATTAGTTAAAATTTTTATAGTATATTAGGTGGTGTAAAGTTAAATATTTGTATCAAGTTTCAAAACTATAGGCTATACTGTTTAAGAGATGAATTTTTTTTAAAAAGACATACATACATACATACGCCAAACTAAGCGAGAAAAGACACATCTTCATTGGAAATTTTTTGTTTATTTTTGCGTATTTAATCATTTTTTGAAGTTTTAACACACCATTTTCAAACTGATTTATCTGATTTAAAAATTTTCTCTCTAAGAATCAACTCCTCTCTATTTCTCACAGGTCGCAAGAAGGGTGGAGGAGCGGCGCTGTACGCAGCAGGGACGATGGCAGCGGTCGGCATGGCTGCCCTGGCTGCCGTCAGTGGAAAGGCACTGATGACTTCCATGCTGGCACTAATGTTGGCAGCAGCGGGGGCCTTAAGGGGTGGTGGTGGAGGAGGGGGTGACTCCGGCAAGTGTAGCACGTACGCATACCCAGCAGCCAGGCGCAGCATAGCTATCCAGGAGCGCCCCGTGTACCGACCTGCCTATAGCGTCAACGTGGTTCCGACATACGGAGCTCCTATCCCTTGAACGTAGAATGGGTAGGAGGTTATGGTTTGGGTCAGCTGTAGGATTACACAAAACGTCACAATACCACTTGTGTTGTATACACTTTTAAATAAGAGAAAGGAAAAACAATTTTAAAGGAATGCAAAGAATTTATTGTTAATACAGTGGAAAACTTAATTTTGTAAAATAATTTTCACAATAACGTAGTATTTCTATAAAATTATTGTAAACAAATGAATGTTGTATTCAAACTATTCATTTTTCTGTAAAAACATTGGTATTTGTGCCTCATGACGTGTCCTCATTAAATATGTTCCCACGCACCTCTGTCCTGTACCGTCTCCTTTGTTTCCAAGTATCCTCTTCCATTTTGTGTCTATATATCATCCATCAATTAGCACCTTGCTCTTCCTCAGTCTCCTCCTCCCTCCACCATTCCTCAAAACCCAATAAACACTCTTTCCTTGCTGTATGTTCTAAAAAATTTATTTTCACCACTTTGTATCTTTAACTATTTATCTCTCATCTCCTTCTCTTCTCAATACTACCTCTTTGGTCACTTTATTTTCTCATCTTAGATCTTGAATTTTACCACATAGCCTCATGTTCATGTCTTTCCTCTCTTTCTACATCTACTAAGAATAAAAATATGTGAAGGATTAAAATCTCAGTCAAATTGGTATGGATTTACCTAATTTATTTTGTGATTTTAACTATGTAAGGTTTTGATATTTAGGTTTTAGATATAGGCTGAAATGCCTACTTTCTTTACTTTTCTTACCGTACTTTAATACGTTTCCCTTAAGTCTACATCGCCTATATCCTCTATAATAGTCTTCTTGTCTATATTAATGTACTTCGGAGTTTATAAAACAATAAATACGATGCAAATAAAGATACTATCTGTATAGTTCTATTGTGAAATGAAGTGTATAAATAAAGGGAGTGTAACACGTGTAGACTGTGTAATATATAAAAAATAATGAGTGTGAAATGTAAGTCAAACTAGTGATAGAAAAATGTTACTCTGATTATAATTTTAGAACAATATTGCACGTTATGTAAATGAGCATTTAAGATTAGCTTTAGACGTAATTATTTTCGAATCTTACACTAAATTTGTTAAATTTCATAGGATTTTAGTTGTAAAATTATCATAAAAGTATTGTCCAGTGAAAAAAGATTCCAAAAGATAACTAGGCAGGATGGGTGCCTATTCATATATTGTTTGGTGTAGGCCATGTTTGTGAACTTTTTGACCATGTGTTTTTGTTACTGGAAGTTTACTAATTTTGTATCTCTATCATTTAATTACAAACTTGTTTTAAAGAAGCAATTTTAATTATTGGTATTTTTAATTTAATTAACGATATAAGATGTAAATAAACTTTAATTTATTCATTTTCTGTTGTGTTTTAATTATACTCATTCTAAAATGATGAATTATCTATCTAGAATTAAATAAGCTTAATGCTTAGTGAGGCATAGATATGAATTTTTTAAGAACACCAATTTTTCATCAAAGCATCATTGCTAAAACACTAAACCTCAAGCATTGATATATAAACATTTTATAAATATATAGTAATTTGATGATTTTATATTATTAGTTATGTCATTACAACAGTTATCGGTATTATGTCTGTGATTACCAAACTAAAGTAATATACTGGAAGAATTTATATAGTTAATTTTTAATTACATAAATTACATATTTGATTTAGGAATTATATTATTTAAATCTACTTTTCCTTTGTAAATGCTTTCTTATAATGACGGTAAACAAGATTTATCAAAATAAAACACAATTTAATAGATATTTTCTTGTACTTACGCTGCATGAAAACTTTACTGTATGGTGCTTCGCTTTTAGCTGTATACCTTTATCTATACAGAAATTACGTGTAGATATATCGAGCGGTTCATATGAATGCTCCATGATATTTCTCAGGTTAGTTTACTTTGCCATATAACATTGCTTAGGTAACTTAGGCTTCTGCATGATGTTCGTTGAGTTATTTCTGAATTAGCACTAACCAATTAGCGTCAAGCAACGTCGAGCTTGGCTGTCCCTTGGATGGGTGACCGGCTGAGCGATCCCGTCCTTACCCACTGCCCGGTCACTGGTGGTACTTTGTAAGTCATCTTTAAGCATTTGGTACAACGATACATGTTATACGAGATAATGTTATCCCTCGTAGATTGTTCGAGAGGGATTATTTTCACTTATGTTATTGATTTGTACCTCTGTCAAGTATTTGTGCAATCGAATATAGATAGAATTCATGTAAATGTAATTAACCTTAATCATATGCACTTTTAGTAAGGTTAGAAACAAGACTATCTTATTTTTGGATTCATATGAGTCCAAAAGAAACTGCAAATATCCCAATTTGTCTGATACCCAATTTGCGTCTACCTCTAGACGCAAGGGACAATTAAATATAACATATTTTTACTTGAAGGGTGAAATGTAAAAAAAACATGCCAAGGTCTCTTGCAGTAGGAAGCAGTACTTACCAATAATAATTTCCCTGCAAAGTATGGGAAATAAGCAATATATTGGGTTGTTAATTATTTGAGGGATACTCTGGTCAATAATTTTGATTGTAAATATACATAAAATGTTGCCATTTAAGGTCCCGCCTACCCTTACACATACAGTGGCACTGACCCACCCGCCTACTCTTACACATACAGTGGCACTGACCCACCCGCCTACTCTTACACATACAGTGGCACTGACCCACCTGCCCACCCTTACACATACAGTGGCACTGACCCACCCACCCACCTTTACATATACAGTGGTACTGACCCACCCGCCCACCTTTACACATACAGTGGCACTGACCCCAGCTCACTCTTACACATACAGTGGTACTGACCCACCCACCCACCCTTACACATACAGTGGTACTGACCCACCCGCCTACTCTTACACATACAGTGGCACTGACCCACCCGCCTACTCTTACACATACAGTGGCACTGACCCACCCGCCTACTCTTACACATACAGTGGCACTGACCCACCCGCCTACTCTTACACATACAGTGGCACTGACCCACCTGCCCACCCTTACACATACAGTGGCACTGACCCACCCACCCACCTTTACATATACAGTGGTACTGACCCACCCGCCCACCCTTACACATACAGTGGCACTGACCCACCCGCCCACCCTTACACATACAGTGGTACTGACCCACCCACCCACCCTTACACATACAGTGGTACTGACCCACCCACCTACTCTTACACATACAGTGGCACTGACCCACCCGCCTACTCTTACACATACAGTGGCACTGACCCACCCGCCTACTCTTATACATACAGTGGCACTGACCCACCCGCCTACTCTTACACATACAGTGGCACTGACCCACCTGCCCACCCTTACACATACAGTGGCACTGACCCACCCACCCACCTTTACATATACAGTGGTACTGACCCACCGGCCCACCCTTACACATACAGTGGTACTGACCCACCCACCTACTCTTACACATACAGTGGCACTGACCCACCCGCCTACTCTTACACATACAGTGGCACTGACCCACCCGCCTACTCTTATACATACAGTGGCATTGACCCACCCGCCTACTCTTACACATACAGTGGCACTGACCCACCTGCCCACCCTTACACATACAGTGGCACTGACCCACCCACCCACCTTTACATATACAGTGGTACTGACCCACCCACCCACCTTTACACATACAGTGGTACTGACCCACCCGCCTACTCTTACACATACAGTGGCACTGACCCACCCGCCTACTCTTACACATACAGTAGTAGATAAGAAGTACGGGAGCAAGGCTCACTTTTCTGGCCTCTGATTGGTCGAGAGCGGTCACGTGACCGGATCCAAGATGGCGGCCGGAACCGGATCCAAGATGGCGGCGCCCATTTCCCGCCAAATTTCCTAACCTCACTTTTCCTAACCTCCATTTCCCGCCAAATTTCCTAACCTCACTTTTCCTAACCTCAAATTTCCATTTCCCGCCAAATTTCCCTCCAAATTCCCACATCATACTATATAAAATTCACTGTTAACCTTCTTATACTATATAAAATACACTCTTAACCTCTCTTTTTCCATGTTATACTATATAAAATGAACTATTTTTGTCCAATATGGCGTCTTTTTCCATGTTATACTATATAAAATTCACTTTTTTTGTCCAATATGACGTCTTTTCCATCCCGCGCCAACTCACACCCCGTGGGAAAATTCCCTCCCAAAATTCCCTCAGCCAAGATGGAGGTCTTTCCCTTGTTATACTATATAAAATACGCTATAATAAATGTAAAAAGATGACGACCGGATCCAAGATGGCGGTCTTTCCCTTCGGTACTTCCGGCGACTGTCGTACGCTCTTAGCCTATGATGCACGCGTCGTCTGCTGGTCGGGCGCGCATGCGCGTTGTTACTCTGTGGATTATTTCATATATACACTATAACAAATTTAATATTCCATACACTATAATAAATGCAATACTCTATGTGGCTGACGTGATCGCAGCGCCCCTAGCGGCAACGTCGATCGGAGCGGACCTGGCGGCATCAGCTGTGCGCGGGTGACGCATGCGCAGGGCATTGCTACTTTGTGCAAATGCGCACCTGGTGGCAAAGCTTGTAACTACTAACCTAGCGTGCGCACCATGTACTAACACAAAGTGCTTACATTTATCTTATCAGGAATGCGGTAAAGATACGCTGTGGTTTATGATAGCTTCCGTGAGCCCGCTGGTGTCCGCTTCATTCTCTCTCTCCACCATGGAACCATCAGCATCAATTATAATTAGCAGAGTACTCAGGAACAGGGAGGAGTTTTTAGGTTTCCACAGGGAACTTCGTTCATTCCCATTTCAAAACCGTACAGTATACTTGTACTGTACGAAAATTATTAAACATGAAGATGGGACCGAGGAACATCACCTCCTTCCAAAGTATTACTTCTTTAGTCAACGTCGTACAAACACTTGGAGATGGGGGGAGGGCATGGAACTCCATGTCCAACTCATTGTAAGCCCTGGCGTAACACATGACGACGACTACTATAACATTTCAAACCTGTACACCTAAACTCCTCCTCCTCTGCTAAAAACGGCCCTTTTCAGGGCCCCATAAATATTGATACATAGTTTTAAGTGGAGTGACGTCATTTACGTCCACTACCTGCTCGCCCCACCCATGGTGTCACTCCTGCTTTTTCTAAATTTGACACTCTGTCACTTCATTTTATTTTTTTAATTTTTAAGAGATGGCAACTAGTGTGATTTTTCGGAAGGCCATCACTTTCTGCAGCGGTGGAGGGGCTGCAGAATTAAAAAAAACCTTTTCCAATTGATTAGATGATCCAGTTTCCACACCACCCAAGAGGTAGGATCTCGGCGCGTTTTTTATTATAGTGAGTTTCCCCAGTAGGCCTAGTCTCACTAGCCGTGAGAACGGCTGTTTATTGTAACTTGCCCCATCCATCGCAAGTTACGGTGGTAGCCACTCCATAACAAAATTGCTACCTCCCGCTATTATTTTTGTATTTATTTTTTTATACTTTTTTTGGGTCCCTCTGTAAGTAAAGACATCACTTTACTCAGAGAAGCCTTTCAATGTGACGAACAAACTTACAAAGGGGTTTTTCAGTACCATGATTATGTAATACAAACATCTCACACCCTGGTTTTACGGGTTTTACACCTACCATAGAGTGTTCCATTCAACTAAACTGTACGAGGGCCCATTGCATACTAGATGCATCTGCGACTCGAGGTCTTACGGGGTTTAGCCCAGCCCCAAGCTGCAGGACTGTCTCAGGACTTACGCGTTTTACGGCTGCCTTAGAGAACAGTCGGGCGGTTTTTTATTGAATTTGGGCCGCCCTCACCTCGACAGTTCATGTCCTGGACTTACGGAGTTTAGGCCAGCCATAGGACGCACATTCACACAGAGATATCTGTATTACATACACGGTTATAATGTTTAATGTAAAACGCTCCACTTACGTTTTGATACAGTATAATATCTTCCCAGTCTACTTTGTCTGCAAAGTCATCAATAAATTTTTCTGACAAAGTCTGGTATTTACTTACTATTGTCCAACAATCAACATTAAAGTTAGGAGCCATTTCCCTCAGTATATCTTCGGGAAACTTTGTCCTTTTTAAAATCAGACCCCAGTTTACCCTGTGTTGGTAAATTCTCAACATATCTAGTGAAAAATCATAGTGGGCTGACAGTAGGTCCCATTTAACGTATCTGTCAAATTTCATAATAAAGCTGTCGGTCATAACACCGACTGGAGCCTTCGGCTCCTTTGAGAGCATAGTCCATGTGTCCTCCATGGTTGTTAGAGACATAATGTCCAAACTAAAGTTTGGACAGTCTTTTATACTCTTGCTGTGCTGCTCTAAAGGCGCACTTGAAGTTACAATTAGCGTGTATAGGTAATATGCAAGCGTTTGAACAAGTATTTGAACAATCTTTCGGTATTTCAATCACGTTAGGATGAAATTCTTTTAAAAAATTGACTTTTTCCAACCCTTGACTATAAATTTTAGTAAAAGGTTTACAAAGTGTTCGAATTAAATTTTCATCGTATTCTATACTACCCTCTTCCCACTTTATTCCGTGCAAGTGTCGTATCAACCATCTAGCTGTCCTTTTTTGTTTTTCATCAAGTGCACACTTGCAGTAAGGTGACTTGAAAACGATTTGTGTTTGAAAATGTTCGCTTACTATTGCCAATTCTTTCACTATAAAACGGTTATTATTGTCAGTAAAGGCTTGAAATTCAACTACCGCAGCCATTGACTCTATTAATTTCACAAGTTAATCTGTTAAAAATGTGCGGAGATGGACTGTTGAATCCCCCACAGAGATATTGTTTTATAAGGTCTTCCTCGTAAAACAACTCTCTCAACTCCAACTGTATTAGCGGAAGGTTGGATAGAAACTGCGCCCACTCGCCCGAGTTAAGTGACAAAGTGCTACCCGGGAGGTTGGGAGTAAACTGAGCTTGCTCGCTCGGATTAAGTGTTAAAGTACTTCCCAGGAAAACATGCGGTGTCCCAAAGATCGATAAAACTTTAACAACTTCCATTTCGTTAATTTCCAAATAAATCTTTTTATTATCTTTGAGGGCTTTGGAAATGTTATTAAAATTTACACAAAACTGATTAAATACATCAAACGACCAGTAAACGTAGTCGTGTCTTCCCTTGAACATTACTCCGAGACCGTAGTCTCGGTTTTTAAAAATTCCAACGGTAACTGATTTGGAAAAGTTTTCATTTAGAAAGAAAACCCGTTTTAGAAATATACCGTTTAACATGTCGATGGGCTCCAAGAGCTTAGGCAGCGTGAGATACTCACCAGACGGCTCCATCCTCTCAACTGAATAAATTAATTTAGTTTGATTATTAAATATTATTCCCCCTCCCCCTTTCATTACATAAGCTTTCTTACTGTACTTGTTAAAAGATTGTACATTAAATGTGCATCGTGAATTATTAAACAGTAAGCTGTAGTCTTGTCCGGTACGTTATTTTTAAATTCAAATTCGACACGTACATCGATAGGTCCAGACTTGATTGAATCATTCTGCTTGGAGCAGTCAATTACAAAGATCGGACATTTCGATTTAAAAGTATCCAAGTCCATGATGGGTGAATTGGAAACACCGTAGTAGGAAGACTGAAATTTGGCGTACATTTCATAGAATAAACTCCAATCACCTCGGATATTGTCGTAGGGATAGTACTGTGAGTTGAGGTATAACTTGATATCCATTAAATCACAATGGTCAAAACCCGACATGTTCATTTTTATGTTATTTTTCCTATCAGTTTGAAACGCTAGTACCACATAGCGGGGTTTCTCTATCTGCGATGACGTTTTTACAGTCCAATTATGTCTCTTTGTTTGCGGGAGCGTGGGATACTCGTGACACTCCCACGATCTAAAGGGGAGATGAATCGGAGTGTCCTTATTAACGAGTTTTAAAAGTTTTTCTTTGTAACTATCGGAAACAGTCAAGTGTGGAACACGCCAGTACAAGTCGGTTATTTCCAGAGTGTGTGATAGCGCATCCTCTGATAACAACACATCCGTGTTGTTGGCTGACCGCAGCAGAATCAATTCTTGTTTTATATTTACAATAATTTTTCTGTAATCTTCCATGAAACCAAAGAGTAATTTTAATGGAATGGCAAAAGTAAACTCGGTTGTTTTTTTTGATGACTCTGGACCGAACCAACAAGCATTTTCCAATGCATTTGTTTCATTCTGTCTAAGTGAGAGTAAACTTTTAATAGTTGATACAACACCTAAGTTTTTAGTACGGTCCACTACTATACCAGAAATTTCGTATCTAATATCTTCAAACAAGTACGCCATAGCGTTGTTAATCAGAGACACGTCTGCGACTACACCGCCGACCTTTTTGGCTGTAATTTTACCAGAAATATGCAGAGAACTTTCAAACGGAGCAGTAATAATGTCCTGTTGACTGACGGCGATACGTATTTCATCATTGTTTTTGAAAGTTGAAGAGGCGTACGGTTTGTGTGTGTGATACTCACAGCTTGTAATAACATCGCTGTATTCGACTTCTCCCTCAATTTCCAACATTTTGTAATTTTATTTTAAATCCTAAGGATCTTAAAAACTTTGTATTGCTCGATGTTAACACCTTGAGTGTTTTGGGTCTAATGACCTGTTTCGGCACAGTTGTTTCCCTAAATACTAATCCCATTGCTTCGCTTTAGGTGTAAGCGTAATGAAATTGTTTCGTTTCTAAAGTTTATCAACTGTCCTTGTTGATCTCTCAGCTCACAAGTAATGTAATTCAAAACTTGCACACTCACAGGTAAATAAATCACGTTGTGAGGCGTTTCAATTATTTTGTAGCCAGGTGGAACTGACGGATAAAACTCGTGTATTATATGGCTCTCTTGACCGTTCTGGTACGAGCCTCTTGCCACGTTACATGTGACTCGAACGACATTTACTGAGTTAATGTTAACTTCATTCTCGGACATGTGAGTTTTATTGGCTTCGTATACAACTTTATTAAAACCGAGCAAGGTAGCTAGACTGTTTTCTGTTTCAAAGTGAATGGACTCGCTACAAGTAATTTCTACTTTCAAAGTACTGTTGTTCGGTTTTAAACTGAATTTTACACCAGTTTTTATGTTATTGTTAATGTAATTCTCTAAATCGCTAATCTCGTAGGAGCCAGTCGGAATTTTCATTACAGTGTCCCCGTAGTGAAACGTGTCGTTTACATTTTCTTCTACGTTCGGTATTGAGTTGTACGTTGTGAGATCGATCAAACCAATCTCCCATTCACCTGTCGATAAATCGATCGAAGGAAATATGTCACAACTTAACGTTGAACTCTGTCCACTAAGGCAAAACATTATCAACGAGGAACTCTAAACACAAGTGCCCTCAAAGTACTGAGTCAAAACTCTGTTGTCTTTCGTTATTATACTTTATATTAACACTGGGACCCCAATACTTGATCAATTCCATAGGAGGACGCAAGTTACCAAAACTGTCATAGTACAACACATTATTACCACGCTTTTTATAACAAACCCAATGTGTACCTTCCCCTTGTATACTGTCCAAATTAATAATTGCGCTTTCGTTCAATCTAGATTTATTCGGAAGTGTATCCCTCATGTAGACACCCCGAAAGTTTGGAATATTTAATTTTTTAGCGTAATTAACGAGTTCGTGATTTGTGAGGGCGTGTTCAGGAACGTAGACTATTTTGAAGTTTTTTTTTTCTTCTTACAAGTGCATTTCTTCTTGTTTTTAGGTGCATTCTTAACACCTCGACCTACCCAGGGTCTTAGATACAAGCCCTCACCCTTCTTTCTCTTATGAGAACCACCCAACTTTGCTTTCGCCTTCATGGCTGTTGTAACTGCCCAAGCTGCAGCTTTCTCACCTACAGACGAATCTGTAGCCTTAAACCTTTTCCAAGCTCGCTCGGCCAAGTCTTTGTCCGCTTGCGCTCTCCGCGCTATGTCTGAATACTGGGAGTAGGCTATGTCGTGATTCTGCAAGCTTCGTCCAGACCGTTTATTCCCTTGTCACCTCTGGCTAATCTCTTCTTTAATTTGGTCCCAGGTCCACAGTACCTGTAACCTGGGAGGTGGGCTTCCCAAGGTAGTAGATCTATACCCTTATTTATGGCTGTTCCAGCTAAACTTCCAATTCCTTCGAGTGCACTAGATACAAGTCCTCTTCCGCAACGTGACGATTTCTTCTTCATTATATGTGTCTCTTACGAAGGTTAGTTAAAGAATGGAGAAACTTTAACCCTATTCCACATTATATTACCCCTCATTGTATGGATGTAGAGAAACAGCTTGTGTACCGAATATTTCTTCCCAGTTTATGAAGTTATCAGCGGTCAATGGTTCTGCACTCCTCAAATGTGTGCCACCATGAATATGGGAAAAGAGTAACTGACCGAATTTTCTAAGTTGTTTATCAGATTTAACGCTGTTTTCATAAATTTTCCCTTCCAGTGCACTAACCGTCTCTTTAACATCATTCAGTCCCTCAGTAAGTGATGTCAGCAATGTACCTATCGTTTTTGTTTGTTGACCTAATATTTCCAAAATATGCGATTTTGCTTCGGTTAACACTTTTAAGTTTACGGCCTCGTCCATTTCTTTCGCATCTCTAACATACTTAATTCCCATATTATCAAAGTCCCAGTCGTTCTTGCGTTTCTTTGGACAGTTTGTCAGTAGATATGACTTGGTTACAGCATCTTGATTATCAGTTGGGTCAGCTACAGAAACTAAACGTCGCTTTTCAAAACTCCAATAACTACTAGTTTTAACAGGAACGGCAGCATCTACGTAACGTTTGGTCGCCGCATGATTCGGACCTGTAGGGTCCTTTACCCTTGTTATAAGCCTATCTCCTACGTTGACTGTTTTGTGTTGGTACAGTACACATTGTTCACCTATAGTTTTTAAATTCACGGCATCTCCGAGCTCCTTTGGCGATGCTAAATTTTCTATTCTTTTGTTACGCGCAGAATAGCTGTTTTGTAAGTTTGGCATTGTGTTATCCTCAAAGTATGTTCTCGTAACAACATCGTTGTCTGCTACGGGTACACCGACGTTAACCATTCGTTTATTTTCAATATCATAGTTTCCTTCGGGTGTTAGTTTAAAACCTTCGCCCGGTGGTCCTTTGCCAATGACATTACCCTCAGAGGGCAAGACACGTCCAAACTTGTCTACAGACATAATCTAACTGATGAAAATATACGTATGAAAATACTTTTTATACACAAATCAAAATAAGTATCCATGTTTACTCTCAACTGACTAATGATTTGTAACGGCTATTGCCAGCTCCTGATATAATTTTAGCTTCTTTTAATTCTTCGATTATGTTTTGAATTTCGTTCCTATGGTTAGCATTTCCGGCCTCTGTCGAAGCTATAATTAGTTTCAATCTATCACATAATTCGTTCGGATTGTCCCAATAGGAAATGTCACGTGATCCAAAGTCTTTTAGCCCTCTACCGTACATTTGTTTGGGGAATAATACGGAAATTATGTTTTTATATTTTATGGAATTTGTCGGTCGGTTAATGTGATTATGAGGTAAATAACCTTTTTTATGCGCATTCGTTTTTATCAGTACATCTTTATAAGCGTCCAAGTCATCTTGTGTGTATACATTTTCGTCGGGTTGCCTTTTAAATAATAATTCGTAAAGGCCTTCGGTTCCTCTGTACTGTACATTGTTCAAATGAATGTTTCCTTCGTTGTCGAATGTAAGCAGTTGATTACCAACCATTAATTTATCACTATCTATATGTGGTCCGTAAATATTGTCCATTTTATTCTTAACACCAGCCTCGTCTTTCAAAAGTTTTAACACGTATTTTTGTGTAATGGGTGCGTTGAACGTCTCTAAAACGTACTGTGACGCCTCGTGAAACTTTGCGGGGCTTTGTATCAATTGACTAACTGAGGGTGGAGGGGGAGACGATGTTTCAAACACTTGTGTATCTTGAATAAATGACGGTCCTTTAGGTGTAGACATGTAGTCTGGCTTAAAATTATCCTGCTCGTCCACACTGAGGTCCATAGGTTCCTCCTTTGGTTTAGTTTCCATCTCTGTTCTCTTTCTAAGTTCAGTCAAAATTGGTTTGTACTGTTTTTCTAATGTTTGCTCAGTATACATGTTACCCAACTTGAAAGCGCGATACTTGCGGCGGACAGCATCTTGCAACTGTACAATTCTTCTCGTAAGAGATTGATGTTTACTGTTTCGTTGCATGTTTATAAATGAATAAAAATTTTCAAAGTTTGTTCTTTTGTATAATAAAGAGTTTTACTGTAACATCAAACAAAGACCGGATCTTGCTATAGGACGTGGGTAACCACATCCATTAATGTAAGCTAAAAGCACCGGACGTATAATTCTTTCAACATCACGAATCCTTGACGGTCTCTATCCTCTGTCCTTGGGAATATAAAACACAGTTACTGTGTCATTAAAATGAACCTTTTTCTTTACCATTACGGTAGTTCAACTTGTCTAAAGAATAACGCTCGTTTTTTATTTCTTCTCAAATAACGAATTATCTGTTTTAAGGAAACACCTTTACCATCAAAGTCCAGTCCCTTGTAATACGTACGTGCGAGATCAGAAATTGGAATGAGCACCCGTTTGTTTATGTCCTTGAATATATAGGTTCTTTTTGATCCACCTCGCCATTCGGGTATTTCGGCTATAGTGTAGCAATCGTTAACATTTGAATTTTCCATAAAAGAACGCAATTTCTTTAGAGGTCTCCTTCTATTTATGTTGTGTACTATATAGGAATTTAATAACCAGAACTCGTCCAGATTAGCTGATGTAAACTCTCTCCATTTATTTAGCAAGTCACGATCCGATACTGTATATACTCCTCTGTTTAACGAAATACCGAACGTTGAACAATGTAGGGGAACGGTGGGTAGTGCAGCTTTAAGAAAATCTACAGTAAATAATCCTTGGGCTAAATTATTCACTGTTGGGTACGGTTTACCTCTTGGACCTGTAGGTGAGGTGGGAGGCTGCGGTGTAAACGCTACGTTGTAAGAGACGTAAATGTGACACTTTGATCGTAACGCTCTTTTGTAGACTTTCAACGGAGATCTTATCGGTATACTTCTTTCTGTTAACACTATACATCTACTGGCATGTGGGACTTTACACCCATACTCCAACATTTTTAAATAAATCTGTGTGTAGTTGATATCCCCGTGATCTGTTTCAAGAGTCGTACCAAAGATGTCGGGGAACGGTCTAAATCTTGAAATCATATTTTGAGGTTGTCGAACTGTACAGTTTAACATGTTCTCATGGTAAATAACTAGTTGAAAGTGTACTCCTTGTTCTTCACTTTTTGTTAAAAACCGTATCCACAAGTCACGATTGTACATTCTTTCACTCGAGGATATCATTAATAGTACAACCGCGGGTGTTTGTAAAATTGTATGTTTGTGTCTCCAACATCTGTTGTTAAATTTACTCAACTTTCTACTACAATAATTTCCACAAAACCTTTTTTTATCCGCGTAATACTTTGTGCATAAATTTGAACTTATGCGTGTCTTTACCTTACACTCTGGTTTCTTAAACTGGGCAATGTCGTTATAATAGTAGAAGCGCACCATTTTGTAACCTGTCACTAACTGATGTTGTAAATTAAAGTTGGCCGTATTTATATTACGAGACTAAAAACTTGTCAAAACCAATTCTGTATCTCCCTTTATCTAAGTCACAATCCTTACTAATACAAATAAAACTGTAATTATCTTTCCAAGCTAAAGCGCACATTTCTTTAAACTTTTCAAAAGTCATGTCCGTATTTACATGGTCATTGTACACATGTTTGAGATTTGTTTCGTCCTGTTTGAATAAAATAATCAAGTTTGTATTATCTCTCACCAACTGTTTAGGTATCCTACTGTAGGTTTGTCCTATATAAAAGGAATCAATGTTATTATGTCGACCCATGGTAAAGTAGTTGCGTATATTATCGTGTTTCTCACACGCAATGTCGTCAAAAATCATAATAGAATTGTTTTTAGCTTCTTTAGGCGGTAAGACTTTAGTGTTTTCATCAAATACAAAGTAACCAATTTCCTTGGGTAAAACACTTTTTAAAAATTGATACTTGGGTTGGTGTAGAGACTTTGAGAAAATGTAAACATTTTCAAACCTTAATCCGTTTGGATCGAACAACATGTTGAACACAACGTTTGTTTTGCCACAATTACTAGGTCCAGCCACTATACACCTTATAGTGGATGGAAATAATGGACCATGTTTAATGCCACTACCTGTGCGTATAGTGTACATGTCAAAGTTTTCAACTGGAAGTTTAGTCGTCTGTTCAACAACACGCATTGTTGAGTTATGAATGAAAGTGTAAGGAAAGTCTTTATTTATACCAAGTCTTTCTTGTTCACCCATGTATTGTGTTTACCGTCGTACCCTAACCACTTTACAAGTACTTTGTCTCCTTTTTTCCTTATTACTTTTTCAATCAGGTATACGTCGTCTGTCTTGGATTTCTGTAGCTCTTTTTCGTAGAAACTTCCTTTAATAACGTCACCGGTATGGTCTTTGAGGAGGTAGGTTGTAGGAATAGTAGTTTGGACTTTGTACACAGTAAATATCTCGTTAGTCCAGTTGGGTAGGTATCCTTTGTCAAAGACTTTTTTATACTTACTTATCCTCACCTTGTCACCTACTTTAAAACGGACCTTTTTATCCACTTTCTTGTATTTTTGTCTGTTTTTATTAATGTTTTTTCTGACTATGTTTTCATTTCTTTTGTTCACATGACTTGGAGCCATGCCAATAGTTTTGTGCTTTCTTGTGTTGTACTCTTCCAATAGGGAAGGTAGCATCTTGATTTACTGATACTTACCTTGCTCTGTGAACTTTCGCCACATTAATGCTTTGAGACTGCGGTTGAACCGCTCTACGATGGACGCCTTCTTGTCACTGTAGCTCGAGTAATGGTTTATACCATAGCTATTCATCAACTTTGTAAATCCCGCGTTGTAAAATTCTTTACCCGCATCAGTTTGTAAGTGTTTCATTTTATTCGACTTTAATATGGGTGTAATGGCTTTAACGATTTCTGGTCCAGTCTTGTCTTTTAATGGAACAGCAAAGGCGTATTTGCTAAAACAATTTATTATTGTTAAGATGTACTTGTACCCTCGGTTTTGTTTAGAATAGGGTATCATTTCAACCAAGTCCGCTTGGAACAAGTCTTGTATTCCCTTAACTTCTACAGGTCTAGTAGGGAATCTTTTTCTAACTGGAGCATGTAGCTCTCTTGCTATCTGCTCTCTTACACTCATAATGGAAGAATGGAAGGGTTTAGGTAAAGTTTAACAATTTATTTGGTTTTTTTTGGTGTATGGAGCCCCATCCTCGCTCCATACGGTGGCAGTCGACCATAAAAATAATATAAATAAAGTTCACTGCCTCCCTGCCAATTCTAAACCCTTTCACACACCCTGGACCTACGGATACTATCCAGCCATAGAGTGTCCTTTCACACACTCATTCAATCACATTCGCTTTTGGATACGGGTTTTCACACCCCAGAGCCACATTCGCTTTTGGATACGGGTTTTCACACCCCAGAGCCACATTCGCTTTTGGATACGGGTTTTTACACCCCAGAGCCACATTCGTACAGTCAAACATTCCATCTCATTCAGACCGTAAAAGGGTTTAGTTATTTCCACAAACATCTCTACCAGCAAATTGTATTAAAGGTAGGCCATTAACAAACCTACAGTTTGGAGAGTATTTTTTATGTTCATCAAATGGAACATCACCCTCTTCCCA
The DNA here is from genome assembly GCA_035578905.1 of Stictocephala bisonia. Lineage (NCBI taxonomy): Eukaryota > Metazoa > Arthropoda > Insecta > Hemiptera > Membracidae > Stictocephala > Stictocephala bisonia. Next base: position 7,524,742 of record JAQJVL010000002.1, on the reverse strand, counting down.
ACATCCGATATGTATACCACATGAGAAACAGCGAACTGCGTCGCTATAATTTAAATAATAAAAGCCAGCTTTTACCATTACATGTGGGTTGAGGAATGGGACTGGCCAATTTAGAAAAGTGTCCAACCTCACGTTTTCAAAGTGATACTGTGGTGGACCGTCTTTTTTAGAAAAGTAAATTTGTATCAAGTATTGTTGAATTGATTTTGGAAGGTCTAATTGTTTAATTTCAAAAAAGTTATTAAAATTTTTACATAGTTCCACTGCAGCGAGAGAAGCAAGTGAACCGATTGGCGCCATTAGTGCAAGTGACGCAATAAGAACAGGATGTGGGAAAGGAAGGAGTGGTGGGGGAAGGGAATGTCAGTCAGTCAGTAATGGAGCGTTTAGAGATACAGGAACGTATTGATGGACTTTATAGAAGTCTGGAAGTCAATCTTGTTGTTACGGTATTACTTTTTTGTACTGTACTTATTATTTTTTTCATGTACATCATGGGTGAACTTTTTTAAGGTACGTTTTTATTTTATTTTTGGTTTTTTAGTTGTGTAGTCATGGTCATGCTCTAAAGATCGTTTTTTGTTAATTAAATGGTGTCCGTAGGCTAAAGTGTCAATTCCATTTTCCAAGATGTAACGTTTGTCGTCAAAGGGGGATAGAGATAATTTGGAAATGTGTTGCGTGTAAATGTTATGTTTGTCACTGCGGATATTTAGAGCTGATGTTGTTTTTAATGAATGTTTAAGCAAGCAGTTTTTGTACATTTCGTGTTTTAGGTGTTTTTTTATCGCGACTCGGGGGACGCCTTTAGCCACCTTCTTTTCCTCTAGATCTGAGTTTAAAACAGAGTAGCATTTCGCTCTCAAGCCAATTATTTCCCTAGCTGGATTTGAATTTAACTCGTCTTTAAATTTTCCTAACGCTTTTTTGTTTTCTACACTATAACATTGGTGGCTAGGTGGATAGTCGGACGTGTCAAAAAGATGTAACTCGTTTTTCATATCTGCGTAAACGTCGGGAGTATATATGTTGTAAAATAGAGAATCAGTATCAGTCATACAAAGTTTAATTTTTTTCCCATACTTTGCAATTGCCCAGTTGTAATGAAAATTGTACATGATTAATTTTGAAATTTCTAATACTGTAAATCCAACATAAATGGGTCTGTTTAAAAAGATTGTTTGTTTTTTCAAAGCCAATCCCGCGATATCTTTATTGTAAGCAAAGAAAGTCTTGAGTCTGGGACTAGCTGTCCATTTTACCAATTGTTTCTCATTATTTACAAGTTTAAAATCAATACGAGACCTAACATTTTCCAAAGATTTACCATATGTGGCGTTGTTCATTAACTTAAAAAAATCTTTTTCAAAGTTATTTTTAGACTGTTTTCTTTTTTCGGTATTGAAGTTAATAAATGGGGCTAACCAGGCAGACTGTTTAAAGCTTAGGACTCTGTGGATTTTAGTAAGTACAAGTCCCAGTTGTAAGTAAAGTTTTAGAGTCCTGTAGTGTACAACATATTTGGTTTTGTCACATAGAGTAGTTAGTAGTTTTTCGGTCTTGGCAGGTTTATAGTTTAGTTCGTCAAGTAGGTCCTTACAGTATGGGGAAAGCATATCGTCTGTCACTACTTTACGTTCGGGGGCCAGTGGAAAGTCAGAGTGTAGGTCATGAAGGTGGTCAGGGTAGTGCAGGTCCACTTCTAAAATGTAACCAGTGTCGGAGTCGTCGGGTACTTTTGTAAAGTCAGTGGTTTGTGGGTCGATCCATTTAAAGCCAGACTCTGGGAGTCTATCGGACATACTGGTCCCGTACAAGTTGTTACAGTCGAGGTACAGGAGGTAGTTGGTGGGTTTTGATGAGTCGAAGTTGGGTAAGTAGGGATTGTTGGCCTGGGCGTACCGGTTAGGTATCATGGAGACACCGCCCCGGATCCCAGACTCGACAAAGAGGTGTTGGTCAATGTCTGTAAGTAGTTCGAGACGTATGTCTGTCATCTTTAGCATGGAATTCCATGCCAGTCCGGGGGCAGAGTAGACGTTACACGGGTCAATGTCGTAGTACGTCATACTGGTCGTCCTAAAGTTTTCAAAAACGTCAGCCAATAACAGTACGTCTGTGAGTAAGTACAAGTCGTGATATTGTTTCATAGTGGTCATACCAAAGGTTGACCACACAGTCTGTGCGTGTGTGTAGTCTTCATCAGTAATTTCAGTCTGTGTCAAGTCATTGTAAAACGCCTCCTTGGGAGGAAGTTCAGTGTCATTGAATTTAGACTCGTCCGTCATGTAAGAGTAGGGAAAGACGCCTTTGCGTAGAAGTAGTTCAGTATTCGTCATACACTGTCCTAAAATTTGGAATTTGGAAGCCCCATCGGTAACTAAGTTGGACACGAGTGTGTCCAAAGAGGCGTTTAGGAACTGTAAAGAATCCAGGAAACGAAGTGACTCAAGGGTGACTGAAATGTACCGCTCACTAGTTGTAGCGATACATGACAGTTTTTCTTTTTTGAATTTGCCTAGCCCTTGGATCAAGTGGTGGCAGTCATAACCTCTGAGGTTATGGAAAAAGACTGGAATGTGTTTAGGTACTTGGTAGTTTAAGTTACATGAATTGTGGGCGGGTCCCAAGAACTCACCCGTTAAATGATTATGGTTGGCTACTTTGTCTCCGTGTAAAGGTTTTTGACAAAGGTGACAGGTAGTAGCATTTTTGAAAACAATTTTGTCTTGCGGAGACATATTAATAGGAATGTTTTTATGAATAATTGGTAAGAGCTCTTTAGACTCTGCAATCAAACAATTTAGAAAAGTATCTACAACGTCGGGGCCGCTATAGACTTTGGGTTGTTTTACGATTTTGCCATCACTGTCAATAATTACGTAACAAAAACCAGAGGGGACGTGGTGGGCAGTGTTTGTAGTGTGTGAAGTAGTAGGGTCATTCAGTGCTGTGTCGATTGGAACGACAAAGGACTCGAAGTCGCAGTAAATAGTGAAGGGGACTTTATGAGTAAGTGTATAGTTTGTAAAGGACATGTATTTTTCGTCATCAGTAGGAAGTCTGGTCTTTTGTGCACCGTGTGGTGAACACAAAGGTAAGTGGTTAGTAAGTTGTAGTTGGGAAGAAAATCTGTGTAGGCAGTAGTCACAGTAGAACATAGCTGAACGGTGTTTAGTTAAGTGAGCTAAAAGTCGGGACAAGTCGGTAATCAGACAGTAGTGGGAGGTAGTGTCAGTAGTCAGTAGTAGCAAGTTTACGTGGTGAACTCTAAATTTTTCTTTGGTTATACGTAAAGGATAAATTTCGTCTTTTTCAAATCCAAAGACATTTACGGATAAAGCGGGGTTCAGTTTTTCAAAGTTATCTAAATCGGTAATTTTGACAGGATAGCTAATCCCAGACATGTTTATATTACATTCTAAAGATTTATAATAACTTACTCGTCTATTTCGGTCAGGGTACAGATGGGCAAGTACAGAGTACAGGAAACATTTTTGATCGTTATTTTTAATATTTACAATTCCCTGTTTGGAATGGTTAATTTTTTTCGGGGTGGGTATGTAAGAAGAAGCGAACAAAGGTTGAAATTTAACAATGAACAAATCTAGACGTAAAACGTTTTCAAGTACCCACCCACTACCCTGGCTAACCCACTTAGCCACGCTTTCTAAAATTTTGTCTGTAGCTTCAGAGTATTGAGTATCTAGAGAGTCGGAAGGTAGCAAAGGACGAGTTTTACCGTGAAAGAAGGGAGTTGTAGTCATTTCTTCGTTGTTAACAATTTTTGTGAATTTAATTTGAACCGCGATGTACCATTTTACTCCCCCGAGCCTGTTTAGGTGTTTATTTATTTCGGACATAATTTTATTTTTATGTTCAGTAAGTACGTTAAGGAGATCGGAACCGGAAGTATCAAATTGACGGGAAATGGTGACTAGGTTATCGTTAATGGCAAAGGATTCCATGGTTAGGATACAATGAAATTGATTATTAAATTAAAGTAAAAAAGCAAGGATATTCAAAATATTGATTTTTACTTTGAAATACCGTACAGAGAACGGTGTCCAAAATATAAATTACAAGAATAAAGTTAAATTATTACTGATATCGATTGCAAGTAGGAGCAAAGTGAAGACACGTCTGATCAGTACGAGCGTAAGAGCAGAAGTGAGAAAGATTGATTGTGTTGTTCAGTGAAGTAGGGAGAGGAGGGAGGGGAGGGGAGGGGAGGGGGTAACCAATCGGAACGTAGCATTTGGATCACGCGCCTGTCCAGACTTGAAACTCCGATTACGTCATCCCGCGCACAGCTGTTGGTAGTTCCCACGCATGCCCGACCTTGAGTGTCGCGTCGGGAAAACCAGCCTGGCGCCCGGAGTCCTATACCCGAGTTTCGCAGCCGCTGTATGAGTGGTGACGTAACGCGCTTGTCCACCGAGCACAAGTCCTCGCGCATGCGCGCTCGACCAGCAGACGGCATGTACGAAGGTAGCCACAGAGGAATACCCAAAAGCATTTTATATAGTGTAAAGACCGCCATCTTTTTTGAATTTTATATAGTATAACACGGAAAAAGTTAGGAGTGTATTTTATATAGTATAACAAGGTTAACAGTGAATTTTATATAGTATAACACGGAAAAAGTTAGGTTAAGAGTGTATTTTATATAGTATGATGTGGGAATTTGGAGGGAAATTTAGGAATCTGGAGGGAAATTTTGGGAGGGAAAATTCCCACGGGGTTGGTAGGACTGGGTCACGTGACCCGAAGATGCCCGAAGGTGGTCGCCATCTTGAATCCGAGAGCCGAAGATGCCCGAAGGTGAGCCTCAAACCCCCACGTTTACTCTACTTACAGTGGCACTGACCCACCCGCCTACTCTTACACATACAGTGGCACTGACCCACCTGCCCACCCTTACACATAGAGTGGCACTGACCCACCCACCCAACTTTACACATACAGTGGTACTGACCCACCCGCCCACCTTTACACATACAGTGGCACTGACCCACCCGTCTACCTTTACACATACAGTGGTACTGACCCACCCGCCCACCTTTACACATACAGTGGCACTGACCCACCCGTCTACCTTTACACGTACAGTGGTACTGACCCACCAGTCCATCCTTACACATACAGTGGTACTGACCCACCCACCCACCCTTACACATACAGTGGTACTGACCCACCCGCCCACCCTTACACATACAGTGGTAAAAGTTCTACATTTAAATGTAAACCATGGTACATTATCATCTTTAAGATTTTGTTTGTTTCTTAATACAGTAATTGGCCAGCCTGTAACTGAAAACTATTGGATATCCTATTTCATACGACCAGAATAATATTTAGTGACCAGCTTCGTGTATTTTTTCGATCCTTCAATATATTCCTCTCAACAATCCCTTGATCTACAGCAATCTTTAGATAGATACTTAGCGGCTAAGTATTCGGACTACGCAGGCCAATTTCCAAAGTCACTAGTTAAATAAAGTTCACGCACAAGTCTGCAGACCCTGTGAACTGGCGAGTGAAGATATAAAAAAGAAAACAAGAAAGAAGATAATATGATTAAAATGTTAAATAAAAACTTTTTACACATTTCATTTAACTAACACAAATCAGTTCTATTAACGTTTTCAACATTTGTTTACAAATAATGTTACTATCATCCTTAAAGGATCTGTTTCCAAGACCTTCATTATCAAGGATGGGTTGCCACACATTCACACACAACACATGAAACACCCACGCCGTGAAGGTCAGTAATCGCAATTTCCACTGGGCAGTCATCATTCCTACAACCGTCATCATGTCGCGCCAGAGTCTTCTTTACAAACATGCAGAGTTGCAAAAGGTAAGATTAAATTTATTGTTTACTCTTAAAAAATTTCCAAACTGGACGGACGGACTCCAAAGATTTTTATGATTTAAGATGGACATACAATGACATTTAAAGCTTTATTTAATCGTTGAACATTATTTTGATATGAGAATAAATACTATACATTACTATGCTTGTGATATTATTTGTACGAATAAAGATAAAAAAAATATTAATTTATAAAATTGAACTTCAAATATAATTTTATACATTGTTGTTAACTTGCGAGTCTACAGAAGTAGTCGCCGTTTTAGATTTATATCCCATATGAGCAATGTTAAAATGCGAATTCCAACTGTGACTTTAAGATTGTTCGGACTATTTATTATAATTTTTATATCGTTTGAAAGAGCGTATAATGTAATAGAGCTTCCACTTAATGAAACTATGTTGGATCTTTTTCTTTAATTCACTACCCCTTGATAAATATTCTATTACTCTAAAAACTGTTCCCTAATCATTTTTACGTCCACTGTGGTATTCCTTATGCGCTAGGAATCCGACATCGCTGGCCTTATCTTATCGCTTTCCACAAACTTACACACGGAGAGTGCATCCCACGGTGTCAATCATTGGATTCACCAGTTTGTGATCAACTTTAGTAGCCACCTAAACTAACTTAACCTGACCTAACCGTAATTGGGATAAAAAAGTAGTGGTAATGAATTAACGGAAAAGGACCATTTTGCTTTTTTTCTTAAATGTCTAAAAAAATTAAAACTTCATTTACTACAAGTTCATATTTTTTTATAATTTATAAGTAAATATTTAATGAAAATTATAAAGAAGCGTCCTGTAACATTTGGAACCGATAAATATTATATAATATTTAGCTCACGTGTTTTCGTGTTGTCCTGTAAATTTTTACCCGACAGTTGCAAGCCAATGAATGTATTTGATTTGAAAATGGTTCAATAACATTTTGTACTTATCGTGCTAAACTGTTGTGACAAGTTTGTAATCTGTACCGAGAAGTAATATGCTAATCAATAAATTCCATTAACAATATTAATTATACTTTTCTAGTAATACTTTTGTAGCATAAAAACAAGAAAATTCTCCGCTCATGTGGGTCCTGTGAAGAACATACCTATGAAATTAGTTCTTGTTCTGTCTTCACAGGTAGCGCCAGCTGCTCCCCTCTCTCTGACTACCTCCAGTACACACTGAAGTGACTAACATCCGAGCCAACAGTTTTCTAAACAATCGACTTATTTAAGAATAATTAACGTTAGATAGCAGGGAATGCACTATCTGCAGCTTATTAATTGATTTAGCGTATTTGTTTTTATATAGCCAATGCGTTTATATTGTTATAGGCAGGTATTGTTGAAATACAGTTAATTTACAATTTTTTGCCTTTTAATCAAAACGTTTATGGCTTATGAGTTTAATTTTCATTCACCAAATGGTCATTTAAGAGTTGACATCATAATGGACTTACTGTCAGATTCAAAAAGGAATGTACTCGAGTTTGAACCTCTGCTAGGTAAACACTACTGTACGTGTATGGGCGGGCGGGTAGGTCAACACCATTGTACTTGTATGGGCGGGCGGATGAGTCAATACCACTGTACATGTATGGGCGGACGGGTGGGTCAACACCACTGTACGTGTATGGGCGGGTGGTTGGGTCAACACCACTGTACTTGTATGGGCGGGTGGGTGGGTCAACACCACTGTACGTGTATGGGCGGGCGGGTGGGTCAATACCACTGTACGTGTATGGGCGGGCGGGTGGGTCAACACCACTGTACGTGTATGGGCGGGCGGGTGGGTCAACACCACTGTACGTGTATTGGCGGGTGGGTGGGTCAATACCACTGTACGTGTATGGGCGGGCGGGTGGGTCAACACCACTGTACGTGTATGGGCGGGTGGTTGGGTCAACACCACTGTACGTGTATTGGCGGGTGGGTGGGTCAACACCACTGTACGTGTATGGGCGGGCGGGTGGGTCAATACCACTGTACGTGTATGGGCGGGCGGGTGGGTCAACACCACTGTACGTGAATGGGCGGGCTTTTGGGTCAACACCACTGTACGTGTATGGGTGGGTGGGTCAACACCACTGTACGTGTATGAGTGGGCGGGTGGGTCATCTATTTCGTTGTGTTGTACATCAAAATTTAGCTTATTTAATTCTATGTAATTTCTTATAACTTACATGTTTTTTTTGTAGGCTTTAAGAATTTTTTATAGCAGGTAGAATACAAAAACACGACATTTTAGCACTTTTGGAGTAAAGCCCAAATATAAACATTTATAAAACAAAAAGTACTAAAAATAAGCCAGTGACCTTAACCACATGTGAATAACATTGTTTTTTGTATTCCGTCCAAATTCAAAAATGTTTACTCTTTTAAAACATTTTCTGTAGTAATTTTTGTAAACCCTTGCAATATTAACATAAAAACTTCTAAAACGGTTCAAAAATACCGGATTGAAAAATAAGGTAAGATTATAAAATGGTAAGTACGATAAAAAATCGTACGATTTTATATCACATGATTCAACAATTCATTAATTCAACAAACATTCAACAAACAAATTCAACAAACATCGATGTGTGCTCACGTGTAAGCAAATCCCCTAGGGCAGCACTACAAAACTAGTTTCAAGTGAGCATTTCGGCGTTCTCAATTCGTGTGCCTTGAAGTATTTAAACAGCGCACAAAAAATGTATTACTGTGGAAGTATTTAACAGTTAATCAACCATGTGTTCTATGTAAATTTAAACCATTATTAATCACCTTTTGTCATGAGGGCTTTGGACCTCCAACGACAGGTTTAAAAATGTCATAGCACTAAAAATATTGTCGAATTAAAAAATAACTTATTTACAAAATTTAAAATTATGTAAATTTCACATGTAACAAGCTGAAAATAACATGAAAATGAGAGCCACCCATTATATAGGTGATTTGCAGGATGTACTTATCACATTTCTAGTAACTGTGAGTAATTCATCAGCCTTTATCTGTAACATGTACACCTGTCATTCATAGCTAATAAGTCCCCTAATACGGGGTGAAAGTCCAGCTGCATGAAGTGGCAACACCGCACCCGGTGATCCTGGCGGTCGTACGAGTTACGGCACATTTATGTCTGTTGAATTATCATGTCATATAAAATCGCAAGATTTTTTTATCACACTTACCGTTTTATAATCTTAATTTATTTTTCAATCCGGAATTTTTGAATCGTTTTGAAAGTTTGTACGATCAGCCATTTTTAAGTGTGCAAGGGTTTACAAAAATTACAAAAGAAAATTTCTTAAAAGAGTACAATTTCTAGAATTTGGACAGACAACCTTCTTCACATGTGGTTAAGGTTTTAGTGACTTATCTTTAGTACTTTTTGTTTTAGAAATTTTTAAAGTTGAGCTTTACTCCAAAAGTGCTCAAATTTCGTGTTTTTTTTTTTTTGTATTCACCTGCTATAAAAAATTATTAGTATTTAAAAAACATGTAGGTTATATGAAACTACGTAGAACTAAATAAGCTAAATTGTGGTGTACAACACAACAAAATCGAATGGGTATTTATTTTGTAAAAGTGGTTCAAACATCGATACATTCGGATACATTGCTTGTTGAATCCGACAGTAATATATCCCAACTGGATTTCAAATAAAAATTTACATAATTATTCAAGGCTGGACTAGGACTATACAGTCCTAACTACTACCTAATATGAAATATATAAAAAATCATACTACGTGATGGGAAGTAATCAATAGTTGTCGTGAAAGGCAAATAACTCATTTCCCTCTAAACATATAATTAGACATGCATAATTCAGACCACTTTACTATTACTATACATAATAACCAGATTTACTATTAAGCCACCATTTTTACATAAATATTATATTGGCAAATAATAGTTTTCTTTATAAATATTTCCTAATTTAGCAGCCTAAATTAACTCATGGCGCAGTTCAATATATGATGAAACTAGAATTAATTGCAGTACGTTACGTCAGCTCTTCAATATTATAGTATTAGGCATATCAAATACTAAAATGTACCAAAGCTGGAAGTTGGAAATCTGGGTAAACAGCGTTTTAGGTAGGTTAGATGGTTAATTAGACTAAATGAAATGCTAAAATAAAATCCATTCTCTGGACCATGTGTATGTTATTGCCTCACGTGGTTAAAATAGGAAACAAAAATACATTTTTCGTCAATTTACTTGAAGGCTACTATAAGAATCCATTTTGATGTAAGTTAAATTTAGAAATAAAAAAACTTTTACTCACTTTTATTTGTGGATGTTTACTATGTTTCAAATTTATGTAAATTGGCTTGCATCCGTAAGACACTCTGAGTCAAATATATACATATTGGTGTGAAAGAGTTTTATTAAATATTAGTTCTTCAGTTTTTCTTGACAGTTTTTGTCTTTTCTTTTGTTTTTTTTTTTTTTTTTTTACTTGTAAACAATAATGAATTGTTTCAAATATTATTGCTGGTGTCAGATTGTTTATAGTTGTAAATTTATTGAGAAGTTTCCAACGCTTAGTATCACAAAACTAGTAAGAACTGGTAATCACTTAGGTGTTACGTACTGCCTAAGTGGTATTTCAATTAGTAAAATTAATGTACTAGCTAGTAATTAACTATATATTTCAATGTCAACACAGCCATATTCGTATAAACACATGCAGGTATTTACATAGCTATGAACTAAAATAAGCTCTTTTTTACGAACGATTACAAATACATATAATTGGAACAAGAAAAAATAAAAATATTATTAATCAACAGTAATTTACAAAAAAAAATCATTTGTAATAAGATATGAAATTCACATAATCAATCTTGTTGTAAAAATGTTTTTGTTAGTGGTTTTCTTATACTGATATGGTTTGAATAACTCTACTATATACAGTTTTAATTTCAATGTAAGTTATAATAATAAGTAACACGTGAGGAAGGCAAGTGTTCTGAAATCTGTTGAAACGTTGAGTATTTTTATAAATAGAAGCATTGGAAATCACGTACAATTTCAGCATTGAAAATCGACAAATTATTATCTTTTACTTTCATGTTACTCAGAAAAAAAGGACGTTTACGATACTCACGTAATCTTCATTGTTTAGTATTTCATGGTTTATTTTATTTACCTAGTTCATCTCCAACCCCAGTAAGAAATAAAGTAGGCTAGTAAAACCCAGGACTTGCTAAGACTTTAGTTATGAAGAAGTTATTTGCATACTGAAAGCAATCACTTTAAATTTATTTAATACTCCCTAGAAGACTTGTCAAATATTTTATACGTATCAATGGATCAGTGGATGAGTATTTTGTCAATTATTTATTGTATTCCTTTTTTTATTTATGCAACATTATTAATAAATTGTATTTTTGACATATATACAATCATCTATTTATTTCAACCTGACTTATTAAAATTCAATAATGATATTACAATTTGAATTCAATTAATTTACAACCAAGAAAATCATATAAATGTACAAACACTGAAAAAAGGCAGAAACAAATTGAACGTATTGTGGCAATAAAAGGAAGTCAAAATGCAGAGCGTATATAAAAAGTAAATTTCAAACAAGAAAATATTCAGGCAATATATATTTGATTGAGACACTAGTCAGAGAATTGAAAGAACCGGAACTGTGTCTAGCAAAATAATGAGAGCTCATTTTGACATAATGAGGTTGGGGCATTTGTTGAATTTATTTTCAAATTTCGAATATATTTTGCATAGCCTGGTAGAGTAGATATGAGACAGTTTATATATCCATAAAAACGATAAGTTGTGAAACGTACACATCTTCTAAAATATCCGTATTCTAAATTTATTTGTAATTAAATATAGACCAATTATTTAGCATTCACTTCTCTAACGTATAACTTACTGATAATACATTGACAAAAATGACGTATGACTTACCTGACCAGAACATAACTTAATCTTTAAAATTTGTATTTGAAAGATACATAATATAACATAATACAAAATATACTAATTTAAATGATGTATCACATGTTACAGTTAAGATGGACCCCGCTGACAAGTGTTATTTGTTACTTAGCGGGGCCATAATTATGTAAAATTTTTGGAATAAACTAAAAAAAAAAAAAAAAAAAAAAATTAGATAAATTTAGTAAAACGGTGGAAGAGTCAGCTGAGCTGTTCAAATCAGTATTTTATAAGTTGTAATTTTAAGACATTTTGAGTTATATTCATATTTATATTTAAAAATTTCATTTTAGTAATTATTGTCGTTAATAAAAAGGACAGGGGTATTGTTACGTTGGTACGAGTATAAAACAACAACAAGGAGAGGGGAAGAATATATTTGTAAATAGAAAGTCATTTTTTAATAAATTCCACAAATTTAATTTTTATCAAGAGCGCTTTCGCCGGTTAAGGCATAATCAGTTGTAAATGATGCCTTAACCGGCGAAAGCGCTCTTGATAAAAATTAAATTTGTGGAATTTATTAAAAAATGACTTTCTATTTACAACCAAAGCAATTCCATCAAGAATATACAGCAGAAAAAGAATATATTTTGTTTCTAATCATGATAAAAAATATCCCGTGAAGTACAGTTAACAGAGTTTTGTTGAGGTGGCCTTTATTGGAGCCCTAATTTTTTCATTATTTCAGAATGAGCTTTCCTTTCTTTTCTAGACCAGTTTGTTCCCGATCACTCTTATGTCACTTAGACTGACTTTCGAATAAAAATTATTTTACCAGAATGTGTCCCTGTTATAATATATAATCATCATTAGATTTAATTAGTTATAGTAACGTTTTATTTTTATTTTCAGATTATCTGCTTTCTCCTTCTTGTTCCATTTGTTGCTGAGAGCTACGAAAGTTTCGCCAGACCTTTCAGACCTAATAGTGTAAAATACGCTCGTCCTCGACATAAAGGTGTTCCGGAAGAAGCGGAAGCCGAACAAACCTATCCTGATTACCCCGAGTTGTTACTACCAGGATTTCTTGTCTACAGGACTCCTTTTTATCTATCCCCAGCAATTTCGTTGGTACAAAACTCCAAATACTTCTTACGCAATCATAATGGAGCTTTAACACCTTCAAAAAATACGAAGTCAAGACCCTTCGAAAGGCATAAGAAAGAGTTGGATGGATTACAATCAGTCCCTTCCCATAGACCTTTTTCAAAATACTTTAATCTCAGACCTGGATACGTTGCTGATGATCAAGAAAATTTACTACCTAGGGTGTACGGAGTAAATTTGGATTTTGATCAAGAACACTCCCAACCAGAATCTTCCAATCTACCCTTTATCAAACAAAACAATGATTTCCACCAACCTGAATACTTGACTGACGAGATTAGTAACAATAATATTCAATGTATCCTTGGTGAAAACGGCAATCGTAGATGTTTTGGAGATAAATTTTATACGTATGACGACATGCCAAAAAATCACAAACCTTCAAAACTCTGTCAGGTCCCTTACCACGTGCCTTTTTCTAAGCCCAGATTCCTCAAAGCTGGTTACCTAGATGACTCATATAAAGATGACGTACCAAAGGAAAGCTTGGATTTAAGTGAAAACAGGGGTATAAGTTATTATGGAGACTATGTGAATTATAGACTAAATAATGATTTTGCAGGTAGGTTTCACAAAAAAGAAAATCATAAGCAACACTCAAGTTTTAGATTAAACAATGCAGAGAAATTACAATCCATACCTTACCATTCACCGTTTTCTAAACCTAAGATCCTGAAGGCTGGATACCTAGATGACACTCATCAAATTGTCGTTATTGTCAAGAAGACCACGTCAGCCGTTGTCACCAAACAAATTCATGTGTAAATTGATTTTAAACTAGGTCATTTAGCCTGGATACAGTTTTGACAATTTATTGTTCCTAAAATAACATTTCACAGAATTATTGTTCAAGTGAAGTCTGAACACTTCAAGAAAAGTAAAGATAAACGATTTGATATTTTACAGATTATGTATCTTACTTATTAAGGAAGAAAAAAATAAAGATTGTTAAACAGCAATCGAGTATAATTTATAACTAACATTAACTCAGAATAATAGTGAGTTTTTAAAAATAAATAAATTATAATTGTTTATTTCATTATAAGAACTTGTGCCATAACTTATTTCATACCATAACTTAAAAAAAACGTTATTTAAACATAAATATTCGTGGATATGTTAGGTCCCTTGTTTCCACATATTTAAATTTACAATTCTGTGGTTGACGTTTAAAAGTTAATGCCTCTTAGGTTGACATGGTATACTTTTTTATGTAATTACGTAAGAAAATGATTATAAGTGATTATATAAAAGTTTAAGTGTTTACATTTTAATGTACTATCTTCAAAACACTTGTATTATCTCTAAATAAATGCAAGAGTTAAATTTTTATTTTGTTTTCTTGAGAAAAAACAACTAGGGTTTTGTGTGATTTGGTCATAGCTGTTTGAAACAAATGAACAGTGCCATACATAATTGCTGCAAAAGGCGTTACCAACGCAACTATTGGTATTATAAAATTCGTTTGTTTTTTTATTCCACGTTTTAACACAAATCAACATGGTAACAGTCTTTTATACAGAATTTGCATTAGCTCCAATACATTTGCAAACCAGCTAAATATATTTCATTGTTCATAAATTCTGTTTAAAATCAAACCAAAGTAAACAAATTATCGACCAACGTATACTTCCACTGAACTCTTCTTTTTCTTTTTAAATTTTTCTTTTGTCTTAAACCTTTTTTTCCTCTATGTTTTAGAATTTGTCCGTAACATGGTTCGTATGTAAAATAGCTCCTCATGGCATTATAACAGTTAGTTAATCAAGTAATTTTATTGTCTCATGTATCTTTAATTTGAATGAATGAACATTTTTCCATTTTGTCAATGAGAGTTAGTATGAATGAATGATACTGGGAGCTAAACATTAACAATTAATTAATTAAAATTAATTGTGTATTTTTCAACATGCGAAACATGTATTGTTAAATTTTCAAATTTTTTCTCCATTATTTGTTATATTAGGCATTATTGATGTAGTTTCACTTTATGTGGGTTTTTTACCTGTTTTGAAACGTTGTAAATAAATAAATAAATTATTTATGGGTATGGGAAAAAATGGATTTCGAATGAGTGTGATGATTGTAGTCATTGTTAAAAACTAAGGCCGACTGTTCCTTAGAAAGTGTCATTAATTAATAGCCCAATGACAAATGAACAGCCGGTAGTTTCAAGTAGACTGTTCCCTGGAGAGCCACTTATAAATAGCCGGATAGCAAGGCCAACGTGGAATCCGAACCATCTAGTATTGGTGGACCCTGTCTACCAACCAACATGGACACCCTAGACTTCTCTATTGTCTACGTTGTTGGCAAGCATCTAGCGGACATATTGGAATATGTTTAATTTTTACATTTTAATAAATTTTAAAATTAATTATATAATGGTTTGTTAATCTAAAAGAGAATGTCAAAAGCTTTGTATTAGTAGATCATGACAGCAATGTCTAAAATTGAAGAGCATGTGCGTTTTAATTTCCGGTTACAATAACTACTTGGGTATCCATTATTTGCACGAAATGTATGAACCACACAGAAAGGCCATGGAAGCCAAATAGTACAGCTAAATAGTTGTAGTATATACTAACCCAATACTAATATTTGTATAAGTATTGGAATAATAAATACGATTGCCACTTGCAACACTCATGGACTTTTCACTTAATCTATTCAATTCAATATAATACATTACTGTATGTAAGATGCCTTACAATTCTTACCTAAAGAGGAATACTCCCATGAAATGATGCACAAAGCTGTATACCAGTTTTACCATGACCTTTCATTATATTTTAACTGATTTTTTTAATTTAGAGTATGTCCTATCCAATTGAAGAATTGGCTGGAATTCTTCAAAAGGAGCATAGGGTGAGTTAGGTACGCAATTAAAGGTCTATTAAAGGAACATTAAACACCACTATCCGGATCGAAAAAGGTTCACTCTGTCCAGAGTTATGGCTATTTCAATTCCATAACTGAGAACAAGGACAGTATAGTAAATAAAGTGATTTAACCTATGGCAAAATAACACAATCAAATCAGTATTGGACGAAAAAGTTCTGTTATTTTTTTTCTTACCTATTTTATAACAGATGTTCAAAGTGAGCTCCAAATACCTAATGGAAGTGGGCTAACCTGTGATAAAAACCTGTAATTATAACATTTTGTCTAAAATTCAAACGGCCATAACTCTGGATAGAGTGAACCTTTTGAGATCGTTTGCGGCATTTGATGTTTCTTTACTAGGCATTTATATAATTATAAAGTCAACATATGCTTTTATTGATGAATTCAACCAACGCTATAATGGGACATATCCTAAATGATAGCAGTAAATGGAAAGAGGAATGAAATCTTGACAACACTGGTGACATACAGCTGTGTGCAACGTTCCAGGTGTCTGCGTAATCTCGCTTAACATATATGAAATATGAAATAATGAAATAATGATTTATTTCCCAACAAAAATTATAATTATACATTTTCTTAAAATTTACGGGAAATGTCACTGACCACGTATCCAGTAGTGTGGCCAGCGTTACAAAAAGGAAAACTAACTAAATAATACATTACACAAAATTTTGAGTCTAGTCCTTACTATACATTTAACTGCCATCCTCCGTAGCGTCTGCCATGAAAAAAATTCGAAAATGTACAAAAAAAAGATTACATCCATTTTAATAAGCAATGACTTAAGTTCTACGAATTACAATAGTACAGAATGACAAGTAATCAAACTCAAATCTCCATACAAATCAAATCAATACCGGTACATCAAATCTCCAAAATTCCTTTTAACTATAATGAACAGTTACATAAAAAAAAAACAACAAAATCAAACCAAAATATCTAATAAAAAATATATTTCTGGAAATGATAATAGCCATGGTTTTAGATGCTTGCAGAAAGAGGTAAATTTATTACATTGTTTTATGTTGTCTGGAAGTCTGTTAAAAAGTTTAGGGCCTGCATATTCAAATGTATGTCTTAAAAATTCTTTATTAACTTTTGGTGTCTGGAAAATTCTCTGATTATTACTTCTCATATAATGTGATAAATTAAAAGATCCTATATTTCCACTTCTTAGATAAAAAATTCGTAATACTTTAAAGCAATAGAGATGTTGTACTGGTAATATGTTTAATTGCTGAAATAAAGGGAAGGAACTCTCTCTAACTTTCTTTTTTGAAATAATTCGAATATAATGATTCTGTGAGATTCTTAATTTTTCTATATATTTTTTTGAAGTTGCTCCCCAGCTATTGTTCTATATTCCATATTGTAGTTGAGAATGAATCAATGCAAAATATAAAATACGTAACAAAGAAGGGTCACAAAGGTTTTTCTGAAAATAAAATTTTCTGATGCTAAACTTAATTTTATTGTGTAAATTTGAAATTTGCTTTTCCCATGACATTCTTTCGAATATTTGGAAAATATGAAAGTGTTTCCAAATTTATTCCACCCCGTGTATTAGAAGATAAACCTAAAAAGGAACCTAAATTGATTGTTTCCTATCATATTATTTTGATAACACTATTATCAAAAATGTTATATAATTAAAACCCTGTTGGTGATTTTTCGTATCACAACCTTGTGAGCGTATTTGTATAACAGGAAACGCGAGGGATGCTTAGCCTAACAGGTTCATTCTAATTGGGTAAAGGTTGTACCTTGCGTCTTTATCCAATATAGGTCTGTCTGAGACCTTAAGCAATGTCCTACTATGTACCGGCCAAATATGCTCATTGTTTATAGATAAAGTATTAATAACTATTGACATTGTAGAATGTAAGTTTTTTGTGAATTATTGTTGGAAGAAAGTGTCAAAACACGCAAATAAGTTCTTTCTTACAATGTGAAGTACAAGGTAGGATAGTATAGTATAGTAAATTTTGAAGTCAACGAAAACTTATTATACTACACATATTCAATAAATAGATACTTTTAATTTTTACAGGTGCAGAGACATTGTGTAGGGATACTTGTACTATATTAAAAAATACATTGAATTACTAATTTTATATTTATTTAAATGCTTTTAATTGTGCAACAACACCTTTCCCTATATATGTTGATGAAGATAATTATGGCCACTTGTGTGAAGAGCTGTAAGGTGGTGTTCCTTGGCAGCGGAGACCTCGTGAGTGTCTGCCAGGTATCCGGACTTCAAGACGACAGGCTTGGCCAAGGGTCCATGGTAAGGGTGGGTGTTGTGTCCGTAAATGTCACCACTGTGAACGCCGTATTGGCCCGTGTGGCTGCCAGTGGTGGCTCCGTGAGCCTTAGCGTTGGATAAGGCAGCATAGTGAGCTTGTTTAGCAGCGGCTACCTCGTGAGTGTCTGCGATGTGTCCGTCGTTGAGGACACGAGGGATGGCGGTGGGTCCGTGGTACCTAACATCACCATGAGCTCCATGAGATTCTTGGACATGTCCATGGTTGTTGCCTTCCTCAAGATTGTGAGAGTATCCGGAATGAGTGGCAGCCTTGGACACAGCTGCTAAATGTTGAGACTTAGCGGCAGCCACCTCACGAGTGTCTGCGATGTGTCCGTCATGGAGGACATGAGGGATGGCGGTGGGTCCGTGGTACCTGATATCACCATGAGCTCCATGAGATTCCTGGACATGTCCATGGTTGTTGCCTTCCTCAAGATTGTGAGAGTATCCGGAGTGTGTGGTAGTCTTAGATAAGGCAGCTAAATGTTGAGCCTTTGCGGCGGCCACCTCATGAGTGTCTGCGATGTGTCCGTCATTGAGGACATGGGGGAAGGCAGTGGGTCCATGGTACCTGATATCACCATTAGCTCCATGAGGTTCTTGGACATATCCATGGTTGTTGCTTCCCTCAAAATTGTGAGAGTATCCGGAGTGTGTGCCAACCTTGGATACGGCAGCTAAATGTTCCGCCTTGGCAGCGGCTACCTCGTGAGTGTCTGCAATGTGACCGTCGTGTAGCACGTGAGGGATGGCGTGGTAACCTATGCTGCTACTGTATACCTCTGTTGCGAAAGCAACGCCAAATAGAACAAGAAGTACCTGAACAAACATTATTATGTAAAATATTGCATATTTTAATAATGATAATATTATTATGAGTCGTGTCATAAAAAAGAAAAAAATACTTTTATCTTTAGAAGGAACAAAAGACTTTGCATTGGACACTTTTATTCACGTCAGTAGGATATATGTTTCAATTTCTTATAGGATGAAATTTTTTTATAATTATTAGTCATTACCAGGTCACTAGCTTCGCTCAGGAAGTCGGTATGGGATTGTATGGTTGTTGAATCAATTGCCTGGAAACTATTTCATTTAAGTCGTGTTCTGACTAAATAAATTACATGTATACCAACATAGTTTTTCACTATGTTAGCCTTGGTGTCACAAAAAGGTGTACTCTTAATTTGAAGCCAAAAGTTAAGTATAAAATTTTTTCAAATTCCATTCTGTTTAAAGCTTGTCGTTTTGTGTTAAAATAATAATAATAAAATAAGAACTAAAGAAGTGTTTGAACGATTAGCCTAAAGTTTTTCATTCATCTTTAAACGAACATTATTTAACAGCAACAAATATTCATTTAATTATTTTTAGCCTTTTCAAATTAGTGGCTATTTAAAATTCTTAAATAACTTTTAGTTTGTATTTGGAGTGAGAATTGTTAAAAAGCCACTATTTTGAAAATGGTAAAAAAAGTAAATGGATACTTTTCATTTTAATATTGTTTGTTTAAAGAAGTGTGTAAAATGTCAAACCAAACTTGTGTTGTTAATTTCTTTGTAAAAAATGCAAAAAAAGACAGATGGTCACTAAATGAAGCGGAAAAAAGCTATTTTTCATTATTTGCTCTAAATTAATCTAAAAGTTTACAGCAAGAACGCCTTTTTTGTGACATCTTACATGTAAATTTTTTTTAGTTTTCTACTCGATATCTCGTACATAAAGTTGACAGTGGGTTACGCAGAATTCTTCCTGGTTGATGCCACAATGATTTAAAGTTTTCCATTGCCTTTTGTTGATTATTAAACCATATACTATTGTGCTTTGATATTGTGGTCTTTTAGATTAAACGTATATAAAAAGGTCACACTGTATCATTTTGACCACTTACACGTCACTGTTTTTCATTCACTCGCTATATTACTTTGGAATGTTAACATCTTTCTTAGTTCTTTTCTTCATTAGTGATAAGAGTTAATTAGAACCCACAACAGATACTGCTTTGTTTTCCCTAGCAATCCGTAAGTGAACCCATACACAAAAAAGGCTTCGACTGATATGATTATTTTTGTTATTTGTTAATTGTTTTAAATATTTATATAACGCTTGTTTATGCATTCCGAAGGGAAATGAAAAATACAAACACAATTATTTAATTTGGTTATGTTTTGCTTGAATTAAAAATATAGGTGTATATTTATGTTTAGTATTTAAGTAAGTATCGACTATTTGTATTGGTTTTTTTTTTTACTAAGTACAGAATTGTCAATATAATGCTACTCTCTTATAAAAAAAGTATTGTTCATGATTAACCGTTAAAACGGAAAAAGTTAAGTTATTGTGAGTTTTACTACAATAAGCTAGTCTATGTGATAGATGTTAACACTTACTGTTGAGTCCATTGTTGGAGAATGAGAGGCACTGGATGAAGTCTGTCTGTGTTCACGGCCTTTTATATTGGACTTGTTAGCTAACTCGTCTTGACCAATGAGTTATTAGTGAGGCTGTGGTATTTTGATTAGTTACCATTAATTGGCATATCAAACCAAATATGTTGTATTTAGATGCATTAAAATGAAGCTATCTGTTCTTTGACATCAAAACATGTATCTGCATTCAGTATAGGAATGACAGTACGCATTCTGTATAGGACAGAAATGCAGATTAAATTCACGTAAAAAAATACAAAATCAGAGTACCTGAACTAAATAGTAGTATAAGGAAAGAGATATAAGGACATATTATTTATAAAGTTGTATTCCCAGATTAGCCAATGGTCTAAGAAATTGGAGGGGTGTTTTAAAAACATAACAATCATCACCATGATGTCTCATTTGTCTTCATAAGACAACATGTGATCATATTTTTCTGAACTGTTCCCCTTTATATTTATTTTCGAAGATTTGAAAATTAATTCTGTATTTAGTTTGATTTATAGCTCAACAATAACAAATAACTGTTGTTAATTGATTAATATTTACCATGCTAGTTTTGTTATGTTTTTTTTTTTTCATAGGAATAATGTCGGCACTGGTGGCACAGTGCTGTAACACAGCTACTTCGGGACAAAGTGTTGAGGAGATTGTAGGCGGTAGGTTCTACGTTTGGTCCTCGTACTACCAACAAGGTGTCCGCTCACTGATTACCATCGACGTAGACACTATTAGAGGGCACCTTGATGGAACTATGAAATAAAAAACCTGACACAGATCAAAGATGAGTTAAAAAAAGTCCTTTACTTCCAGTAAAAGTATACTCGCCAAAGAAGCATATTGCAAGGCACGGAATAACCTCAACTATGTGATTCGAAAAGCAAAGAAAGATTATTTTGCGGAAAGGCTGAATTGTGGGGATTCTAAATCTGTCTGGGCAACATTGCATGCTGGCGAGGTAACCGGCAATAATTTTAGCGAGTTTGGAATGCAAAATGTGACACCCAATGATATAGATCGCTACTTTGCTACTATGGGTAGTGGACACAAAGTAAGTGTAGAGAGGCTTGCCTTTTACAAAAATACAAGTGACAGAGTAAAAACAAGTTTTCAGTCTTGTAAAGTGAGTGAGAGCTAGGTGAAGTATATAATAAATAGGATTTCAACAACTGCCTTTAGGTTGGATGGAATTTTTATCCAAATTATAAGAGCTGTCAGTCCATTCTGCATCAACGCCATCGTCCATATAATCAATCTTTCTCTTCTCAGTGGCCATTTTCCCTGTCTGGAAAAAGAGCCTTGTTATATCCCTGCCAAAGATTAATAGTCCTTCTTGTTTGTCTGATTTACGACCCATCTCCATATTACCAGCAATGTCCAAAATATTGGAGAGGGTTGTTAGTAATCAGTTGGTTTCCTTCATGGACTGTAACAATATCTTGCCTGACAGCCAGTCAGGTTTCAGAAGGGGCTTCAGCACAACATAATCTTTACAGAATCTAAGTGACAAACTGTTTTCATCTAAGGACAAAAGCCTCTGTGGTACTCTGGCCTCTCTTGGCTTTTCCCACGCATTGGAATCCGTCAGTTTTGAAATGTTTCTTGCTAAGATGAACTATTATGGGTTTGGTAGTAATGCGGTGATGTGGTTTGATTCGTACTTGTCTGGGAGAATTCAGGTCACTAAATAATTATTTCTCGGATGTCACTTATAGAGTCTCAGGGTTGCCTCAGGGCAGCAGTCTGGGCCCCATTATTTCCTTCTATACACAGCTGATCATGAATCTGTACTAACTCATTATTCTCTGTACTCGTATGCAGACGATACTCAGCTGTCATATCATACCATACTATCATACCATCCTTTCAACGTAACCTTGGCTGTTCAGCAAACGAATGCGGAACAGTTGGAAGTCAAGCTTTGGGTGGATGACCACGGTCTTAAATTAAATCCTAATAAATGCTCTATTGTTCATTTACAACTTCCTGCAGCAAAGAATATCATGAAGGATGATTCGTTGTATGTGTCTTTGGGTGGGGAACCTTTGATGGTATCCGAAACTGTAAAGATTCTAGGCGTAACATTATACACACAATTAACCTTTTCCTTTCGTGTTAGAAATGTGACCTGCAGCACAATGTGCAGGTTGAGAGTTTTATTTAGGCTTAGGGAGTTGCTCCAAGAGCAAACCAAGCTACAAACAGTCAATTGAATTATTTTCCCTGTATTGTTGTATGCAAATTCATACATGCATTTTTTGTATGACTTGAGCCTTTTTGTAAAACAACTGTATGTTGAAAAACACTCCAAATTAAGACGTTATTTATTTTTAACAGAGCAGTCTAGTTTGTCCGTGTTGGGTGGTAGTCAATGTCGATCTGTAGTGTAGAGACTCATCTACACTATCAGGCTTGTCAATTAGCTTAAAATCTCACTAATACTTCGTGGTTAAGATTCCACGTAAAGCTGTAGGTCCCTTAGTTGCCCTATTGGGCTATTCATGAATTACTGTTTCTAGGGAACAACAGACCTTGGTTAGTAACAATGACTACATTCGTTCATCTACAATTATCACACTCGTCCAACACTTACATTCAGCCATATTTCTACGATCGGTGTCTTGCTGATGAATAATGAATAATTCGAAGAATTATTCATTATTCATAGTAGTCCATAGCGTATGATTTGGCAAAGTTATTTGCATCCCCTCTACTTTTCTGCAGGTATTAATTCAATAAAATCTGTTTGCGACAATCATTCAGAATTATGAAGTGAAAGGCTAAAAAAATCAATGAAAAAGTTTTTAAACTCAGACCAAAACTTTTAGAAGAAGATAATTTTTCAACTAATTTATTTTGTTATACCTGCACATTTATAATACTATTGCTTTTAAAATAAAACCATTAAACCGTTAACTTTATAAATAAATCAGTTATGAGTTAGTAATTCTGAAACTTTTTTGGTAAATAGTAATTAAATTAAGAGGCAATCACTTTCATACGTCATATTCAGTATTCAAATTGCTCATTGTGGACCTCCATGCAGTAATACAGTCTTTGTTCATGACGTTTTGAAATGTTTCATTTCTAATTATTATGCAACTGTATAACACTTATTTTAGATTGAACAATAAATAAATAAAATAAAAATAAATTGCTAATAAATAAATAAAACATTTGCATTTAGGTCATGGATGCCAACTCGATACTTCCTCTCTGGCCAATCCAACGACAACCCCTTACAACTCTAGCATAATGTGGATGGGCTTCATCTTGTTGAAAAAAACACTTTACCTTTGTTAAAAACATGATTACCATCTGACTTTACATCTGTTTCTATTAAGCGGAGAAGAGAGATGTTTCTATTCCGTTGTTGAGAGCTGGAACTATCTATATACAGGGTAGAAAAAATATATATGGAAACGCTTTCATAACTTTTCTATGATTTCACTGGTAAAAGTGAAATCTTGTACATCATGGGAACAAAGAACGCGCTTTTTGACACCATTAGTGACATTTTAAATTTTCATGGGGACGGCACACGTAGTGTTGAACGAAAATCTTTAATATAAGCCTAGGTCGAATTTGGAATCAAATTAAAGGTCTATTCAATAGAAATTAATTGCTGCAACCTGGACATTAAAAGGTTAATCATTTCCAATATTATATTTCTCCAACAATAATATTTCTTCGCTATTGAACTGTTTTAAGTAAATTATTATATTTAAAAATTATAGTTTATAGAACACAATAACTAAAAAATAAAATAAAAAATAAATTATCAAATTGCAGACGGAATAAAATAAAGTTGTTGTGAAAGCTTTTCCATATTTATTACGTTTTCACAACAACTTAACTTTTTTTCCATAGATAATTTGATAAATTTTTTTAGTTATTGTGTTCCATAAAGTATAATTTTTGAACAGAATACTTTACTAAAAACAGTTAAATATCGGATAAATAATAATGTTCAAATTAGTTACTTCGACCGCTACTCGACCTAGGCTTACATAGAAGATTTTGGTTCAACTCCACGTTGGCCGTCCCCCTAAAAAGATGAAATGTCGCTAATGGGATCAAAAAGTGTGTTCTTTGTAACCACGATGATGTACAAGATTTCACTTTTACCGGTGAAAAAGTTATGAAAAAGTTATTCACTAGAAAAGTTATGAAAGGGTTTCCATATTTACCCATCCTGTATATTTAGCATGTTGTTGGGGTCTTCACCATTCAGGATGCCATTGATGGCAAAGGGTCCTGACATAAAATTACCAATTACACCAGCCAATATGTTTAATTTCTGTGGGTGTTGGGTATGGGCTTCCAGGTACTAGTGAGGGTTCTCTTGTGCCCGATACCTAGAGTTGTGTGAGGTTAACTTGTCCATTAAGTTGAAATTATGCTTCGTCATTAAAAAGAATACTAAAAGAAGATAAAAAGAATACCAAAAGAAGACATTGCCCAAGCCAATAAATCGTGATTTCACAAAATTTTAGCTTATCAAAATCATCTTCAATCAGTTATTGGGTCAAAATTGATTATATGCCCGCAAAGAGTGTTTTCTTAACAGGAATCTTTTAGAGCTGAATTGAGAAACATTCTATCCTAACCTAACTTAACTTAACCTAACCTAAGCTGATCACGGTTGATACCCAAGCTGATCACGGCTGCTACCCAAGCTGATTACATATGCTACCCAACCTACACTGGCCGGATTGACACTAAGTTACTGTTGGTTACCCCTCATACTGTCTTCTAACAAAATATTATCATTTTAGAATGTCCCAAGTTTATAGGAAAGAGTTTAGATTTTGCGGTTTTGACCAGTTCTTGTTCTAGTGTGATTTTATAAAGGTGAAACGCCTTGTTCACTGACCATTGTGTTAAATGTGTTAAAGTCACAGCTAGAAGTGATGCAGTTATGTGAATCACTTCTAGCTGACTGTTGTAGGGTGTTAAAAAATTCTGCTAAAACGCCCACTTCAACTGCTTCAGCTGTAATAGGTAAACCAGTTCTGGACTCACCTACAACACTCCCAGTTCGCTGAAACTGCTGAATTAATTTAGTGACCGCTGATCTGCCAATAGTATGATCAGGGTGTCTTTCATTAAAGGCGTCTTTAGGACCATTATAAGTCTTTACTTTTCCATAGGGAAAGATGAGTCCTATACTTTATTCTATTAATTAAAAAAATGATTTAATTATATATGAAACTTAATTTCTAAAAGTATAAATACTTTTCTGAATAGAAACTAAAACCAAACCATCTAGTCAATTACTATCTGGTAACTGAATAATCCAGACAACAACTAAAATTTAAATGCCTTTATTGTTCAAAGTACTGGTTACAATATCTAACATCGAACATGGTCAATATAATTGTAACACATTTTTAAATAAAATCATCATTATAAAACATATTTATACAAACAATAAAATGAATTTATAATTAAATAATTTTTTTAGTCTTTGTTAAACATAGCAACAGTGGATAAATCCTTATCGGCAGGTGGCAAATTAAAAAAAACATGGGCTAACAAAAAATTACACTCTTCATGACATAGTTGGGCTTGCAGAAAGGGAAAATGAGCTCCATTTCTTTACCCTGTACTATATTCATAAGTGTTAATTAAAATTTTTATTGATTGTTATAAACAAAAGTGCAGTCAGATTAAATGACAATTGAGGATAATGTCAAAATATGCTGATCACCAGAGACTGATATATTTTGCGATAGTTATCTTTGAGATTGAGACCACAGATCCATCCTCAAAGCCCTTTTCTGCAGATTGAATACTCTTTAAAAACGCTGGTTTGAGCAATTTACCTAAAACATGGGTCCATATTCTAACAAACTGAAAAAATATTCAAAATATACTTGTTTTAAATTATGTTTTGTCAGAATTTATGATAGATAATGAAGTGAAGAACGATTTAGAAAATTTAGAGGCTTAGAGCAATATCGGTCAATGTGGCACTGCCAAGATAAACTATAATACATTTCTAATCATCTAAAGGACAGAGAATCAACTACAAGTATAGTCTGACCATCTAGTGCACAAGACAATCATATATTCTGTTAGCTGAGAGTTAAGGGTGAGGCTCCGCCATGACTGACGCTGTCACAAGATTGCCGCCCAATAAAAAGAGGGTGTCCACTTGGACCCTTGATTTACAACAAGAATAATTCATTGGAATGCTCTGTCAGCAGCCAGACAGTCAGGCTCAGGCTGAAAGGGGTGGGGGTTTGCTGCTAACTTTTCAATCACCCTGTAATTTATCTTTTATAAGAATATCATATATAATGTTATATTATATCGATCGTACGTGTAAAAACTGCTTAGTAATTTTGCCATATCATCTCTTGAATTATGATATCTAACGTTTTAAAACTTGTTAATTCTATGTTATATAATTAACGGATTGTTAAATAATTAATGTTATTCCTTAATTCTGTACACACCATTGTATGTATACAGGTGTTTATATTTAGTGATAAAAAGTATATTCATAATTCATATTATGGTTCTGCAGAGGTAGAGTTGCCATTTTTAATTTTGTCCCGTAGTAGCAATGGTAAATGTAAAAAAGTGTTACTTAAAGATTTGTCGGAATTTTTAAATTTTAAATCGAATGAAATAGTATAAAAGTTATAAGATAATCTAGTTTATAATATTAAAACAATATTAATTTAATGATTTAATAATATATATTTAATATAATTTTATTAGTTCATGATTTTTTGTGAAAAACAAACAAGCAAAAACATTTTTAAAAGAGGGATTTTCAAATAACACTTTTATGCTCTTTAAAACGTTGTAAAGAGTACACTCTTTCCCCAATTTGTTTAGTTTCCATTTTCACATTTAAGATAGCTTTTATGGAAATAAATAAAAAGTGGCAACTTCCTCAGCAGACTCTTAAGATTTTGGCCCTAATCTTAACAGTTAATTTTTTTATCTTATGGGCAATGTCTTTTTATAACACTTGATGTCATATGCTCTAAAAATTTCCCCATAAAATTTTGAACGGTTCAAATTTAACCCAACTGTATGTTTGTTCAATTATTTATCAACAAAAATAAATTCAAAGACTAGAATCTCCAAGTTGAACACTTAGGGAGGATTGATCACTTAACACTTAGATTTACAACAATAACGAACAATATTTTTATGAAGTAAATAATAACCTTTTACATCCATTTGTGATTTTTTTTTAACTTTCATACTAAATAAAATTTACTAGCTTTTATTATAATATTTAGGCACACATAAGGCTAAAAGATCTGAAATAAATAATTGACAAAAAAAACTGTTGACATGTGGGAAATTATATAAAGAGTAAATTTATTTAAAGGAAGAACAATATTATAATTACGGCATTTCCCTTTTCCTCTTCAGCTGTGTTCTGGATATGAGCTAATCGACATGACATATAGAATTTTAACATTTAATTGCTTAGTTACAGATCCATATAAATAATACTAAGTTTAAGTTTGGATTCATTAGTAAAACACGAATATGTCAAAACGCCTGGTATTTCAATTAGGCCTAACATCATAGTTTTAGTCACTATTAGTGATATGGCACGAAAATAAGTAAATTTTCATAAAAAAATACCTAATGCAATAATTCTTCTCGTATTATATTTTTAAGCTGTTTAGTGTTATTTTGATTTCATTATTCAAGGGAGATCAGAGTATTTATTTGTATATAAAAACACATTTTAATTGTAATTGTGTTATTACTGATTTATTTAAAATATAAATGCTACATCCTATATAAGATATTTCTTATGCATGTTGATAGTGAGATTCATGACCACTTGTGCGCAGAGCTGTAAGATGTTGTGCTTTGACAGCAGCAACATCATGAGTGTCTGCTAGGTATCCCGATTTCAGGACGACAGGCTTGGCCAAGGGTCCATGGTAAGGTTGTGTGTTGGGTCCGTAACTGTCACCACTGTGCACGCCGTATTGGTCAGTGTGGCTGCCAGTGGTGGCTCCGTGAGCCTTAGCGTTGGATAAGGCAGCAAAGTGAGCTTGTTTAGCAACGGCCACCTCATTAGTGTCTGCGATGTGTCCGTCATGGAGGACGTGAGGAATGGCGGTAGGGCCATGGTACCTGACATCACCATGAGCTCCATGAGATTCTTGGACATATCCATGGTTGTTGCCTTCCTCAAGATTGTGAGAGTATCCGGAGTGAGTGGCAGCCTTGGACACAGCTGCTAAATGTTGAGTCTTAGCGGCAGCCACCTCATGAGTGTCTGCGATGTGTCCGTCATGGAGGACATGAGGGATGGCAGTGGGTCCATGGTACCTGATATCACCATGATCTCCATGAGATTCTTGAACATATCCATGGTTGTTGCCTTCCTCAAGATTGTGAGAGTATCCGGAGTGGGTGACAGCCTTGGACACGGCTGCTAAATGTTGAGCCTTGGCAGCGGCCACCTCATGAGTGTCTGCGATGTGTCCGTCATGGAGGACATGAGGGATGGCGGTGGGTCCATGGTAGATGCCGATACTGCTGCTATACACTTTATTTGTAAAAACAACGCCCAACAGGAAAAGGAGTGTCTGAAAAATGCAATACATTATGTACTTATCTTACGTTTATCAGATACAGTAATTATAAATCATTGTATTGAACATTTATATGAAGGCTGTAGCAATTAAAATTACTTAATAATTAGTTAAGGACTATTATATTTTATAGCTTAAAGAGCTTTAAAGATTTACAAATTTTCAAAATTTGTAGTACTAGGCTTTACCATAAATTACTTTCTTTAAATATAAGGTTTGGTTGTAATAGAAGTTGAAGCCCAATGCTCTTTCTTTTACGAAAAAATATACAGTGAAATCATATTTCTTATTGCTTTATGTGACAGTCATACGTATTATAAGCATAATGGAAGTGAATAAATTATTTTATATGTTTTAAATGGTTATGATATTTACAACGAACAAGATTTTAGGGAGGATTTTGCTGGAGTAGGACATAAAAATAAGATAATAAAAACTGATCACAACATTTATTAACATTAAAAAATGTAGGAATATTTTCATTGTGTCAGTGATGAATAATGAAAAAGTGTTATTTAGCTGAAAAAATACTTAAGCAAAAAAATTTAGTTTTAGTCATGACGTATTAAAACTTACTGTTGAGTCCATTGTTGGAGAATGAGAGATTCTGGATGAAGTCTGTCTGTGTTCACGGCCTTTTATACTGGACTTGTTAGCTAACTCTTCTTAGGCAACGAGTTATTAGTGAGGCTGTGGTATTTTGACGACTTACTACCATTTTAATTGGTGATCCTAACCCAATACTTTCGTAAATTATTTTCCCATGGGAATAAGCCAATATATTTTCTATAAATCAAAATTTAGCAACTTAATATTTTTTCTGAACCAAAAGTGCTAAACTTCACCAACGTCAACCTTATTTTAAAACAGAACCAACCTAAAATGCAACGATTAAAAGGATTAATTATTACAGATTTATGATGAAATAATTAAAAATAAACGTACATTAAACCGGTTTAGCTATAAAAGGGAAATACTTTTAAGGATAGGTAAACCTTAGTCTAAAGGTGTTCTTCTAGATTTAAGATGATCAGCTTGTTAGAGAATATTTCTTAGTCAGTCGAAGAGATTTTATTTTTTAGATTTAAATTGTTTAGCTTGTTGTGGTATATATTGTAAGATGACGAGATTCTTAATTAGTCGAAGAGGTGATTTCTAGGTTTTATTCACCACTTGTTGTAACTCACTAACTGGATCATGTTTGTGTCGTATTTCAGGGAGAACTTTTTTGCAATCGTGTTTTTAGAACAGTAATTTCATCATTTACTCGTCTAATGATGTCAAGTTAAAGTAAATTTACAATAAATTCGTTAAACAGGTAAATCAAGCATATCGATTTTGTAGTCTTGTACAGTTAATTGGTCGATAAAAAGTATCCAATTGCCTACTTGTTCCTTGCTTGAATTAAAAAAGCTTTTCTTTCTTATATACTAAATTCTTACAAAGGCTAATATGGTTCAAACGCTTCTAAACTACAGCTTCATTTTTCAAGTTTTCTTCATCGCCAAGATCAAATATGCTAAGTAGTTATTCACTTTCTTGGCCTAAGGTGTAAAGAAACATGCTAGTATTTTGACAATTTGGTTTAATTTAAAGTTTTAAGAAATTCTATAAAGCTCGAACAGTTGAATATATATTGTCCACATTACAAAATCTGTAAAACCGCAGAACTCCGGCACTGGTAACGGTTTTTGTGTTTTTACAAATACGAAAACTTGTAGACACTGGATGTTTACTCGGATAACTTCTATTTACAGTCTTCTTGGGTTTCTTCATAGACTGTCTGTCATCTGCGCGTATTGTTGTTACTTCTTATTCAGCATAGTTTCCTTATCCAGTTTAATTTCTGGAAAATGCTGATTTTCTTCTTAGGCTTACTCCGCCCGTTCCTCATAGACTATTGATTGGTCTATGGGAACTTTTCAGACAGACTTAGGGGAAAACCAGTACATTACAATAACAATTATTACAGTGCAATTACTGATACATTCTTCCGGTCCAGGCAAGGATTGAACCTTTCATATCTCTAATAAAGACTCGCCCAACTAAACCTGTTACTATTAATAACTATTTAGAATAAACAATAAATCCCGTTTTATGATTATTATTTACTCAGATTTGAGATGCCGATACAGTTTGTGCGTATTTTAAAACAAACATGACTGATTTCTTGCTAGTAGGATGAGTGTGGATGGCATGCTTAGTCTTGTTACTAACTGGGACCACCTTAGCTCTTAAAGGATAATTTATTAATAGCCCAATAGCCTGGGATCTACACCTTAACGTGGAAATCGAACCACATTGAATTGGTCTGATTTTTCGCGAATTAACAAGCCCGATACTCAGTTCTCTTCACAACATTCGGACTCTGACTACCACCCAACGCGGACACTCCAGTACTTTGCACGTCGATGGCAATCTTTGAGTAACCTTTCAAAAACCAATATCATGTGTTAAATAATAAAAAAAACCTAAACATATTAAATATTTCCTTCCATTCTTTTCTTTTTTATTTAAATTAAACTTCACTCGCCAGTTCACGTGGGCTACAAGCCTGTGCGTGAACTTTATTCAACGAGTGAAGTACCGACTGTTGGCTCAGTGGAGATTCGAACCTTGGATATTGCCCTACGCAGTCCCAAGCCTTAGACACTGAGCCAACACACAGGCAACTTTGTTGACAATATTATGATTGACACCAGTTGTCAGTAGTCTAACGCCACAAATATAGTTGCAGATCCAGGGAATGGTGACTCGATAGATCAAACACTCGTGGCTCCTCAAGGGGCGGACAGTCGGCACGTTGTCGCGCAACTAATGTCGCACAATCGACCCAGAGGCCGTGACAGCCGCACATCGCCGAACTACGCTCCACTAATTACACAGAGATCGATCGTCCACTCCACTAATTCACTGCTTTCGTTCCAGTTTCCATTCAGTTTTTGCGCGAAGAAAACACTCCGGTATAAGAGATAAGGGGGAAGTGGTACCCTAGTTTACCAGTCGTCGGGTTGCCTCCAACCATCATGCGGAACTGTTCGGTCGTGCTGATGTGTCTAGTGGTCACTGGGATTTACGCCGGGTCAGACAAGACGGAGACCGTGCTGCAGAAGCCCGAGGAGTCGCCGTCTGCCAGTGAACAGGAAAACCATACTGCTTATGACAAACAGGCAAGCTCACAGAGGACAGTATAGTTAAGTTTGTTTGGGAATATGGAGTAAGTTTAGTTTCATACATGCCTCTAATGAGAAGAAATTATCTTTATTTCAGGATCAAAACAAATTACTGTATCTAAATTTCGTTGAAAGTGGAACTAATCATAGGTGGAAGTAATAGTTAAAACTTGTTTTGAAATTTCACTGATAGAAGACAACGTAAAAAAATATACATATTTTTTAAAACGTTAGTCAAATCGATCTTAATATAATAACACAGTCGATCTTAGTCAGTACTGAAAACATCTGACAATGGTATGAAATTGTTACTGCATAGCACACTAAAACAATACAGAGTATCACGATGAAGAAAACTGACTTATTTTATATTTTACATGTAATTTGTAGAAATATTGATCACATAATCTAATAAAAAATTCCAGAGTATGTTTTTAAAAATCCTCATTGTTCAAATCTACTGGGTGAATGAAAGTGTAATCCCTAATATTTGAAGAACTTTAGTCAATGTTATTTGAATATAAGGTATATCGATGTACGAAATGAAAACTGAAATAACAATGTAATAACGTAAACAAAAAATTAAAGAGTTCTTAAATTTTCAATATGAAAGAGGTCTTTGAAGGTGTGAATATTAAAAACAAAATGAAAAAAAAAAATACCTATATACATTGTTTTTATTGGTACAGATACCAATTTAGTAAAGAAAATACTGTTTAAACAAATATTAATAGAATTTACTAAAATTCGAATACAAATTTAAACTTCACAGTTCGAGGTTTCCTATGGAAAACAACAGAAAATGTTGAAATAACTACACCTCCAATTTCCGAATACATCAAGTATTTGAAGCATAGGATACTTATTCAGGTATATCGACACTTTACCAGGCAATGTTAGGACTAAGAAGCCCTCTGTAACATTAAACCTGGGGACGAATGGCTTAAGGTGAGCTTAATGAAGGTATGTAAGACTAAGATGTAACTATTTAAGACAATAGTTACAAACAACTATGAATTCGATACATAAAACATCGATTAAATTTCAATAAAAATTTGGTGGTTTTTTTAATTTTATTTATTTATTAAATCAATTATTACAACAGGTAAATACATAGTCCTTAACAAACTCTCTAGCCAATACATTTTTCATTACGTGCATATTTAATGAACATTAAATTAGGAAAAACTCTATGAATGAATAAAACAACATTTCAAAGAGAAACACAACAGAAAAATATAAATTGAAATAAGATATACATAGTTACAGCAATGACAGTATAAATATAATTTTTACAAGAAGTATAAATGTAATTTAAACATAACAAAGAAAACTGAACAAAAACAAAACTGGAGGCCCAAGGAGTTTGTAATGGGAGGGGAGATAAAAAGACCTTTCTTATCTTGAAGTTTATAAATATTATCTAACTTTATAACTTTCATATTCAAGTTTTAGTTTGGCTGTGACTTTAGTAAGTTATAGGTATGCAATTTCAATATTTCAAATTTAGAATTTTATAATTAGTTATGTGCATTGCAATGTAATTGCAAATTTAATTTGTTTGTCTAGGCTTCCTATTTCATTCATGGAAAATAAAATGAAATGTTTACTATCACATAAAACATTGTATCTACAAAAAGTTAATTTTATACTTACACCCAAACTTGTAAACGTGTATCAACATATTTACATACTAAATAGTTCAAAAAAAATACACCAAAAACACTGAACCTAGCACATACTCAGAACTTATACACACGTTCTTATACAGAGCTTATACATACAGTACCATTGTACGTGTCCGGGCGGGTGGGTAGGTCAGTACCAATGTACGTGTAAGAATGGGTGGGTAGGTCAATAACACTGTACGTGTAAGCGTGTGCTGTAGGGTCCTCAACAACGTGCTTGTAAGGGTGGGTGGATGGGGATGTGACTTTATTTTTCTTCTCTGTGATATTGTGATCTATGTCTGGCTAATCGAAAATCAGTTGGTAGATATCGTTACATTGCATTGCCATATGTTTTTAATATATACACGAATATCACTATTCGTATAGGGGAGGGTGGGTGGGTTAATATTACTGTTCGTGTAGGGGCGGGTGGGTGGGTTAATATTACTGTTCGTGTAGGGGAGGGTAAGTGGGTTAATACCACTGTTCGTATAGGGACGGTTGGGTGGGATATTAACACTGTTCGTGTAGGGGAGGGTAAGTGGGTTAATACAACTGTTCGTGTAGGGGAGGGTAAGTGGGTTAATACCACTGTTCGTGTAGGGGAGGGTAAGTGGGTTAATACCACTGTTCGTGTAGGGGAGGGTAAGTGGGTTAATATCAGTGTTCATGTAGGGACGGGTGGGTGGGATAATAACACTGTTCGTGTAGGGGAGGGTGAGTGGGTTAATACCACTGTTCGTGTAGGGGAGGGTAAGTGGGTTAATACCACTGTTCGTGTAGGGGAGGGTAAGTGGGTTAATACCACTGTTCGTGTAGGGGAGGGTAAGTGGGTTAATATCAGTGTTCATGTAGGGACGGGTGGGTGGGATAATAACACTGTTCGTGTAGGGGCGGGTGGGTGGGTTAATAACACTGTTCATGTAGGGGAAGATGAGTGGGTTAATACTACTGTTCGTGTAGGGGAGGGTGCGTGTGTTAATACCACTGTTCGTGTAGGGGAGGGTAAGTGGGTTAATATCAGTGTTCATGTAGGGACGGGTGGGTGGGATAATAACACTGTTCATGTAGGGGTGGGTGAGTGGGATAATAACACTGTTCGTGTAGGGGAGGGTAAGTGGGTTAAGACCACTGTTCGTTTAGGGGAGGGTAAGTGGGTTAATACCACTGTTCGTGTAGGGGAGGGTGAGTGGGATATTAACACTGTTCGTATAGGGGAGGGTAAGTGGGTTAATACCACGGTTCGTGTAGGGGAGGGTAAGTGGGTTAATACCACTGTTCGTGTAGGGGAGGGTAAGTGGGTTAATATCAGTGTTCATGTAGGGACGGGTGGGTGGGATAATAACACCGTTCGTGTAGGGGAGGGTAAGTGGGTTAATACCACTGTTCGTGTAGGGGAGGGTAAGTGGGGTAATACCACTGTTCGTGTAGGGGAGGGTAAGTGGGTTAATACCACGGTTCGTGTAGGGGAGGGTAAGTGGGTTAATATCAGTGTTCATGTAGGGACGGGTGGGTGGAATATTAACACTGTTCGTGTAGGGGAGGGTAAGTGGGTTAATATCAGTGTTCATGTAGGGACGGGTGGGTGGGATAATAACACTGTTCGTGTAGGGGAGGGTGAGTGGGCTAATACCACTGTTCGTGTAGGGGAAGGTAAGTGGGTTAATACCACTGTTCGTGTAGGGGAGGGTAAGTGGGTTAATATCAGTGTTCATGTAGGGACGGGTGGGTGGGA
The DNA here is from genome assembly GCA_035578905.1 of Stictocephala bisonia. NCBI lineage: Eukaryota > Metazoa > Arthropoda > Insecta > Hemiptera > Membracidae > Stictocephala > Stictocephala bisonia. Next base: position 7,488,973 of record JAQJVL010000002.1, on the reverse strand, counting down.
TAATATCAGTGTTCATGTAGGGACGGGTGGGTGGGATAATAACACTGTTCGTGTAGGGGCGGGTGGGTGGGTTAATATCACTGTTCTTGTAGGTGGGTGGGGTTTTTTTATTTATTTATTAACAATTTGTTTACAATTTTTTGGCCCTTACAATTGTTTGGTTAATACCATTGTACGTGTTGGGGCGGGTGGTTGGGTAAATGTAACAATACGAATATCGGGTAACCGATATATGGAATTGTAAATGCTTTATCTTTTTAAAATTATGTAATAACTCTTATGTCATGACCATTAATGGGTAGGTAGGTGGGTCAATACCAGGATACGTGTATGGGTGGGTGGGTAGGTCAATACCAGTGTACGCTTATGGGTGGGTCAATACTAGTGTACGTTCATGGGTGGGTGGGTGTGAGGGTCAATACTAGTCTACGTTAATGGGTGGGTGGGTAGGTCAATACCAGTGTACGCTTATGGGTGGGTCAATACTAGTGTACGTTCATGGGTGGTTGGGTGGGTGTGTGGGTTAATACTAGTCTACGTTAATGGGTGGGTGGGTGGGTCAATACCAGTGTACGTTCAAGAATTTTACTCTTAATCTGTATAACATATGCCGTATGGAAAAAAATATGGAAACGCTTTCACAACTTTTGTATCATAGTTACAAAGAGCATACATTTTGGCACCATTAGCGATATTTCATCTTTTCAGGAGGATGGCCCACGAGAAGTTGAACGAAAATCTTCTATGTAAGCTTGGGTCAAGTTTGGCATCAAATGAAAGGTCTTTTATAGATAAATTAATTGTCGCAAACCGGACTTCGAAAGGTTCATCCTTTATTATAAGCTCACTGAACTTTAATTTCAACAAATTATTTCTTCGCTATTTAACGGTTTCAAGTAAATTATTTTGATAAAAAATTTTACTTTATAAATTATTAATAAAAAATAAATTATCAATGGGAAAAAATTACAATGTTGTGAAAGCGTTTCCGTATTTTTTCCACCCCATATATTTATCAATTCCAAACGTAATTAACAAGTCTACGTTGAAAACACTGCACAAGGAATTTAAAATAATAAAAGGCGTAGATATAAATTAATCACCAAAGTCGGTAAAAAAGCAAAGAAAAATGCTTTTATATTTGTAAAAAAATTTATTGCATGAAAATAAGACCCTAGATTTATAAATGATAGAACCAAACTGTTCCAGATTTGTGGTTAATACATTACTGAGGCCTTTGTTAGAGTTTAACTTTAAGTGATTAACGGAATTAATAAACTGTTACTTCAATTTTAACAGGAATCGGGGTTTGTAAAACTGATAACCAACACACAGATAAACTTCTCATCCAATGTTAAATTTTGAGTCTCGAAATATCAGCTGTTTTTGAGGTCCATTGTGGAGCGCTAGTGTAGTCCCGTGTACATGTAATGCAGTTTAAACCAGCTGTGGTTGCGGGCCTCAATAACTAACCGAATTACTGGTACAGATAATTCTAACACATGGCAATTAAACATTGTAATTTTTTGATAATTTCTTGGTTTAGATCACAGATTAAATTACTTATTTTGACATGAAACTCGTCTATTTTAGAGTGTGACGGATTTACCAAGCTTTAAATATACGGTTGCAGTTTTCTTATATTTTTTCAAATAGTAACTTATGAAATTTGGAAGACTTTTAAATGCATATCTGTCACGAAGTATCACCTTCAAAAATTTTTCTTAGTTTGTCCTCTTCTCGAAATGACTTTTCAAGAACTATGCACAATCTAAGATCTGCCGAAATGTTAGTTCTTTAATGATAGCTGTATAGTATTGAATAAAGAAGATATACTTCATGAGCTTTATTTCAATTTCCTTCATATTCCTTTAACGAACATTTCTTTATTTACTTCTTATTCATACAGATCATCAAGGATTCGGTGAATATGGAATTCAGATGTGATCTGAAGTTTTAGCTCTTTATGATGACTTTAACCAACTCCGATCCCACCCTCAACCAATTGGAATATACAAGCGATCCATCGTCTTAACATATTATTTAAAATAAAGGATAAGGCAGGTCAACCGTCTTACAGCTTCACCTTAGAACCCAGAGAAGAAGAAAATAGGTTGCTTCCAATAGTGAGCTGAATGTGCATTGAGTAGTTAGTTCTCCAGTTTGCCGTGTGATGGCAGGACCAGCACCTTGTCAGTTCCTTCTTTATTACCCCCGAATCCTCAAGGATTAACGTATTAATTATTACTTCAAGTATATAAAGATGTAAATCTACTTATAACGTCCAACAAGGCGTTCACTGTAGCATAAGAAAGTGACCTGTGTATATTTTTCTCTGAACTTATAATAATAGGAGTTTATAAACATTATATTTGGTGGGTATTTAATCTTATTATTTTATTTTTCTTTTGGTTTTAGCCATGGATGAAGTGCATCAATAAAATGACATACCGTTGTGTCAAGGTGGCCCTGACAAGGCTGGCGGAGTACCTGCCACAGGCTAAACTAAATATCGCTCCGGGTATTTCCCTTCTGGCCAACTCTTCGAGGTAAGCCCACTCACTCTATGTGCAAATGACCCATCATCTAAGTGTATAGCATATATTATATTGAGAACTTTCTCCCTTGAATATTTTTAGCATTTGAGAAAAAAAGAATAATATTTTTTTTTTATTTTTGTTGTTCTTTCACTTAGGTATCCATTCGAAGTTCTGTCAGCACTGTTTTAATAATTTAACCTCTCTGCTCCAACATTCGGTTATGTCTTTCAAATTGATTTCTCATTCCTTATCTAGACTTGTTACTTATCTTTTTCCCTTATCAATAAAACATATCTCTGTTGAGTATGTTTCTGTATGAAATGTCAGTTTTTGTTATATCTTCTACTATAGGTATTTATTTATTGCATTAATCCGTTTACTATCTGCTCAGAAATTTTGTGTTCACGAGTTTGAAGGTCGTTTACTAAGCAACTAAGAGGGCTATGAAAAAACCAATTACATTTTCTGTTCCTCATTCAATTGTATGTTAATATGTGTACATTGAATTCATTTTAAGTTTTATTAATTGTCATCCTAGTTAGAACAATATTAATAGAAAATAATAATGGGGTTTTGGGTAATAAAAGTACAAATTTCATTGATGCGTAGTGAATATTTTTGGTTTTTAATTAGGATAAAAATTATTAGCATATGTCATAACGTAAAATTAAACGAAGAAAATAATGGTATGAGTAGATTTTTATAAGCCTCTTAGTTTCTTAGTAAACAACCTTAAAACTCGGGTACAGATAATTTTTGTGACGACAGAGATTGTCTCTATTTTGTCTTTACTTAGATATTCATAAATTCTAATATTTTTATAGGCCTCTTAGTTTCTTAGTAAACGACCTTAAAACTCGGGTACAGATAATTTTTGTGACGACAAAGACTGTCTTTATTTTGTCTTTACTTAGATATTTTTATAAGCCTCTTAGTTTCTTAGTAAACGACCTTAAAACTCGGGTACAGATAATTTTTGTGATGACAGAGATTGTCTCTATTTTGTCTTTACTTAGATATTCATAAATTATAATATTTTCTTTGTTACTTTAATGAATTTCATTCTCTTGATTTGCCCATAGAATGTTAGTCTTCATCTTCACGTGTCAGAATGCAGTATTTTAGTGCATTTTCCTATTTCTTATTACCTCTATAAGTTTCAGAGTTAATTTACTGGACCAAATACATTTTCGATAATCTATATTCCTCTATTTTGAACTTATTCCAAGTATACAGTTTTGTTTAAAACTAACTTCCTGTTTGACAGACTTATTAATTAATTATTCTATCTATAATTAGCCGGTGTGGTGGCTCAGTGGCTAAGGCTTCGGACTGCGAGTGCAATTTTCAAGGTTAGAGTCCCCAACTTAGATAACTGCTGGTACTTTATTCATTGAATAAAGTTCACGCACAGACAACCTAGGCCCATGTGAATTGGTGAGTGAAGTTAAAAACTAAATAGTCTTAAAAAAATAATATGATGAAATGTTACTAATAGAAAAAATCAGATTCAATAATACCAAAAAGACCATGCACATTGCATGTCATAAAAAAGAAAGTGGTATTTGAATTGGCTACAGTCGATAGATGTGGTGCATAGCCAAATTACCGTCTGTCGATGGGTCGATCTGTCCACATCGAACGCAGCATCGATCAGCATTAGATACATCCTGCATCCATGATTGGCACCTAAAGTGGAATCGACTGATTGAATTTATCATACGGTTTCTCACTGTCGCCAAGATTCACATTCTGCACATATTGTGATGATATTGGTGGACTATCGTAATAGAGAATCTGTTCACTGTATATTTCGTTGGATAAAATTATAACTAAATTGTTTATAAATATAAAATACCGTTTTAAAATAATGTTAAAGGCTATCGGTAGAACTCGGTTCGATCATTTTTGGAGTATAAGATTTATTCACAGTACGATTGAGATTAAACCCACGTGATTTATCACATTTCTTCCATACAAATTTATAGAAAGTACACATTTATTTTTTGTTGTTGTATTATTTCAATTCGAAAAAACTTCACTCTCTAGTTCAACCAAGAAAGTTTTTCGATGTTCTCATCTTGACTTTAGTTGCATTTCTATATTCATATGGAAGTTAATAGATTAAGGATGTTTCTGTGACATTGAAATTCAATAAAGTTAGTTTTGATGATCGTTTGTAAACAGATTTGTAAGTAATTTGTTTATGTTCATTTATTTAACTCATTGTAAGATTTCAACTTGATCTGCAATTTTAGAAGATATTTTCAAGTTTAAGACATCTGCATTCAAACAAAGTTTTCTTTTTGCACGTCAATGAAGAGCTATATTATTTACGTGGTAAATGAATAATAAGGAGCCTAAAACAGATCCCTGAGAGACCCCATGTTTCTCCAATTGCAATTACAAAGAAGTCTTTACTATTGTAATAGCAAAGTGATTTGAGGTTATATAACATACAGAGAAAACCTGCAATGTTTAAAAGATCTTAGTTTTATAAACTTGTATAAATGCTTTACCAATAAATTTCATATTGGAAAATTAAACTATTATAGTTTAATGATATTTGTACACTTATAGGTCAATCGAAGTAGTGGACTTGGTGAGGAGTATTGTGTCGGCAGGAGGGTGGAAGGCGACCTCTCCATCTATCATCTTACCCAAAATGCGAAACCTTCTAGACAGCCTTTCTGTTCAAGTGCGACTTGAGGACCCAGCACTTCTAAGTAAAGTCAAGTCTCTTTCGGAGGAAGTGGTAGACGGTCTTGTATCTACAGGAGAAAGTGGTGAGCCATATTACTTATACACACCCCTTATTTTAAGGGAATTTTATCGTGAATAGAATTTCTCTAAATGTATATGAAGAATTTCACATTTAAACGTGTAGTTTGACGACATTAATGCCATATAATGATTGGTATACGGCTATTATATTGTAATTACTTTTTCAAGTAGCAGGTTTAAGAGGGTTGTTCTTAAACAGTTTGAACGAATACTCAAACTTACAATATTTTGACGTTCGTAAACATATGATATTACCATTTTCGATATATCTAAGTATATACTCACATCAATTATTCTTTTGAACGTTTTATATCACGAAAACTATGGCATGAATTTCTAGATATAAAACTATTTATATTTTTATTTTAGGTGGGCTCTCTCACCTTACGTACACTCGTTCGTATTTGGTCGCCCTACCCATTCTACGTACTTATAACCAGTTCAACCATCCCCATGACGTTATTACATTACATATATTATTGGCTTGCTGATAAAAATAAATTCGATGTTGATTTTTTTCCTAAAAAGTATGTAGACTGGAGTTGTTGTAGTGATGAAAAGTGAAGTTACTAAAAGGAAAATTTTGGAGATAAAATGGTTTGACTTTTTTACACTTTTCAAATCAGTTGTAAAATATTTTCAACTGAAGATGTGTTTATTTTGTACTAGGGAACACCCTGTACGTTTTATTCACAAAGGTCGGTGACTCGTATTACATTAGAGGGTCAACTGTTAATGTATACCCAGAAGAGTAACATAATAAGCAATGATTTCTTTTTTTTAATCACATGAGATTTTTAAATGAATCTTGAGTTCAGACTTTCAAACCATTGCCAATGTTATTCACATGGGTGAAAAGGTGGAATGGTCTCTTCCCGGTAGGTTCAAAATTTTCATTTCTCAGTGCAGCCTAGGAGGCAAAAATATGAATTTTTGTAAAAAGATTTGCTCGCGTTATTGTACACTTTCTCACGAATCTGCTGACAGAAAATATATAGAAAACAGTACATTTATTCACTAAGATAAGTTTTATTTCCATACTACTTGCTCACGTTTTCTACTCAAATTATGGGTTGAGGAACAAACGTATTCAGAAACAAAATTTCTTTTATACAGAACTAATTTTTTGTTTTACTTGGTATGTGTATCTTAGTAAGTAAATACTCTGAAACTTGCTGGTTGTTTATTATTATTTACTGTTGTTAGGCAGAGTTCAGATGTTTTTCTTTGTTTTTGTAAACAAAAGTGTTGTTAGACAGTTTATAGTGTTTGAAGTGATTTTTTGCAGGTAACATTCCACGAATTAGAAAGTTTGGTAAAATAAAACAATAGGTGTGATAATAGTTATAGGTATAATAATAGTTCAAAATATTCTATTAATAAGATTCTAACTTCAAAAAGAGAACTTACGCCTAAGACTAGTGACACTAGGCTTCAACCCTACTTCATCTAGTTCTTCCAAGAAAAAAAATTAAGTTCCTGAGTAATAGATTTATCCTATAAAAAAGTATAAAAGGGGCTAAAAATGCAAAAAAAGAATGTAAAAAGAAGATTGGAAGAGGAAGATAGTCTTGGAGAACGACTTTGTGGCCCTTGAATATTCTAATATTTTTTTGTATTCCTTAGTTTATATATTGTACTCTTAAGAACTAGGCTGAAGAAAAACATCAAGTCTCAAAAAAGATATTATTATTTATTTAGGTACTTGCAGCAACTTTATTTTTTAAAGGATTTTAATGAAATTTTCTATATGTATTTTTTACATTGTTTTAAGTAATCAAAGGTAGCAGTATAGTGAAATAGTTAGATATAAGAAAACTATAAATTATTAATCAGAATAAAATTTTAAAAATTCATCTATTTTTTAAACTAACAAATATTATTTTTATTGAAAAGCTAAAACTGATTCCTATTATTGTACAAAAAGGTTAATTTGAAGCTGTAAAATTTGTATTTAATTATTATTATAAATAACAAAGTAATAAGAACCTAAAAATGATGATTTTTACATGGACGAGATAGGGCTTACTTTGTTACCTTAAGTGATTCTTAAGTTCAGACATTCATAAATATTACCAATTTCATTCTCATGGATGAAAAGGTGTGATGGTCTCTTTCCTATAGGTCTAACACTTCTTTTCTCAGTGCGCGTACATTATAAAAAGATTGAATTTTCTCAAAATTTCATATCAGTTGGGCGTATAGTTTTTGAGATCTCATGATAAGTTAATGAGTCATATTTCACATAAACGGGTTAGATGATTTGTAATACTGTAAATGCGTCGGCACTATTGGCACAGGGCTGTAATCCAGCTACTTGGGTACTAAGTGTTGGGTTCTGTTCCAAGTCCTCTTAATACTGACAAGACGTCCGATCAATGGTTGCCATCGACGTGGACACTACTAGAGAAGTCTGGGGTGTCCATGTTGGGTGGTAGTCAGTGTCTGGTTGTTGTGAAGGGAAGAAACATTAGTTTCAGGCTTGTCAATTAGCTGAAATTGAGACAAACTCTGCAGTTCGGAGTCGACGTAACACTTAGTTATCTTATTAGGCCATTAATAAATGGCTCTCTCTGGGGAACAACCAATTTCAGTTATTAAGATCACTGCACTCGTTTATCTACACCCATGTTTACCCTTATCTCTACGATTGGCTTATTATAAATTAATAATGAATAATAACGTTACATTATATTAAATAATTAACAATGAGGTGCTGAAAATAATTAGAAATAAAACATTTAAAAAACAACTTCCGATATGTAGATATTGTTTACTTTACTTTTATTTTTCTATGGATTTCACTATGACAAGAAGACTAAAACTGTAAACAGTATTTTCTTTAAAAATAGCTTTTTACATATATAATAAATGTTAATCTAGAAACATTAGCATAGTGAATACATTTATAAAGGAAAATAAATTATAATGTGACGATTCTTTATTTGACAAAAACTGTAATAAATTATGACATTTACAACAAGATATTACAGCCTTCATAATTTAATTTGATTTAAAATTCCACAAATTAAGACATAACTATTGAATAATAAATAAAATGAATTAACCTTTTATTAATTTTTATAAAAATACATGACCGGTTTCGGCTCTTAGGCCATCTTCAGATTGTAAATAATATAACCTATTAGGCCTATTTACAATCTGAAGATGGCCTAAGAGCCGAAACCGATCATGTATTTTTATAAAAATGAATAAAAGGGTACTTCATTATATTTATCATTCTATTTATTAAACTAGTAGCCCTAACGTGAACTAGCTTATACATTTAAGACATAACATTTAAAAGATGTAAATTGAAAACGAATCTTAATAAACCATAAAGACTAACATGTAATTACAAAGATGTTGTCACACGTTAAGATCTGCATTGTTACATGATGAAGACATGAGTAGATAAGACAATTAAGTATTTTGTATGCAACGTGCCAACCTGGGTATGTGAGGAACAACTAAACACGCACGAGCAATTTTATGGAGGAAACATGATGTAGACACTCGTGGTTACTGACTGTGAAGGCGTGTTACTGGAATGTGATGTAGACACTCGTGGTTACTGACTGTGAAGGCGTGTTACTGGAATGTGATGTAGACACTCGTGGTTACTGACTGTGAAGGCGTGTTACTGGAATGTGATGTAGACACTCGTGGTTACTGACTGTGAAGGCGTGTTACTGGAACAAGCACGTGGACAGATGTTTACAGCTGAGATGGAATGTGAGGATGAAATGAATAACACGAAAACGATTGCTTTATTGGAACGAGACTTGTAACAATTGTTTAGTTCAGGACTGAAAGCCCTTGCTTACACCTATGCATTGTAGATACAGGTGGAAAAAATATGGAAATGCTCTCACAACTTTTGATTGACTTCAATTGTAAAAGTGAAATCTTGTACATGATTATTGTTACAAAGAATACACTTTTTGAAGCCATTAGTGACATTCATATTTTCTGGGGGGTGGCCCATGAGGAGTGAACGAAAATCTTCATTGTAATCGTCGAGTTTGGTATCAAATGAAAGGTATCTTCAAGAGAAATTAGTTGCCGCAACCGGAGTTCAAAAGCTTCGTCCAATCAAGAGTAGTGGTCATTTGAATTTCAAAGTAACTAATTTGAACTATTTTATTTATCCACTATTTAACGGTTTCAAGTTAATTATTTTGTTCAAAAATGATACTTTATGCAACACAATTAGTAAAAAAATCAATTATCAAATTATCTATGGAAAATGTAACGTTGTTGTAAAAGCGTTTCCATATTTTCTTTCCACCCTGTTTAAATTTATAAATATAAAAATTCTAAACATAAGTTTGATATTAAAATCAAATCCATTATAAAATAATTATAACACAAAGTAAAATTCGTTAACTCAATTAATATAAACTATGAGTATTATACTCATAGCTTAAATAAATATAACATGTTACTATATTAACAAACACAAAAAAGAAAGAAAATTCAAATTTAAACCTTTTTTTATTCACTTCGCTCAGTTAAGGCCCGACCCACCTAGTAACCCACAAGTCACTCATCCATAGAGACCCAAACGCCCTTCAAAACCTCTAATATAATCAGAGAGATTAGTACAAATTCAGCAAGTAGTTACAGTAAAGAAATTTTAGGAAGTTCTATGGGTAGCAATTGACAGCAATGAAGATCCGCACCCAGTGTTCTTAGTGTGTAACACTGTTACACTTACACTAGTAGTAAGTGTTCTTACTTCTATGTTAACTAAGACAACATTTTGGAAAAATAAGCTGGAGAGTTATTATGTAAGATTGAATACAATAGTGAGAACGTACGGGGTTGATTCAGCTTCCAAGGACAAAGGGGGGACACGGGGACATTATCTCGATTTAATTGATGTTGAAAACTATTATTAATATTGATAACTAGATGATCATTATTTAATATTGAAAATAAACAGAAAAAAACCTTCTTGGGCAGACAGCAACTCGCCCAAAACCACAACCACAATGTCACTTAATGTGAGGAAAAATTTGCGTCTTTACCTACAAGCATCGTTTTCAATTCAATGGAAGAAAATCAGCAACTTTTTCAGTGAATGCCATTAAAGCCATGTTAATATTAACATTTTTTTAAAGTTACTCCAAGGTGTTTTACCATATCATTTAAAGAATGTCTGCAGAGATAGTCGTTATATCGGATTTATTCCCATAAGTGCAACGTTAAGTGTAGACCAATAATGCTACTTAACAATTTGTTTATACATTACAACTTGTAGTTTGAAAAAGCTTAACAGTTACTAGAGAATTCACTTTTTAATTTTAAATAAATAATAATTTTTTTATCAGTTTATGATTTTTATGAAAATACAAATAAACAAATGGGCCTTTTGCTAGCCTATTGGTTAGCACGTCTGCTTCATATGCAGATGGTCACGGGGTCAAATCCCGGGAGGTCCACTTAGAAATTTGCTGATGGGTTTGGACCGTTGTCCCTTAACAACGTATATGTACACAAAGTAAAATGCCTCTGGCGTGGATAGAATGAAAAAATAAAGAAAGTCACTTTTAGGTTCTTTCAAACGATGTATAAATTATTATAATTTTTCGACATATCGTAAAGTCACAGTGCTGTTCCACATTTTAACATTGCTCTCGTTGGTTACATAAAAAATTGCTACTACCTCTGCAGACTATTAAGTTGAAATGTTGAACCCTACTGAATAAAACATTCATATATTTCCAGAAGGGAGGAAGAAGGGTGGTGGAGGAGCTCTGCTGTGGTCGGCCGGGGCGCTAGCAGCGGTCGGCATGGCGGCCCTAGCTGCCGTGGCGGGGAAGGCCATGATGGCATCATTGATGGCGCTGATGCTGGCAGGGATGACGGCGTTGAGGGGTGGTGGCGGGGGAGGTGGAGGGGCTGGTGGTCACCAGACATCACACGTGGAGATCATCAAAGCTCCCGCCCACTTGGAATTAGCGCCTGCGGCCCACTACGAGGCAGGGGCCCACGCCTACGAGCAAGACCACTACTATACAGCCCCGGGATACGAGTATGGACGCAAGATCAGTGGTGCGAGGGAGGAAAGACCACAAGCCACCTCTCAGAGTTATACAAAGACATCAAGATAGAAAATAACTTTCTTGTCTATAGTGTTGTCTATAAATAGTGTTCTGATACTGTCCAAACAAAGTTAAAAGAGCCAACTTAAAATATGGAATAATTTCAGGAGTTGGGGTGGTGGGGGCTGGAGTTATTACCAGATTAATTTTCCATCATTTTTCCAAAAAACCCCGTTTAACAAATAAACAAATTTTGTACGCATTGCTCAACATATTTTGTAGTTATTATTGTGTATACTGTCTTATTACATGTGGTATTTTCATTTTGAATTTAATGTTTGTGATGTGTACAGTACTTACAATTTTTCCAATTTAAAATGGAAATTTTCCAACAATCAACGTTAAGAATTTAAGAAGAATTAAAGAAGTTACCAACATTTAAAGTGTTAATATTGGTTAATGAACAAATGTTTTAAACATGCAGCTTTAGAGAGATTGGTTTGAAAAAGCAGAAGAATATGTTCATGCTGGAATCCATGCTGGAAGTCAGCAGCATTTCTTCTTCACTTCAGCCCCCCCCTCCCACCCATAAATTATCTTGTACTCTCGTCAGACGTGATTTTCATTTCATGCTTAGTTAAAATACTTTTTTTTTTTTTTTGGAAACGAATATTTCATAAAAAAATATGGAATTATGTTAATTAGTACGCCATTACAACATTAAACTAAAATATGCCTTAAAAAAAATATTTTATCTTCAGTTAATTCATTGTATATTTACTCTCTCTCTCTCTCTCTCTATCATAAGAGAATGCTTGATTAACAATTGTTATTAATGATATGTTAGGTTATGTTTACTTTCTGTTTTGTACTTTGTTAGGTTATATTTACAGAAAATGACTTTCATTTTCAGGTGCGAGGTGATATTATGTGTTTTATGGGTGTGGCCCACCCACCCACTTATACACATTCAGTGGTATTATCCCACCCACCCACCCTTACATGTGCAGTGTTACATACAATATTATCGGTCGTTACTCTAATAAGTATGACTTCCCTCCCTCCTCTACTAAATCTATAGTATTCTTAAAAATATGATTATTTCGGACTTAGACAAATTATTTACTACCCATATGCCCACTAGGTGTAGAATTCATATTTAACATCATTTAAAAGTCTCTGAAATAATCTAAAAATGAATAAAAGATTTGCTAATGACATACTAAAAATCAACAATACATAATTGAGCTTATAGTGTTAAAGAAAATGCTCATTTTTCTAAAATGAAGTGTATTTATCCGTTGTTCCATCAATTTTTATATTGTTTTGGATTTGTAAATTATATTATTATTCATATGAAATATGTAATTTTATAAGATGATCAACCATATAGTTGAGAAATAATATGTTAATACTAAGTTGTGTTGCCTTTTATTATTTATATTTATTGTTCTATAATTTATTTGTTATTTATTTATACGTGAATAATTAATTAATTAGTTAACACGTTGTACATAAAATAAAAATTAAATTAAAAACTATAATGCCATTGTTTTATTATATCTATGTACGCTTCTTATGGATTTGCTCTAACATTTCCGATTATAAAATATAAAATAAAATATTTTACAGTTAGTAATGAAAATAAATAAATAAATTAGGGTTTTGAAAATTCACGTGTAAAAGTACGACAAAAATGTTGACAAGAAAAACGTATTATTCAATGCGTACTTTCATTAAAAACATCTTTCGATGTACCTCAATTTGACTTCTGCACGTAAAAGAAAAAAAAAAAAACAGTAGTCGAATCTAGTATCAAGCTCTAGAGTAGTTTTTCTCCAGTTTGTCATGCAAATTTCCTTGCCAGCACCGTGCCACTCCCTCTTTTTATCCTCCTAAATCCTCAAGGATAAAAATATAGAATTTATATTACACGTAAGGTGAATGAGTGTAATGAATGTAGATGAACGAGTATAGTCGTTATTTTTTAACTAAGGTTCACTGTACCTTTTAATTTATTTTACGCACCCAAATCATATAATGTTGTAGTTAGCCAGTTAATCAATTTCAGGACTTAAAATATATTCTTTCTTCCTGTTGTCCTTTCCACTATTGAAGTGGACTGCCTGACGACAAAGATGCCACTCAATATAATAATTTAACGATTTTATGCGATGATGGATTTGGTTGGAAAGTGAATTTGGTCATTTATTATCTCACATGACTTAAATAACAACCATAATACCATCGGCACTTCCAGAATGGGGACTCTGAACCACACGTTCCATTAGCAGATCGTCAAGGCTCGATCAAATTCCATTAGCATTTGATTAAACGCACCTAGCCGATAAGTTCTGCCTGATTATAGCTCTCCATTAGCCTACAAAGATTGCTTGTGACCTTAATGTATAGCTAATTGAATTGTGTATTTATTGTTTTATGTGGCACTTAAATGAAATAAATCAACTGCCACAATCTCGTGAATAACATGGCAGCACTAAATAATATTAACACTAATAAAACAAGAATTTATACTTTTTGTGCTTTATAATTAATTAATAAGAGAGAACATTCACTATAATATTTTCTCACATTTAGAAATATGATTGGGTGGGGAATTTATTAATTTAGTTTTGAATTAAATGGATCCATTTTAGATATATTTACATAAATAGTACAAAATCAACAAAAGAAAAAAGAGAAAAAACAAAAACAAAAAACAAACAATCGTTTAAACAAAAGATTGAAGGCATGCTTAATGATTTCCTAGCTTGAAACGGAATTTTCCCCGTTTAGATTGATAGACTTATACTGATGGACAAGTTGTGTTTTAAAAGCTTAAGCTTATTAGCTTCATATCTTTAACTTGTAGTATTACATCTTTCTTAAAAAAGCAAAATAAATTTTAATACTTAGTGAAATGCCTAAATTGGCCTAGTCATATTTCAGTATCAGATCATAATTTCTTTTCACTTCCATTCATCGTGAGAAATCTGGCATCTTTTTTGGTCTGGTCCTATTCTTTATTGAATATTACATTTCAGTAAACATAGACAAACATGAATTGCAAGAAATATACTTACAGGTTCTCACATATTTTTACTTTTCTTATTTAAATTCTACTGTTCACATTGCATATTTGCGAACTATACAAGAACTGGATCCATGAAGGTGTGTGAGAAACACTTTTAGTTTTTTGATAAAATTCTCAGCACAAGTTCTTTTCTTAGATTTTTACAGATTCCTGTTGTGTTATATTTAGTATTTGTCAGTTTTCAGAGTGTTTGTATTTTTTTCATCGACGTTTTCTACTTGTAAATTCTCTATAGAATACTTTTACGTCTGCACTTATATTAAGGGTGTATTTTTTAAAAAGTAGCATCTCTCCTAACATCTCTCTCCTTATCTGGTATATCAGGCCTACATACCCTACAGAAGCTTAATTTTTTATCTTTGTTATCTATTTTTCATGTATAAAGTAGTCCTACATATGTTGATTCCCATTAAATTTTAGTTTTGTTAAAAATTGTTTCTATAGATTGTAGAAAATATGTTAAGATCGATGGATATTTTTTTAAAAGTCCGTATTTATAGTCTGCCGGACAGCAATATCAATATTCTCGCAATCTTATTTTAAACTAGATTCTTTGTTACTTTTTATTCAACATTTGTAGAAGTCACTCAAAATGGTTCTTTTAAAACTTCTTATTGTTTGCCTTTTTTGTGTAGTTTGAATTTACACATACACTGACTCGTATATTTGAGCGACATTTCGTTGTATTGAAGGTATTATCAATATTTTGAGTATACAAGTAGAGGATGCACTTAGATTGGATAATCCGTGAGTGCGTGTTGGATGGTTATCGATTAGCGAAACCTATATGTCGACCAAATACCACTCCACAGTCTTGTGGTAACTGACGGGAAGTTTGTACATAGTAGACTGTATGTGTATATATACCAGGCACACACTGCAGGGTTAATCAGAACTTCCGAGACACTGCGCCTTGTTCACTTATCAAGTAAGAGCTGCTTGCTGTACATTTATTGATTTAGGCTTTTTGTTTTGAAGTTTTAATATGCCATACTATGTTGTAATGAACGACTTTAAATGTTATAAACAGTAATAAGGTTAGAGGATGATATAAAAAATATGTAAAGGCACAAACAGTTTACAATATTTCAAGTTTTTCAGAGAAAATGTAAACTTTTTAAATATTTTTTAATGTACTGGTTATCTTAGTTTTTCCAGGTTAGGATATGTTAGATTGGAGGCTAACCTAACATTAATAGCCTAACCTAACCTAACCTAACACAAAATAACCTAACCTAACCTAATACAAAATAACATAATCTAAACTAACCTAACTTAACCTAATCTAACACAAAATAACCTAACCTATTATTTCTGTTTAATATCTCGGTTATTATTTGTTGTATGATGAATCGAATGTCATATTCGAGTTCAGGAGAAAAACCTACTTCAGTTTAACATAAAATACATCGTTGTGGTAAACAAAATAGTTTTAAATGTTTTTTAGTAAATAATTATCACTCCTAAGGGAAATTCCTATGGATTCGTGTTTAGGGGTTAATATTGACTAATTAAAAAATCGTAAAACATCAAGTGAGACCCCTATATTCCACATTTACATATTTTTATTTAAATTTACTTGCTTACGTGTGCCGCAGGCCTGCGCGTGAATTGTGTTCAATCAATGAAGTACCGAATTTTACTTCAGCTGGAGATTATAATCTTGAAAATTGGATCTAGGTAAAGTGTATAGCTGGTATTTCGACAGAAAAATCATTAAAAAATCTTAAACATTGAACTATTTTTGTCGTAACTTTTCAAAATAGCACCTATTAGATATTAATTTTGTGACTGTATTGCAATAAATATAAAATCCTATTTCGTATGAAAAATGAACACCTAAATCAAGATTAGTTTGCAGATTTGTTTTTATTGAATAGTTGGACTAGTTGGTGGTTTTGTTACAATTTATACGCAATAAATTTTTATATTTATTACAAACTTAAAACACTCTATAAAGTTAAAAAATATAAGTGTAAAAAAATTAGACAGTGAATGTGTTATTCAAAAAAATTTAGTCATTTATACGTTATTTAACAACTGCAACGAGAAATATTTCTCATGTAAAAGAATAAAATAATTGATTTAAAAAATCATAAATTTATAGAAATCGTAAAGTTTATATGTTTTTTAATAAAATCATATAATATTATAAAGTAAATTAATGCTGTAAAAATCAGCACGAGTTAAACAAATTTAAAGGTTTGACTGATTGTTTATGAAATATGTACCGTAATTAATTTAGAATATACATGATTCAGTTACAGCAGTCTCCGGTGTACCTTACACACTACCTTCCATTCGCAATACCAGGGGTTCAATAATAAGTTTTATTTCAGTATCTTATTTTTTTACTTAGTGTATGTAATGGGATAGTCTTAGGAATGGTATATTTGGTATAGTCTACTTAAGTTCTTACCTCAGAAATCTAACTCGATTCCTTGGGTCAAAATCGGTTATATACCCGTAAATAGTTTTTTTTTTTTCTTAACAGGACTGTTTTAGAGCTGAATCAAGAAACTTTCTATCCTAACATATCGTAACTTAGCCTTAACCTAACCTAACCCAAACTGATCACGTATGCTACACAAATCAAATAAAAATATTTATTTGCAGTAGACAATTTTTATAATTGTATTACAAAGGTCAAATATATGTATACAATTAAAGTTACTGTAAACTAAATTTAAGTTATTCTAATTAAAATAGCAAATCTTTATATACATGGTTAAAACAATAAATGTCGTCTTTATTCTTAATCCATATTATTCACCTATTAAGAATTCCTCTACAGAGTAAAAAGCTCCATCTAATAAAAAGTATTGCAGGGAGGCTTTATATTTCTTAAAGTTTTGTTGTGATTTTATAAAATAATTTTGGCCCCATATTTTGGGAAAGGGAAGCTGTTAGTTCTAATCCATAGGAAGTTTGCCTGTGTTGATCACAATATCTTGTATTATATTTATGAGTGTTTGAGCCGGTTTGAAAATTTGCCAATTTATTTGAAGAAAATTATTATTTCATATATTTACAGTGATGATAAAGTTAAATTTGAAATGATTTGAAAATTTCTTTACATGCAGTTCTTCTATTCACACCAACCACTATTCGGATTGCTCTCTTCTGTAAACGAAAAACTCTCAATAAAGCAGTACGGGATGCAGGACCCCATAGTATTATACCGTATCTCAATCTATATTCTATAAGTGAGCTGTAGTTAAGTCTCACAATAAAAATGTTATTTAATTTATAAAATCTACTTTATAAAAATAATTGCGATGGTAATTTTGAACAAGTGCTGTCAATGTATTGAGACCCAACCTACACCAGCCGGATTGGCATTAAATCACTGTTTGTTACCCCTCATACTGTCTTCTAACAAATTATCATCATTTTAGAACGTCCCAAGTTTATAGGAATAAGGTTAGATTTTGCGGGCATGTAACCGATTTTGACCGATTTCTTGTTGAGATGTCGATGACAGATCCATAAACCGTCATCAGTCCCAAAGGAGGACTAAATTTTCGAGAGTATTAAGTATTAAATAACTCGACCCCCTCCCCGAATGGATTTAGTATTTAATACTCATAAAAACTTGGCGTTAACGAATGTACGGGGTGGATATCGATATCGTTAATATCGATCTTAGAATCGAGTTGGATCCCTGATGTAAGAACACTTAAGTATATAATTACAAGCAATCCAGGCAGGCTACAAAATGAACTATGTATATTTTGTAAATTAATCTAGTTGACAAATGTAAACTTAAAGTATTTTTAATGTAAGCCCTGGCTAATACTATTCGTTTCATTATTAAGATTCTTTCGCTGGTGGCCTGGCTACACATCCTGAGAGTGAGCTGCAGCCATGAAAGCCTCTACCATGGATCTCTCGCTCCGTACTGAAGTCCGGTTACCTGGCAGACACCCACGAGGTCGCTGCAGCCAGGGGTGCTCATCTTGCCGCCCTCGCCAAGGAAGGACACAGTTATACAGGAGAACACGTCTATGGTCATGGCGAGTCTTATGGAGATCTCAGGTACCACGGACCGACCGCTGTCCCCCACGTACTGCATGACGGACACATCGCAGACACTCCAGAAGTATCAGTAGCTAAGGCTGAACACTATGCTGCCATATCCAAAGCCAAGTCTTATGGGCATCATACAGAAGGATCTTACGTTGGAGACCATGGATATTCAAATAGTTACGTAAACAGTCATTCACCCAGGGAATCCTATCAAGGTCATGAAGGCATCAGGTACCATGGTCCCACCGCAGTCCCCCACGTCTTGCGTGACGGACACATCGCAGACACTCCAGAAGTAACAGCAGCTAAGGCTGAACACTATGCTGCCATATCCAAAGCCAAGTCTTATGGGCATCATACAGAAGAATCTAACGGTGGAGACCATGTATATTCAAATAGTTACGTAAACAGTAATTCACCCAGCGAATCCTATCAAGGTCATGAAGGCATCAGGTACCATGGTCCCACCGCGGTCCCCCACGTCTTTCATGACGGACACATCGCAGACACTCCAGAAGTATCAGCGGCTAAGGCTGAACACTATGTTGCCGTATCCCAGGCCACTGCTCATGGGGGTTACGAACAGATATCTACAGTGGGAAATAATCTAGGGAATAAAATATAGGGTCCGAAGAACGCCATAGACAAAAGAAATACCCCCCCCCCCAAGCTCGTCTCATGAAGCTCTGGGTGGACACTGGACAAATAAGTGGAAGACTTCTTTACAAGATTATCACTAATCAAGTGTTTCTTTCTCCATGATAACTCAGTAGTGTTAAAAGTATACAATTATATATATATATATATATATATATATTTATTTATTTATTTATTTATTTATACAAAATTATGATATAGTATATTTTCCTACCAAATAACTAAACGTTTTATTCACATAATAAAATACAATTTACTACTAGATATATTTTCTTTATTGACTCATATAGTTATTTCAATAAACAATAAACTAATAAAATGAAATAAAAGGTATCTGATGCATATTTTTGGACAGTTTGTGGTTGATATAATTTTGTTTTATGGTATTCTGTAGTAACTTTAAGTTCTCTTCGTCATCATTGTCTTTGAAGAACAGTTTTTGGTGACTGTTACTGTTGTGTATTTACGAACTACAGATAGGCTGCTTAGATTGCGACCTACTGAAAGCGCCAGTGCGAGGGATCTCTATGTATTGTAGTCACCGCATCTGCACTGAGTGGTAGAAGTGAGATACAGAACCACTCTTTCCCTACTGAGTCATTGCATTTAATAGTCGTCATGGTAATTAGGTAGATAATAGGCCGCGTGCTGGTAGCGCAGTAGCAAACTCCAACCATTACGTCATCAGCAGCAGTGACTACAAGTTGGTTTGATGAAATTAAATCATTGTTTAGTATTCAAATAGAAATAATTAATAAACTTAGCTAAATTATTTATAACAGAACAAATAACAATAAAAAAACTAATACAGGTTATAACATTTATTTTTAACAAAAAACAATGTTGTGGAAGTTGATCACAGACCGGAGTTAGAAGGCGGAAAGAAGTTACGCCTGTGATGGAGCGGTGGAACGTTTCCCCTATACTGCTGAAACACCTAATATGCACTAAATATAACACATAGGTCATTCTATTTCCAGCCTAATTCTAGTAATATATTTAGGTGGATTTTTATATTTAGTTCAATGAATCATAAACTTAAAAAAAAATAATAAGTGTGATATGATAGATATTTTAGAACAGTTAGTAGTTGATATATTTTGAATTTATATTATTCTGTACTTAACCTTTGAGTACATTTAACTCATGTACATTTGTGAACTAGTAATACCAAAATACATGAGGTTAAGTGTAAGAGAGGACCTAATTGTCCTAACTTAACCTCGATAGATAAAACAGTTTTAATTTCATTTCAAGTATTCATAACGCAGGTACTGGGAATCTAAGTCTGATGGGAGTTGCGGGTGATAGGCCCGTTTTTAGTCAAACACGGAAATGGCAAGCACTCAACAGATACCATTTAAATGGACACTACCGTAGAAGTCTGGGGTGTTTGTTGTAGGATGGTTGTCCTGGTTCTGATGATATACACGGGAGAGCTGAATATCAGGCTTGTCAGTTTACCAAAAATCAGTCCAATACTGCGTGGTTCAGAATTCAAGATAAGATGGTGTAGATGTCCTTTTTTATCATTAAAAAGGAGAGGCCGGTCTCCTTCTTAACCTTAGTCTGCCTATTTCTCACAGACTATTGATCTGTGTGAGGAACTTATTCAGACAGAGTAAGGGGGAGAACCAGTACATTACATTAGAAGGTGAAAGGTGAATATTACTGATAAATATTCCACTCTAGGCCGGATTCGAACCAGCGCTATATCTAATGCCTTAGACCGCTCGGCCACCGGCTCTCCCAGATCATATACAGTTATCCTGGCTACTGGACTATTAATAGATGGCCCTTTATAAAGAGCAGTTAACGTTAGTTAGTAACAGTGACTACACTCTTTAATTTATACCCATCCCACTCATTCGCCGCCAATATTTCCTCATATCTAGCCGATTGCTGTCTTATTAATATTGTAATAATATTGGAAAGGTAAGGGCAACTCAAGGGCCTACAGCTCAGCTTGGACTCCAAACCACGTTAGTCTGATTTTCTGTAAACTAGCAAGCCTAATACTAGTTTTATACCTTGCACAACATCCAAATCTTAATAGCTACTCCATATTAACATCCCATACTTCTTTAGTAGCATTTGTGTCATGGAGTCCATTGAGCCGGTCATGTCAGTTAGGAGGACTGAGCATAGAGCCTGTCGTTTTCAATCACCAGAGCATTTTGTCCCCAAGTAGCTGGATTACAGCACTGCCCCAAAGAGCTAGCTGAAATATTATTTAGAACAAATGTAATTTATCTGTTAATTCCTCTACGCTCTATTCATTCTATTTATAACATTTATGAATGTTCATATAATTCCAAACAAATTTATATCCACAATTTTATGAAAGCCATAGACCACACTGTTAAGTTAACGAAAATATTCGTGATGGAGATCATTAGGTTTCTAAATAAAATTGCATTCGTGTTGTCGTAACAGAAGCAGTAGTGCCCTCAAAGAGTGCCCGGTCACGGTCTATTGGCTGGTCTAACAGAGGCTCTCTGCCAGAACAAGTGCTAACGGTTTTCGCCTCCCAGAGGTAATGATGCAAAGACGGAAATGTTCTTTGGCCATGACTTTCTCTTGCTTTTCAGTTTCATCGGTTCTCCCTTGATTTGGTCCCAATGAAATCTGGATGCCATCTGAATAGCCCGGACCACTGGCTGATTTTCTTTCAAATAAGAAATTGTGCTCCAAAGCAGGCTATTCAAAGCAGTATTCTAACCTCCCCTAAGAACTAACTTATTTTTCTTGAGACCTGAATGAGCTAGATAAAAAAACAACAAAGATTTTCGAAAAGGAAATGACCGGAAGAAGTCTTTGTTGCAAACAAAAACCACGTTTTACTTAAAAACTGTCCTTCATTTGAAACCAAATAGTAAAAGAACAGCCAGATATTATCAGCTGAACCTTGTATATCTATCAAATAAAGAAAATCTTAAATGAGCTAAAATTTCGGAAGACTTCGAGCATGTGTGACATGTCCCCTTTTAAGTACACACCAATAATTATCCAGCATTGTGTGTACTTAAAAGGGGAATGTTCAGGATCTATGAGCATGAACCATGTATTTTATATTATAATTTTATAATTGCTCTTTAAAGAAAAATGGTTCTTGGCTGCCTTATCAATATCCCCAAAATTTAAATTTTCATTATGTTTGGAGATTCAAGAAATTCACTTTACGTAGGCCTACCAAGAACAAATGTAATATCACCAACTCCTTAATACTTTGTCACGTCTTAACTAAGTCATAAGACAGTGAAATGCAACTGAAATATTCAAATAATAAGTATCGAAAACTTAAAAAATAACGAAGAACACGTGATAAATTTAGAAAGTTCAACACATTTATTTTGAAGTAAAAGTAGTTCGGCGGAACAACGTCTCCAAAGGGCACTAAACCGCTACATCAACTCCACACATAACTTAATATCCTTGCCTTAACTAGTTTACCGTCACCTTGCCTATAAATTATGTTTATGATGCGTGATACATACTAAACACGCAGTTGGCTGTGTCAACACCCTATAGGACATCACGTAGTGGATGAGATTTAGTGGTAGACACATCAAACGAAACGATTAATGACTTTTAAGCTCGAGCCACGTGGGTACCTCGCTAAACTTAATTTAATTAAGTATAGGATTTCCTTACTTTCACAATATTTATGTCATTAATCTTAATACTTATAGTCCAAAAACGATGTACTCACTGATCACGCAATCTCCGGCACCAATCAGCAGATTTTGATAAAACTGGAAGGAAAGTTAGCTTTTGTATCATAGAAACCCAGGAAGAAATTATTTCTCAAAATTCCATTCTTAAGGGATGGAAACAATCCCTCAACGTTTACTTTTTTCCGTAAGAGTTAAATTGTCGTTAGTTTATTTAATGTTTTATTTCTGACAGCTGATACAAAAAAAAAACATAAACATGACACAAGCTTGGCTAATTTGGTATTTATGGTGAAATGTTTAATATTATTTCTACAAACTCTGTAATGATTGCACTAATTCGCGTCCCCCTAAAGCAGACTTATAGGGTGTTGTAGACTATGAAACTGTGTTATCAAGGAGAACGGTAGAAGACTGAGCTATTTTGATGTGATGGTTTAGAGAGAACCATTGAGGGAAGGGCAAAGCAAGCGTAGAGAGCCACTCCATAGCAATGCACGGAATGTTGGCTAGTTTTCTATAATTATTTTACATAATTTGTTATTTTATAATCATTCTACATTTAATAAAATTAACACGGTATATTCTTAATTGTCCCTCATTTGATATTCGATATTATATTCGTACAGTTACGGGAAAAGACATGAGCACGTTTAGTTGATATCTAAAATGTTCAATGAAAAATTTGGATATATTATTTGATTTGAATATTTTAGTATAATTTGCATGATAGCTTAAATAAAAGTATACAAAATCAGTTTATTAGGAAAAATCAAATAAAGGGTACTTATGGTAGATAAATTAAGGATTATTTGAATTATTTACCTGATATTTACTCGCTGGCTTAAATAAACGTTACAAATTTATAATTCATTGGAGATTAGTATAAAAGAATAATCCTAAACTGGGTAGTAAAGAGTAAATTTAATATATTTTTGTTAAAATGCATCTGCTGTTTAAAGAGTAAATATTATTACTTATTCTGACTGCATTGGGATAAAAAACATAAATAGTTAACTTTCATGAAGCATTTCATGAATCAATCTGGATAAACATGCCTTTCCGTGTTAGTTTCCTTTTCTAGTTACTGTCAAGATAAGAGGGTTAACTATGTTCTATTGATCACTAACTAAGGATATTGGTTCAAACTTACACAAACCACAGAGAAAAAAGAAATATATGTCACTTTCTTATGGCCGCAGCGAACGCCTAATTGGTCATTATATATAGATAATACAACTAATGTACCCCTTTAAACATTTGTAGTAATAATTAATTCAATTATCCATGAGGATTGGGGGAATAGGGAGGGACTGACAAGGTGCTGGTGATGCCATCGCATGACGAACTGGATAAATAACTACTCGACACACTAACTCGACAAATATTTAGGGCACTATTCCCTGTTTTGAGAGTTAAAAAAGTCGTTTTTCATAGTTATAAAACCAACTCATGAAAATGAGTTGTTTTTAGAAATAGAAAATATTTATATTCTATTTTTATGCAAAAATATTAAATACAAATTTATTTTTCAACGACTTTTAATTTGATATGCATCATGACATATATTACTATTTGAAATATTTTTCTTATAACAGTTTTTATTTTCCTATTGTTTGACGATTTAAAAAAGGTAAATGACTATGTATGTATCCCTCGGAACATAAGCGTTACAATAACTGTACAAACCAACATTATTTCCATTTTGGCTACCCTGCCCCTAGGGGGAAGAATAATTAGAAAACTTTAAATAAAAATTACGAGTCCTTGAAACACTTTAAAATGAGGTGTCACATGACCTAAGTTGGATCTGAACATTTCCAAAACTAACCCCCAACACTATACGAAGTGCCATTTTGGGCTGTGACACTATTGAACATAATTTCTTTAAATTATTTTTTTGCATAAAAGATAGGTTTACAATATGAATAAATATTCTATTTCAAAGGTTTACAATAAAATAGCGGCCCATTGGTCTGACATTCTATTAAAATGCACTAACCATTTCGTTGTATGTTTATTATTACAGGAATTGTAGTACAGCAATTTCAGTACATTCGTTCAGTACTATAAAAACATTCATAACAATTTTCTCTTGAAATGAACAATAGACATATGGAGTAATCGTTACTCCATTGCAGCCAATTGTACTTAATATCTTTGAGGTCAAATAAATGTCACTCAATCCCTGCCACGTTCGGATTGAGGCCGAACGTTAATTTGACATTTATCAAAAGTTTGTGGTTTGTTTTCCGCGTAATTAATAAAGCATGATAGTGTATAGTTCTTATTCATTCAACCAGACAATATAGCCTACTAAAAAGTAATTTTTTATTGTAATTTTCATCTATTACCTGGTCATCGTACTCTTTTGTTAAAAATTATAATTCTAGACGTTTAGAAATAAGTTATTGTCAGGGAGATTCATTTTTATCCGAAATCAACCAACCGTTAATAAGATTATTTTCATAATATTTCCATATTGGAGTGTCTAATATTTTACTGAAAATTTAGTTATGATCACAACGAATATCCCGGGTAACCTTCAATCTAATAGTATAACAAATCTGCACTTTCCAGAGCAAAAAAACGTTATCTTAAAAATGCTAAGACTTCGATAAAGCCTATGAATATACAGATTGTTTCAAAATTCTTCCTACAAACTTTAGAATATTGTTCCGTCAATCAAATAGAGCCAAAAACTACATGTAAGTAATGGTCTATTTCTTTCCTTTTACATTCTTACTCTCTGTACGTGTTCTTTATTTAAAAAATCATATTTTTCAAATAATCTAACGAATTCAACCAAATTTAATTAAACTCTGTTTTATAAATATATCTAACGCTAATATGTTGGTCAAGTTAGGTTAATTAATTTCTCAATAGTGGCCATTTAATTCGGAATAGCCAAAAAATGTTAATGTTACAAAACATTACAGAAGGGACTATTTATAGAGGATTTTAAAACAAACTTTGTAGCATATTATTTTTTTTACTAACGAAAAACTGGATTATTGCATACCTGATTTTCTCCACGATGAGCTGTCAGCTCAAGGATGGACCAAGAAACAATCAACAATTATTTGAAACTACGAGCTTTTTGTGGTTTAGAAGTTTCCATGTAGTTGTTTAATTCCACAATACTGTACATTATTATTGTAAATGGAAGAAGTATTTGTAAAAATATAATTTTTCGGTTGTGATTTGGTCCATTGTCGATATTAAGATCGTTCTGGAAAAACTGTAGAACTTAGCACTGTTCTGGATAGTAAGATCTTAGAATAAAAACGATCGGCCTATTTTGCACTATGAATTGTTAGTTATTGGATTAAAAATTTACTATACTATTGAATTTGTTTTAAAATAGTCCAAACAATTCTCGCTTGTATGGATTTTATAAAATTAATACAATTTGAGTCATTTTAACCAGGCCGTCAGTTTGAAATTAATTATGCAAAATTAATCAAAACATGTTCACTATTAGTTTTAAAAATAAATAATTTATTTGAGTCCGGTTGGATTTGTTTGAATTTAAAAAATTTGATTTTTTAAAGTAAAAAAAAAAAAAACAGAACAATATCCCCCTTGTTGAAAGGGTTTTGAAATACCATGTATAGATCGACTCAGATTTGCTGATGGGCCGTTTGCTGGTACAGTTAGTTCCCACAAGAGGAGCTGTAGCCAAACTTTGTAGATGAAACTTTTAATACTGAAGAGTAGATTTTAAGAGACAAATAAAAACAGTTTAATAAATTACAAGTAAAACCCGTGACGAATGGGCTTGACTCTGTAATCTTTGTACGAATGGAATATAATCTCCTGTGTGTAAAAGGGCGTGGAAATAGAAAGGAATACTTCAGGTAAACATTAACCTCACCAATACTAATCATATCGTTATGGTAAGAGGGACATAACACAACTTCACAAGTTCACAACCGTCCACAGTTAAACTCGTATAAGTAACACCTTAGATATGTTAATAAAAATGTTACAGCTTATAAAACACTCTTACGCACTGATCGAATAACTATATTCGACACATAATATTTAACTTCTGGGGAAGATTGAAAATGGCAAAGAGAAATCTGATAGACAATTCCTAAACAATAATTTACTACAGAAAACATAATATAGTAACAATGGACCCAGTCTGCACATTGGTGTGGTGTGGTATCAGCTTGCGTAGGCACGGTAGACCAGTCGATGGGAAGAGGTGTCTGACCAGGAAGAGGAGTCATCGTGGGGTTCACTGCGGCGTTGCCAGTAGTGGTCGTGGTGGCTGGGCACCCCAGAGAGGATCACGTGTTGGGGCTGGCTTGCCGTCGACTTGGAAGCAGCTGTTTACAGAACAATAAAGGTGGATTTTATAAGGATAATGTTATATAAGATCAGTATAATTTAAAAAGCATAACATCTATTTTATAAAATGTATATATTTAATTAATGCATAACATTTGAATAAAAAGTACCATTCTCTTTTAATTTTCATGTAACGTGATACTGAATAGATATAAGAAACAGAGGTTCCATCAAATAGTGCGCTCGACACACTAATTTGACATCCAATGTGTGTCGAGAAGTTATTTCCCTACTTCGCACTGCGATGGCAGAGTCTGCACTTTGTCAGTCCCTCCCTCCCTTAAGCCCCGTTGGTTTAAATGGTTTGAATTGCGCCCCGAAATTAGCGCAAATGGTTTGAATAGACTCAACCGTTTACACTCTATGATATTTTACCTCAAGCATCGTTTCAATTTGCAATAACCAGTCGAGTATGTACTCGACATGGACGAGGCACTGTTGTGATCTGTGTATGCTATTAGTTAAGCGATAATAGTGAACAAGAAAAAACGAAAACCGAGAACTAGGTGGTGTTAGTCGTGGCTTCTGAAACGAAGCAAGTTTTCCCACGTTAGGTTCTTGAGATAATTGCATGATGAACCAAGTGATTTGAGAAATTACTTGAGGATGACTGAAAATTGCTATACAAATCTTCTAACGTTAGTTTCTCCTCCCATACAGGAACAGGATACCGTCATGTAGAGAGCGATTTCTCCACATGAGAGACTTTGCGCAACTTTGAGATACCTCGCTACTGGCCGTACTTTGAATTATATCGATCCACTTCTTTAAACTTATCGACTAATTTCCCGTAATCAAGATCCTTTTTATTGTGATCCGAGTAGTCCTTGCATTTTATTAGTCACATACAAGGCAGACTCCCTTATAGTTCAATATATTCTGTCAATAATTCACGATCCAGCCGTGATACTAGCCTGGAGACAGCGCAAACTATACTTATAGTGATACGTCAGAACTGGGGGAGGGGGAAGGTTTGAACAATAAGGTTCGAGTAACCGTTTACTCGTTCCAACCTATTGGTCTACCTTCCAATCTGATCGCATGATTTGACGAACATTTTCACCAACCGTCCAACCTTAATCCAATCCAATCAATTGCACAAATCTTCCGTTTACACGTAACGATAATTTGTACAATTTGGTTTAAGATGACGAGCAACTAACTTGGAAGCAATATATGTAAAATAGATATTACTTTGAATATCACTGTAACACTGTAGCAAAAGAATATAAATATTTGATAATTTTTAACCAATTCATTTGGATTTATCAACTTACAACAACGCCTTCGTCTTGTAGCCATACTGTGTACTGTCTTGTACATGACAGTACTGTGTTTTGAGATATCAGAAACTATGAAGGAGCTGTCAGACAAATAACATAACATTTTATGAATACACTTAATGTTAAATATCTTATGAGATTATTTACTTTTTAGAATATTTTCTTGGTAATTGTGGTTATTTACATTAGTGTACCGGTAACGACTGTTTTACTATACTGAAAGAATTAGTTTTGTTTTCAAATATAAAAATGTTAGTTGCTATGAACCAAATTATAAAAAATTGCTTCTTATTAGAATTTGAATAAATATATATTTGAACAAAAAACATGGCAAATATCTTGTTTTATGATGAGCGAAGTATTTTATAAGGAGTTGATGTAGACATTTTTAATATTAGGTTATAAAAACATCGAAGAAGCCAGAAAACTATATAGACAGTTATATATGAAAACTCTAAATTACTCTTAATTACTTTTTTCGTAGTCTAACATTGTAATAATAAAATGTAACTAGGTCCCAATGGTTCACAGGGATTTATCAAGATACGATAGCGCCTTCGTGATAAAATCTTACTACTTCTATGAAGTGGCGTGTTCAAAGTAGCAGGAGACTTGAAGGAGCTCAGTGACAAACGTTATCAGGAGACTTGAAGGAGCTCAGTGACAAACGTTATCAGGAGACTTGAAGGAGCTTAGTGACAAACGTTATCAGGAGACTTGAAGGAGCTGAGTGACAAACGTTTTCAGGAGACTTGAAGGAGCTCAGTGACAAACGTTATCAGGAGACTTGAAGGAGCTCAGTGACAAACGTTATCAGGAGACTTGAAGGAGCTCAGTGACAAACGTTATCAGGAGACTTGAAGGAGCTCAGTGACAAACGTTATCAGGAGACTTGAAGGAGCTCAGTGACAAACGTTTTCAGGAGACTTGAAGGAGCTCAGTGACAAACGTTATCAGGAGACTTGAAGGAGCTCAGTGACAAACGTTATCAGGAGACTTGAGGAGCTCAGTGACAAACGTTATCAGGAGACTTGAAGGAGCTCAGTGACAAACGTTATCAGGAGACTTGAAGGAGCTCAGTGACAAACGTTATCAGGAGACTTGAAGGAGCTCAGTGACAAACGTTATCCTTCTATTATAATGATATAATGTTTCTAATAATGTATTAATATCAATTTGTATGTTAAATTTTTAAATATCTGTTGGAATGGTTTTACAAATAATTTATTTGTGATAGACGCTAAATATACTTCTGTGTTATAATATCGATGATTTGTGTGAAAGTAACAGTTATAAGTTGGATATAATAATCTTAAATGCTTTATTTTATGGTTACGTTTTTAAGTCTTTGAGGCAAGATACTTTTACCTTAGTCTCTCTACTCTAGAGGCATTTTTTACTTTCAGTACCAACGTTGTCAAGGGACAACGGTCCAAACCCACTGAGCAAATGTTAAGTGGATGTCCCGGGTTTTGAACCCGCTACCCTTTGTATATGAGGTAGAAGTGCTGACCACTATACTAGCAAGAGGCCTTATTATAATTAATTAATGTAATGTTAATCATAATTAATAAATCTTAATATTGTATTAAGGTCAAATATAATTCAATATCTGCCATCTATTGTTATGTTTGCAAACTACACATAGTAGTACTTCGTACTATTCCTGCCAGAATGCAGCATCTACTTGGCTCTCACATCGATGTATATAATCATAAACCAAACATAATATTTACATGATCTTTTATAAATAATAAGATGGCTCTCATGTACCTTTCAACTGTCTTTGTTACTGCTCTCGACTACTTATTACTGTACAATTTTAACTTCACAAAACATTATCTTTAAATATATCTATAAATGGAAGAAAAGATATCGGTTTTGTATTATTTTACAAACGTTTTATATTCTTTTATATTCAATTTTGCAACTGTAATATTTTGATTTTGAACAAACAAAACATGAAGTCCCTTCGTAATAAATCCATACTAGTTACAAAACAGTAGTGCGTTTTTAAAGCACCAAGACTGTTGAAGGAGCTAACTGACAAACTTTATCCTTGCATCTTATGAATTATCACTCGTATAAATGTCGTGTCGTATATCAACGTATCCTTATGTTGAATATTATTCGAGGAAATTTATAGTTTTTAATATTTTATTCATAATTGTATTGTTTTACAATTGAATAGAGGTCTCATCTATTGGCAATTTTATCACACTGTATGTGTTATGTACCTGAACAAATTGAATTGATTTAAAGTTTAAGATAACATTTTATAAGCAAATCTTTCTCTTGTTTATTTGTAAGCAGTAGATGATTTTTATGATAAATGATATTTTTTTCAAAGAATTGAATAAATTATATTTGTTTGATTAAAATATTTTCACTAATTATTTCATATTTTATTGTTTGAGATATTTGAAACATAATTGATTTTTAAGCATTAAAAGATGGTTTTTATATCACATCCATAAGACATAGAATATTTTTAATTAAATTCAACCAAAACACAGATTTGGTGCTAAATTGTATTGTAAAGAAAGGGAGTTGCCAACATAGCATACCAGTATTTTGTCTCATTAAAATTCAAAATGTTTACCTATATACGGAGTATCTTTATCCCTACAGGCTTTAAAACTTA
Source organism: Stictocephala bisonia (assembly GCA_035578905.1). Taxonomy (NCBI): domain Eukaryota; kingdom Metazoa; phylum Arthropoda; class Insecta; order Hemiptera; family Membracidae; genus Stictocephala; species Stictocephala bisonia. The sequence goes on along the minus strand of JAQJVL010000002.1, from coordinate 7,457,859 downwards.
CTTTTTTAATTACTTTATATGAGTTCATTAATCTCTAAAATCAATTTATTTGAGACTAAATTTATCTCGAAATAAATTGACGGAAAAATATATTTCGAAAAATCCTGTTAACAAATTAAAACATATGAAGTTATTTACTAATTGGTGAGTTCTCTAATGAGGTGTTCATTTTAATATAAAAATTAGAGGACAAGCCTGCACTTTTCTCATGCCAACCCCGTCATTCACTACGCTCGTATTTCCTCGGTCTGTGACTCGTGACCACGTAGTAACTATACTACATCACAGAGAAAAAATAAACCGAGTTTTCATACCATAGCGTGCTAAATTTGTGTTCAGTACTTGTTTTTATAAATTTGTTCTATGTGAATGGCAGGGCCAGCACCTTGTTAGTCAATTCTTTCCCATACAAAACATCTGGACCTTGACTACCATCCAACATGGACACCCTAGACTTCTCTAATAGTGTTCACGCCGATAGCAACCTTTGAGAGAACACCATGTTGGTATTAAGAGGACCGAGAGACACTTTTGGTCCAAGTAGCTGGGTGCTGACGTATATTTATTTCACTTATATGTTACCTGCAGCATTTGTAATCTTGTAAACAAAACCTTATCACATCATCACGTATGATGTATAAGGTTCCAATCTTTTGTATATAGACCTGTATCTATCTGATATAAGTAAACGCTTTTACTTGTGCTTTTTATAATTATTTTTCAATTATAATTATAAAATAGGACATTACTTAGAAATTAATACATCTAGCGCGAAATTAAAAAGAAGACGTAAGATAGGGTTACAAAGCACTGGGATATAAATACACATAATATTTTGAAATGAGTCATGATGAATTAAATAAAATAAACTTGACAATCACATAACATTTGAAATTAAAATATCATTTATTTCTGCTGTTCGTTACCGAGTAACACTGACGAACAATTTCAGAAACCTTGTTTTATGGTTTTCTATGTCTGAAAGAAACCTACTTGCCGAAGCAGATTCTTTTGTCAATCTGGTCAGATTCAATATTATCTTAATGAACTGAAATTAATATTAGTACTATTCAGATATGAGATGGCGACCCCTTGAGTGTATTTTAAGGGGAATATGAATGATTACATGGTTGTGGTGTAAGTGTTAATGTCTGTGTCGCCTTATTAATAACTAAGGTCGCATGTACTGTACTTTTGAAAGAGATAATTATGAATAGCCCGATGGTCAGGACAACTAGGGGACCTACAACTTTACATAGAATCCAAACCATCTAGTATTGGTTTGATTCATACTAGATGGTTGGATTCATACAACGACACTGATACTCAGTTCTCTTCCCTACACAACATCCGTAAAACCCAGACTTCTTCAGTAGCCCACGTGGATGGCAACCATTGAGCGGATACCTTGTTGGTGTTATCGCCTACAATCTCCATAGCTCTTTGTCCCCAAGTAGATGTATACTGCCTAAATTGGTTACTACACTGAAAGATAATAATGCTATACGATGTACGAAAAACATTTAGCCCATCGTAACTTATTCGTTGTATTAAAACCAAGATTAAATTGAATAATACGGGATTGTTGAATACATTTTTCCAGCTTGGGTTAAATTTTTATCGAGTGTTGGAAAATTAAAAAAATGGATGACTATCTACGTAATACTGGCCAGCCCTGTAGTGCACTGTTGTAACCTAACTATTTAGGGACAAAGTAGTTAGGGATTGTAGAGGATAGGTTCTGTTCTCAGTCCACTTATTACCGACATGGCGTCCACTAAAGTGGTGACCATCAACGTGAACACTTTGAGAGAAGTCTGGAATTTCTCTATGGGAAGCTCCAAGCATTTGGATCCTGTGCGGAAAATAGAATTGAGTATCAGGCTTGTCCCGGTACGGTGTTGTAGTAATGAATATGGAACTAAATAAAAGTAATTATATGTAAACGTAATTGTAAATACTGCTATGATATGTTGTAACGTAATTACAATACCCTTTTATGGATAAATTATACAACCATAACGGGCACGGACATTTAAATCTCTTTAAGCTATTTAAACGACTGATAACCATCGATGTGATAACCTAGTGACGAGCTTTCCGCATTCCAATCAAGGCCGCGGCCTTCCCCCTCCCCGACCTCAATCCCCTAGCTGATATTTCTTATAAATATGAAGTATCATGGGCTCGCGCACAAGCGCACACACACACACACACACGCGCGCAAGCACGCTCGCACGCGCGCACACACACACCCGCAAACACACACACACATACAAATGTACTTACATAAAGGCTTGTAAGTTTGTCGTAAAGGCTCCAAAAGAGTGCAACTTACATGTTCGTAGCGCTAAAACATTTTAGTACTAAAATGCGAAGTTTTGGCCCTCAGGCTAGTCTAGTGTGTAGCACTCCTGACATCAATGCAGATTGTCATGGGTTCGATTCCCGTGAGGTGGAACTAAATTTAGCTTGAGTGGTCTAAGTGCCATCCCATAAACAAACGTCACAATACCCACAAAAATGCCACTGTTAAGACGATAAAAATACGCTTACGTACTTTTTAAGTACATTTTAGTTATTTAATTTATAATTAATTTGTCTATTGGTGATTCCACGATACCACATTTATTATTTTACTTGTGTGTACTTACTGGAGGACACGAGACCCTTGAGCCCGACGATGCCGGCCAACATGAGCGCCAGGAGGCTGATGGTGATGCCCTTCCAGGCGGTGAACAAGGCGATGGCGACAGCCAGGGGTAGAACCACACCCAGGCCCAGGGTCTTCAGCCACATCATCCTCTTCCGCTTGAAGTGGCGGCCTAAGAAGATGGAAATATATTAATTGTAAGTCTTTATTTAATATACTCTTATTATCAGTATAATTTTTTCATTACGTTATCAGTTATTATTTATTTAGTGTTGATATAAAATATTATACATTTATAAAACATAATGAAACAAAAAAAAAAAAACACATTTTAATTGTAGTTTATTACTTTTACTGTGAAATATTTTCGTTCATGCTTTACTATTTGGTTCTATTATAATTAGATAATGTACTGCCTGCTGTGTTGTTATCATTGAATGATCTTTCTTAACTTAGATGGTTATTTATATATTATAAAAGTTAATATTCATGCACACTTTCTATTTCATTTTAATGTTTTATACAGTTATTATAGAAAGTTACCACGTAAAAGTAATTTATTTGTTTGTTGCATTTTTTGGTTTGTTACAATGCATAGTTATAATACTATTGTAAAAAATATTTAAAATAAAAAAAACTTTATTACTGTGATGGAGTTAAGACTATTCAGTTCTCTCTACAAGTAACCAAAAACCCTTTTGACAAACTTCTATCGTGCACAGGTGAAATTCTTACCCTACTAATAATTCTACTTGTAATTCATGCTCTTTCTTTTGTGAATCCCTCTGGTCTGAGGATGGTGAGCGTGGTTCACCAAAATCGATCACTTTAATATTTGTGCATTTTGTGCTTGTATTGTATAACATCTGTGTTGTGTGACGTTTACTTGTACTGTCAATTTAAACAGCTGTTTCGATACTTGACACTTGTTATTTATTTACACATTAACTAATAAAAACAAAACAACCATAATTTAAGTGGAATAATTGGACAAACCGTAATAATATTAAACAACCGTTAAACAAAAATATCAATATTTACGTAAACTAATAAACAAAATATGGTACTTCATGGTAGTTTAAGTTTATATTGTATATTTATTCAACTTTCAAATAGAGTCCCACTTAATATGATACTCATTAAGATATTTTAATACCATCACGAGAAAAAGCAGTTATTGATTATTAATACATTCACTGTAACAGGTTGAACCAGCTGATACGTCTGTGTGACGTCATTGACACCAAGATTTTCTACACGGCACGTGATCCCTACCGTATTATTCTAGTTACCGTGGACTGGGATATAAGTATGATAACGCACAGACTTGTTAAACTACACAGTAGCCATTTGTAAATTATATGGACTTACACTAAATACACCCAGTCACTTCTGACGTATGTAATTCATTGCATAGTCAGTAGTGTACATATACATATATGTATACAATACCAACAATTACTTTGTAACAATAGTTCTACTATAAAGTGGCTTTATTTTCTTGACCTGCAAATTATCCTGTCTGAATTAATTTTCTTTAAATTTTAGTAATTTTTTTTAAAGCTGTAGATAAAATCTATGTTTAAAAAATAGCGAGTTCAGTTTAGTCGTGTTTTCTTTAATCGTCTCTTTTTTAAAATGTATATGACATTTTAAATTTAAATACTATCTAACGTATTTAAATTTAAAATGTTCACTTATTTCAAAGTCATTTAAAATACCGAACGATAACTCAATTTGAAACTTTTCTGTTATTTGTCATAGTTGTCATCAATTGTTGTTAATGTATGTGTTTTGTTTAAATTAGTGAATTTAATGAACAGCCGAAAAAAATATTATATGTACTCTAAATTTTGAATATTTTACATTTTTGCTGCTTCGTAGGCCTAATTTATTTTTCGTCTTAGTGGTTAATTAGTTAATCTTCGGAATAAGGAGTACAGATTCGAATCCCAAACAGATTTGATAGAGTGTGTACTTCACCAAATAAATAAACTTCACACACAAACATGCAGCCTTTGTAAGCAGGCGAAAAAGTAACCTAAGAAATAAAGAATAAAAAAATGGAATGTAATGGAATTAAGCCTTGTTATGCACTTTAGTACTTACTAAACATACTAAATTTACAATTATTTGACTTTGGAATAGAGTGTGCATCATATTATATTTAAGTAGATTCTTGTTTATTACAGTAGACTATGTTTGATCAAAGAAAATAGAATTTTCATTAAAATATTCCCCGAAAAACGACTAGAGAAGAATTTTCATTCTAGATTTAAATCCAAGCAAAGCATTGTTATTTGCTGAAACGTAACTATAATTGTTATTATTGTAATTTAATTAAAAATATTGAAAGTATTAAATTTAAGACTCAGTGGTAAACTATTTCATTTACGCGTATTTATTTTTTGTTTTCCATTTTTAGTACTATAAAAACCAGGTAAGGGTGATAGCGCATTAGTAATCATGTCCATAAAATTATAAAGGTTTGTTATGTCCTCCTTCGTAAAAAAAAGTATAAAATTCTTGTCTCAAATTTCGTTAAAATGCAATTTCATGATTATAAATTATAGAATATATAAATCGTGACTCTTGACTATAAAACTTTGTATATTCGTATTAGTTGAATTTAGCTATGTGGTATTTTGTTATTTCTTTTGACTAACCTTCTTCATCATCTTCAATGTATTCCTTCAGCCATTTCTCCAGTCCTCTTGCCATGTCGTCCAAAATAGACTTCTGTTCTATCGGACCGTTTAAGTCTCCAGTCCCATTTCTGTGCACAGTATTTCGTACGTCCTGTAGATGGTTCTCTCCCGATTCACCAACCTGAATGTCCTTCCTCACATGTTTAACCTCCCTCCCCAAGGACTCATCCTGCAAGGACCGCGCCCAAGACCTTCCTCCCGGAACGGCCAAGACGAACACCACGGCTAGGAGCAACATGATTCTGTACCGACTGCTAAGGGGGTTCGCAAGTCACCTTAAATATTGCTAATGAAGTCCCCCCTCTCGTTACCAGGTTACTGTTGATGACTCCGGCCCCTACCAGACTACCAATGTTGATTGATAGTTGGCAAACAATTCATCAACGCCCCTCTCCCTCAACAATTGTGTGGCGTGTACCTTTTGGCACTGACAGGTCGTGTAAGTGGTAATTTTCTATTGTGTTTAAATTGAATTGATTTGTGAACAATAAACTATCAGTAATACATTTTTAATAGCTTTTCTATCAGTATTAGAGATAATTAAGATACAAGAATACATTTTAAACGTAGAGGAATGAATTGGGAATAATATTTATCGTGTATTTTTCTGCACATGGCAAAATTTAATAAGAGAAGAGGGTCAAATATTTTCTCGAGCAAACAATACAACAGTTTTATTTATTGAACTACATTCAGTAGTTAAAATTTTCCTCCTTGTAAAATAGCTTTTACAGTGAAAAAGTACTTATATGATACATACAATAATGTACAAAATACAATATGAATTAACATTTTTTGCTATTGATTTAAGATAACGTAGGCCTAGTAATCACAAAATACACCAAATAATACGAAATATTTTTATCTATATAGCACATCAACATACTTATGGCAAATTATAAGATTATTTAGATATTTTATTCGATGATAAAAATATAATACAATCAGATTGGTCACTTACTTAGGAATAGACAAGTATATCAAATAAAAAAAAATAACAATACATAACGTTTATTATAGATCAATTTTAACTAATAGTCTAAAGAAGTTCATATTAACCAAATCCAAATCAAGTAAAATCGAAGCAATACAAATGAAGTTAACTGGAACTACGAACAAAAAGAAAAGGAATAACAGAGTAAGAAATGAACTTAATAAAAGTGATTCTGAGGTGGGGAGTTCTGTAATCGAACATGTAAGAAAAATATAATTGACGTAGCTTGCACACATACAGGGAATAGAGAAGACAGGAAGAGCTAGAAAATATTTTTATATACAAGTACAAGGAAAAAACCCAAAAGTAGTTAAAGAAGGGGTTGATAGAGGATTTGAAGGAGGAAGTAAAAAAAATAAGGTGTAATTGGCAAGAAGACGAAAAAAACAGACTATATAATCATGTAAGTGAGTGGAAGAGGTTTGTCAACCACACCCGGATGACTGTGGGGGATAACGGATGATGATATGGTAGTCATTAAACAAACATTGACACAAACAAGAAAATCTACTACAAAATATGTTCTTTTGTTTTAATTTTTATATCAAATTAATAATAATTAAATTGTCAGTTCATTTTTATTCATTGAGACTGATTCCTATGTTTTTAGCACCAACTTAAATATTATGATCTATTTTATATTCCTAGATGACCTGTAGTGTACAATTACAATTGTCTACACTCGTATATTAAGTTTAAATTTTTGTATATTTATTGAATATTACAAAAACATTTTTAAACGTCTGATCCACAAAGAGAAATGCCACTTTCTCGTTTTATACATTCTACATGCCTGAATTGGTGTTGGAGAAACAATTCATTTTATGTTACACTATTGTGACTATATTCATTTAATTTGCACTACATATAAATAATCATTGTATTTCTTGCTACGTTTATAGGTGTTTTTGGTATGTACTGAAACTGGCTTATAACTGATTAAATAAACGGTCCAATTTATATATGTATGAATAAATACTTAACCAATAATCCATTTTAGTAACAACACCAACAAAGAATTGAGGAGCAGACTGAGAAATTTTACCAATAAAAATAAAGAAGATTAAGAAAGACAAGGACAACATTTAATGTAATGTGATTTAAAAGGACATTTCTAAAGGAAGAAAAAAATAAGTAATTCGATATTTAATGAACATTAGCACAGAAAAAAGGAAACAGGTCGCTTTATTATGGATGCAGGGAATGCCTCAGTCACAGTTATTTACAGATTGCAACTAGTATACTTAATGCATCTACAGTAATAATTACTAAGATTATCGGGGGAATACAGGAAGGGGCTTACAAGGAGATGGACCTGCTATCACATGGCAAACTGGAGAACTAAGTAGTCGACACACTAACTGGACACACATTCAGCACACTACTGAATGTGGCCTCTGTTTATTTATTCTCTGTGATATTAGTAAACCATTCAATAAAAATAACAAATTAAATGATGAATCTTAAATATGTTATTTATGTCTAGAAATTCATTTGAGGTGAATTAAAAATCCATAAATTACTAGTCGTATATCTCGATGGATAAAGTAAAAAAATGATAGTCATAAAAATTCTTATTAATTGGAAACAAATGCCAGGAAATAAGTACAGAAAACATAAATTGCGATCTGTTGTTATGTTGATAGCAAAAATAAATGCTATTAACCTAATAGGATCCAAAATATCAGTTCTTCATCACGGAGAGAAACCTTCGACACATTGGTATGCACATCCAGCCAATGACCTATCTGCATACCTATCGACGACCCTTCAATTGATGCTAATCCAAGGTCAATAACAGACTTACGAATACAGCTGGAAGCGAACACTCATCCATAACCAAAGCGTGGTATATGTGCCAAACGGAATCAGCTCTGACCTTGAATTGAGCAGTTTTAGGTATGTTTAATTACAATTGGACATTCATTAGAATGATGAGACGGTGGTTTTTCTAACGGTGTACTGTCGAATGCAAATGTGGCCCATCGGCTCCCTACACATGCAGTGAGCGCAGCGAGTAATATCGGGGTCATCAGTCATCGGATGAACAATACAATCTTTGTGATGACAAATTGAGGCTTGATGACCACTAACTGTTTGTTGCAAGTGTGTTATTAGCCGCCTACTTGAGTCCCACGTCAACAATGTAATGTTTAGTTCGTCTATTGAACATTTGTTATCCAACAATGAGGCTATCTTTTAAGTTTAATAAGTCCTATATCACTGAGAAATAAATATATTTTAAAGATAAAAGTAGAAATAGATCATTTTGAGACAAATCTATACTTAATCTGTATAAAATTGACATATAAAGGTATTGATAGAAACATTGACGATAGAAAATAACGTACTGTCCAAGGATTGCCTATATCATTTCATTGGCTTTAGAAGCGTACATGTGCTGCTATCTAACGGTGACTGTTTTCAACCAGGCTCTAGGACAACTGTTTTGCGTACTATTAGCTCAGCTACGGCTACTTCAGCTCGTGCTGGGGAGGGATAGAGAGAGGTAGACTGCAAGCGCTACCTGTGAAGACAGAATATGAACTATTTCATCGAACAGGAAAGCTGGCTTCACGGGACCCAAATGAGTGGACAGCCTTCATGATTATACATTAAATGAAGCCTTATAAATATAATTTTAAGATATCCAAAGTTAAAAAGCTGTAAGATGAACGTAATAGCAATTTTTGAACTGTCAGATGTTTTCATGTTAGAATCTGTATACTGTACATTGTAATTCAGTTATTTTTTGCATCAGAACTAAATAGCAGCGTCCATGAGCTTCCTAGAACACATATTAAATAAGTTTACCATGATAAAAAGTATCTTAGTTTATAAATACTTAAGGACATTTTACAATCATTATAAGTGTTTAATAACTATGATACTTTGTGCCTACTTATGACCAAGATATTTTCTTTATTGAAAAAAAAACTACGTGTTTAAATATCTAGGTTTATTGATTTATGTGTAATTGGTTATGACCTACTCAGTATAGTTAAGATAAATTAATGGTCAATGATAGTCGGAAATAATTTCGGTTTGAATAAAATGGTCAAGTCGATTGAGTAAGAATAAATTGGCTGGAGCGACTCTATCTGTTGCTTGATCTACTGGCTAGAAACCTCGATGATAAGATATATAAATTTGTTTTTGAATATTTAATATATATTGAAGGATCTGAAGACATAGATCAGTGACCGTAGTGTTTAATGTAGGTTAAAGCGTCATGTGCCCTTTCGCTTAAATACCTCGGAGATCCTACAAAACTTGAAAGAAGAATAACAGCTTGACCAAGGCTATTTATATAAAAACTAAAAATAAATTGTCGTAGAGATATGTGAAAATATGAGGGGTGTGATGAGTGTAGTGATTATTACTAACTGAGTTCGACCTAGCCCAAAAAGGACCATTTATTAATATCTCAATAGCCAAGGTAACTAAGGAACCTAGAGCTTTACGTGGGATTCGAAACACGTAGTATTTGTCTGATTTTCAGCTATTTGACAAGCTTTATTCTCACATCTCCTCCCTACACAACATCTGAACCCTGACCTCCACCCATACACATGCAGTGGTATTGAGCCACCCGACCACCCATACACGTACAGTCGATACTTAACACATGATGGTGACTGATATTTTTTTAGAGGTACACGAATACAAATCAGATTTCTTCTGGTCTTTATACCACATTTTACATACTTGTTATGTAATTTTTCAATAATAATTTAAAGACAAAAAAATTAAGGACATTCTCTAGAATGAAATTATTTATTTCGTCTGCTTTGAACATGAAATCGTATAGTATAATAGTTATTATATATATTTTATATATAACTAGGGGACACCCATGCACGCTTCGCGTGCCAACCCTGTTTCTCGCTGCGCTCGACACAACTCAGCCTTCGACCTCGGCGTGTAACTTTTGACTAAAAATAATAGTAGATAAACCGTATAATGTAAAATCAATATTATACAATATTACATTTATTTACAGTATTTCACTTATATTACTAGCGTTGCTACCTGTTTAGTCTATTAGTATAAATACTCCATGATATTACTAAGACTATTTCAAACGTGTTCATCTCATTTATTTTTGTTTAACAGATGAAGATTAAACTTTAAATGCATCAATAGTATAATGACAAACATACAAAATAGACATGTTTATTTATTTACAAAACAGATGTTTTTTATTTATCAAAAAAAAAAAAAAAAAAAATCAACCCAATGTTATTCTTATATTAAAAGGGATATTTTGAGTTTCTGTTTGTAACCCTTAGGAATGGAATTTTGAAAAATCCTTTCTTAGTGCGCCTCTGGGGCATAAGATAAACATATCTACAAAATTTAATGTCTCTATCATTTAAGATTTTTGCTAGGCGATATTAAATCAGTCATCAGTCAGTGAGTCAGGACTTGTCTTTTTATGTTTTTAGGTTATAATCAATCTTCGGTGTTTTGAAATTTAGAGACTAAAATATATTTCTTATACTTTCATTTTAAGGCTTGAAATCCTACAGTCTTCAAAATCTATTATTATTAAGGGAGGAAAAGAACTAAAAGATAAAAAAATTATTAAATATTGACGTAGGTTTATGGAGCCACCCACGATGAGATCTGGATGATACAAATATGCACAAAACTTAAATTACAAAAATTAGACATGATGGCAGATAACTCCAGAAAGAAGATACTGAAGATATAAAAAAATCAAGTAAATCCTCTAAAAATGAAAAATTTATCTTCTATATTTTTGTTGTGATTGAAATCATGTACTATACTAATTACAGACTCTGTGGAATACATTTCAATGAATGACGACGGTCTGATTAAAAATATCAGACTATGTCAAATGGTAAGTACCAGAACAGCGGAAACCAGTTGGTATAAGAAACTATGAACGACTTCGTGCTAGTAAAGACTTTTGACAGAAAACATGGTAAATAGGTAATATATTATATTAAAATAAATTTGTCCATGCATCCAACGAAACAAAAACAGAAATAAGTCTAATCAATACCCAATCAAATTACTCCTATCTACACTTTGGCTACAAGAAATTGATAGAAGACATGAAGAAGAAATACAGAGAAGAAGGATTCGGAAAACAGGAAAACACAGAAAAAGAGCCTCGTCGATGATTTTGTTACAGTTATTTGTAATAAATACTGTATATAACAAAAACATTGTGTAGAATTCATAACTCCAAGTCATGGAATTTAAAACAGCAATCAGGCTACATAATATGCAATAAAAAGTTGTATACAGGGTTGAAAAGAAAATATGCAACGTAATTTTTTCCATAAATAACTCAATAATTTTGTTCCATAAAGTATAAATTTTGATCAGAATAATTTACCTAAACCCGTTAAATAGCGGATAAATAATTTGTTGAAAATAGTTTTTTTGCAATTAAAATGACCGCTACTCTGGAAAGGATTAATCTTTTGAAGACCGATTTGCAGCGATTAATTTCTCTTTAAAAAACCTTTCATTTGATACCAAACTCGACCTATGCTCAACTCCTTATGGCCGTCCCCCTCAAAAGAAGAAATATCACTAATGGCGTCAAAAAGTATGTTCTTTGTAACCATGATGATGTACAAGATTTCACTTATACATGTGAAGTCATACAAAAGTTGTGAAAGCGTTTCCATATTTTTTCCACCTTGTATATTAATCAATATTGTAGAGAATCTAGTAAAATATTTAAAGAACGTGTAGTAAAAACCTTTTCGATTACATTATTTTGAAAGCACTGTAAAAAGCTTTATTTCGTAATAGTAAATGAAAAATATAAATTTAAACCAGGAGTAGAGGAGAAGGATATGCGTTGGAGAGTAGCCCAATACAGGCCATCGAGTCAGTGGCGAACGAACCTGAAGGTCGTTCGGCCAATATCAGCTGGACCGGCTGTGGCCCAGATTTACGTAACCCAGTTCAATACTAAAGTTACTAACTATCAACTGGGGGCGTAGCTCAGATGGTAGAGCGCTCGCTTAGCATGTGAGAGGTACCGGGATCGATACCCGGCGCCTCCAGAGTACTTTTGTCAATTTATTTCAATTTTAAACAATGAACAGTAATTAAATTATATTACAATTAGAAACAATAAAGAGTGTAATTCCTTTTACAAAAGAAACAGGTGTAAAAACAAAGTTAGTTAATTTGATAAAGAGTAACTACATCCAAATATTTTAGTTTATAAGGATTGTTATTAACTATGGGCTAATTATTGTATCGGTAGATGACAAAACAAACACAGTTTTACTTATTACGTATAACCGTTGGAGATGTGAAAAATATATGGATAAGGCACTCTCCAAAGGGTCGAAACATTTTTATTACACGATAGTAATACCACCCAAAAACTACACGTACACTGGTATTTATGACACAGTGGTATTCAGAGGCACTTACAGTGGTATTGACCCTATAATACTGCCAGACACAATGGTATTGACCCACCCGTACTACCAGACACAGTGGTATTGAACCACACATACTGCCAGACACAGAGGCACTTACAGTGGTATTAACCCAACCATACTGCCAGACATAGTGATATCGACCCACCCATACTGCCAGACATAGTGGTATTGACCCACCCATACTGTCAGACACAGTGGTAATCAGAGGCACTTACAGTGGTATTAACACACCCATACTGTCAGACAAAATGGTATTGACCAACCCATACTGCCAGACACAGTGCTATCGACCCACCCATACTGCCAGACTCAGAAGTATTGACCCACCCATACTGCCAGACAAAATGGTATTGACCCACCCATACTGCCAGACACAGAGGTATTGACCCACCCATACTGCCAGACACAGTGGTATTGACCCACCCATACTGCCTGACACAGTGGTATTCAGAGGCACCTACAGTGGTCTTGACCCTATAATACTGCCAGACACAATGGTATTGACCCAAACGTACTGCCTAACACAGTGGTATTCAGAGGCACATACTGTGATATTGACCTACCCATACTGACAGACACAGTGGTATTCAGAGGCACATACTGTGTTATTGACCTACCTACCCATACTTCAAGACACAGTGGTATTCAGTAGCACTTAAAGTGGCATTAACCCATCCATACTGCCAGACACAGTGGTATTCAGAGGCACATACTGTGGTATTGACCTGATAAATGATAAATGATATTTATTTCCACATATTTTTACAAAAATAAAAAACAATAAACAAACTTGGAAATTTACTGATCACATAACAAGTTGAGTGATCAGTTAAAAAAGATTAAGTTACACAGATAATAAAACAATTTAATTTGATTTGAGTCTAGCAGTTATTTACAATTTAATAGCCGCCATCTGCAGTGTCTGCATGTACAATATATGCATATTACATTAGACTTATGTATACAAATTACAATATATAAAGATAAAAAAAATGTAAGCTCTATTCTTATCTATCTATATATATATATATATATATATATATATATATATATATATATATATATATACATACATATTTTAACTTAAAGGTACAAAGAGTCAGCTGTATTATAATAAATAACAATAAATAAGAGAACACAAACATAATCTGAGAATTAATTAAGAAAGGATATCACTTATGAAACTAATGTCACTAAGACTTAAAAGCCATTCTTTAAGTTTTCTACAAAATAAATTGAAAGCTGTAATGTTTCTAATGAAAATAGGTAAGTGATTAAAAAATTTAGGCGCTAAATATTCAAAAGACTTTCTGAAAATATTTTTATTTACTTTAGGAATTTTAATATTGCCACGAGCTCTATCTCTAGTGTTGTAGCAATGTAATTCATTGCCTTCTCTGTTACCGCTTCTATTGAAAATTATTCTCAGAACCTTATACACGAATAAATGTTGAACTGTTAAAATCTTTAAATCTTGGTACAGTGGAAAGGAACTGTCTCTTAATCTTTTTCTTAACATAAGACGTATAAAATAATTTTGAGATACTCTTATTTTATCTATCAATGTTTTGTACGTTCCACCGTAACAAACTAACCCATACTGAATTTTGGAATTAATTAAAGAAAAATATAACGTTCTTAACAAGGATGTGTTGCAGAAGTTGCGTAAATAATAAAAAGTTCGTACTGATGACCTTAATTTACTATTTAATCGGATGATGTGATTTTCCCATGATAGTCTTTGGTCCAGGACAACTCCTAAATAGTTTATATTTGTTACTTTCTCAATATGTTGACATATTGAGAAAGTAACAAGTTGACATACCTACCCATACTGCCAGACACAGTGGTATTCAGAGGCACATACTGTGGTATTGACCTACCCATACTGCCAGACACAGTGGTATTCAGAGGCACTTACAGTGGTATTAACCCACCCATACTGCCAGTCACAATGGTATTGACCCACACGTACTGCCTAACATAATGGTATTCAGAGGCACATACTGTGGTATTTACCTACCCTTACTTCAATACACAGTGGTATTCAGAGGCACATACTGTGGTATTGACCTACCCATAATTCAAGACACAGTTATATTCAGAGGTACTTACAGTGGTATTAACCCACCCATACTACCAGACAAAATGGAATTGACCAACCCATACTGCCAGACACAGTGGTATCGACCCACCCATACTGCCAGACACAGTGGTATCGACCCACCCATACTGCCAGACACAGTGGTATTGACCCATTCATACTGCCAGACACAGTGGTATTCAGAGGCACTTACAGTGGTATTAACCAACCCACCCTTCCTTGCACGTATTTTGATATTGACCCACCCACCCTCTCAGATACCTGCAAAGTTACAGACCACTTATTCAGCTACAGTGTTATCGACCGACCCACCCACTCATACACCTACTGGACCCTCCCCCATACAATTACCGTAGAATCGATCCAACCCCCACCTATACAGGTACAGTGTCATCGTGATTAACGATACAGAAGACTTGGACGATGATGAGAAACGCCCTTGAAGCCACCTAGGCACTTAGAGTTCAACTTCTTTCAAACGAACTCTTCCCACATAAACGGGAGTACTAAGTCCTGGAGTTACCTCCCTGAGGTATTCAGTAATACCACTGTACGTGTGTTAATGGGTGGGTAAATATCAAACCACTGTACGTGTATGCGTATAAGGGTCGGTGGGTTGTCAATACCACTGTCGAATACCATTGTGATTGTCTTTACTTTGGTGAAGTTAGAAGTTTTAAAAATAGTTAAATTAGGAGGATAGACTTACATTTTCAAACACACTCCCAAACCCAGACCAACGTACGTCCAGAACCCAGTCAAAGAAGAAAACCACCCAGTCACTAAGGTTATTCTTGAGGATTGGGAGGGGAATAAGGGAATATATAGACACAGATGCCCTAAGTTTCTATATCGCCACACTCCTTAAGCAACCTATTGAATGCGATCTTTATTACTTTCTTCTCTGTGATGACATGTATAAGTATATATGCCTATATTTGTGTGGAACTTTAGTAAAGACATTTTAAAACTAAGGAGGAAAATTACTTGAATCGACAAAAATGTTAGTCATAATAATACATTAAGTTTTATTTTGAACAGAACGACCTTTAGATGAGTTGAACAGAACTACTTCCCAGCTCAAGCTGACAGTCAATGAGTGAACGGTGTCGGGCCTGAAGGTCGCTCGGCCACTCAGTATCAACTGGACAGCTATGACCCAGATTTAAGTAACCTACCTCAAAACTAAAGTTGTTCTCTTTCATCTGGGGGCGTAGCTCAGATGGTAGAGCGCTCGCTTAGCATGTGAGAGGTACCGGGATCGATACCCGGCGCCTCCAGTTTAATTTTAACTGTGAGTTACTTTTATTTTAGAAAGCTAAGATTATCTACCACATTATTAATACGTTCTAGAGGGTGCAGTTTATTACAACATGAAGAGCTCTTATTGAAGTAGAAGAGTATTACGTGATAAAATACATTTTGCTATATACCAAAATGTATATAGCAGCCACATCACATGCTAAGTGAGCGCTCTACCATCTGAGCTACGCCCCCCGATGAAAGTGAACAGCTTTAGTATTGAGGTAGGTTAAGCCGGTGCGTAAGCTCATAAACGTCCTCTGGTATCGTAAAAATATATAGCCATATCCAAATTCACACCCCATTAAGAGTACCAGCAGCCACATCCAAATTCACACACCTGTCTAAACAGTTTGATTTGAGCTCTCAAAATGTCCATATTCACACTCCTAGGCTCTACTTCAATACTTTTGGGCTGGACTGTACACCCCTTAGGAAACAGTTTACTACAACAGTTGCAAATCCCGCATGCAACTAAAGAACTTCTCAAACATACTATTGCGCCCATTTCCAGGCAATCTCTATCAGATTTCAAGGAAACCAACCGTGAGGCATCAGCAGACAGTTGTTCACCATTCCACATGCCTTTGGAACAAGACAAGGCCGTGAACATCAATATAGTATGATAGTATTGCTTATTTAAGTTTTATTTAATTCGTTTAATTTCTATTCAAACTTGTAAAAAATAGTATGATTATGGTACTTTCTTTTTGCTATCTTAATAACGAAATTGAAAACAATATTTAACCTCGTATACAAAACGTTACTTGTTCGTAACACTAAAGTTTTTACATCATACAATTTACCTTATCTGTAGCTACTGATACTTTCTGTCTAGATAAAGTACTTTGTACTTAAAGGATATATGTTTGTATGCCCATGGGCCCAAATAGATAATGTTAAGTACATACACGACAGTGTATATACAGTTGGGGCAAAGCAAGAAGTTGTTGATTTTCTATCTCAAATGAACACTGTCGAAATATTATTATTTCTTGAGAAAAAGCTGGCTTAATTAATTTAATAAAAACAAACGTGCGCATGCGCTTGCGTATGTATATGTGTGAAATATTTGTTTGCAATATATTTTGTAAATACTTCAACCCGTATGCACACCTCAAGCAGATACCAGTTTTTGCAGGGTTAAACAAAAATTTAATCTACTAAATGTGATCGGTGAAAATTGTGAACAGCTGTTTAAAGTTGTTGCAGCAATAATCAAAAGTTCCGTCCATCAAGATAGTTTTACTTCTACCATGTTTAAGTTTTCCTTATACCCAAAAATTCACGATTTTATTTTCCTTGTCATTTACCAACAAAAAGGCCTGTCCCCGGTCGGTCTTGACTTCGATGTTGTCTAATACTTCTTGAGTTTCAAAAATGTTTTTGGGCAAAGGTGGCACATTTTTTTCGTGCATTCCATATATTTTTCCTGATGCAATCTAATTCTCTTTCAGTAACTGTTTCTTTTGCATTGCTTGTTTATAGTTCACATTTAATTTGTTTTTTTTCAGGTTTTTAATACATTTTTCTGTAGGCTTTCTTTTAGAACTATTCGATATAACCTGCATTGAATATTTGTTCTTGTTGGGCTGTGATTATTTAAAAGATCAAGATTGTAAAAAGATTGAAATATTCTGATATTAGTTTCCAATTTTTAAATCCTTTACTAGAAATAAATTAAATATAAAATTTAACATCCTCGACCTCCTTAATAATGTTATTTAGGCATGTAAACGTATTGTAGAGCTGTAAACAATTTTAAAGGAGCTGTAATTTGGTAACTAAATTGGTAAATAATTTAGAATACACAGATACTTTAAAAGACATTTGCCTATTTTATTGGGATGAAAGTTTAAAGACGGATGTATGAGAGGTACTGTTTGTTTCCTTTAAGAGTCTCCAGAGGCTGTCTGTCATGTTGGTTTTAAACCCTCAAGATCAACGTTATTTTCGAACCGAACATATGATCACGCGTTTCCAAAGTAAAAGGTTATTTTTAAATGACCTTTTTCCAATCAAATTGCATTTGGTCAAGAATGAAATAGTGTAATAGAATTTCTTTGAAAATTTCTAGTTAGTTGTATAGAAAAAAAATAGTTTGAAGTTTTTATTTTCACCTTTTTTTCAAAACTATGAGTATGTATTCAAAATATCAAAAGAAAACACTATGATAATGTTTAAAATGGCACCAAATACCAAAATTGTGGTCAATAAATAACGAAAAAATATCGATACGCACATAACATTGTTTTTATGGGATTAAAACCAACACGGTCGACAGCCTCTGCAGACTCTGAAGCTGGAGTTCGAATCTAAAATCTTACTACGTTCAAGATAAGAATATTTTCAACCCAATTCTGGGTCATGAGAAGGGATTCTGTTTTTATAAAACTTGAAAACAATAGCAGTAAATAAGATTACTTCAAACAAATTATAATATAACAAACAAATAAAATTTTGAAGTAGTTAAATTAATTCAATTTTAAATCATAATAATGAACATTGATTTTTAATAATTGATATGTGTTAATAAAAGATAACCAAAGATATTTATAATTTTTTATCACTATTTTTGCCTACGTCCTATTAGGTTATACGATATTTGTTACGTAGTTTTATGCGACTATAAAATAAACTGTTCATAAATTACATGCAATAAAATTAATCAACTGTACGTATTCTTCTAGTAATAGTAGCAATAGGTCTACTAAAAACAAGTACAGTTTCATTTGAAACTTGAAAAAAATTAGAAGATTTTAGATTCTAAGTAAATAATAAGTTTTAAAGAGTTTATTGTGCATTTATGATTGATTATGAATTATTTGGCAATCCATAACAATCAAATTTTTATTTTTGGGAAATATCTTAAAATACTAATATAGATTCTTTAGATACTGTGTCATGCCACAATTAGTTGTTTTATGTTTAAGAAATTTGTAATCATTTGTTAAAACAGCAATTCCACCACGTTCACTAGAAACTATTTCTAAAGACGTCCTTGCACTCTATATTTGGTCACTACAATAGTTAAAATTCAACTACCAGGTTCAGCCCGAAAATTGTCTAAATATTGTTAACATACCAGGGAAAACAATCTCATTCCAGCGGTTTAGAGTCAGTAGCCGAAACTTGGTTGTATTGGAATTCCCTTCATGATTAGTCAAACCGATAGGGGCGAGTTTTTGTTCTATTATTTTGTTCCACTAATTAGTTCTATTGAATCCTGCTTACTAACAATGCGAAATATAGTACATATGTACGCTTGCATGAGTTACCTTACTCAATTAATCATACCGGTACATGATTAATTGAGCAAGACCACATTTTTAAATTGCATTGTTTGCAAGGCCTCACGACTGATTGCAATGTCTAAGAATTACTTGACCAGGAGGATAATCGCAACGCAGGCCTGAATCTTTGTTGTCATAGGTAGGTACTGTCAAAACCAAAAACTTCCTGGAATATTCCTGTTTGGCCAACGGGTGTGAATTTGAACATTTTGACTCGCGTAGATCAAACTTATTTGACAGGGGTGTGAATTTGGGTGTGGCTGCTGGTCCACTAACTAACTATATATTTTGGGTGTGAATTTGAACACACCCAAAATATATAGCTCACAAATTAATGGATTCCCTCATTATTCAAAATTACAGGCCTCATTATCCTTAATAGATTCCTCTCAATACATACATGTCATTCACTCAATAGTTGCTATCGGCTTGGACCCTTACTAGAGAGGTCTGGAGTATCCATGTTCGGTGGTAGTCTGAGTTCGGATATTGTTTAGGAAAGATAAATTACCATCAAGATTGTCACTAGCTGAAAATAAAACCATTACCACGTGGTTCGGTTTTAACTAAAGGGGAGTCGGGAGCTCCATATAAACCAATGTTAAATTCTATAAATTCAGGGAACATTAAAAAAAAAACTATTCATGATACCATAATGATTTTTTTTTATTTGATTGTGCATACTTTCTTGGACATTTTAACACAAGGGTTTTAGTTTAATATTTTTTTGTGATTTTTCAGAATTTTTTTAAAATATACTAAAACTTTTACTAAATTTTTATACAAAAGTGTCAATAAAAAAAAAAAATCATTAACATTTTATTAAAACCTTGTGTTAATTTGTAGAGGTTGATTGGATCTACAATTTAAAAAAAAAATTATTGAGCTATCACGAATAGTTTATGAAAAAATGTACCTTATTCGAAAAAAAAACTGTTTTTCGGAAAACTCCTTTTTATTGGAAACATGCAGTAACCATGAAAATAAAACTTACTTTAGTACAACTTTAGTTGCACACACACAACTTTAGGTTTCCCTACATTCTTACGTCTTTTAAACACTTTATTTGAAAATCTAGGTATTTTTACTATTTAATTGTAATATATTTTACAGTCAAATGCTACACTAAATATCATTCACATTTGAAAACAATGTTGAAGGTTATAAACATCAAACATCAACAACAACTAACTAGTAAACAAGAAAAATATGACTGAAATAACAACAGGTGACGAACCTAAAGAACAGGTGTGCCAACTGTTGGAAATATAATATCACAACACCTCTCTTTTGAAAAATAAATTGAGTAATACACAAAATGTTGCAGCTGATCCTGAAGTATCCTAGAAAAATCAGCGTACACCAACGTATAACTTTTTATTTTTTTTAACAACCAATGAACCGATTTTTATATAGTTGGTTTCTAATTAACGGCAATTAAATGCCGAATAATTTGATATAAAAAACACAAAAAGTCATTTTTTACCATAATTCAGCTCCCGACACCCCTAAAACTCTAAGTTATTTGGTTTCCCTAAATATTGGCTTATAATTATTATATCTTTCTAAGAAACATCCCACCCTATTAAGTAAAATGACTACAGCCATCAAACTCATTAACCCCTCAAATTAACCAATTTCTCTACGACTGGCGTTTTAGTAATAAATTATAATATCTTAGTTGTTTTGAGCACATAGGCACCTTATACAGATTTTTGTAAATAATACAAATACATATTTACTGAAAAAGGACGGTAACATTTCTTCTTATAACATGCTAGGATTGGAAATTTAACCATGCAAAAAATTTACCTATGATAAGTCGTGACATCTGGCGTTAGCACCATTTACCTGGTACCAGGGCTTCTAACTTTTCAGGTATTTTTAACGACGATCTTTTTTTGACAAGTGAAGTATTGACATTTAGTTCAGTTCCACTCCGCAGTCCGAGGACTAGCTTCTAAGCCACCACGATGGTATTATATATAAAAATAAGCTATGTTTTATTTAGTGTTGTTATAAAATATGTTATTAGCATTGATTGGTACTAATAAATAAGGGAATAAAACAATGGACATTTTTGTAAATGCATTAACTATTTATATTTAGATTCAATAGAATATCTACCACTTGTTATAACCATAATGTAGAGGCACATAGTGTAAAGCTCTAAGGTGGTGTGCTTTGGCTGTAGCGACCTCGTGAGTGTCTGCCACGTATCCGGACTTCAGAACAACAGGCTTGGCCAGAGGTCCATGGTAAGGGGTAGTGTGGTAGTTTGCACTGGAGCCGTGTCCATAACCACCATAAGAGCCACCATACCCAAGACCATTAGAGTATCCGTAGTTTCCTCCATGGTTGTACTCTCCTCCATATCCATAGAAGCCCTCATATCCATATCCAGAATGGGACCTAGCTGAGACTACGGCAGTGTGGTGAGCCTCCTTAGCAGCGGATACCTCGTGAGTGTCAGCCAAGTATCCAGACTTAAGTACAACAGGCCTAGCTAGTGGCCCATGGTAAGGAGCCGTGTGGTATGCCCCAGCATAGCTGGAGTCGTGACCGTAGCCTCCATAGCCGTATGATCCTCCATGTCCGTATCCTGAGTGTGACCTAGCTGTGGCTACAGCTTTGTAGTGCTCCGCCTTGGCAGTGGCCACCTCGTGAGTGTCTGCGATGTGTCCGTCATGTAGTACGTGAGGGATGGCGGTGGGTCCGTGGTACCTCAGATCATCATGTCCGTAATCTCCTGAATATCCTTCGTTACTGTAGGCATTGCCACTGTAGCTGCCACACACACTGTGGATGAGTGGCACGGCCACCAAAAAGAGCACCTGATGATACAAAAGAGGAACACAATTATTAAGATAACAAGTAGGATGTAGGTTTATCAGAGGAAGTTCATTAGAACAAAGTCTCACAAGCCAGCTAAAAATGTTTTAATTATGCAATCATGTATATTGGAAGCAAACTTCTAAAAATTGGAGTCGTAATTTTAAAGTTTTACGTAATAATATGCTCTATTTGCTTTTATCGTTGAATTTAAAGTTATTAGAAAATATTTCCGGAAATTAAATGTAGATTTTATTTTATTCTGCTAATGATAATGAGTAGACGACCATCAATATTTTGTAAACATGATTACAATAAAAATTACAATACACCTCCCATTAAATGTATTTTATGAAAAAGAAAAGAAATGTGCAACAAACATTTAGAGATTTTATTATTTTTTAAATAATCTTTAGCAATAGGAATTGAATATTATATCAACCTAGCTTGAACTAAACAATATTCCAAACGTTTACGTTTGTAAAATGTTAATGATTAGATTAGGAACTTGTAATATTAATAATTAAATTACAAAATGAAGACTTAAACCTCACCTGAGTGTTCATGATGAGTAGTCAATGTGATCTGAAGTGTTGGAGGACCTGTGATGTATAAATACTGCCCACTGTGAGCCCACTTCCTCCCAGTGACGTAATACCTGGTTGTTAGGGACCATCTGTGCATTCCAGCATACTATATTTTCCATCAATAATTGATCACATACCCACTAGAAAGATAAATATTAGCATATAAAATCCAAAATACGAAATACACTGAACGACTTAACAGATTATGATGAAATTTTGAGGGAGGATGTTTCATAGATACACACTAAGAACGGATTTATCGATATAACATTTCTACGGGGTAGGATCAGCTCCCTTACATTTAGTTTTTCCCATCAGATAATAGTGGAATTAATTAATCTTAATAATTTATTTAAGAACCAAATAAAAATAAATAAATAAAACTAGACCATAAACCTTGGCTAATTTGATTTTTATTAATATAGGTTTAAGGCCATTTCTAAAAATTCTGCCTCGAGTAGAATTTGGACTCCTAAATTGGACTCATTGGGGGTTTCAGACTGTAAAACTTTATTATGAGGTAGATCACAGCAGGACGAACTTTTATATTGACGTAATGGTTTAAATACAGCCACGGATGGAAGAGTAAGCAAGCGTAGAGAGCCACACCTTAACGAATCAAGGGTTGTCAAGTATAAATTAAAATAATATTACTTCACGGTAGATTTTTGTATGTTTTATTTTCCAAAATTATAATACATTTTAATCATCTATATATAAATAAGGCATATTTATCGTAATTTGGCTTAATTGTTGAACATTGAAACTTTTCTCTAATATTGTAAAGTATGCTAGTTTATATGCTGATAAAACATTATAATACATTATTAAATATTTATACTTGAAATAAGTCTACTAAGTATAAAGCCCTACTATTACTTAAATAAAATTATGAACCAATTATATGTTTATTGTATATACTATGGAAACAACAGACGACTTTGTGCTACTTCACTGAGACCCTAAACTGTTGTTTGTGCTCAAAGGCCACACACTATCATTCACTACTAGCTCTGATCCAGATTTAAATGAACTATTTTGATTCTAAGCTCAGTACCTTTTATCTGGGGGCGTAGCTCAGATGGTAGAGCGCTCGCTTAGCATGTGAGAGGTATCGGGATCGATACCCGGCGCCTCCAGGAAAACTTTTAATAACTTTAATTTGAATATAAAATATAGAAAATTAACTCTTAAAAATCTTTGACTTACAGATGATCTAAAGGGTAACGTTATGCATTTTCAATGCCTGTAAAGATAGTTTTTTCTTTCTATTACATAATTATAAAGATTAAGTATTAAGTAAAAATACTTATACAAATATTTATGCCATTAAAAAGAATTTAAAAACCCATTTACAAACCGCTTGTGGTAATAGTAAAGGTGGTTCTGAAATGGAATATAATACTTTAAAATTAAAGAAATAATAATATTATGTCAAGGTTTTAAACTTACTAAAATGAAAAGTATTTACGCTATTGTTGATGAATTATAGTATTTTATTTATAATTTTATTTATATTTTATTCAAATATTGTATGAATGTAGTATTATAAACATTTTTATTATGGCTATTTTTTACCACACAATCTAAAGAAGAACATTTTTGTAGGAAGAACAGGTCTAATTATCCATCTGTCTTTTATTGGAATGTTAAGGATGTTCCTCACAACCAAATATTGGTACAGTCCCAGGAAGTTGGTTCACTGCGGCAGTATTTATACACCACAGATCTCTGGAAACCACAGATCACCTCAGCACTTCAGCATGAACACCCAGGTGGGTTTAATCTCTTCTTTGTAGTAATTAAAAATTACTAATTATAATTAATTATTAAACATTTTGCAATTTATGTAATAAATATATCCATTCTTTAAAAAAACAGTTTGTAGCTTTAGTAAATATTTTAACAGATAACATACATTTCTCACTATCCAAATTATGTAATTCATTTTTATAAAAACATTTAAAACTTCAAAAGGCAAACTGATATTGTATAATATTATATTATACATATATCATGAATATTTCTCTGTATATACTAAAGGCTATTTAAAATCCATAAATACTAATGACGAAAATGTTAAGGCCTACTATATTATACAAATATATTTAAGTAGGCTTAAGAATATTTCGTAAATGTAGAATCTTCTTAAAAAAATCGTTGAACTAAGTTCTTCATCCTTTTTTATAATAGTTCATTTTATACATTAATATTAATGTATCTAATAGTAAATTAATTAATTACATGAAAATGCCAAAGCCAATGGTTTATACCGTAATAAATATTTATACTGCTGTTTATTATAAACAACTTAGTGTAGTTAAATGAATTGTGTTTTTCCACTCTTATGGGAGAGTAATTTTAAAGATATTTGGATTAGTAGAAGAAATCAGACGCCAGTCACCAGATACATACAAGCACGACTTGTTATGTTTTTACAATAAGAAACAATAATTTAACATACCCTGATTTGAAACACTCGTGGAATCAGATGGAGTTGTCAGTGAGGATTTTGGTTTTATTTATTTGCTTTTAAATAAACTGCTTTTATTTTGTTATTTTAATTTATTTTCAAAAGATAGGAAAGTATCTATATTTGGATGAAATACCACTTTTATGAAAAATAGAATGCAAATATCAAGAAGCAGAAAAAGCAATTTAAAAAAATCAACTCAGTTTAGCAGTATGTTTTTAAAGCACATGTTACACTGTAGCGGTGCTTTTTTTAAATATTTCAATTAAATAACAACGGCAAGTTGTGAACAGTTTTTATAATTTCAAATCCACAATTCCTTTTATGTATGCTGTTGATTAGATTTTTATTTATTAATGTCACAAAGTATATCACTATAAATATTTTAGTTATTATTAAACAAATAATAAGGTTTACGTACCTTTGTCGTCTTCAGCTACAAAATCCTATTTATTGGACTACCAGTTTCAGAGTAAGAACTTCATGGTCACATCCATTGTACGTTGTCAAAACAATCACATTAAAAACATTATACAAAAATTACATATTTACAAAAATAAAAATAAAACTTTTGATAACACTGCTGGTTGGTATGATGGTTAGATCCATATTGAGCGTGCAGCTGGAACGATGATATCCAATGCTTACTTGACTTTGAACAATTTTATTTCTATCTGGCCGTCTGTCTTCTTTCATCGGTTGATCCAAAATTTGTAGTCCGATCAAATAAATTATTTAAAGAGAATTTTAATTTTTCATTAAGCACAGTAGTTGGGTTGATCTTTATGGCATTATATATTTCATAATTCCCTAGAGTATTCATTGTCGCACCTTTATTACATTTAAGGAGAATATCTAGGTTGGTGTCAATGTCCTTAATGTTATGATTGTTGTTAACAAAATAGGATTTTGTAGCTGAAGACGACAAAGGTACGTTAACCTAATTATTTGTTATATATCAGCTCAGGAGGCTTTAATAATGAATTATTATTAAAGGTAACAAATTTGATAAATTACAACATTTATATACTAGGCATAACAATAAACATAATAAATTAAATATACAGTAACAGAATGAAAACAACATAACACTACGTAATTTTAAAAATAAAATCAAAATACTTAACAACCAAAATTCTAAAACCAAAATTGATGAAATTAGCCTTATAAAGATAATGTACAATATTGTGATTTCAGATGCTCTTCTTGGTAGCCGTGCTACTCATCCACAGTGTGTGTGGCAGCTACAGTGGCCAGTATACAAACCAAGCTTACAACTACAAAGGATATTCAGGAGATTACGGACATGATGATCTGAGGTACCACGGACCCACCGCCATCCCTCACGTACTACATGACGGGCACATCGCAGACACTCACGAGGTGGCCGCTGCCAAGGCGGATCACTACAAAGCTGTAGCCTCAGCCAGGTCACATTCAGGATACGGACATGGAGGATCATACGACTATGGAGGCTATGGACATGACTCCAGCTATGCTGGTGCATACCACACTACCCCTTACCACGGGCCACTAGCTAGGCCTGTTGTACTTAAGTCTGGATACTTGGCTGACACTCACGAGGTCTCCACTGCTAAAGCCGCTCATCACACTGCCGTAGTCTCAGCTAGGGCCCATTCTGGATATGGATCTGAAGGCTCTTACGGATATGGAGGAGAGTACAGTCATGGAGGAAACTATGGATACTCTAATGGTCTTGGATATGGTGGCTCCTATGGAGGATACGGACACGGCTCCAGTGCAAACTACCACAACACGCCTTACCACGGACCCTTGGCCAAGCCTGTCGTCCTGAACGCCGGATACCTGGCAGACACTCACGTTGTCGCTGCTGCCAAAGCACACCACATTAATGCTTTACACTCAGCCAATACCCATTCCAACAACCAATGGTAGATTCGTATTAAATTAAAGTAAAAAGTTTAAATAATAAAAATATTTTGACACAATACATTTTGTTTAATGCGTTTTACTAACAAAAAATTTTTCTATATACTACTTTTAAATCTCACAGTAATTTTGTTGACCTCTTTTCATGTTGGTTTCTTACTGTTAATTAAGGTTTTAAACAAAACATTAATTACTCAGCATAATAATATTTCTTATTTGGTTTGATTATTTGATATGAATTTATTTAGTTTTTTACAATAATATAGACATAATAAAGATAAATCTACACATGATTGTGTACAACGTAGCTATTCGTTATATCAAAAAGGGACGTATTCGAAAACCATTATCCATATCTATTTTATTGTATATTAGTTCTACATTTACAATATTAAAAATTCTATCTATTTAATTAATTGTAGTCTATACTGTATAATTAATTTGAGTATTTTTAAAATTATTATAAGGTAGCAGAAATGCACAATTAAAATAGTGTATAGTTATTACCTTAACTCCTATATTGTTTAAGGTTAAAATGATAACTTTACAATATTAAATAACCACACAACAAACATTAGAAAAGCATAAAACATACGTAACAAATAGCTAGAGAGAATGTTGCTGTTAATCATACCAAAATATTGACACATGAAATCAGTACCGTTTAATTTCAATTACTCCCAGATTTTAAGGTTATTTTCAATGCAACACTAATCATAAGCAATTTACCTAACCTATATTATCGATTAGACATGTGATATAAAAGACATTTTGTCAGCAACATGTAAAGACAATTATTATTGATTTGTCTTTCTTGACATCGGATTGGAACATAAAAACATATTCATTTAGTCTTAATATATTGGGCCGTTCCATCCAAACCTAGTTCACTTTTCCTGATAACAAGTGTAGTTATTTTAAATATTAAAATTAGAAACTATGCAAGAGAAACACTTTAAATTTAATAATTAGTTGATTATCAAACACAACCAAAAAAGTAAGGTGGGAAACTGAAACCGAAGTCTTTGTTCTAACTGAAAATACTCTAGTAAATAATTAATATACATAAAGCGTTATCATAGTGCTAATGTTAACTTTTCAATATTGAGAGACTTAATTTTGACTACCCTAAATGTAATTGTATTACATGTTATTGCATGTTATTTATTCTCAAAAAAATGTTTTTCTAAGGATATAAATTATGTTAACAGCTCAGTTGTTTATATAATATAAACGTATATACGTTTAAATAATATTCTCGGAGACGTTTAAAGTAGAATATGATTTAATTTTTTACTTTGTTTAAAGTCTCAATTATGGTTTCTTACTTGCAGAAAAATGTACATACTTTTTTTAACAACGAAATTTTTTGTTGAAATATGTGTGAGTACATTTTTATTTTAAAATGCTAATGAACTTGCATGGAGTAGTTTGGCATACATCTCATGTAAGGCCTATGTTCACCTGGGTGGATGCGATTGTGACGTCATCTGATTTTTTATACGTTTAACTTCTGCTCAACTTTAACAATAAGTATATTTCCTGCTGCCCATAAATAACAAGTGTTTAAACCTTGATATTTGTTTTAATTGCTAGTTAATAATGATACTTTTGGCAGGTTAATTCATTCCAAACAATGTAAAGATGTATTGTAAAAGTTTATAAAAATACAGCCTGCTCTGAACAAAACAGATTGAATTAATTCATGTGTTGGGTGGCAAAAATGATAGAGAAACATGAACAAATTCGATTTTGATGATGATTCAGGTCTTTTCATTAAATATAATCATCAAAAGGATACAACAAAGAGCGACTTCAGTTTGTTGAAACTGATTTCATTATTAAAAATAATGATATTGATATGATATTTACATTGATACTGTCCATTTTATTGTTTTTATTCTTCATACCGTCTATCAACTGCAATAGTGTAAAATCAGTTGTAATTACTTCCAAAGAAAGCAAAACTATAATCGAATTGGAAAGAATTTGATGGGAAATTAATATTATTTAAAATTAAATATATTCATTAATTGTAAATACAATTTATACAAGCATTTTCCATTTATCTCTCGAGATTGTGGTATTTGATAGAAACAATATTAACTCAGTGACCCTTAGAAATAAAACAATATAACTCAGTACAATATTTAGAATCAACAATAAGAAAAAAAAAAGAAAAAAAAGTTGCGTTCTAAAATTTAGAAATACAAATAAATGAAACAAATGATTAAATACACGGCGAAATAATTCAATAAAAATATAATCATACGTACATTTTTACATATTGTTTGAAGACACAATATCAAAATCAATTTTATAGCGAAATTTTACTGTATGTAAATTTAGGTGGTATATTTGTCACCGTTTAAAATTTAGACACAATTAATTTAATTAGGATTCTCTAGTCTTAACCTGCTTGCTTTGTTCATTCATGTTTCCATGTATTACCATGTCAGCTTATTTTATTTATTTATTATAATTTTTCACAAGAAACCCTAATATTTTTAAAACTCCCAAAAAGTTATTTTCAGCCGTTTTTCGTCGAGTGCTGTGTAATTATGTCTCTTGCTCTTTGCCAGTTACTGAGTCAAAAATAGATTAATACATTTTTATTTTGTGAGTGTCATACTGTGGTTTGTTCATTAACACTACATAGTTTCTTTACATATTGTTGGGTATCTTTTAGGCGAGTAACTTATTTTGAATTATTATAAGTTATTTTTAGTTCTTTACTTTTATTTTAGTAATTT
Source organism: Stictocephala bisonia (assembly GCA_035578905.1). Classification (NCBI taxonomy): domain Eukaryota; kingdom Metazoa; phylum Arthropoda; class Insecta; order Hemiptera; family Membracidae; genus Stictocephala; species Stictocephala bisonia. The sequence goes on along the minus strand of JAQJVL010000002.1, from coordinate 7,427,806 downwards.
TCTCCAGGGTTTGTAGTTCTCTAGGTAATGAACTATCAAGTGAAGGTGTTCTATAAGTAGACACACACTTGCCACAATAGTTTGTGTGTATTTTAACAACGTACTGCTTGTATCTGAAATTTTAATTTACAGGTTTTTGACTTCTATATTTTTCGTTAATTTCTAATTAAGTCAGTATATCTTCCTAGTGCAGGACAGTCCAATATTCCAAGCTATTCTAATGTAATACTATTAAATAGTACTTTTAAAAATCTAATGATAGCATTCTTTGGTTTCTTTAATATTTATTCTGGTGCTCGATAATACAGGGTTAAAAAATACCTTGCACAAGAGAAAGAAGTATATTATTTTTGTGCTTGAAGGGAAATATCTACTAATTTATATGTGTTTAAAAAGTACCAAATACAAATTATTATCCAATCAAGCTACATATAACCTTTACTTCAAATCTAACATGATGCCAAACAATTTTATTTTAGGGTTATAAAGAAGAAGCTTAAATTAACAGTTAGCCCTACCCTTAAAACATCCATGACTTTGACAACTCACTTTGTATAATCTTAATGAACCTTAATAATAAATCTAGTATTTTAAATATTATTGCTTTAGTTTTTTTTAACATTTATTTTTATGGCATTATTAAACAAATGTACTTAATTACCAGATATACATCTTGCTGTACAATAATTACTTTATTTATTTACTATAATTAACAGTTTATGAACACGTTACTTCTCAAAGCAGATTCACGATGTATTACGTTATTAATCAAAATAACTATTTTGCTTACTTATGGCATAGGTTTCAGTTGAAAATATTTACTCAGTTCTTTCTGATTACCTTAAAGGTTAACATCAACATGTAATGGAATAGTTGTCATAGATTATTAGATTATCGTTCTAGAAGCTGCGATAATTATTTGAAACTAATTAAATAAGTAAGTATTAAAGGTTTTTCCTATCACAAACTAAAAACACTTATATATTAAAATTGCTTCTTTTTCAGTTAAGATATCGTATTTTTCCCACCAATATTATCCTGATTTGATTTTGTATGATGTAATTATATATTTTGACAACGTAAATCAGTTAGTTATAAAGAATTGAAATGAACATTTGCAGTAGCAAATATTAATTATAACAACTATTTAGCTACCCTCCAAATTCTTCAATTTTAATTTCCAATCCTAAGAAAATTATGTCAATAAACTATTTCAGAAAAACACTTATTGATGAATTATAGAACGATACACATTTGAATTGTGCCCAGATTTAATTAAAACACTTCGTTGAGCAAAAATCCATCAACAACTTTTCATGGGTATGATGACGTAAATTAAATATGTTTGACGGATGACAAAAATAGGGTTAGCTATAAGATATTACAAAATTATACAGCAGACCAAGTGTGATAAAAACATATAGCTTAATTATTTAAATGTTTTATAGTTTTGTAAAAAGTAAAAGTAAGAAACATATCTTTCTATGAATATACGTTTTTTATATTTTAGAATAATATTTTAGAGTATATATTAGTAATACTATGATAATTAAAAAAAAATAAAAATAAAAATTATAATATATATATATATATATATATATATATATATATATATATATATATATATATAAAGCCCATAGAATATTTATACACTATTTAAAAAAACAATAATAAAATAAACTTACAAATGTAAAAAAACAGTTAACTCAGCTTTATAAACTACGATATTCTAATCCTTATTTTGATGAATTTCACTCGATTTCACTTTAAAAATTAAACATATTTTAAAAATTAACTAATACATAAACATAATAAAAATATATATGATTGTGTGTGGGCAAATAGTGCTAACCTAGATTTGAAGTCACCGTTCCATCATTCAGAAGTGTGCATACTGCTGAAAGAAAGTAAAAGAAGTATTTAAGTTAATCTAGAATATAAAATAATCTCCAAAGAAATTTAAATTATGATGGTGAAACATTGTTTTTGTTGAGCCTATTAGAAGTATTTAAATTTTCTACCATTTGTTAGTACCCAGATATAAGCTGTACACTATTGTGTATAGTTATATCTTTGTTATGTCAAGATTATTGTAAAATACTACAGCAATTCTATAACTAAAGTATATAACAAGTTTTATTACTTGATTTCTTATACCTTAAATTGTTATATATAAAGCATGTTTTAAACAAGTAACCCATATGAATATTAGTTAAGACATCACAGTGTTAATATTTGAGAGGAGAATGAGAAATATTGTATTATATTAAAACATTTGTAAACAAAATATACCGTCTCAAAAACTTTTATTATATAAACCTTTTTCTACAATTCAGTACAAATCTACCATTTGCTGTCATGTCCATATTCGGTATTGGTTGAGTGTAAAGCATTAAGGTGGTGCGCTTTGGCAGCAGCGACCTCGTGAGAGTCTGCTAGGTATCCTGACTTCAGGACGACAGGCTTGGCCAGGGGTCCATGGTAAGGGGCTGTGTGGTAGTTTCCACTGGATCCATGTCCATAACCACCATAAGAGCCACTATACCCAAGACCATTAGCGTATCCGTAGTTTCCTCCATGATTGTACTCTCCTCCATATCCGTAAGAGCCTTCAGATCCATATCCGGAATGGGCCCTAGCTGTGACTACGGCAGTGTGGTGAGCGGCCTTAGCAGCGGAAACCTCGTGAGTGTCAGCCAAGTATCCAGACTTAAGTACAACAGGCTTAGCCAGGGGTCCGTTGTAAGGGATGGTATGGTATGCCCCAGCATAGCTTGAGTCGTGTCCGTAGTCTCTATAGCCATAATATCCTCCATGCCCGTATCCTGAGTGTGACCTAGCTGTGGCTACAGCTTTGTAGTGCTCCGCCTTGGCAGCGGCCACCTCGTGAGTGTCTGCGATGTGTCCGTTATGAAGTACGTGAGGGATGGCGGTGGGTCCGTGGTACCTCAGATCATCATGTCCGTAATCTCCTGAATACCCTTTGTAACTGTAAGCTTGGTTTGTATACTGGCCACTGTAGCTGCTACACACACTGTGGATGAGTAGCACGGCTACTAAGCAGATTATCTAATGACGTAAAACATAAAAAACATTATTACAAAAAAAAAAAAAAAAAAAAAAAAAATAGGACATAGGATTACTAAAGAAAGTTAATTAGTAAAGATTTACAAACGTGCCCTGTAAATATTGAAACGTGCAGTCAGGTATTTTCGTAGCAAAACAATGTGGAGTTCTAGTTTTAAAGTTAGAATAATTAACTAAAGTGACAGTCCGTCTGCACACTTTTACTGTATAAAATCCACTCGTAGGCCTTCGGTTTCTATAAACAAGAGATTGAAGTTACAAAAATGTTATTTTTTGTCTACATGGTTGTTTTGTATTAAATAATAGTATGCTCTATTATTTCATACAACTTCTTTTCATAGAATTTTAAGTTATTAAAAACTATTACCGCAAGTTAAATGTTGATTGTGTTTTATGTTATTAATGAGAAGACATCTACAAACATTTTGTAAGTATGATTGCAATAAAAATTGTTATATACTTCTCACAAAATATATTCACAAAGTTATATTTGTAAACATCATTCACAACAAATAATTAAAGATTTCATAATTTTTATAACCAATCTTTTGCCATACGAACTGAATAATATTTCTACCTAGCGAAAACTAAACAATATTCCAATCGTTCAAGTTTATCATATGGTAATAATTCAACTAGGAACTTGTAATATTAATAAATAAATTAAAAATTTAAGACTGAAAGCCTCACCTGAGTTTTCATGATGACTAGTAGAAGTGGTCTGAAGTGTTGGAGGACTTGGGGTGTATAAATACAGCTCACCGTGAGCCCACTTCCTCCCAGTGACGTAATACTTGGTTGTTATTAGGAACCATCCGAGCATTATAACATTTTTCATCAGTAATTGATTACAGGTCCTTCAGAAATACACATATAAATATATTGAATCAAAAACGTTGTAATCACTCATCACGATATATTCAGAACCACTGAAAATATTTTGAAGAAACTTTGAGGGTAGTTATTTCATAGATGAATGTATCTAAGAAAGGATTTCTCGAAATTCCACTCCTAAGGGGTAGGAACGGTCCCTAAAAGTTTCATTTATTCCATGAGTGTAATATTGGCATTACCTTAGTTTAGTAATTTATTTCAAGCACCTGATACAAAAACCATAAACCAGGCAAAATCATTTTTATAAGTTTAAGGTATTTTTGTTATCTCTGCATTATTTTAAATCACCTAAAATATACTCTTAGAGATTTAAAGATTTAAAAAAAAACCTTATTGTATAGGTGGACTATATTGGTGTGATGGTTTACAGATAGCAACGGGAGGAAGAGTAAAACAGTGTAGAGAACCACACACTAAGGCTGTTAAGTGTGTATTTAAATAATATTACTTCACGGTAGATTTTTATATATTTTATGTTCCAAAATTGTAATACATTCTCATTGTGTCTATACAAATAAAGTATATTTATGCAATTTTGAAACATTAAAACTTCTCACAAGTAATGTAGAATATGTTAGTTCATGTACTGTGAACACACGATAAGTCTAATAGTGATTTATACTTCAAATAAGTCTAGTATTAAAAAATTCCTACTGTTACATAAATACAACTATGAAGCATTTTCATGTTTATTGTTAATACTAGTGAAAAAATAGACGACGTTTTGCTCTTTAAAATTCCATTTGAAGGAGCAAAATTCCTGTCTATTGGAAAGGAGACCCGGAAATGTTGTTTGTGTTGGAAGGCCCCACTATTATTATTCGTTTGTGTATTATTATGCATCCACAACTAGTCGTGCTTTAGACTTGTATAAACTACATATAATCTAAACTCGACACTTTAAATCTGGGGGCGTAGTTCAGATGTAGAGTGATCACTTAGCATGTGAGAGGTACCGGGATCGATACTCGGAGCCTTCATGAAAACTTTTTATAACTCTAATTTGGATAGACAATTTAGAAAAATTAGTCTTAAAGCCTGTGAGTCACCAAGGTGTAATAGTGAACATTATATATTTTTATTACAGAAAAGATTAATCTATTTTAAATTGTAAGATATTATTACTATTATGCTTTCCTCAACTGTTGTAACGAAGAAACTTAAAATGATACAATTTTGTATTCATCTGTTTGATGATATTAAAATTTGATGTCTGAAATAGATTACTTTCAAATAAAAAAAACATCAAAAAATTTATTAAAACTAATTAAAATGCAATTAATTAATTTGTAAATTTGTTACTTAATAGATAATTTTGTTATTATTTTATTCATAAATATGATAAATTTAGTGTAGTTAAACTAACGTTTTTTTCTTCTATGATTTTGCGATTTCTAAATTATTTAACACACCAATACAATCTAAAGAAGAAGGTTTTTAGATTAGCAATAGTTCTAATTATTCGTGTTTATATTTCTCTTATTGGAACGTTAAAAGGATGTTACTAACAACCAAGTATCGGTACAGTCCCAGGAAGTTGGCTCACTGTGGGTTGTATTTATACACCACAGACCTCTGGAAACCTCAGATCACATCAGCACTTCAGCATGAACACCCAGGTGAGTTTCTTATCTTCTTTGTAGCAATTGCAATTTTTTATGGATTAATAGCAATCATAAATTATTCTTGAATGTATTAAATACATCCATTTTCGAATAAAATATATTATTATAGTAGTAGTAAATATTTTAACAGATAATATATTTCTTACTATACAATTCATTATTTAAACAAAATTCCAAACCTCAGAGTGTAAACTTATTTTATATAAAGTCATATTATACGTATATTATGAATAATATACGATTAAATAAAATGATAATGCATTCTATGTACATACTAAATGATATTTATAAATCTAATTTATACCAATGACTAAAAGGTGTAGGTCTACTATACTATAGAAATATATTTACAAAGGCTTAAAAATATTTCGTAAATGTAAAATGTTCTTATGTATTGGTTGTTCAAACTTTTTATTAAGGGGCCTATAATAATTGTATTATACTAAGTTTATTTTATCCAATATTAAATCATTTTACTACTTGAAATTAACCTAGAGAAATGTTTGTACAGCAAAAAATGTTCACTTCTGTTTATTATAAACAGTGTAGAGGTGTTAAATGGATTACGTGTTTTTTCACTTTCTGGAAAGTCACTTTGAAAAATATTTAGATTTTTATAAGAAGTCAAATTCCAGTCATCACATACAAGCATGACATCGTATATTTTTAACACAAGAAGTAATACTTTTTAGTTAGGATTCTTGTATACTTTATTTATTTTGAAACAAATTACTTATTTTTTACTTTAAATTTTAATTCAGAAGATAAGAAAGTAACTATAATTTAATGAAATCCGACTTTTAGATAGTTATATTCCATATACGAAATATCTCTAAATCAATCGATATAATGGAAATACAAAGAAGTAGGAAAAACAGTATGGGAAATGAACGCAGTTTGGTAGTAAGTTATTAAAGCACGTGATCCATTGTATTGGTGCTTTTTAAAATTATTTCAGTTAAACAATAAAGTGTTAACAACTGTTATAGTTTCAGTTCCAAATTTCATTTAATGTTTGCTGTTGATTACATTTTATTCATATATATTATTAACAAAGTATATCACTATACTTATTTTAAATAAGAAATACCATATGGATAACAATAAGTATAATACAAAAAATTCAGTAGGTCCACCAAAGTAAAAACATAATAATAATACGTCATTGTTGTATGAAATAATACTTAAAAAATGTTTAGAAATATACAATGATATTTTAATCTACAAAAACTATGATCAATAAGATTGGCCTTATAAAAATAATGTACAATGTTTGTAATTTCAGGTACATTCCTTGGTAGCCGTGCTACTCATCCACAGTGTGTGTGGCAGCTACAGTGGCCAAGCCTACAGCAACGAAGGATATTCAGGAGATTACGGACATGATGATCTGAGGTACCACGGACCCACCGCCATTCCTCACGTACTACATGACGGACACATCGCAGACACTCACGAGGTGGCCGCTGCCAAGGCGGAGCACTACAAAGCTGTAGCCACAGCTAAGTCACACTCAGGATACGGACATGGAGGATCATACGGCTATGGAGGCTACGGACACGACTCCAGCTATGCTGGGGCATATCACTCCGTCCCTTACCACGGGCCACTAGCTAGGCCTGTTGTACTTAAATCTGGATACTTGGCTGACACTCACGAGGTATCCGCTGCTAAGGCTGCTCACCACACTGCCGTAGTCTCAGCTAGAGCCCATTCTGGATATGGTTCTGAAGGCTCCTATGGATATGGTGGAGAGTACAATCATGGAGGAATCTACGGATACTCTAATGGTCTTGGATATGGTGGTTCTTATGGAGGTTACGGACATGGCTCCAGTGCAAACTACCACTCTGCCCCTTACCACGGACCTCTGGCCAGGCCTGTCGTCCTGAAGTCCGGATACCTGGCAGACACTCAAGAGGTCACTGCTGCCCTAGCACACCACTTGAGTGCTTTACACTCGGCCAATACCTATTTTGGATATGACAACAAATGGTAGATTTGTTGTAAAATGTAGAAAAAGGTTGAAATAATAAAAATACATGAGACAGTATATTTTCTTTTTGAGACATAATTTCTCAATCCCACTCTTAATTATCAACACAGTAATTTCTTTATCTAAGTTTTTTTATTAGTGACTTGTTTTAAGGATATTTTATAACATAGACAGGTATAAAAAAATCCATTAACTATCAGCATTATAACACTCACTATACGCTTTTGTTATAGAAACTCATCAGTATTTCACAACATTCTTGACATAACAAAGGTAAAACCAGATATGATAGCTTATATCTGAGTGCTATCATATGTTATAACAAATGTAACATCTTAAGTTAAGTTAAAGCTTGTAACTATAAATATAATAAAATCAATTATTCTTTATTGTAACAATATTGTACTGCATAATTGCATCAATACAATTAAACACATTCCAATACTAAATTTAAAACTATTAAAGATATTCTTTGATCTTGTCATGAAAGGAACTAAACATTATGAAATTGACTGGCACGTGAGCAATTCCAGTTCGTGAATACTATAAAAGCAATGCGATGCCAAATATCTCTGGACCCTTTTGGACAATATATTTACTTCATCTTCTGAATATATTGAGGCTGGTAAAATCTTAAATAGTTTGATCCCGTTAAATAATAGATGTTTTTCGAAAAAGTGCGTTTTATGTGAAAGTGTTATCATGTTCATGCCTGTTTTGATATTATTATTTTTATGTTGTTTGTTTTAATAAGGAGGACATTGCGGATGTAAATAGATGGAAATGAAAGTATACTATAATTAACTAGAGACTAAAAGAAAAATCCTTACGCATACCGAATATAGTTCTAACTGCCTTCTTTTACAATTAATAAATCAGAAAAGTTTATAGTAACTTATTTTACTCGCATCATAATTATTTTTTTTATGAAGTTGATGACTTGCCTACGTTTTTAAACAGTATTTTATCAAACTGTTCAGTACTGTAAACTTTGTAGATGTTACCCGTTTATCCTGAAGGCCAATTTTCATATTAAATATGCTAAATTAACAGAAAAGTTGGTATTTGTATTTAATATATTGCTTTTATTAGGGATATAGTGTGTACCTCCCGTCCTCTCAATTTACGAATTTTCTTCACTATATAAGCATGACAATTTCTGTTAGGTGTGCTTATATCTTACTGAATTTAATAACCATAATTATTAAATTATCCTATTTAAATATTATCTATATTACAGTTACTACTCGTATTATTATATTAATTACTGAAATACATTATGAAATAACAATATTATCTTGTGACAATATCCTTGTAGAATTTAATTCTCATTTATGAATATTTTGTTAGCCTTGAACTTTTTATTGTTATTAATATTTTTTTAACATAATATTTTAGTACAGTTCCGTAACTTTTTTTAAAGTTTATTAGAAGATTTAAAAGATTTAAATTAATTTTATATTTTAATGTATTCAAATTGGTAATCTACTTTTCACATATACAAGAAAAGTATGCATATTCAACAGTAATAAAATGTTTAATTTTAAACCTAATAAAAGCTGTTATCATTTATTTATCAGCTCACAAAACAAATCGTTCTTTGGAACGAAAAGTATACTCGTAATTTCTTTGACAATAGGCTCCACCGAATGAGATTTTCCATATAGCATTATACCAAGAAATAAAAGTCAGTCAATGTGTAATGAGTTAAACATGGTCATAAATTAAGTTCTCAGCCTGCTTCCATTAAATAAAGCTCTTCCATGAGGGGAATTTCCTCTGACATCGACTACCTGTATATAACTGGTTCCTATTCCAAATAATTGGCGTTTTAATGCGTTAAGCAGATCATTAGGCAATTGGCAATCCAAAAAAGTTAACCAAGTTCCTCCTACCTTAATTTACAATGTTGTTTATGTATCAAGACAAGTTTAACTTTAAAGTTTTGAGAGCATTAAGATTTAACGAAGTACCCTGATTCCATCATTACTGTAAGTACCCTGATTCCATCATTACTGTAAGTACCCTGATCCACCAAAACTGTAATTCGACTACTGTGAAACGAATTACAGTTTTGGTGAAGTTCAGTGGTATGTGGATGTATTTCGTCCATTTCACTGCCAAATAAATACATCAATGTCTCTTGTATAAATGATATGCAGTAAGATATTAAATAAATATTTTGAAGACACCTTCACTAATATACCCTCACTAATATAGTTCTAATTGAAGTGAAGTAATTCTAACTGAAGAGAGAGCTAGGGAGTAGACCTCATATGTACAATGAATTCTTAAACTGTTGCGTACTAAATGCTAATCATATTTAAAACAGTGACAATGCTGTCTAACATAGAGTTCACTTGTTGAACTTGATTAAATTTGCACAAACCCTGGAACTAGAAACCACTTAGTATTCGTGATCCCCCCTCCCTCACCCCCTATAAAGTGAGCTAATATTTTAATGACTTGACCATTAACCTGTAACAAATTCATGCGCAGAATTGAACATACATTACATCATAGTTACATAGAAATTATGTTTGATCGTACAAATTTTAGTTAATTTCATACCTTATGTATATTTGGAGCTTTAGGGGTTCTGAAAGCACTGTTTGTATTCCTCTATTTCATGATCTATATTTTGAAACCATTGGAATTTTTGTATATGCCTTATGACTACTCTTAGCAAAAAGACTATATAGGAAAGAATATTTTTAATTTTTTCATATTTGTTATGTTTATTTATATATACAAACGGACATAAACATTTTTACATTAAATGAAACATTAGTTTGACAAATGGCTCAAAGTATGACTTACAGCTAAGATTGCCATGCAAAGACTATATTACGACTACCGTACCAATAATAGAATCAAACATACATGGAACATGACAATGTACAATAAATATGTGAAATAATTACAGTTCAATCATCATGCACGAAAATAATAAACATTGTATGTACAGGAGAAACTAAAAAATAATACAATAACAATAAATAGATGCAAGCATGATTATAAATAGAACAATAACTATAAATAGAACAAGACCATGCAATAAATATTGATAATGTATACACAGGAAAAACTTGATTATAATGCAAAATAACAATAAATAGTACAAGCGTGATTTACATAGACTCATAATTATAAAAATAGAACAGGTCAATGCAATAAATAATGAAATAAATACATGCAAAATAACTACAAAGTGCAAAACAAACAGATCTTTTTTACTCTTGCCACGCTATCGTGAAAGAAGTCCACATGATTGTCAACGTTGCTCTTTGGAGTCGGGCCACCGTGCTGTTGGGTGCGTAGTAGTTCGATGCTGTTGCCTTATGAACAGGTCATCAGACCTAGTGCTCGTTGGGACCCTGTACAAGACCAAACAAAGTATGTTTGGGCAGTCGACTTTTCCATTTATGATCTTATGCAGCAACACCATGTCGACAGAGAGTCTACGCTGCTCAAGTGGTTGGAGTCCAAGGTCAATAGATAACGTTTCACCTGGAACTTGAAAGTATGGATAACCCTCCTTAAAGCCAACTATGCGAATAAATCTTCGTTGGACCTTTTTCAGTTCAGCAATGAAATATTTCTGATAAGGGTTCCATATTGGTGAGCCATATTCCAGAATTTGCCTAAGGCACATTACAGAAACTTTAAGGCAGTTGTGTCCCTGAACTGCTTCGAGCAACGAGGTAGAAAACCAAGCATTCTGTTAGCTCTGCCACAAATATTATGTATGTGTACGTCGAAGTTCAGTGGTGGGGTCAGGATAATACCTAGGTCTTTGACACGCTCCACACGAGCAATGGACATATAACTGAAGTTGATAGGAGTTTGGCAACGATGGAACGTGATAACCTGACACTTATTTGTGTTAAGGGTCATTCTGTTGTCTGCACACCAGCGGTCAAGACTTGATATCCCTCTGTATCCGAAGGCAGTCATCATCAGATTCTATGATTGAGAAGACTTTTACATCGTCTGCAAACATAAGGACATGTAATAGTATAAGGATTCGGTGTATATGTGCTATTGAAAATGATAGGTTTAGAACACAGAGTGTTAGTGCTTACGAGTAATTTTAACATTGCTGTTAGTTTAGCATAAATAATAATTATTATTAATTTATCGTTTTACAAATATTATATTGAAGTATATATCACATACTCTTTTAAGATAATGAACTATCTTAAACACCACATGTTTAAATTTATATGGAAAGCAATACGAATTAAAATATTGCTAAATGAATATATTATTTTATGTATAGTTATTTTCTAAAATTATAATATTATTTGACTGTCTCTATACAAATACTGCATAATTTTTTGTAGTTAAGCTGGAATGTTTGAAGGTATTAACAATATGGAATTACTCACAAATATACATAACATATAATATTTAATATACTGTAAAATAGTAATACGTGTATTTAATATTAATGGATTAAACTATTGTATACTAGAGTTTAGTAAAACAATACAGTATTACAAACCCATTACATTTCTACTCTAAGGAAACGACGACCGATGTAAAATGAAGCTCTTTCTTTACAACTCTATTCAGATACCGAGTTGTGAGTTGTTTGTGCCCGAAGGCCACTTAATTCCAGCAGTCAACTGATTTTGCTCCAGATTTACGTAACTAGTCTAGATTGATTCTAAGCTCAGTGGTCTACAACTGGGGGCGTAGCTCAGATGGTAGAGCGCTCGCTTAGCATGTGAGAGGTACCGGGATCGATACCCGGCGCCTCCAGGGAAACTTTTAAGGACTGTAATTTTAACAGAAGATATAGACAATTTAATGTTGAAGAAAACATGGTAAGGGAAAACTTAAATATAAATTCATGATTAGTTTTTGTTATTTTAAATATTTTAAAAGTGTGATGTTATCCTCAAAATTTGTTTCCTTGAAAATGGTACTGATAAGATTTGTTATTAATATATGTGAAAATATTAAAGGTGGTTGTAATGTTTTGATACTGATACATTCGAAGCATTATATTTTATGCTCTAAACTGAATAGACCATTTGTTTGATCTTGGATACAATTACATAGTGTTGCAATAAAAATCACCTTACAAACTGGACCTCTTGCAATTGAAATAGTGATGATTTAAGTTGTTAATGTTTTGTTTTGTTTAGTAGGATTCGTAGTATAAATGCACAATATGTAAGTTTTTTGTTTTTTTACCATGTATTGAATGTTCGTTCGTTGTGCGTTTATTTAATTTTTTAATATACTGTTATAAACTAAGCTAATATAATACTTAGAATAAAAATCATACACATTAATAACTGCACATTTGTTTCAGTTGATTATTTTATAACTTCCAACAATTTTAAAAATAACCCATTTAAGTACGGTTTATATAAAACTAATTATATGTTACATATAGAAAAATGTGCAAGTACATATAAAAATTGGAAGTTGTAGAAATTGTAATAAATGATAATATGAATTTGAAAGAAACTTATTAAGTTTATTTTGGCTGACATTACATAAAATATTTAAGAATTTATAGAATTAATTTGTCAATGGTAGTCTGCATTCTAATTAATTACTTGACCCTGAAGAAAAACCAAGAGCAGGATTGAGGATTGATGAATTTATTGTAACCGTAACAATAAATGTTTGTTAAACCAATAAAACTACACTCATATTAATTGTTATAATTGATAACTTCATATCTTAAGAATAAATGGAGCATGAGGGGTTTTGAAATCTGTCTACATTCCTCTATTACATGATATAACTCTTGCAACTATTTTAAAACTTGTTATTTGTCCAACACGCACACTTATTCACAAAAAAGGTCCTTTACTTTCTTCATATCTAAAAATGTTATAATGTTTACATAAGCATAAACCTTCAAAATACAGAATGTTGAGGATTTCTATGAATTCTAAGTGGTTCCTAGTTTCAAGTACCTACTCACTAGCGCTCTCTTATATTTGAACTAACTGACTATTACATTAAATTAAATGTTTTTAAAACACGTATTTTATTTCTTTCTAAAGATGATGTATTGTTTAGTCTGTGAAGTGGGCCAGACATCCAAATACCACGGAACTTCACAAAAAATTTAATTTCATCCACTTTTAAAATTAATTCCTTAATATTCTTGTATGGGATCAGTGTTTTTAGAATCGAAAGAAAGTGTACTTTGCAAGATAGGATGACCTTGTTACATTTTATGTGGACTGCCAGATTCTTAATGATTTTCTTAACCCTTTAGAACGAATTAGTTTAAAGTTACTATGAGTATTAGAAATGGAACTGGCTACATAAATGTACAGCAGTCAAGGAGAGAGGAGTTCGTCATATGGATAGTCTAGATTTTTTGAGGTAGGGGTAATGGACGCATATATATATGAAGATTAAATTATACTATGATTCACTTTGCAGTGATAAACTATGACCTACACTACAAGTTAAACATATATTTTTGACAAAACTTCAGAAGCAAAAATAAAAATTATAAACCTAAACGTTTAAATGGCAGATTCAAAAATGTAGAGTTAAATACTCTTAAATGTAAAACTTAGGAACGTCTTCTACAAATTAACTAAAATGTAATTTTTCAAACATTTTTATTATTTATTCTTTTAAATAGAATATAATACTCATCTACCATTTGTTGTCATAGCCATAATAGGTATTGGCCGAGTGTAAAGCACTAAGGTGGTGTTCTTTGGCAGCAGCGACCTCGTGAGTGTCTGCCAGATATCCGGACTTCAGGACGACAGGCTTGGCCAATGGTCCGTGGTAAGGGGCAGTGTGGTAGTTTGCACTGGATCCATGTCCGTACCCTCCATAAGAACCTCTATATCTAAAACCATTAGAGTATCCATAGTTTCCTCCATGATTGTACTCTCCTCCATATCCGTAAGAGCCTTCAGATCCATATCCAGAATGGGCCCTAGCTGAGACTACGGCAGTGTGGTGAGCGGCCTTAGCAGCGGAGACCTCGTGAGTCAGCCAAGTATCCAGTCTTAAGTACAATAGGTCTAGCTAGTGGCCCATGGTAAGGGACGTTGTGGTATGCCCCAGCATAGCTGGAGTCGTGTCCGTAGCCTCCATAGCCGTATTATCCTCCATGTCCGTATCCTGAGTGTGACCTAGCTGTAGCTACAGCTTTGTAGTGCTCCGCCTTGGCAGCCGCCACCTCGTGAGTGTCTGCGATATGTCCGTCATGTAGTATGTGAGGGATGGCGGTGGGTCCGTGGTACCTCAGATCGTCATGTCCGTAATATCCTGAATAACCTTTGTAACTGTAAGCTTGGTTTGTATACTGGCCACTGTAGCTGCCACACACACTGTGGATGAGCAGCACAGTAACTAAGAAAGGCACCTGAAATTTACAAAATGTTAGGTTCCAATTTAATAAATTAATCGTATTATATACAAAATATAAATACATTTCTACGTATGCTTTATTTGAGTGTAGTTACTAGTAAATAGTGGAACTCTTAAGTTGTGATGTGTTTTGTACCAAAAATAAAAAATGGAAAGAAAAAAAATTAATATTTATGTACTGAACATTAGGTTATTTTTCGTTTATGGAGACATACGTAGTAAAAACACTACGTACGTGTTTATTAAATTTATTAATAGTAAATTACACAATCAAATGTTATTTTTATAACATAAAAAATACTATTATTCATATATTTAGTGTTGTTTCTTGATGGGCCTAATATGTAAATAGGATACGTTGTGAAGACCAATGAAATATATTTGTTGTTTAGTGATTACTTATATTTAGTTTTATTCTAATATTATGTTTTATTTATTAATTAGTTACAACGTAAATTAGTTTTACAGGTTTAAATATTTGTAGAATTTTACATGCCATAAATACTGTAAATGATTTGTGATATATGTCGTTGTTAATCAAAGTACCTATTTTACAGCTACTTTTTTAGTTCTTAAACCTGTAGCATTGTAGCTGATTTAAACGACGAATATAATTTCCTAAACTGTAAGATTTAAACATTTGTCACATTTTCTAAACTAATATTAATTGAATCTCCTTTAATAGTGTAATTTTTAACGTTATTTAATAATATAATATATTATTATTATATTATAATTAAATATATTATAATATAATTATATTATATTATAATATATATATATATATATATATATAATTATAATTATATTATATTATAATTAAAAAACAGTCCATAGAAAATTAGTTTTTGTAATTAATAATATTTGTTTTAAATATTGTAATCAGCAAAGGATGTATTACTCACCTGAGTGTTCATGATGAACAGTAAGTTCGATGTGTTGTGTTCAAAGCTACCAGATGTATATATACTGCTCACCGTGAGGTAACATCCTGTTACTGTCCTGGCAAGGGTCCTTACAGACTTTCTCAATATTCCAATAAAAGACCTTCACCTCAATAATAGGAATCTAAAATTGTTCATTCAATAAATAATTGAAGTTCTTTTATTGGTTCAAGAAGTAATATAAAATTATATTTTCTTTTAATATTTCTATTTTAATAATAGTAACAATGCATGATAGGTAAAACACCCACATTTTCAAAAGATATCCATTCATTTTAATCTCTCTATTTTCATTACTAAATGATCAGTTACAGTTTTTGTATTATATATTTATGAGATTACGACTTGATTCATAATAAGTTACTAAAATATTTCTTGTGAGAAATTTGTTATTACAGTGCTTATAAAAGTTGTTACAAAGAAATTTTGATTCAATTTAATTGCTTTGATAACTTAAACATACTATACCAATAAAAGGTTTCAAGTTACCTGGGTACTGCCAAGTGATCCGTTATAGGCTGAAACTACCAATGTTTTGAAAACTCAAGGTTTCATTGTCAAGTTATTAAACATTAAACTCCTATTTTTCTTCATCACTTCTGTGGTGAAACGTCGTCTTTTGAACATACACATAAAACAAACACTAGCATTTATTCATTTTGTTTTATTAGCCTCCAGAACTGTTATATTATAGAAATAATACTGGTTAAATTACCTTTTTTTTCCCCCGTCAACAGTTCTTCAAACATAATCTGCTATGTACATTTCGAAGCATAGAGCTTCATCATCAGGCTTTCCAAAAACGTCACTATTTACATTACACTAAAAACATTAAAACCATTTAAAATATTTAAACATTTAAAATAGCACATTTGCCGGCCGGCGATAGACACCAACTGATGACCAATGAGCAGGTAACGAACTCACTAGCATTTACATAAAACATCGATGACTAAAAAACTGGTCAGTTAACAAGACAGAAACCAAAAGAATCACATAAACGTACAATAATACTAACCCACCCATACACGTACAATAATACTGACCCACCAATACACGTACAGTAATACTGACCCACCAATACACGTATAGTAATATTGACCCACCAATACACGTACAGTAATACTGACCCAACCATACACGTATAGTAATATTGACCCACCAATATACGTACAGTAATACTGACCTACCTATACACGTAGTGTAGTACTAACCCACCCGTACACGTACAATAATACGGACCCACCTATACACGTACAGTAATACTGACCCACCCATACACGTACAATAATACGGACCCACCCATACACGTACAGTAATACTGACCCACCCATACACGTACAGTAATACTGACCCACCCTTACACGTACAGTAATACTGACCCACCCATACACTTACAGTAATACCTGCCCACCGATACACGTACAGTAATACTGATACACCCATACACGTACAGTAATACTGACCCACCCATACACGTATATTAATACTGACCCACCCATATTCTTACAGTGGTACTCGTGTGTTGCCGGCAAAAGCGAAGTCGTGACTCAATGGAACACTTGGCATTGTCCAGGTAACTTTATTCCTTTTGTTGGTAAATTGAATTTTGATTCATTAGCTATCCCATATGAAACAGTTGTAGTTATACCGTTAAAGGCTGTAAGGAGCCAATAAGTTCTATATAGATATTATATTGTTAAGTCTTTGTTTTGTTAAATATATACATTTCACAATCATAACTTACAACTTAGCAGAACTCAGCGAAAGAAACAAAATTTAAATAAATGCACTATTAATGTGCTACAAAATATATTACAAATCCAGAAGTGATATTTCTACTTTTATTTATTTTACATCTAGATTCTCGGGGCTTGCGTTGTTAATCCCATCTTGCAAGGGGATTTGCTCCAAACATACAATGCTGCCTAACCTCGCTTGCATTATAAACATAGGAACAAGTTAATCAAAATTTAAAAATAAACAATTAATCACATATGAAAAGTAAATAAACCTTCAAAAACTGTTCATAAAATAACAATAATGATTCCTAATAAACAAGAAAATGGGTTTTTAGACTGCCAAACCTGAATATAAAATTAATATATGATCAGAAATAATTTTTATATCTTGGTAGGGGTATAATTGAAACTGAATCATGACTTTTCTGTAAATAACTAGCATTTACATATTCTAAAATTTTGGTTCAGTATCGTGTCAGTTATGATACAATTATAAACATTAATTTATTTCATGCAAAACAGAGATATTCATTTTAAAGTACTTGTTTGAGAAAACTAAAAATAAACTTTTTTCATTGTGGGTACTAAATCATTAACCACAAAAAAATAAATAGATAAAAATAATAAAAACTAGCCATTAGTCAAACATAAGAATTGTCTTGTTAGTGCCATTGTTATTTACCATACTCCAAATTAATGAAGGACTAGGAATAGAAACATTTTCATCGTGTACACAATATTCAGATAACAAACCTAAAACCTACGTAAATGATATCTTTACACAGGTCTGGTTGTTTTCCTGAATGCTGCTTTGGTAAAACGTAAAAGAATAAAACAGTATTAAGTACGAAGGTGTCCTTGGGATATATCATGAAAGGTTGTCCTTTCATATTCTTCTTTAGAACTTTCTATCAATTATATTTAAGTTGCATGATTCCTCGATAGTTTAGACGACTCGACGCATTAATGTACAAAATATTTGTAAGTCTCATAATGAAAATAACTAAATATTGTTAAAGTTATCATAAGGATAACTATTAAAGCCTATTAAAGCCTAAACTAAATATGTCACTATGTCATTAAAAACAAACAAGAAAATTTATGAAAATAAAAATTATTTAATATGTTTTAAAAGTGTGCCCGATTAGTGTAGTAAATTATAATATAAATTAAGTCAACTGAATAACAAAATATTAAAATTCAATATTGAAACCCATATATATATAACAGCTATATACATAACAGCTGATTTTATATAACCTATTCAATTTTTGTATTCTCCAAAGACTTACAGTACGTAAATAGGCATTTTCATCTACTTGAGCTATAACTGAGTGAGGAAATGAAATCTCACTTTCTTTAGCTTATGGATTTATGTTAGTATTATTATTATTATTTTAAAGTATGTTTCGATTTATTTTATATGTGTTGTATCTTCTGTATATGAAACATTACATTCTATAACGCCAATTCGCTGACAACATTATAAAAGTAGCTCAGTATTTTAAGGTATCTTAAAAAGTTCTTGAAAAGATATCTACTAGTTTTTCTTTTTTAAACTATTTAAGGGAATAATTATAAACGCATTAAACTTTATTAAATATTAAACATTAACAAATAAAATATAACAAGTGTGTAGGACCGTGTTAATATTATATATTATAACTGAGCCAAACATTAAGCAGCGGAGGGAAATATACCCACCGTTTAACAATCGTGAATCACGGTTTTCACTAACTCACGCCTTAAATTTTTCAACTTTCAGAACTGTGTTAAGTTGTGTAAAATAACTGTAATGAATTGTAGAAGTTTCATTTGTTACTATTTATTGCTTACATTATTAATAATTTATATGTAAATACTAAATATTTTTTTAATTTAATCTAGTAAAGCTATATTTCTTAGTGTTAATCACAGCAACCAATGGTCACTGATGACTTAGTGGGTGGGGCTTACTAATGTGCTACCAGTATGCGGCCTTATGTCTTCCTAGTTTCCATTACTAAATTAAATGGAATGACACAATAGGAAATGAGTAGTTTTTACACCAGTCAGCGCCTCACTCGCCCCAATGCTTTCTTTAGCTTACGTTCTAAGAAGCTTATATATAGTCATACATCAGTTGACATATCATATGTCATTAGTGAAATTTTGTCGTATAGCAGGAATGTTGGGTTAGTTGTACTAAATAATATTGAGATTAAATATCTTAACTTTGTTTTAACTTACAAGCTGATATAAATACATTTCAAAAACTAAAGTCGTATTAATTCTTAGCATAATTAATCATTGAATTTTAAATATGACCGTACAGAAGTTTCTTAAATATTAAGAATACTTGGCTCGAATGGATATTAATAAATACAAATGAATCAGAAAACAGTACTGCACACAAAATACTGGTTCACCTGTATTGTGTATATTCCCACTTCCATTGATTTATAAGTAAAACCTCTTATTACTTATAAATTTATATAAATACTAATATACAGTAATTATATCAGGGGTTCTACTACGTCTGGATCAGTCTTCAAAGGTTTTAACAATAAATCTACCTAATAAAAAAGGAAAATTACAGTATTTATACATTAATTACGAGTACACCATAACTAATTTACTTCCTACAAGTATATTATTGAAATAAAATAATCATATATTTATATTTCAATTTATAAATTTAATGTATATTTAGTTTGCAGAAGTAATTAAAATAAAAAATAATAAGGAGTTTGTTTATGATTTAATTTTGTAAGATATTCAGGATATGGCAATTTTCCAGAAGCTTGTCTTTCCTCCATCACAAAACATTCACCATCTTATCCATAGAATGCACCTGCTGACATATGAATGTAATTTTGTAACCTAAGAAATGAATACCTTTATACATTGTTAATTTTACCGTTCATTTCGCTGTTATTCTAGTAGATTTTGGTAAATAAGTCTATAATAGAAAAATACATGTATATGTTGATGAATAACGTTACTAATAAAAAAACTAGCATGTATATACTTTATATTTCAAAATCATAAAAAACACAATACTTCTGATTATATAAACTGCTAATGATAATCAATGAAAATATAAGCTTTTTGGTTATAACATTTGAATTCTAATATTTTTAACTTACCCTAAGAAAATTATGCAGTAATTAAGCTGTAAGATTTCATTGTTATTGTAATTGCTGAGAGATAACGGTGGTAGCTTATGGAATAATATTAGTTTTTATTCCAACCTATATATATATATTATGATGATTTGTAAAGATCGCTTCAAAGTTAAAATTACCAGATCTCATGATGCAATTTTATTCATTGGTGTCACAGTGTGTCATAAGAGTAAATACAATTAAAATTGCATTCTTGTGAAAAAGAACGCTGTAATTGAAATTAAGTTTACATGAATTGTTTTGACCTCTTATTTTGTTTTGAAAACAATTTCTTAGTTTCATATAATTTTTATAGCTTCATATTTTTGTTTAATGCTGTACGACAATTTTGAACTTGAAAAATTGAACGGAGATTTCCTTCTATGATTAGATTAGTCTTTGTCATGAAGTTATTAATACATAATTAATCCAAAGCTACTTATAAGAACTTATCATACGATTAGCTTATTGGAAAAAAGATTTTGAAATTTGAAATAAGTAACCGTCTTTAAAAACAAACTACATTTTCTCAACCATAAGATTCTGAAACTATGAATCATAAGTTTTAATAGGAGCACTGTTTATTACAGAACTCTTATACCATATCATACAAAATATTACGAGGTACACTTATATACTTTACCAGTATTATAACGTTTAATTTGGAGGTAAAAAAGAGGAATCTATGGATTTACTAAATATAAAATAATTTAAACAGCATAACATATAAAAATAAGTATATATTTATTTTTAAGTTCCATTTAGTTATTTTATACAAACTACCATTTGTTGTCATAGCCGTAATGAGTATTGACCGAGTGTAAAGCACTAAGGTGGTGTGCTTTGGCAGCAGCGACCTCATGAGTGTCTGCCAGGTATCCGGACTTCAGGACGACAGGCTTGGCCAAGGGTCCGTGGTAAGGGGCTGTGTGGTAGTTTCCAATGGAGCCGTGTCCATAACCTCCATAAGAGCCACCATATCCAAGACCATTAGAGTATCCGTAGTTTCTTCCATAATTGTACTCTTCTCCATATCCATAGGAGCCTTCAGATCCATATCCAGAATGGGCCTTAGCTGAGACTATGGCAGTATGGTGAGCGGACTTAGCAGCGGAGACCTCGTGAGTGTCAGCCAAGTATCCAGATTTAAGTACAACAGGCCTAGCTAGGGGCCCGTGGTAAGGGACAGTGTGGTATGCTCCGGTATACCCGGAGTCGTGTCCGTAGCCTCCATATCCGTATGATCCTCCATGTCCGTATCCTGAGTGTGACCTAGCTGTGGCTATAGCTTTGTAGTGCTCCGCCTTGGCAGCAGCCACCTCGTGAGTGTCTGCGATGTGTCCGTCATGTAGTAAGTGAGGGATGGCGGTGGGTCCGTGGTACCTCAGATCATCATGCCCGTAATCTCCTGAATATCCTTTGTAGTTGTATGCTTGGTTTGCATACTGGCCACTGTAGCTGCCACACACACTGTGGATGAGTAGCACGGCTGCCAAGGAAAGTACCTGAAAATAACCAATATATTAGTAAAGGAGAAGTATATAAGATGAATACAATCTTGAGGAAAAAACATTTTAGTTTTATCAATAACTAATTCCTCCAGTTCAAGGCTACACTCCAAAATATCTGAGTAGACAGTTATTGAGAAGTCAATTCACAAACAATATTATATTTTCAATAGACAATAGTTACATTGTACCCTGCCTTGCTGAACCGACATGTCCATTGGACCTTCTGGACCAGCTGTCACAAGAATTGCTGCTGATGATAGAAACGTTTATATTTCGAAAGTATGTTTTATTTGGTTTACGTGTCGTAAATTTTATAAATACATAATTTTCATAAATTCCATAAATGCGTGATATGTATTTGTGTCTTTTGTGCAACAGTGTTATTATTCCTATAACAAGACAGTGTATGACAGATTCACCAGCTAGAAACGCGTGTGACCATGAAATCTAATGGAGTCAGATCCGTGAATGATTTATGCACTAATTGCCCCACGTCAAAATACCCACCTTTCAGGAGACTGTTCGTTCAGGAAATTTTATATTTTTCAATTGTGGTGGTGCATCATCTTGAAGAAATCATATAAGTCTTGAGCAATTCCACCCGCCCTCCCATACACATTCGGTGGTATTGCCCACCCACCCACCCCTATACAAACAGTGGTGGGTGTTTTTTATAACGTTGGTGAGAAATTATTGGTTGACAGCTATAAACTCTTTCATCTTTTAGATTTAGTTTATTAAAATAGTTATTATAAATAAGTTACATACAATATAAACATTTACAATATATGTTGTTGGTAAATTTACCTATGCAAGGAAAAATTAACACATTTATATGATTTTATGTGTTAAAGACTAAAAACCAAAGGTAAAAACTCACCTGGGTGTTCATGCTGAAGTGCTGAGGTGATCTGTGGTTTCAAGAGGTCTGTGGTGATTAAATACTACTCACAGTGAACCAACTTCCTGGGACTGTACCAATACTTGCTTGTTAGAGACATCCTTGGCATTCCAATAAAGGACACGATACACATATGAATAACTGGGACACACATAACTGAATCTTCAAGGAAACATATTTCACTTTACCGTACAATTGCCCTTAGTGATTTATACTCGTTTATATCATAAAACTTCAAAGGGATCTAAATTCTAGAGACCAAATTTGGTAATGTACGTTACAGTTAGTAATTTTGTTATGTTATAATGAAAAATATGCATAATACAAACAAAAACAGGATTAAGAAGCAATTAAATTTGCTACTGGGCTATATGTTTTAAATATTGAATAGCTATCGATACTTTTGTTCACGCAAATAAGTGCTTTTCTAATATCATTCAATACAGAATAATACGCAAATAACTTATAATATGTAATCAGTATTATAAGTAGGCAAGTAATTCATTGTTATGATAGGTCAACTTACAATTAACTGTAAGTATTATAATTACAGTTAACTCAACTTGTTGTGGTTTCATGTCAGGCTTTTACATGTTTTACAAAGTAACTCAAAATACTAACGATTTACTTTTTCAAGATAGCTATGTTGGGATAAGTTTAGCTGGAATAGTGAAGACATAACTAAAGCAAAATAATGTAGAGTGGAAATCCAAGAGCAATAATATTCCTGTTTATTAATCATACATAATCAAATTTATAATCATAAAAGTCATATTCTGTTGAATGACTGATAACAGTTTTCCCCAAGAGCTAGAATAAAGAAGATAGTAATTGTTAATTACCAAATGATTTTAATTATGCCATGGTCTGTTTGCTTTAGTGATGTTGGCAAGTTTATTCTTACATTCTTACATATGAGACGCCGACACAACGTTGTTGGCATTTTAAGGCGAATATGAATGATTATATGAGCGTAGGATGAGTGTGGATGACCTTTGTAGTCTGGTCACTAACTTAGTTCAACTGTTCCTCAGAAAGGGCAATTTATTAAAAGCCCAACAGCCAGGGCAACTAAGGGACCTACAGCTTTACGTGGAATCCGAACCAAGTAGTGCTGGTCAGATTTTCAGCTAATTGACAAGCCTGATACTCAGTTATCCCCCCCAAACAACATCCGCACAATGACTACCACCCAACATGGACACCCCAGACTTCTCTAGTAGTGTCCACGCCGATAGCAACCACTGAGTGGACACCGTGTCGGTATTAAGAACACCGAGCATCCAACCTATCGCCTACAATCTCCCAAACACTTTGTCCCCAAGTAGCTGGGTTACAGCACTGCACCAGTGCCGACACTATAATGATATAATTTATAATATCATTATAGTGAATAGCCTTAATGATATTATAAATCTCGTGAGTTTCAACTCTCAAAGAGACTGTGGACGTATTTCCAAGGTAGGCTTTACTGATAATACGGTGAGTTTATAGCAGTAGCCTTGGTGATATTTTAATAACTCCCTTAAGAAACTTTGTATCCAAGGTGACCTTTACCTAACACGTTCAGTTTATAGTGAGAAGCCTTACTGATACTGTGTTAACTCCCATAAGTATTCTGACCTATATCCAAGGTCGGCTTTTTCTAAAAGACGGTCAGTTTCCATGATAGGTATGTTGACATAAGAGTACCTAGTGAAGACATAACCAAAACAAAATAGTGACGGGTGTAAAATCAGAGAGCTAAACTATCACTCATTATAGATCATATATAATAAAAATCCAAATAACATTTTTCCAAAAGCCCTAATGCTTTGGACCATGAAACTTAGTACAAATAATATTTATAGGAATCAGACTGAAAATGGGTTTTAAAATGTTTTCTCTCCAAATCCTAATATAAGGTAGATAAGAACTTTCACATTGATTTTAGTTACTAAATGGTTTGTTTACCTTACTCTTATTAGAATCCCTATGAACGCTAACTCCTTCAAGAGCCTTTGGAACTCCTATATCCAAGGCGCACCTTGACTACAACACAGTCAGTTTAAAGTGAATAACCTTAGTGATATTGGAAATCTAGGGAGTGTAAACTCCTTTAAGAGACTTTGGAGTTCTGAACTATATCCAAGGTGGGCTTACCTATATAACAAGGTCAGATTATAGTGAGTAGCCTTAGTGACATCGGGAACGTCGTGATTGTTAACTCCCTTTAGAGCCTTTGAACCTATATCAAAGGTGGGCTCTACCTATGATATCGTCAGTTTAGTGAGCAGCCTTAGTGATGTTGGAAAACTCGCGAGTGTTAACTCTCTTAAGAAGGCTTTGGATCTACATTCATGGTGACCTTCACCTGTAGCACGTTCAGTTTATAGTGAGCAGCCTTGAGTGTTCCTTGTATAATAGCCTACATCCAGAGAGAGCTTTACCTATAACACGGCCAGTTTAATGAGTAGCTTTAGTTATATTGACCTCGTGAGTGTCCCTCCATAATAGCCTTTGTACCCTACATCCAAGTTGGGTTTTGGCTGTCGACAAGATCAAACAGGATAGGCGAGCCGAAGGCTGAGTGGTCTAAGGTGTCAGAACTTGAGTCTGTGTTAGAAATAGTGCGGCCTAGACTTGAACATTTATCGGTACGTTTTACATTTTATCATACTGTTTCGTCCCCCCCCCCTCTACTCTGTCTGAATAAGTTCAATAGTCTATGGGGAACGAGCTTAGAAAGGTTAAGAAGAAGATCGGAACAAATTCCTATGTGCAGACGTAGCAGGGAGTGATGATTTTATGAGTGTCATATACATATACGGTCTTGTGAACAACTAGTTATAAGAATATTATGAGGGATGGTTTGGAACACAAACGTCTATTACGAATGTGGAAGACGGTATTTTGTTTACTTAAAGTGGAAATATAGGAGAGTGTACATTTTTATAAGTAAAAGTTTGTGTAAAAATATTATAGCTGAAACCATTTTCATTAGCATCTAAACTAACTGCAGTTTTAAGAGGGTGATAACTACAGTATACAATTCCTTGAGAAATTTCAACGTAAATAAGGAATAATTTGTGATGGTGTGAAAATGTCACTTTAAACATTAGAGTTTTTCTTTTTCAAAAATATCTACATACTATGTAGATTAAATATGTTCAATATTATATTATAGGAAATGTCATTTAATATAATGATTTTTAAACATTTATCATTAGTTCAAATTACAACATCAATAGTAGGTTTAGTAAATTATAGGTGAATGTTTTATAACTATTAATTCACCTACTTTTTCGGTGAAATGAAGGTAGGCTACCTCCCCCCTAAAAACAACATTATAAATAAAAAAAAGAACAAATAAATAAGAAAAAAAGGGAGTCATTTACTATGTCCTTAATCACTCTACAAGCTCGTTTCCTACTGGATATATAATTTAATGTTATAAAATGAAAAACACACTTAAGTAAATAGTTTTTTTTTTAATTTTGTTAGGCTTTCGGTAGCAAAGTTACCATCTTCAGACACACAAACTAAATTAATATTGCTTAGATTTGATTGATTTGAAAAATACATGGTAAAATAAAAATAAAACATATGGAATAATTTAAATATGAAAATAATACAAAAATATATAAAAATTTTATAAATTTAAATTATAGTGGGGAGTTTTTCAATGTTCCTGGCTTATTATTAACAAGGATTTCTTTGATTTTTTATATACGAACTTTCATAAGCATCTCTAATCGTTCTTTATTTTGAACTTCTTTTAGTAAATTACATTGTGTAAAATTATGTTTGAAATTGATGCAGTGTTTTGCTATCGCTGATTTCTCCTCTTGATAAATTTTAAAATTATATGTGTATTCTTTTAATCTTTTTGAAATTTTCTTTTGGTTTGAAATAAAAAGTAAATCATTATATCCAATATCTCAAAAAAGAGCTACATACCATTCATTAATTCATCGTTTATTTAGTACAACTTTATCTACCTCAAATTTCAATATAGAAATTACAAAAATCAAAGAAACCATAATTTTTAATGGATACAACCCGAATATGATTACAATAATAATAAATAAGAAAAGACAACAAATTGAAAAACAAAACTGGACGGCACTATTACCCAAAAAAGAAAAGTCTGTTAGGAGAAGTGTTACATATGGATCTTTTTCAAACGTATTGCAAAAGATTTTAAAAAAAAGACTCTGTAGATTTATCATTTAAATGTACATAAAGTTAAAATGTTTACTTGGAAATCCAAATACAAAATTAAAAATGAAGAAAAGTCTGGAATTTACGAAATTAAATGAGACAGTTTCAATAAAACAAAATATTGGTCAAACCGAAAGAAAAATGTCAACACGATTAAAAGAACACAAATATTATTTTAAAAATTATCAAGAGAAGAAATCACTGATAGCAAAACACTGCATCAATTTCAACAATAATTTTACAAAATTTAATTTACTAAAAAAGTTCAAAATAAAGAACAATTAGATGCTTATGAAAGCTTATATATAAAAAATGTCAAAGAAATTCTTGTTTATTTAATTGTGATTAAGTGCAAATTATATTAAAATCAGAACCTGGATGCTACGTACTGAGACCAGGTGATTGTTTATTTATGAAGAAAAAGAAGAATCAATGTATTTATTTTAAATAACATTAAGAAAATACTCAACATTTATTTTCCTAACAATGAACTGAGGTAAAAAAATAACGACTAATTGTTACTATCAGACCACGTCGTAACAACGCTTGGCTGAGTTTAGCTAGTTGGATGTAACACTAAAAATGTTTACCATAAAATGGTGAAACTCGAGGCATTTTCGATTGCCACTCAAAGTGTTTTCTGACAATATCTTCTACGTCCATCGCAAAAAGCATTTTCTTGGACCTGTAAGTGCAAAGGTTATTATTACAGCCTTAAATTTTTTTGTGCACTATGTAAACTATTTTACTATGCTATACATTTAATAATGACTTCACTTGTAGCACCAGTTACATCTCAGTAAGTTCTTGGAAAAATATATTTGAAAATTAGTATTGATTAACATTTTCTTGAACAATACTTGACCATAAGTCTTGATGAGCTATTACTTAGGTGTGTTTAGCTTATCCAGGTGTGTTACATCCAGTATACTTAAGCAATATTGCAAGTTAATATTATATTTAAATCTTATATGAAAGTGTTTTGTTGGAAATATTGGGGCAAAAACTAACATAAAGTCACATAGCCAAACGATAGCTATTTGTATAATGTTTTTAAAAAGGACAAAAAAAGAATAGTGAAAAGTCATTTGTAGATATATTGCAATAGTATATTCTAAAGCTCAGTATATGAATCAGCCACTTTGTACTTCTTAAAAGTAAATAACTACATTCTTGAACTAACCGTTATGAATAAGGAATGACAAGAAATAATATGAAATAACTCAACTCACTAACAAAATATAAATAAATGATCACCTATTAGGGAAGGATCGATGAGTTACCGTAAGTAAAAATGTTAACATTTATATCTGGATTGTTCAATTATTATATATATTTTAATTATTTTCTTATATAAACTATTCTAAATGTTTTATTTTTATCTTACCATGTGTTTTTCAATTTAATCAAATGTAAACTATATTAATTTAGTTTGAGTGTCTGATAATGGTAACTTTGTTACCAAAATGCCTAAAAAAATTAAAAAAACTATTTACTGGAGTGTTTGTTTCATATTATAAAATTAAAATATTCCTTCAATATTTACATCTATTGCTCCTTACTTATATTTCAATTGCTGTAACTACCAGACATGTACGGAAGTGCCTCAACATATTTAATTTATTTAAAAGGTGAGCTCGTTCTTCCTATGGCAGGAATATAATTTGGTATTAAATATCACTGTTCAATTCGTCTCTCCCATTGGACCAACTAGTTTTTAGTGAGAATCTATCTAATGGTTTAGTCGGAGAGGTGATTATATAGATTAAAGTCACTCATTGTGACGAGGGATATCTTACAAGATACGGAGAATAGGAGTAGGCAAGACTTTTGTTCAACTTGCCCAAGTTCCAAGTACATATTCGTGAAATAATTTAGAAGGAGGTATATATCATAGCATAATAGGCACTATGGTGAAGTTACAATAAAAAAAAAAAAAAAAAAATGCTCATAGTCGTCATAACCCTATTTTTAGTTGGGCGTTGTCTTCGTAGTGCCTTGTCCAAAAGTTCAATCAGTTGATGTATATTTCAAACGTATTCAAATTCAAATTTTTTATTGCATGAAGACAATTACATGAATTGCATCTCAATAGTCAATATTAATAATAAAAATAACCTATCCTATACATACAATCTTAAAAACGGTGCATACAAACATACAAGATGTCTTACATTCACTCTCTCATTTATACTAGATTAAAATTCTGAAACTAAATAATAAATACATAACTAAATAAATAGGTTCATACAAACATACAAACTGTCTTACATTCACGCTCTCATTTAAACTGGGTTAAAATATTAAAACTAAAATAAATAAATACATAAATAAATAAATAGATAGCGGCCACTCCACCTCCCTGTGCCATGCCAATATTTGAGGGTCATTTGGCATTACTAGGTCTCCCAGTTATGTGCAAGGAACTCGTCCACGCTGTAGAAAGCGTTTGATATAAGTACGTAAGATTCTATTTTACCTAATTTTGGATCATAATCCCTGTTTGAAGATACGCTTGGCTTTTATTATATCAGTGATATTTTAAAACCAATAGTAGATAACGATAACTAAGAATATAAATAATTCATCAATCATATTTATGCCTAAGAGAATAAAATGAATTATTTTACCTGTAACTGTTAAAAAAGTAACTCAATTACTAAACTTCCTTCTTATCAGTCAAAAAAGCCGAGGTTAACAATCTTAAATCATTTTCTTCGTAATATTTTCTCAAACTTTGTTTTAGTCGGGCGTCTGTTCACCAGTTTCACAGGGGAACGACCTTTGCAAAGAACTAGGTTAAATAGCTTGGAAATTATTATTAACCTTTTTATGAAACGGCGGAAAACAAAAGTCAGCAACATTATAGAGAACCACTGAAGCAAGACTGCTTGTTCCTTATTTCTTGAAGCGTAAATACTGAGGAGGTAAGTACTTTCTTTATATAAGTACAATATATTAATTCTAATAACGTAATAATTATAAGGTTATATTTAATAAGGGCCACTAGTGTAGAGTTAACGAAAATAAATTATGTAATACTTTTATTTATAACTAAAAATTAAATGAGTATAAAAAATTTTATTCCATCGAGTAAATATCTATTAGGTTTTATTTTTTTAATAAGATTTAATATAAATATTTGAGCACCCAATATTTATAAAAAAATAACAGTAACATCCCATTATAGTGTTTGATATTGGTTAGTTACGATTAGTAAACAAATTATTGTTATTGTATCTAACAGTGTGATGAAGTTCAAAAACAACAAAACCAAGGATCATACATATACAATGTTTTTTTTAAACGTAATCAAACGGATCCGATATTTCAATGAGATAGGATTTTTAAGTTTATTGTTGGTTTTTTTAGCTAAATGTCTTACGTGACTTAAAACTCTAAGAAAAATAACCTTTAAAGCACATTAATAAGTTTTCGATTTGCCTTAGATTATTTGTAAAGCATTTGTAAAAGTGTTTAACCAAAAGTTATTATTATATTTAGTGTTCAATGTCTTCACCTAATCATTACAGTTATAGACAGTAATATGAGGTGAATTATGCTAAAACACGAAACTATATTAAGAGTGTCACTTGAATAAATTACTAAATATATTGCTTGAAATATTTTAATTTTGAATTTTTTACATTATTTAATTAATAAATTTACTACCATTTGTTTTCATAGCCGTAGTAAGTACGGGCTGAGTGTAAAGCACTAAGGTGGTCTGCTTTGGCAGCAGCGACCTCGTGAGTGTCTGCCAGGTATCCGGACTTCAGGACGACAGGCTTGGCCAAGGGTCCGTGGTAAGGGGCAGTGTGGTAGTTTGCACTGGAGTCGTGTCCATAACCACCATGAGAACCACCATATCCAAGACCATTAGAGTATCCGTAGTTTCCTCCATGATTGTACTCTCCTCCATATCCGTAAGATCCTTCAGATCCATATCCAGAATGAGCCCTAGCAGTGACCACAGAAGTGTGGTGAGCAGCCTTAGCAGCGGAGACCTCGTGAGTATCAGCCAAGTATCCAGACTTAAGTACTACAACAGGCCTAGCCAGGGGTCCATGGTAAGGGGCAGTGTGGTATTCCCCAGCATAGCTGGAGTCGTGTCCGTAGCCTCCATAGCTGTATGATCCTCCATGTCCGTATCCTGAGTGTGACCTAGCTGTGGCTACAGCTTTGTAGTGCTCCGCCTTGGAAGCGGCTACCTCGTGAGTGTCTGCGATGTGTCCGTCATGTAGTACGTGAGGGATGGTGGTGGGTCCGTGGTACCTCAGATCATCATGTCCGTAATCTCCTGAATATCCTTCGTTACTGTAGGCATGGCCACTGTAGCTGCCACACACACTGTGGATGAGTAGCACGGCTACCAAGAAGAGCATCTGAAACTACCATCACATTAGTAAAAAACGTTATATAGCCTCTAGTGTGAATAAAATATCTTACTTTAAAATAATTACTAATTTAACTAACATTATTTAAAATTTTAGTTCACATTTTTGTATCACATAATCTTCTTATCTTGTATTTATAATTTATTATATGTGGTTGCTGCCATAGCTCGGAGATAAGAAATTTGTAACGGTCCAACTACCAGATTTGTTGCTCATTTATAACTACCCACGGGATACGTACGGCTTTAAAGATTTTCTGGAAAAAGGGTTCCAAACTTGAGTGGGCAGATGTAACTACTGGAATTTACACTGCCCACTTAAATTCCATAGTTAAAACAAATAATTGTCCAGATTGTTAGAGTTACTATATTGGACAAAATGGACGTTCTTTCAAGACAAGATTCGACGAACATATTAAAGCATTACCAACACCACAAAATTCAAACCAAACAGACCTAATAAAAATATAGAAAAACTTACAATAATATAGAAACAAATCTTGAAATTTTACATACTTGTAGAAAATTAGTTTAATGTCAACCTTAGAACGTCTCGAAATTTATAAAATTGGAAAGATCAATCCAAATTTACTTTTAATTGAGACAAAGATACCATTTCTAAAAATTAATTTTTTGTAAGAATAATAAAATTTACAAGTTAACTCTACCAAAATATATATACACCTATTTTTAAAGCTGTGATTAATTTGGACATCATAATTGGTTTATTTATATTGTTTTATAACCTACATGTATCCGAAGATGACTTATTATAAGTTGAAATATACATCGCACAACAAATTATTAAGAAATATGTTAAAGGTATTCTATCAACAATATTTTATTTTACTATAGACTTTCTAGAGGCTTCGATTCAACTATAAAAAAGAGTTAAACAGTATTATCATGGTAATGCAGTAACATACTGCAACAATGGTATTTTATTTTGATATAAAAAAAGAGAAAAGGAAAACTAATGTATTCACAGGAAAATTAAAACAATAAATAGACATAATATGTAAAAAAAACTTAAACTGATGACATATTCACTGCGCATGATCTAATAAAACGTAAATGTACAAGTACTATACACATTATTAAACTTATTTGGTCGTTATTATATACATATCAAAAAAAGGATTTTTGATTATGTTATTACTTCCCAACACCCTAAATGTAGTGCAATAGGAAGTGAAATTTATGAGTAGCTATAAATAATTACAAAAATTTTTATATTGTTTTTTTTATTTTTTAAATAAGTCATTTACATTATACATATTTAAACCAATGTGCATATTATAGAAAAATGGTAAATTTACTAGTTAACGTTTTACGTTTAAAAATTATTGTGTAATCTATTAACATAATTTATTCATTTATGTTTAATTCTGAAAATATTTGTAATAGTTATAACATGAAGCAGACCTAAACACTCACCTGGGTGTTCATGCTGAGTTGATCTGTCATTTCTAGAGATCTGTGGTGTATAAATACAGCCCGCAGTGAGCCAACTTCCTGAGACTGTAC
Source organism: Stictocephala bisonia (assembly GCA_035578905.1). NCBI lineage: Eukaryota > Metazoa > Arthropoda > Insecta > Hemiptera > Membracidae > Stictocephala > Stictocephala bisonia. The sequence goes on along the minus strand of JAQJVL010000002.1, from coordinate 7,394,463 downwards.
CAATATTTGGTCATTGGAGTCATCCTTCACATTCCAATAAAGGGCACGTTATACATATGGGAAATTATACTTACTGACCTTCTACAAAATTTTTAATGAATTACTGTGTTATTCTTAAAAATTATAAATATTTTTAGCATAAAAAATCAAAATGTATGATGATTTATAGCACGTTAAGAGAAATTGATTTATAAAAAAGAGTTAATAAAATAGCATGCAATGAAATCTTCTACATAATTTAGTTCTCAACTATTCAATAAATATCTAAGACAATATCTGTCTTCTAGCTAGCAGGATGTAAAATAGTCATGATTATTTTTTTAAATATTTTTAAATTTGTTTTGCCCAGTAGTTTAGTACTATTGTACTGTCTTTTGTTAAAAAATAATATTATAATTAGTTTTTAAAATATTTGGCACATTTTATGCTAAATCATTGGCTTAGTAGGAAAGGCTTCAGATTGTGCAGAGCAAGGTCCCATGTTCGAATACCCAACTTATCTAACGATTGGTACTTTACTCGTTGCATAAAGATCACGTACATGCTTCAAGCCCATGTGAACTGGCAAGTGAAATTTTGAATAAAAAATGAAAACGAACTTATTTATGAAGAATTATGCTTTCGTTCCATGTAATATACCTAATTATGAGGTAATATTCCACAGACAACAAAAGTAAATCTTTAATACTATGGGTTCATTATAAATACTACCATATAGTAAGACTACAATCTATACAGCTACTAAATAATACATGCTATTATGTGCAAGTTTGCTAATTGTAACAACGTATTTCTTGCCTATTTATATCATTTAATCATCAATGTTTATATTGAAACGCAATGTTGGTACTACTGCACATCCTTCTTCTCAGTTTGCAAAATATATATTCAACATTTTTTAATAATTCAAAGACTATGATGCATTTGCAACGTTTGAACATCCGGTACACTTACTTATTCAGGGTGTATCGAAAAAGTGTGGACATGTTTTAGGAACTGTTTCAATGGGCCAAAATAAAGAAACCCATTTACTCCAAAGGTATGTCTTTAATATCTTCTTCACCCAGATATCCACGATATGTTTACGTAATAATTTATTGCTGAATAAGTTGAGACTTTGTATATTACCTGTATTCATACAAAGATAAGAGTTACAAAAAAGTCCAACTCGTTATACCACCATTTAAAAATGGCGGCCATAGCAATCTTTTTTTAAGATATTTAATCTGCAAATATTTAAAAAATGTAGGAAACATACATTTTTGTAGTCCATGACCAAATTCCTATCTAATCGGAATTTTCTGTAAGTTCAATAACTTTTCTTTTTTCAAACTTACAGCTGCCTGTTTTCTTTTTTCAGTTTAGTCAAAACTGAAATTGAAAAAAAGGCATTCGTGATACCAATTTTAATAACAAAATTCAATGTTAGGAATAAGCTTCCAATTTTATATATTGTTGATAAACGTAACCTGCAATGAAAAAATAAATAAATATAAAAATAAACAAAACTTTCACAGTAAAGTTATGCAAAGATTTATGTAAGAAGGGAATGTCTTAAAATGTGTTTATGAAGAACCTGATGTTAGTACTTGTCTGATGGCTAGGACATTACATGTCTATATATGGTGTAAGAACATTAAAAGAGCAGCTATGGGCAGCACATCCCTGATGACTTCCTAGCTTGTTTTGTAACTGGTTTCTTTAGAAATGTATGAAAAGTTCAGCATTTATATCTTTAAAAAAATATACATTGAAGCAACCAATAGGTGTGGTTAAATAACACCTATGATTGAAATTATGAAAACTAATGTGCGTTTATCACACACTTGATATGTTATTTAAGCTAATTTTTGTTGTTTTAACAGCTTAAATTTACCAGCAATATAAGAAAAACAGTTGAATCTTCTTCAATTTTAAATGTTGTATTGAAATACAAAAGTCACATATTATTAAACTAATACCCAAGAAAGGCAATTTAAAATTCCCTTTTTAAAATTTTAGTTTTGAGAGAACTTGAAGTTTGAATATAGTAAGTTATAAAAATAAAAGAGTATTTCTTATGTACGTCAAATTGACCTTTTTCAAGTTATTCACAGTTTAGTTTTTTTACCAGTTTTGAAGAACTATTCAAGGTTGAGTTTGAATTTAAAGGTTGAATTGAATTGAGTTGAAATTCTGTACATTACTTATTCTTACAAAATATATGACGAGTTTCACAAAATATATTCAACTCGATACTTTGATATTATTCCAACAACACGATATTATTCCATTTCCCATGGTTGGCCATTTTAATATTTTTTATTTAACTAAATCATAACTCACATTTTAAAAAATATATGAAGAATATATAATTTTGTCTCCCATTACATTTCGTATCAAATTGTTATTTTTCAATATTGTTTTCTAAAAATGAAATAAAAAAAGTCAACTATGACAATAATTTTAATCCAATATTTAATCCATTATTAAGTTTAGGTTGCTAAACTTAACCTGTAGTAAAAATAAAAACTCTAACAATAAATTTATGCAGTTCTAAGTGTAAATCTTGACATAAGTATAACATAACATTATAAAACATAACGTTCTAAAACTTATTGATAAAGATCCTGATTTATGTTCTAGGCTGATGGCGAGGACATTACACATCTATCTCACACTACAGTATGGAGAATGTTAAAATAATAGATGCTTTAAGTGTGCAGCACGTCCAAGCTCTTGGCCCTGCTGACTTCCTACAGTAGTTACAAAACAATGATAAAAACATCGTTGTCCAATATCCCCTCATTTTAAAAGCTCACCCACTAATCATGTGGCCAACGACCATAACATGAATAAAAACTAAGAATCAGTCCTGTGGAAAATAATATGGTATATCACGGAAAAGGATGTTTTAATTTCAAATGAAAAAAATGTAACAAAAAATAGTCTGATCACCTTATGTATATGCAGGAATTTAAGTTACAAAAGAACCAAGAATATTAAACGAAGGTATGGAAAATGAAAAACGTAGGAAAACGAAGTATTTTTAACATCTGAAACAGATATTTAATAAGGTTCGCTGCCTGAAGCTTTTTAAAGCTTTAAATATGTTAAACACACTTTAAATCTATGTCAAATCTACAGTAAAACCTTCTAGCTAGAAGACGACAGATTATTTTGATAATTATTGAATGGTAAAAAATAAAGTCCAGTAGCAACTTTTGTTGCATATTATTTTATTGATTTTTGTTGTTGTTTACATAGCTATAAGATTCCATTAATTTACTTGAAAATAAGGTACAAATAAATTTACATTGTTGTATGCTAAATATATTTATATTTTCTAGAAGAATACAGCTACCATATTTAAGACGTTGTCTAGTGGCTCATTAATTATCCATGTGTGTATGGAATGTTAAGGATGTTCCTCACAACCAGGTATTGGTACAGTCCCAGGAAGTTGGTTCACTGTGTGTAGTATTTATACACCACAGACCTCTGGAAACCACAGATCATCTCAGCTCTTCAGCATGAACACCCAGGTGGGTTTTTAAATTCAATTTATATCTAAAAAAACTTATTTTATATTTTTAAAACTTAATAAAGTAGTTTGAGTATTAATAATTTTGAACTTGAAATGTTATAAAATTTAATGTATAAATAAAACTGTTGTATTGTAAACAATTTGCAAATATGTATAATGGTTGTTTTAGTAACACATTCAAATAACAGATATTATTAATACAGTCTACATAATCATACGTATTTTGACATACGTAAAGTTATGACCTAATCTGAGTAATAGTTTTTTATAATATTTGTTCATTTATGATTCCTTAGATTATGTATACTCCCAGGATTATGCATATTCGTTTTATTTCAAATTAAAATTCATATCCTTACTTTTTTGTTCTATTTCACATCACTGTTATATTTTTTGACAAAAATATAAATAATATAATTGTTTTATAAATTAGTAACATGATGAAACTATATACGATTGTTGTATTTTTAGCATTAAATTAATTATAAAATTAGTTTAAACAATTTAGTACTGGTTGAAACATATTATACTACGTATCATATACGTTTATCACGACTGATAAATGTTAAACATTCTCAAG